>JABTXL010012463.1:8337280-8388119 GCA_025134845.1 Neodon shergylaensis
TCTCTCTCTCTCTCTCTCTCTCTCTCTCTCTCTCTCTCTCTCTCTCTGTAGGTGTGTGTATGTGTACATGTGTGCACATGTGCATGGGGATATGCGTGCATATGTTTGCGTACATAGGGGCCCAAAGTATGAACACTGATGAGTGTTTTCCTCAATCGTTTTCTCTCAAATATTTTGAGACAGAGACATTCACTGCAACTTACTGATTGGCAAGATTTTTCAGGCCATTGGGCTCCATGAAGCCACATGTTTCAGTTCCTTGGGCACTGAGGCTATAGATGAACTGCAAAACACAGATTATTCAGTGTGCGCTCTGGTGATGAAATCTTAGCTCTTCATGATTGCACTGGTCACTGGAGTGACACCCAAGCTCTCAGCCCTAATATTTCCTAATCTATTTGTCTTCTTGTCTGTTGGATAATCATAGCCAGGAACCCTTTACTATAATCAAGAAAAAAAGAACTATCAAATATTTATAAAAATGGAAATTTATTTGCCTTAAACTTGACCCATTCCCTGTCTGTTTTCTCATTATTATGCTCCTGAAGACCTAATCTTATAACTCTTACATCTTTGCACCAAACTCACATTTCAGTCCACCATATTAGAATCTCTGTCCCATTCTTTTAAAAGATATTATTAGTGTGCTAACACGTAATTAATGATAAATGTTAAAGTCTTGTTAATTTTCATATGTACGTGCTTATGACACTATTATCACAGTTATTCCATTTTTTCTTTTGAGAGTGTTGTACCCTCTTAAGTTATGATAAACATTAGCAGTGCATTTGTCTACTTGAAGTTAGCCTCCACATCTGAAAAATAAATAAATAAATAAATAAATAAATAAATAAATAAGGAAGAAAATAAGAAGTAACAACAAAACAAGCCTTGAACTTCCTCTCGTTATCTTAAATCATTAAATGTGTGTGGAGGGACATGTTTACCCATGTATCTATCCACTGTGCTATTCATTGTGACCTGGTGTTAAAGGATTTGGTGATGTAGTCCCTTAGATACAGTGATTTCATTGCATCAATGAAGTCCTGAATTTTATATCCAGCTATGTAGAAGTATATTGGGATATACCTATTATTCTCATTCTCTGGAAGTGAAGACTAGAAGATGAGAGGATCAAGGTCATTTTTAGGTATATAAGAAAAGTACATTTCAAGCACTTTAGGGATAATTTAGACCATCTTCATGTCCATGTTCCATGACTACTGTCCCTCTGGTCTCAGTGAGTGTTTGTTTCCTCTTTAAGATCAGTCAGTCATCCCCTTGTTGAAAATATTCACTGCATTATGGGGCTCATAACCATTGACTAGTCCCATCTTTACCAAAGGTTATATTTAATATCCTTTCTATGTGATATACTTCCTTTTCTGTTTGTCAATCTGCGGCTCTTTTAATTTTTAAAATAAGGAAGTAATTTTTATGCCTGTGGATTTTTATATGCAAGTAGTTCACATAGGGTTTACTATTTGAATTACTGCTCCCCAATCTGTGTAACTATTTGACAAAAATGGGGAAGTGTGGCCTTGTTAGAGGAAGTATGTCATTGGGAGTGGACTTTGAGAGTTTATAAACCCACCCCATTGTCTGATACATGTGGTACAGAAAAGTACAACCAATGAAAATGCTAAGTTGTAGAGCTCAGTTCCAGTGATTACATCTACAACACACTGCTGCTCCTAAGGCTCAGGGAACACTGTTGAACAGGGGGAGGAAAGACTCTAAGGGCCATAAGATCAGGTGAGACCAGTTAAAATGCCAGATTGGGCCAGAAAAACCCACGAGGCCTCAACCATACACCAAGACTATAGGCAACACATAAAAGCTAGGAGCAGGAGCTGTGGTCTTCCTAGGCAAGAACATATGAATTGGTTCCTCAGTGCAAAATGATTAGCCATTATAACATCCATACAAGTAACTTTACTGAAAGGGTTATATTTGAGAATATATGTGTATATACATGTACACAAATAACTAAAATTAATGAAAAAAGGGATCCTGAATTTGAAGGAGTACAGGGAACGATATATAGAAGAGTTTGGAGAGAGGAGAGAGAAGTAAAAATATAATTATATTATAATCTAGATAATTTAAATTTTGAAAAGATAAAGTAGAATAATTTTTATTTACATAAAAGTCAGAAAATAAATATAATTATCATGAACTCTTACACTATTTCCATTTAGCAATTTTTACATTATTATGATGCTTGTGCTTATTAGCAAAATGAGACTGAAAAATTATTATTCTATTTTCTTATATGTTCTTGTATAGACACATGACAGCTGTCAGTGTCATTAAAATTTTGTTGCTAACAACAGTCTCAGAGTTTCCTTGATTTTTTTGACCTTCAATGTTTGAAGAAACAATGCTGTGATATTTTGTAAAATATCTTTTAATTTGTATTCTTCTAATGGTTTCCTTTTTATTAAGGTTGTAACCTCTTGAAGTAAGACCTCAGAGACAAAATGTCATCCTTGTCACCTCATAGTGAGAACATGTATTACCATCATAATTTATCATTGTTCATAATAACTCCAGGTTAACAAGTCATTCACATTATAGTCTTTTGAAGAAAGTCACTGTGCACAGTCCATATTTAACAAGTATGAAAATTTCCATATTCTGTGAATAGAGGTCAGTTACTTGTAATTCTTAAGTACAGAAAAAGTATAATTTATTATTAATATAAATACATACTTATCTATAAACTACGTATCATAAATTAGTCTATCACCTATGTATCCATTTATTATCTATATATCATCTATCTCTATAGGAGCTATCATTTATTTATCTATTTATATATCAATTATCTGTTTTTTATATGTTTGCCTCAACAGAAGTCAAGAAATATTTAGATATTTATCATACAAATAGGACAATAATAAATGCAACTTTATCTCAATGTGATATCCATTCTAATTTGGTCCACTGAAATAGATTTCAGTGGTTCCTGTCTGTCATAAACCTAGCATTATGAGACTTTTCCCATCTGTGGAGAGTTTGTTTCTATACCAATGCCCATGTGTTTTATCCTTCCAGAACCTGGGCTAACATCAGCTAATTCTTAAAGGTACCAAGGTCCTGGGTTCTGGGGAAGAGCAATAGAAATCCATATTGAGTACTCAATGAAGTTTCTCGTACAATGCTTTAAATCATGCACTTTGTTACCCCTAAAGCTTGTGATGCTCTTCTCTCTCTATACATATGGTCTTTGGTTCAAACCTTCTTTATCTTCTTATTACCTCACTAATCTCCAAAGACTCACTCATAAGAAACTTCTAAATTGGGATGTGAATTAAGATTGTCTTTCTCTTAGCTTCACCTTACTCCTCTTATACACTATTGTTTTTTTCTGGGTTAAAACAATAATCAATAGGAAGTTTCCTTCATGATAGGATTAATTATGGTGTTGGGCACACTTGGTTTTGTTGATAAGATGATTGCAAAGTAAATGAAGTTAACAGTAGTAAAAACTATTGCCATAATTGAAATCCTAACACTCTGGAGGTTGTTGGACCATGAGTTTTAAGCCAACGAGGACTACACCGCATATCACGCATTAGTAAAAGAAAAAAAATGAGATGAAATTACCAATTACAGTGGATTTGTGTTACTGGTTTAGCTAATTACTGAAGTTGTATAAAACATTTTTTTTTCTACCAAGGGAACCTTTGTCAACAATCATTAACAGGTTCTATTAGTACTCTTGTAAATTTAACTTTTTAAATTCAATTTCACACAATTATACTAAACACTCTCTTTAGTCCCTAGGTGTCTTCTCTAAATGAATTTCTGCTTACAATAGATTACAAGAAGAAATTTCAAATGAAACTAAAGTTACAAATACAGAATGTTGTCATTTCACACAGTAATATTACACCTATATTGGGAACCAATAATTTAAGAATTTAGTAGACTAAACCTATACAATGACCTATAGCTTTGAAATTATACTGAAGATAAAAAGCTAAGCTAAGTATAGCTGTGGTTATAGTTCCTTATGCTAGTCTAATAGTTTGGAGAGATAAATACAAAGAAAATACAGAAATATTAGTAAAAAAAACTATCTTTATTAAATTTAAAGCTTTTGGTTTTGTTTCACTTTTCTTAGCATTGTATTTTTACCAGTAGTATTAATTTTCCAAAGTGTTTTTAACATTATGTCTTTTCACCCATAAATAATTTAAGGTACTTTTTCATAATAATACTAACACTATAAGACTCAGTAACTCTACCACTGATACAATTTGTGTATCTTATTTAAAATCCATATTAAAGTACATAAAATGTCCTAAATAATACTCTTAGCTTAGTTTATTTTGTTAATTCTTGGTAAAAAAAAAGATTTACCACATGAGGGTCATATTTAAACACTATGTTAAGTTCTCAGAGGAACACAGTTAATAGGGTTTATGGAATTTAAGTGGTTTGTGTGAAGGATTATTGATTCATATTGACATGAAACCTGATTTTCCCAAGATCTTCAGAAAGTATGAAGTCAAGGAGCAAACCAGAGGTCCTGGAGCATGTACACTATTGTTTAGTTGGGGAGGACCAGGCTTTTCATTATAAGGCCACTGAATGTCTGGATTAATACTATCCATACAAGAACAATCTACCAATTTAAATACCAACCTGAAGAAACCACTCTCTCAAAGAAACACCTCAGTTATTATAGTTTTTTACTAAGTATCTAGCAAATCCATGATAAAAGAAGTTAATGCCTAGTATTAGGCATCCTAGGCACTTCATGTTATTAGATTTTTAATGAAAAGGGGACATGTGGAGATGGCCCAGTGTATAAATCACTTGCCAGGAAGCATTAAGACAAGATGTCGAATCTGCAGCATCCCCAAAGATGTCATGTGGGTGTAATAGCTTGTCTACAATCCCAGTGCTGGGAAGGTAGAGACAGGGGGATCTCTGGTGTAACTAGGCCAAATCACATACAGCCAACAAAACCTGCAAAATCATGGTTCAAGTGAGAGACCTGGGTTTTGTCAGTAAGGTGGGAAATGACATAGGACAAACCTTGATATCAGCTGTTAGCCTTGACATGCATGAGTACACATGTATCTGCAAATACAAGGGTACCACATGCATATGCATATATATACACACTTGAACACAATATACACATGCAAAATAAAACTAAAAATAATATGGTTACTCATGAAATAAAAGATTTGAAGGTCTCAACTATTCTTTTTCAGTTAGTTAATTTCACAGTGGAGTAATTATAAATCTACTAGTTTCAAACATACTTTAAAACTTTGTCTCATAATGGCATCGGCATCTTCCTTTTAATATCTTTTATCATCACACATTTTTCAAAACTAAGAAGTTAATGTTGCTGTAGTATACTGTCAGTAAACCAAACATTATTGGATTTCACCAGAGGACTTTTGTTTGGGATATGTATATTCTTATTATTTCAAGGTCTGGTCTAAGCCACTTCACCATTTTTACTTGACCTGGCTGACATACTATTTTTGAATATTGGATGATTTCTGAATCTTTGTCACACATGGTGTTGACAATCTGTAGATGAACCCAGGTGATATGAAGTAGAGAATGACAATGTGTGTTATCTTAGCCTTTCAGTAGAGATAATATATTTGGTGGGAGGATGTCACCACGTGAACTTCCCTTATAATCTCACCCTATCACTGGCTACAGGATAGTCATGTGACCTCAGTTGTGTGGCTAATAGTACTGCCTGATGTACATCATGCTTTCAAGATTTTTTTCTTATAGAATGATAATTTTTCCTGTTCCTTGCACTATTTTTGATATTTTAAAACAAAATCACTAGGACCTTACAAAGGAGAAGGATTCTATAAATTTCTCTCCACCTCCTGCAGGAGAGAGTGCTTATATCTCTTAATCTAATTTTCTTCTACATGGGAAATTTGGGCACTGGCTTAGTTTTCAGATCTTCTATTTCTGCCTTTGTCAACTCATATCTGCTACTTCTAATTTTGGATTTCAGCCCCAATTTCTGTTATCAACATTGTGGCTTGTTCCAATTTGAGGTGCTCTTTAAGAGATTCCTCCCTAATAATTCTGCATAGTCTTTTAATTTTTCCATCATATTTTTACAGAAATCTCATGTCTACACCATGTGAAGGAAAATAAATTCACTGGGTTCATTGAATTTCAACAATCTATATAATTATGAAGACTAAAATTTCATTCCTCATTTAATGTTCTGTAAACCTACCTTCCATCATCTGATTACTTCAATAAATTAATTTGACATATGAGGCATTATTAAAATACATTTGCTATGGAGACTATGAGAATTCATAGAATAAAAAATAAGCTATCAAGCCATCTGTCAGTGAAATCTTGGTACTTAAAAGGATGCTCCTTTTCTTGACACTTGTACCTCTCTCCCACTTCTCATATGCTGCTCTGAATTTGACAGCTGCATGGGTGATTGAATCCTTCACCTGTGAAATTCAAATTCAAATGCTTAATATGTCATTTTTAGCTAAAATAATATAGAGTAATGGAAAGACCATCTATATTTATACATGCATATATTTGTATATTGGTGGCTTATCTTGCAACCAGTGCACAAATGAAGCCTCAATGTGTCACATGCATTTGAGAGGGAACTTACAGCTTCAATATTTTAATATTTAAAGAGATACAAAATCAAATTTCATTTATCCACCAGTGTTAATCTTCATTTCTCTATGAATATGCTTTTAATAAAGTCAAGATCAAATTTATCATTATATGCTATCCAGTTTTATTTTATTTTGAAGGTTTATTTATTTTCATGTGTCTGGGTGCTTTGCTTGTATGTATGTCTCTGTAGCATGTGTGAGCATCATGACCACGGAAGCAAGAAAAGAGTGTTATATCCCGGGAGACTGGAATTACAGATTGTGAGTGCCCAGAATTGAAAATGGGTCCTCTGAAAGAACATGCAGTGCTTCTACTCACTGACTCATCTCACCATCCTTCTACTTCAAAACATTCTATGTAGCTTTTATATAAAGAAATAAAGATATTTTCTGTAGCTCAGAATTCTAGCTCTAAAACTTTTCTCATCCTTGCAGCACATAGAAAATAATCTCTTAGTTATGTCAATGAACACTCAAGTACCGCGAGCAATTAACAAACCAAGCACAACACTTGTCTTAGAATGAGTCCTTGATATTTTTCTACCTTCCTTCTTCAAAATCAGATGTTGACAAAGTTTGATTATGTAAATAAAATCATCACATATTTTATTTTAATATGCATTAATACTTTATTGCTCAAATTTCAATTGATTAGTCTTCATATTTTACCATTTCTCAATTGAAATGAATATTTTGTATTTTTGTGTATATGAGTACACATTTTCATACAGGCTTATATTTCTTATATTTCTGAGTGTGTGTGTGTGTGTGTCAGAGTGCTTGAATATATATGGACTGTGTACTCATTTTTGTGAGATCACCTTTGACCGTTACTCCTCAGGAAACATGCATCTTGTTAATAAGACTTGTTTTTCATTGGCATGGAATTCACTAAGAAGCTCCTCTCCTGGCCAGTGAGCCCCACGGATTAAACTTAAACTACCTTGGTTTCTCTAGCAATGGAATTACAAAAGTGTACCTCTAAGCCTGTTTTTTCTTTCCTACATTGGTTAAGGGGATTTAACTCAGGTCTCAAGTTATTGTCTATGTCTCAATTCAGTATTTTTATTTAATAGTTTGTGAAACACTTTTGTAATTTCCCATAAGGTTAAGTCACATCAAATACTTTCTGCTTAAATACATTTGTTTATTTTGTAATCTTACCAGATACAAAGAAAAAAAATCTCATGATCATCTACTGAACAACATCTTATAAATGAGAAAAACCTCTCTATAGCATAAGAATTAGGGTTTTTCCTTCAGACCATAACAGCCCCCTTGGATAGTTGATTATCTAACCTCTTAAAGTAGTTATTAAGAGAGAGAAGAGGAAATAAAACATGAAATGAGAGTTTAGTGATAAAATTCATGCCATGATCCTTTTCCAGAAACTCTGAGCACATTTCTGGAGGGTCTGATGGAAGAATGCCTGGATGCTCATTGGAGGGTCTGATGGAGGAGTATCTGTGATGCTCAGTGGAGGGTCTGATGGAGGAGTGTCTGGGATGCTCAGTGAAGGTGCTGATGGAGGACTGTCTGGAATGCTCGGTGGAGGTCTGAGGGAGAAGTGTCTGGAACGTTCGGTAAAGGTTTGATGGAGGAGTGTCTGGGATGCTCATTAGAGGGTCTGATGGAAGTATGTGATTCTTTGCCCATGGAATATGACAGTAATACTACACCATAAATTCATGGTCCTTGATCTTTAATCTCTAGTATCCATCCACTGTCTCTTCCAAGCAACTCATGGGCTTTTGGGCCAGGCATCACTATCATGAATCCTAGTCAGAGTTAAGGGAATATAAATTGATAAATTATTTTAATTTGATAATATCAGTGTCCTCAAAAGGTCAGTAATTTTTCCAGGGGTATATAAACTTATTGAAAATAATTTTAAGTAGTGTGAAAACGCAAAACAATCACAATAATACCCACTTTGTCCAAATATGCCCACTGTATTACTTCCTTGTGAATATGTATGCATTTATGCAAATCATATAACTACTTTCCTTGAGATATTTTTAGATCATTGATGATTTTAAATATCCTGGTACATCCCAATGGCTGTGAATCTTACTGCTAGTGAAATTATTTAAACACTATAGCAAAAAATATTTCCTAAGTAAATTAAGGAAATATTCTTATTTATTCAATTCTCAATAAGTAAATAAATATAGAGTTAAATATTTTAGAGTAAAATGCTTGGTCCATGAGACAGCTCCATGGATAATGTCACTTGTCACCAGGCATAATGAATTGAGTTCAGTCCTTGGAACCAATGTGTTAAAGATCCAACATATGTAAGCTGTCCTGTGATATTCACAGGTGTATCATAGAACACATGTACTATTATCGCCTCTCTTTCTCTCCTCTTTCTCTCTCTCTCTCTCTTTCTCTCTATCACTCTCACACACACACAGGCACACACTCACATACACACAATCAATAAAATGGTAAATAAAAACAACCTTTGCAAGTCTCTGTTTTCTAGATACAACAGGGATGCTACACCCCTAGATGAAGAGCAATTAAACTAATTAAAATCCTAAAAGAGGAAGAATTAGTCTTCTCCACATATGAGAACCCTCAATGGTCAATTGATCTCAATTGGTCAGCCCTTAAAACAAACAAGCAACACTAAAAAGACTCGGAAAGCTACAGGGTTTTTTGGTTACACTCAAACACACAAATAGGCACATACACAGACACGGTGGGGGGAGAGATGTTTATATAGCAATAATAGTCAGAGAGGTCATGAATTCACATGAATCTGCAAGGAAGTCCTGGAGATATGGGTGAGGTTTAAAGGAGAAGAGGGAGGAGAGAATATGTAATTATATATTTAAATAAGTAAAAAATCCTATATATAAAAGTGGATTTTGAGTTTGAGAGAACACTCTCTAAGATTAATTTGCGAAGTATTACAATATTTAATTTTATATGTTATAATAAATTAAAATGTTTTAATGATTTCTTTCTGTGCCTCTTTGTGTATAGGTCACATCGAAAGCAATGGCAAGGCTAAGACCAATCCAATCATCTTCATGCCCTTGATAATGAACTTAGGTCAACTTCAGTTCAGATCATTTAGTGCATCAAAACCTTTGCTTTGCCTAAACACAAATTTTAATTGGAGGTAAAGAAATAGTCTTTAAATGTTAGTAAAGCCAATTTTTTTAGATATCTTAAAAAGACATTTATTCTATATTCACGATGTTTAGTATTAAAACACATTTTAATTATTTTCCTCGGCATACCAAAAAGCATGCTGATCATTCTTTTATTTTATTTTTTTTTTCTTTTTGAATTTTTGAGACAGGGTTTCTCCATAGCTTTTGGTTCCTGTCCTGGATCTAGCTCTTGTAGACCAGGCTGGCCTCGAACTCACAGAGATCCGCCTGCCTCTGCCTCCCCAGTGCTGGGATTAAAGGTGTGCGCCACCACCGCCCGGCTCATGCTGATCATTCTTATACTTACATATAGTTTGCATTTGATTTCACAATTTTCATTACAATGAAATTGACACTAAAATTTGTAAACATTTATACCTTCTGACACCATGCACTTTGTATTATAATTTAGTGTGTTTTTACCATACAAAGATCCAATACACATTCACATCTAAAAATACAATGTTTTGAAGAGTTTATTCTTCAAATTCATAAATGACTTCTGTGTGTATAAGTATCGGAGCTGGGGAATCTTTGTTGTGTAGATAATCAAAGAAGGAAGGGATTAACGTATGCTGTGATACAAGGAGAGGGAAGGCAGGAGGTCCCTGGGAAAAGATATTATTAGTATGGGGCAAGTTGGAAAGGGTGAGATCAGGAAGATGTAGCGATTTCAAGGTTTCCCTAAAATTACAGTTTGCAGTAGAGTATATTTTTAATCACGGATATAAAATTAGCAACACTAAAGGCGAATGAGATAAGGAAGTTATCCCAGTCTGGGTTGTTCTGACAAGTTCAATTTACTCATGGGACAAATATTTAATAGTTCCAATGCTTACACATTTTAAAGTTCACTATGTTTTTTCTGCTCTGTGTTACATTGTGGCTGGGATTTGTAAACAGATTGATTATTTCACCTTTAAAAGTTTACACTTGGAGGAGGCACACTTTCACTCTTACACATTATACTTTAATGGTGAAAACACAGTCAGACTACATGGGAAAAGTAAAGATTATACAGCAGAACAGGAAGCGAAAATGTAGGTAAGGAGGAAATTCCATGATAATCAGCTTCCTGTTAATGTAACAAAATTCCCAATATAGTTAATTTAAAAGGGGAAAATATTACTTTTGATAACAGTCTCAGAGATTTTCGGTTATGATAAATTGACTTCCTCACTTTGGGCTTGTGGTGAAAATTATGTCATGATACAAGTACATGGCAGATGTGATTGGTGTTAATTGTTAGCATGAGCAAATCTAGAGTCACCCGGTAGATGGGCCTCTGAGCAAGACCAACGGGGATAATACTGATTGCAAGAGTTGACATAGGAGGAACCATCCAATGCAGATGGCACTGCTCTCTGGGTTCCTGAACTATAAATATACAAAGAAATTGAACAGAAACATAGATTGTTTTCCATTGCTCCATTAGTTATTTCACGTTATCCCTCCCTTGACTTTGTTGCTGGATGAACTGTCCGTGTAAGCAAAAAAAAACACAGATGCTGTCTTATTTGGTGTTGCATTGCTATGAAGAGAAACCAATACCACGACAACTCTTACAGAGGAAAGCATTTAGCTGGATCTTAATTATAGTGTCAGGGGTTTAGCCTATTGTAACCATGGCAGGGAACATGGCAGTACACAGTCAGAAATAGTAGCTTTAGGCAGCTGGAAGAGAGAGACACTGGGACCTGCCTCGATTTTGAAAACAAGGAAGTTATGAACAAAAAGTTACCTCTTAGAAAAAAACACAAAGCAAAGAAAAAAAACATTGAATGTCTGAGTAGTACTTTGGAATAAAATACTTTAGGTGTATAACAAAGAAAACTTCAGGGTACTAGGCAGTGGCCTTCACCTCCACCATTGCTAAATCACGGCCACCAGAACCCCTTGTCACTCAGCCTATTCTCCTGTCCTGTGGGCAATAGCGATCGGGTACTCTGAAATTTAAGATCACCTCGACAACAGATGCGAGGGAAGTGGGTTGGGAGTGCGGCAGCTGTATTATTACCTTCCTTGTGAGGTGCATTTCGTTTTTCAGCTCCTTTGTTTTCACTGGTCACTTCCTCCACTGGTGTACACGACCTGGAGCCCACTTGTTATTACCAACTTATTTGCTCTTACTTTTCTTAGGAAACCGGATAAAATGACCAAGGTAGCTGCTGCCAAAAACTAAGTTAGCCTCATTAAGCGCATTCTGGTTGTGCTGCTGGAAATCCTGCAACTTGGGCTGGACGTGAATTATGGGATGCAGATTCTGTTAGGGCTCATAACATAGAAAGGAGAACAGAAATTTTACGAGGTCTGAGTCAATGACAAGCTTATTCAACTCAGCCACGGGAGCCCAGGGCCTGGGTTCAGAACCAGCCGTAATGTCCTTTCCCTTGAGCGTCTCACTCCTTAAAAACCTTTCCTGAGAAAATTATTTTAATCATCCTCATATATACGTCTGCTTAACTTAAGTATTGAAAAACCATTTATATAATTATTTGCCTTATAAAAATAAAAGTGCTGCGTGAAACGTCAATATCTCTTTGTCCCTTTTTCCTGGCTATGAGTTGTCACTAATAAGATCTGCTTCTCTTTGTTAAAGGGCCCATTGATGGAGCTTATGCATTCATTTCCGTCAATTTTAGAAAACACGTGTTTGAAATGATGGCATTCTCTTTATAAGTGGTTTTTTAGGCGATGTTAATTGATAGATTCTTATTTGCCCCAGTTCTGTATTTTATTGTAAATTAAAACATTCCTTCAATAGATGTAGCTGGTAGATACTGCCTCCTTTTATGGTACAGATTAACAATATGCAATGTTCTCGCAATCCACAGAGCATAAAAATAGCGTTCTTTTGTTATCACTTGAGAGTTTTCTAATTTATTCTTCTTATTAAATCTTTTAGAAAAAGTAAAGGAGGGAAATTTGTGAATTACCCTGTATTAAAGACAACCTCACATTCTTTGCAAAGCAGAATAGTGCATGAACACATACTTTGAAATGAGGTATGCAGTCTGAAAAAAGAACATTATGCAAATACTTATAAAACAATATTAACAATTAGGTGAAGTTAACGAGAGCTGCAAACAAGGTTGAATATATTCATGTTGTTGTGGCGACGAGAAGTGTGTAAATATGGACTTGGCTTGTCTACTCTGCTTTGGTGACTATGACTTTAAACAACTTCATTCTAAAACATATTTAGCAAAGGTTATTTAAATAAAAACAAGTGCATTGAGCCAATATAATTCCTTACAGAGATGTCTCTCGAGAACTCCAAGCCCAGAGTTGGAAAATCAGCCGCTTTGACGACTATGGAACCATTAACCTTGAGATGCGTTGTCTGGGTCAGTCTTTGGATGCTGAGACCGACTTCCTCACATGCGCAGTGCATGCCTGCATTGGTGCAGCAACTCTCGCGAGACCCGGCTGTTAGGGGCTTTGCCGCGGAGCTCGTGCTAGCACGGTGCAGGCCCCACAACAGACGGGCTTAGGCTGCGATGACTCCCATCAAGCTGCTCGTGCAGGCTACTCAGAGGCCAGAAGGCCGAACCTATGCCGAGTACGAATCCGTGAATGAATGCATGGAAGGCATCTGTAAGATGTACGAAGAACACCTGAAGCGGATGAACCCTCCCGGCCAGTCCATCACGTATGGGGTCGGTCAGTTGTTTGAGTTTATTGACCGTATGGTGAACCTCAGCTGCCTGGTGTTCCGAGAAGACACCCAGACCTACAAGCCTTACAGCCGAGAGTGGATCAAAGAGAGGCTCTATGTGCTTCTCAGTCAGCAGGCACAAAAGGCCGGGTCATAGTCATCCGGAAGCTTCCGGGCCTGGGGCCGACTTGGACCACAGGTATGTGTGCCGGGGTGGTGCTCAATTTGACACTCACCCTCCTTTATCTTCCTTTGGTTAATTTTTAGATGAACTACGGGCCTCCTTTTACTCTGAAAACTCCATTGCCCCTTTCATTGAGTTTTCTCTTTAACTTTTTTATGATGATGTAGATGGAAATGGTTGTTTTCATTATATGTTTTATAACACTCACTACGCCAACCGGACGAGGTCGCAAGGGAGCAGTGACACTGATATATGGTGCCCTCCAGATAACTCAGTGAAAATAAAGCTCTTTAGTTACAAGTTTTAAAAGGGAGATGTAAATATCAGAGAGAAGATCCTTCGAGGCACCAGGTCTTAGAGGGTTCTACTCTTGCTGCCTTGACTCTGTTATTAATGCTCCTGATGAGGCAGATCAGGGTGGCATCAGAAGGAAAACACCGGAAACCAATCACCTCATGACTATCAGGAAGCAAAACGTTTAGGCATCATTTGGCGATGCTTAAGGGGTAATGTAGAAAGTCACAAACGTGTGACCCACGCTCAGCATATATGTTTTCTCCTCAAACGGCACTAGCAGTCATGAGCCTGGAGTGGTTGGGTTCATATTCAGACCATAAAATACAACTTGCGTTTATGTTTTTACTTTGGTTCTATTTTAATAAGTATAAATTAAATCCAGTAGATATATTTTTCATGTCCTTACATGCATACAGATAATAGGTATCCAACAGGGATCTATGAGTTTAATTATCGTTATTATTTCTGGTCATCTAACCCTGCTTTCCCAATATTCCACACATCCTGAGCTCAGAAGGAACGCGTTGCACTTCTCAATTTGTGGCATTTTTAATTGACTGATTAACGTTTGTCTCTTTTGAATGATAAACAAGATGGTTTTATAATAACCTTATGATTAGTGAATGACTTCTCTACTATGTCTAAGTGGACATGGAAAAGATTGTGGATGTTGGGCACATTAGACTATGACCTCTCTAGTGTTAATTAAATTAGCTAACAGTTTGAAACAAATACACAGAGAACTTTCTGATAATTGATCTGTGATAGCTGCAGCAATCGTGATGAGCTGTTATTGCAATCAGCCCCCGTTGTGCAGATGGAGAAGTAAATCTCACAGAACACATGAATTGCTCCAAGTCATGTCTCTTTATATGTCTGTTTCTCCTCATTCTTGTATTATATTAATCCATTATGTATGAATATTTTATGTCTGGGTAACTAACTGTTTCTCCGTTTGTAAATAATGGTGTCAGTAGGGTACCATTAAATCTAGATATGTGGCATGATGCTAAGATTGTGTAAATTATGCTGTTGGACACAGGAATGAAACATTCAGTGACTTGCTTTGGTTTGTGTGCATCATTTGGTTTGTTTTCAATAATGTAATTCGGAAATCTAGCATATAAATATACTTCACCTGCCATTTCAATTAATATTCGTACTTTTTCAACATTTCGTTTTAATTTGTGTTTGTACTTTGTGTAGGCAATCCCACGATGGAATTGCAGAGAACAGAGAACAATTGCAGGGGGCACTTGTTCCTACCTCTTTGTAGACCCCAGGGATTTAACTTGGGCTTTCAGGCTTAGCAACAAGTGCCTTCACTAGCTCATTGCCCCCAAATTAAGATATCTCAAGCGAGTATCTTATGTAGTCCAGGCTTGCTTCAGAGTTGCTTTGTAGCTAGAAATGAACTTTCTGTCCTCTTCTCCACCCAGTCCTGCCGTATGTAACTGAGGATTGAACCCAGAGATTTGTTGATGCTAATTAAACACTTTACCAGCTAAGCTACATAGCCATCCCTTTAGTTTATACAAACAACAACTTTTAAAGGAGGAATACTATTTAAAATCCAGTACTTCTCACTATATTTTTCCTGAGTCTTGTAGTAGAAGATCTTGTTGTGGTTAGGGATAAGTAGATCAGGAAGTACTAAGCATATCTCAAACTAAGCACTATGATAACTGGCAAGAGATATCATGTTATCAGTATCTTTCCAAATTCAGATTCCATGTAAACAAAATAAAAGATAGCAATTGTGAGAGCTACAGTAAGAACTGTGGGGCTACTCCCAGGAGAAGGTGAACAGACTGTGATGACTAAGAATTAAAATAGGGCACTGTCAACAAGTGCTTGACTTTAGTCTCTGGAACTCTTGTAAAAAAAAAAAAAGCCAACCATATAGGTATATTCATACAACCACAGGAATCTCTTTGGAGCTCTTCAGCTACCAGGAATGCCTGTTTGGTGAATTGCAAGTCTAGGAGGGATTATATTAAAGCCATTGTAGATGGCATCTGAAGAGTAGACCCAAGCAGCACGTGCACCCATACTCACATGTACCTCAATATATATGAGCATGCATGCACATAGATAGATATATAGACAAGGTTCAATAGTAAAACAACACATAAAACTCTGCATTTGCATGTGTATCAAGATCTAGTTTAGAACAGCAGGATTGCATAAACAAGCAGTGCTTTATACAAAAAAAATAATTTAGAAAATGTTAAATCTGAAGGGAAATTTGAAGTCTAATGTGGAAAAAATATATTTCAAAAAGTAAATTAATATATAGTTCTTGTTTGATATGATTTCCTGAATAAATACAAACACACACACACATACACACAAGCCTACATGGAACGTTAGTGATCAAAGAAGAGAGCAAGCTGTAGTAATGAACCATGTCCCATGGAAGGCTGCGCCTAACCTGTGAATTATTTTTCTTCACATAAGCTTTGAGAATATATGTCCTTGAAATTTGTATTATTACCTACCAATAAAATTAAAACTAAGCCATGGTAAAATAATCACTTGAATTGCGTTAAATTAAAATTTAGATATGTCTATATCAGTTGGATATTAGAAGAATATTCATATTACATTTTTATCCTTTTTTTTCTCCCCACACCTATTCTTTGTAGTTATGTCCACCATCATTGAATTTATACTTCTTTGTGTATAATTTGCCTGTGAAGGAAACAGCAGATTCAGGCAAGGTGAAGGCTATCCTCTTTGAGTTCCATGAAAAGCTGGGAATGACTGTATATCTTGGGCTCAGGTGTAGAGCAAGGAATGCAGAAAGACTGAATAAAAGAAGGAAATGTGATACTACAAGCTTGCAATAAAATCCAGTCAGTCACCTTTTCATCAATACTGGTGTTACAAGTACTGCTGTAATCCCATTATTATTATTATTATTATTATTATTATTATTATTATTATTATTATTATTATTATTATTATTATTATTACATCATCATCATTAGCAGTAGTAGTAGTAATAATTGTAGGAGTAGTAGTATTATTGGTATTTCCTTAACACAGGTTTCTTCCGAATCACATAGTGGCTCCCTCTACCAAGATATCTCTTTACTTGCTCTCCCTCTCTGTCCATCCCACAACTCAACCATCCTTTTCCTCAAATTGTCACTCCCTCCCCTTTACCCTTTCCTGACTTCCCAATTTACTCAGAAGATCTTATCTATTTCCCTTCCTATGGACATTCATTCTTGTCTCTTAGGGTCCTTCTTGTTATTTAGTGTCTAAGGTGTTCTGGGTTGTAGCCTGGTTATCCTTTCCTTTATGTCTAATAGCCATTTATGAGTGAGTGCATACCATGTTTCTGGGTCTGGGTTCCCTCACTCAGGATGTTTTTTCTAGTTCCATCCATTTGCTTACAAATTTGAAGATGCCATTATTATTATTTTTTTAACAACTGAGTAATACTCAATTGTGTAAATATACCACTTTTTTCTTTATCCATTTGAGAGGCATCTAGGTTCTTTTCAGGTTCTGGCTATTATGGATAATGCTTCTGTGAATATAGTTGAACAAATGTCCTTGTGGTATGACTGTGCATCCTTTGGTTATATGCCAAAGAGTGGTATGCTGGGCCTTGAGGTATTGATTCCCAAATTTCTGAGAAACCACCATACTCATTTCCAAAGTGGCTGAACACATTTGCATTCCCACCAGCAATGGAGGAGTGTTCCCCTTACCCCATATCCTCGCCAGCATAAGTTGTCATCAATGTTTTTGATCTTAGCCATTCTGACTGATGTGAGATGGTATCTCAGAGTCATTTTGATTTAGATTTACCTGATAACTAAGTATGTTGAAAAATTCCTTAAGTGTATTTTTGACAGAGGTTTCTGTCCTACCAGGTTTCACAGTTGTTCAGTCCCAAAGAAACACACAGAGTACTATATTAATTATATACTCGTTGGCCTATCAGCTCAGGCTTTTTTATGTATAACTCTTACATCTTACATTAACCCATAATTCTTGTTAGCAATGTAGCTTGGTACCTTTTTTTTTGTTTTTGTTTTTTGAGACAGGGTTTCTCTGTGGTTTTGGAGCCTGTCCTGGAACTAGCTCTTGTAGACCAGGCTGGTCTCGAACTCACAGAGATCCGCCTGCCTCTGCCTCCCGAGTGCTAGGATTAAAGGCGTGCACCACCACCGCCTGGTGCTTGGTACCTTTTTATCAGTGAGGCTTTCTCATCTTGCTTCCTCTTGGTCTGAGTGACTACTGCAGACTGAACCTTTCTTTCCTCTTCGCAGAATTCTCCTGTTCTGGTTGCCCTGCCTATACTTCCTGCCTGGCTCATGGCCAATCAGCATTTTATTAAATCAGTACAAGTGACAAGTCCCACAGCAGTGTTTTTCAGCCATTTGAGATTTTTCTGGGTGGGTTCCTTTTATTTTACACACATGGCAATCATGAGCAGTTTCCAAAGCTGCTTCTCTGCTCTTAGTGTGTCTAGGGTTTCAGCTCTCAGGCTGTGGGTATGGAGAAGTTTGAACCTTACAGAGTTGGTGGTACAGCTCTTGTGCCCAGCGTATCAGAACCTACCCTAGGTCATTAGGACTTAGCTTCCCAGAACTCCTTCAGTGACTGGACCACAGATGCCTCATATTTCACCTTCACAGGCTTTGACCATTTTTGGTTATGACATCTGCTTCCGGGAACAGATGACCCAGGATGCTGTTTGAAGCTTTCCAGTCACTTTACCTCTCACTGCCACAAGTACTTCAAACACTGCTGTCATCCCATCTTCATTTATTATTATTATTATTATTATTATTATTTTCAGGTTATTAACTCACTGTACTAATGATAAAGTCATATACCCAGCAATGGGGAGTGGCATGCTTGTGACAGACAAATGCATTAAAACAATTTTCACAAATCACAGGTTAGCTTCTAGTTCCACCCAATTCCTTAAGAGTTAGTACAGTGGGCCAGGATAGCAGAGCCTGCCAGAGTGATGAATAGGATTCAAATTAATACAGCTCATGATCTTCATACTGAACAACCCAGGGGCAGTTCACACACGCTAAGCACGTGCTTTGCCACTGACCCACACTCCTACACCCGAGACTGGTAATTTGAATGGAAATATTTCATTAAAGCAATTAAATACTGCTAATACATTTATAAATAGCCATATACCTCCCTTTCTTTTTGCCTTTCCCTCTCTTTGATTCATATACAAACATAAATGAGACACTGGATCGTTACTGTGAATAAAAATATTTTCAAAATATAGAAGGATAAAGATGATCTTTGAGGTCAATATTAATGCCCTACAAATTGAAAGAGAAATATTAAAGTATACAGGCACAAAATATGTGAAAAATATGGCTCAGTACATGTAGATTAAATTTAAAGCCTAGAACAGCAGTATAAGCTATCAGTAAGTAACAATAATGGGGGACATGGAAAAGGGGAAATGGAGGGAGATTGAGAGAGCACTCACCATGATCTTAGAAGTGTTTTTCAGCTGGACAGTGGTGTGACATACCTTTAATCCCAGCACTCGGGAGGCAGAGGCAGGCGGATCTCTGAGTTCTAGGCCAGCCTGGTCTACCAGAGCTAGTTCTAGGACAGGCACCAAAGCTGCAGAGAAACCCTGTCTCAAAAAAAAAAAAAAAAAAAAAACAAAGCAAAACAAAACAAAAAAATTGTATGCAAACAAAACCCCAGCTAATCTGAGGAATTATATCTGTGTACTTTTAAACCCATGTCTGCCATCACCCGCATGCTTATAGAGATATGAAAGAATACAGATTTTTTTTCCAGCATTTTGTACTGCTTTTTCATAATTTAAATGTTCCCTTCTGAAGAAAGGAAGAATGGAGGATTGTAAACTTCTAGAAGTTCATAAAATAAACCAGACTCAGGACCCTAGAGAGCCCCTCACCTAGGATATACTTGTTGTAAGTAACTGGAGGGAGAAGACATTTTTGGTGGAGCTGACTGAAAGTTGTGCAGGAAGTGACACAGATACTGCTTTAAGGAACTGCTACACCAGTGGGGATGGCTTTGTAGATATGCAGTGACCTTTATGTTGCCCATGTTTCTAGAGGTAACTCCTTGCGATATTCCTGTAAATTCAGAAAACTGAATTATTAAAGCAGTCCTGCTCTGGTTGCCTGTTTATCTTCAAAGCTTTGATTTGTGTGTTTTCACTTACTGTTCTTCCAGTTAATAAACTGTTAAGTTACTGTTTCATTTCATCACCAAAGACCAGGATACCCATTTTTTCAGTTTTCAATTTGTTATTTTCAAATTTCTCACAGACATACAGCTTTTTTCCATTTACAAAAGTGATTGCTATTTCCCAAAGTTATTAAGCTTTGGGGTTGTGGAAGTGTATATTTCTAATTAATCCACCAGGTAGCTTCCCTATCTGTTAACATATTTTTCAATGTTCCCTTTTCTGATACATTTTTTTTTTGGGCATGGGCTCTGTGTGGTTATTTTTTAGTAAGTGGTAAGCATTCAATGAGAAAAACACATAGAAAGGCCTCTTAATGTGTCATTCTTACTCAAAATTTGAATTAACAGTGAAGCACCTAGCAGGCCTAGGTTATTTTATTCAATTCTGAAGACTGAGATCCTGAAATTTTTCTGTCCATGTAAGGATTGGACTGTTGTTTTATCTCATTTCTAATTCTTTCCTTGGCTGCTGGCACTTGTTTTTTTGTTTTTTGTTTTTTTTTTTTTCCTGGCAATTTTTCTTCCTTATTTCTTTAGGCATTTTATTTCTTTCCTTAGTTTGAATTCCCCCTGTTTCTCTACTTTGCTTTTCTTTTCTGCTTAGGAAGATAAGTTCGTTGGTATTGCTTACATGCCTGTGTGTGTGAGGTTGGAGTGTGTCCACAACTTACAAGTCTTAGAAAGTTCCTAGAGCTTGTTTTTTTTTGTTGTTGTTTTGTTTATTTTTTACTGTTTGTAAACTATATTTTTCATTCCATGTTCTGCAGTTTCATTCCCTTCCAATTTTCGAGATGATTATCTTTCTAGTTATTTTAAGTTGATAGCCATGCTTTGTGAATTGTTTCATTTCTTCATCAACTATTTACAGTTTAATATGGATACAAGAATGTTTTTAATCTCTATGAGCATACCATAGGAATAATTCTTAATTTCCCTTTCTTGGTTTTTACCCCATCTGAATTAAACATGTATTAAACATGTGTCTTTGGGGACACATGTTTATTTTTCTCTCTCCCTTCCTTTCCTGGCTAAAATAGCAAGCATTCTGCAACATTACTAATCTTCATTCTCTGAGGTGTTTAGAGACTACAACAGTATCTGTGTCGGGATCATTGGGAACAAAGTCTTCATGTTGTATTACTGTTTATCTGATTGTACAAGAATTGAGAATTCTCCATCTGGCATGCACTGGTGCTGATGCACATGAGGCCCACGAACACCCTGCGTCCACATCTGGGATTATAACTTTCATCTGTAGCTTTGCACGGGCACATTCACGCATGCACACACACTTACACACTCACACAGACTAACACACACACACATACACAGTCATTTGGATTGTTTTGTTAAACTCATTGTCTTCACAAAATATTTTAAAACAGCAGTCACTTTGTAGTTCATAGCATGCATCTTGTTCACATGGAAGTTTTTTTTATCCTACAGTCCTTTTTTGCATTGACCTCGCATGCTCATCCTACAGACTCATCGTGTAACTATAACTATTCAGTATGTAAGCCTCTAAAGCATTGTCCTAATAACCTGTGGCAAAGTAGCCAGCTATAGTTCTGATCTATATATTTTACATCTTACTGTTAATATTTGGATGTTGTTATTTCCAGTCTCATTGTCATTCTCTTCATTAATTTTGCTGTCATTAACCCAGGCAGTACTCCAGTTACTACGATAGAATAGATTGTGTGTATACTGTCCTGGTTTCTAAGCTGAGTGACCAACTTTATTTCACTATTGTATTTGATATAGCTTTGTTTTATCTTTAGTACTTTTATTATTTTTGAAATTATAATACAATTATTTCTCCATTCCTGTTCCACACTTTAATCACTATCATGTACTTCATGGCTCATTTTCAAATTCAAGGCCCTTTTCCTCCTACTCATCATTGAATACATACATGTGTTAAATTTGTTTATGCTCTGGAATATTTGTTTAGCATTTTAAAGATGTGTTGCTTCTGTTTATGCTGCATTTGTTTAACTCTGTGAAGCTGTGATTCTTTGCTTGTCTAAAACACCTTATGTCTAATAAAGAGCTGAACAGCCAATAGTGGGAAAGGAGAAAGAATAGGAGGGGATGGCATGCAGAGAGAATAAATAAAAGAAGAAATCTGGAAGAGAGGTAGGAGCAAAAAGAGAGAACAAGGAGAGGCAGATGTCAAAGGCCAGCCACCCTGCCAGGCATGGAGTAAGAGTCAAAGTAGACATATAGAAGTAGGAAAAGGAAAAAAACCCATAGTAAAATGTAGTCAGGATAATTTAAGTTAATGAAAAGCTGGCTAGAAACAAGCCAAACTAAGGCTGGGCTTTTATAATTAAGAATAAGCCACCATGAATGATTTATTTGGGAGCTGGGTGGTGGGGCCCTAAAGAGTGAGAGCAAATAATTAAAGAAAACAACTACCACCAACATATATACATATATATTTCTAAATATAATTTGTTCTTTTGGCATAATATTGCTTGTATGTATGTTTTGGGGCTCAGTATTTGGTATTGGGGAGCCAATTGGTGTACTCATTCCTGAGAAGACTCTTTCTCCTACTGTTAGCATTTCTTACTGCCCCTCCATCTTTGTGTGTGGTTAAGGTCTAATGGGCATTTCCTTGTCCACTTCAGCATATCTGGTGTGATGTACATGTTCTGCTCATGTTTAGTAGGAGACTTCATGGGTATACCTTTTATAACATTTCTAGGAGACACAATCTCAAAGCAATATCTCAATCCTCTTTTTCTTATATATTCTTGTTTGCCGGGACTAGGATCAACAACTCTGCATTTTTATTGGTAATGGTTTTCTGTAATGATCACTTTCTGATGCAAGAGAAGTTTCCTTGATGTGAGATAAATAGAACCCGTATCTCTGGATATAAGGACAATATTTAGAGTGCAGTTAGAGGTTATGCTAATGTGTTACAGTTGTGGTTGTAGGTTTTGCCTCATATATGACAGGCAAGTGGTCTTCCACTAAACTACGTACCCAGTACTCTTCTTGATTTCTTTGACTGAGCCCTAAAACGTACTGTATTATTCCTCGGTTATAGCATAAAGTTTTATTGTGACGATTCCTTCAAAATCTTGCTCACAAATACTCATATCTTAAAAGTAACTTTCATTTTACAGTTTATCTCTTCTAGAAATCTAACCACAATAGTTACTAGAAAGGCCAAATACAGTATTATATTTCTCCCATTCATTCTGTTTCCTAAGGTCACCATTCCAAGTTTTAACTTCACAGTAAATCATTAGCATATTAACAATTATCAATTCAATATGCAGATAGAGATAAGAACATAAATCTGTATATACATTTGAAGACCATGAAGAAAGGTGCCTAATCAGAAGTCTAGAGTGATCAAAAGACCAACCTCTAACAAGGGTGATATAATTCTTATATTGATATTGTCTAGCTACATATTTTAATAGTAATAAGCATTTGTATAATTTTCTTCAGCTGTGTAGTAGAAAGTGTGCACATTGGGAAAAGGTAAATGCTCAAGCATAGTCCTAATGAAATAACCCAAGGAGTTTTATCATAAGATTATAGATAGTGTCATAATCTCCTTGCATAAATAAAATAGTGGTATTTTATTAGAGAAATGTTATTTTTACTTGGTTTACATCATTGAATACATTCCTGGGAAGAAGATGAAGTGTTTTATTTTTTGGGTTTATACCAAGGAAATATTCCAAACTGTTCTGTACATATGTAAAGGTTATTTAATTTAATTAGCTTGACTACCAGAATGCCATGCAATATCTTATTCTCATTAGAAAAAAACTTATTTAATAAATCTACCTGCTGAGTTTCAGAAGTAATTATTGAGTATTGATCAAAACAAAGCTTCCTTCCTTGTTGCATAATGAAGACTCACAGAGTGGGGGATTTGGAACCCCACGGCACTACTGCAGGAGATATTAACAGCAGCTGTAGCAGGATACTAGGGTGCCAGAGACCACTGGAGAGAAATTGGGAAAAGCATGCTGTGATGCTTGCAGAAGAAGTTCCAATACTTAGGGTCACTAATTGTGAGAAAACTGGATGTGTCACAAATTAAGAGACAGAGTCAGAAATCAGGAGATTTTGAAGAGATGGCCTGTGTAAAAATGAAAGTGTGGCACAATACGTATCTAGGAAACTGAGACTTGAATGAAGAATTGGATATTTTCTCCTGCAAAATGAAATCTATAAGATTTTAAATTGCATAATGATTATTTTTTTAAAGATTTATTTATTTATTATGTATACACATTCTGACTCTATGTATGCCCGCACGCCAGAGGAGGGCGCCAGATCTCAGTACAGATGGTTGTGAGCCACCATGTGGTTGCTGGGAATTGAACTCAGCAGCCAGTGCTCTTAACCTCTGAGCCATCTCTCCAGCCCTGCATAATGATTATTAGGTAGCCATTGTGATACGTCTGTGCTTTTCTTAGTATCTAACATTTAACATTAATCTAAGATTATGATATAGCTTAAAATATTATATAACTTAAGAAAGAAGTCATTTATTATTTTACTATTTCAAATAATACATGATCAGTTGTTGATGTACCAGAGAGGAAGAAGAAGAGATAAAAATTGGGAGAGAGAGAATAAAAGAGTGTGTGTGCAATAGGGAAAGATAATGATAGTTTTACAAACCTTAGACAAAGCAAGGCGTGGTAGTCTATGACTTTATAAATATTTTTATTGACTCTTTGAAAGCATCATCAATTTATTTTGATCATATTAATGCCCTCCCCTAGCTCCCCTAGATCACTTCGTTTCTCTTCTTACAGAACATTGAACTCTTTCAATTTTTCTTTTTCAATTATTTTACACTCATAAAGTATGATTTGTGACACCCATATATTCTTAGATGTGTAGCCTTCCAGTGGAAAGTGGTTAACCTACTGGAGATGACAGTCCTGGACAAAACTAGCTCTCTTCCCCAGCAGCAGGCTTTATCAATAACTCTTTAACTACAAGTGGTACTTCATTCCTATTTCATATCTCCATGTTGAGATTTGATCTGGCTTGAGGTTGCACAGGTCTAGGGCCTGCTTTTACAGTCACTGTGAGTTTGTATTGTAGCCTCCCTGATATGTCCAAAACAAACTTGCATGCATACCCTTCCTCTTCCTGATCATTTGGAGGAGGAATGTACTATAGATGGCCCCTTAGGATTAAGAATCCCATAGCCACTTACTAATAGTGCTAGATGGTTCTATGAATAGTACCAGAGGACAAAATTAATCTCCAATGTTATCCAGCTGTGAAACCAGCGAAGTATTGCTATCACTTACCTGATATGATCAGCCCACTGGTGCAATAGTGGTATGAACATCACTTTAGTAACCAGTCACTTTCTAATTAGGTTCAAATAGTGCTCTACTAGATAAAGCTCCTACCTGTCACTATTAGAGGTCAAGAACCTATGGCTAGACATATCATAAAACGTATCTGATAAACTATTCCTTTTACTTTCCTAAATAATATGGGTCTTGGTGTATTGATACAAATTTATGGTTGATTTTGTTACATTGTGTACATATATTTCTGCTCTTATTTACGATATTTTGTTTGTGCAGCTCATTTAAAAATGTAATGTATAATTAAAAATTACAGATAAATAGTCGTTTATAATAGTCAAACTTGCAGTCATGTTAGTTAAGTTTTCTAGTTATACAGAGATATATTTAAGTTAGATAATCTTCAACACTTCAAAGGCCTAAAGAAAATGGCATTTAAAAGATTTTAAGAACTTGACTTTTCTTGACAGTGAGACATGTCAGCTTCTGGCAGCAGCAATTACTTTAGAGAGATTGATGGGCATCAAAGAAACTTGTTATGTAATTGTCTTCAGTATGGCAAGACTTGCCATTTGGGCAAGAAACTGTTCTTGCCTAGACTGCTTGATGGTGTGTTGTATGAACTGGACATGCCGGACCAACAGAAAAGTGACAGCTGAATTTACCTAAAGAAGGTGAGACAGTCATTCAGGTTCCTGCTTCACGGAAGAAACTGCCAGATATTTTGTAGGACATAGAAGAAAACAACTGATGAACTTAGTCAGTACAAGGCAGAACAGATCTTCTAATCTCCTGCTTCATGGAGAAGTCTGTCAGATACCGTAGGGCTGTAGGCTGAAGATGGATGCTCGGATGTTATAGAAGAACTTTGTGTGACTATCTAGGCAGTGAGATGTCTCTGTCATTTCTAGAAGTTTGGAAGTTGATTATAATGCACTTCCTGTTTACTTAGGTAATATATCCTTCTGGGATCTTTGATGGAGTTGAATATAGTTATAATCTTCATTAGTTATGATAAAAGATAAATTTGATATAAAACTTTAGACTTACAAAGATAGGTTAGATGATAGAGTATTTTCCTTGATTTGCCAAATAGCAAATAGACTAAATATTGTAACTATAATTTTTGCTTGATAACTCTTTTGTATATGTAATTTTACTATGTTAAAGTTAAAACTTTCATTTTTATTTAGATAGAAAATGGGAGATGATGTGGGATTCCCCTCTGTATACTATGAATGTGTTTTTATTACCATTGGTTAATAAAGAAGCTGTTTCAACCAATGGCTTAGCAGAGTAAAGCCAGGCAGGAAATCCAAACAGAGGTATAGAAAGGGAGTAGGTGGAGTCAAGAAGATACCATGTTTCTGCTGAAGGAGAAAGATGCTTGATAAACCTTACCCGTATGCCATATTCTCATGGTATAATATGTAATAATAGAAATGAATTAATTTAAGATGTAAGAAGCCTGTGGTCATAGGCCAAACAATATTGTAATTAATACTGATTCTTTGAGATTATTTGGATCTGGGTGGCTGGGATGCAAAAGAGCAGCCTCTGTTTACAAATAATAGTTTAACTTGAAGGTAAATATGAATTACTCAACTACATCAGGAAAAAATTAACATAGGTCCACATGAACAATATCGCTCCTATTTTCTTACTATGACATTAGGTGTATCTGCTGAAAGGGTGCAACTAACCTTTTAGTTTTCTTACTCCCTTTGTTCCTCCTGGCGTGTTGATCTTCAGATTTCCATTTTAACAAATTGATTCCTCTTTTGATCATTCTCTTGGTATCAGTGAAAATCTAAATTTAAAAGGGTAAGTTATAGAAAACAGTGATAAAATCACATCATTCTTGAGCAGAATAAACCCATACCTTCATTTATACTCCCTGTTAAAGGAAGTAAGTAAGTCAGTCCCCTTTAATTCCTTACACCAACCCACGTGCTCTCTGCTGGGCAGTTAGCGGGACTAGCAGGCTGGCTAAGCATGTGCTATAGTAAAACTAGTACACCTTGTATCTCATTCCTTTTTTTACCTCGCATATCTATGCTTTCTTCATTCTCCGTGAAGGCTCAAAGAAGTGGAGCCACTTACAGTGCGCTAAGCTGAACATCTTCAAGTAATTTGAGTGGGAGAATGCTTAAGGATCCCTTACAGCAGAACCTCATTAGATGTTTCCCAGTATTAATTATGGGGTAGCTGTAGCAAGAGAGTCTGGCAATGCAACAAATGAGAATTAAGTAGGTTAATTTAGTCTTTGGGCAAGAACATGAAATTGACTCTTAATATCATCCAAGATGGTTTGAAATCGTTTAAGTTTTGATCTGGGGCCCTCTATTATCACTACTTCGTGATTTACACCACATTTTACAAAGACTACACATTATGTGGAGTGAACCTTTTGAGAAAATTTCCCAGGGGATGTATCTAAGGAAATGGTTTCTTAAAATTAGTCCTTTCTACCTACCATTACTTGAAAATAATACCCTGACAATAGAGGTAATCTTTTTAAAATGTTGTCACCTTGTGGTGTCAAAGCAAACAGCATTGGCATAATATTTATTATTTACTCAATTGCTATTAAGCTTAAACCTTCAAACAAGATTAGCTCTACTTCAAAATCACTTTCTGGTATTCTTTATTGTTTAATGTTCCAATCTGCATAGTTTATTTATTTTCTGTATTGAATCACTCAGTTCTTTTACTTCAAGCGCTCGCAGTCAAAACATCAGCCTGCAGTATGCCTTTCCCCCTCCTCTCTGTTGTCAATCACTCTCCATAAATCTGTCTGATAGTATGGTGGTCAGTACTGATTGTCAAGTTGACATGATCCAAAACCACATAAGATATAAGCTGGTGAGCCTGGTTGTGACGGATTTTGTAAATTGGGTTCATTGAGGTGGGAAGGGCCAAACTAAAGGAAAGTCTTGGGCTGAATAAAATGAAGAGTATTAGTTGAATACCACATTTCATTTCTCTGTGTGTCCTATCTTCTTTAGGTTGTTTTTGTCACCATAACCAGAAGCAGGTGCAGTTCACTTTCTAAGCTAAGGTGAATGTGACATCCCAAGTTCTCTAGTCTAATAGTCTTTGATTATAGAGTCTCAATTGTTCATTGAAGTCTTCACTCTCTCAGCCTCATGCAGTGTCCTTTAAGGGATTTCTTCCAGAGATTATACCCTGGCCACCCATTGCCTGTCCTTCCTTCATAATCTTCTGAGAACTTGACCTAAGTCTTTTTTGAGTGCTCCCACGCTTACATCTCTCATGGCTACAAAAACACAGTATCCCATGGGTATTGTTACTAGTTCCTGCTGATGAATCAACATGTCATCTTGTCCCTTCTACCACTGTTGTAGTGAAACTAGTGAAGCACAGAAGCTGACCACTGGGAAACAATTACAATTCCCTAAGGCTTCATCCATAATCAGGCATCCTCTTCATAGAGACTTTCAGTTCCAATTATATCTTTTCAAAACAATTTGTGTTCTCGTGTATTGGAGCCTTCCACAAATGGTATATTGGTGTCAAGATATCTTTCTTGTTGTCTTAATTGAAAACGGGTTTTTGTTTGTGTTTATTTGTTTTGTTGACTTTTAAGAATTACAGCTTTTCTGCATCCTCCCTTTTAGCAACTTCAAAAGTCTTCTGAAGGTCCCATTCCTATCAAGCAGCTCAGGCTTTAGATCTTTCTCCCACGCTCATTCTTCCACACAGAATGATTAGGTAACTCTTAGTAAACAGAGACAGTGGTTTAGCCTGACTGCTATTTGCTTTAAAGTTCTTCTGTCAAAAGAGTTAGGCAACATCAACTTTTCTAAAGTTCTCAGGACACTGGCAGACTATGGCCAGATTATTTTTTACCAAAATATACTACAGTTGTCTTTTGGCTTAATTCCTGATTAAAAAAAAATTTACTCATGTATAAAACTGGGTCTTCACATCAAATTCTTCTTCGGTAACAGAATCCACTTGCAAACAGATCCAACAGCTGTCCATATTCAGAGCGGGTTTTACTGCCTCTGTTAAACCTTTGGGGAGTCATGTTGTCAAGGTACACACATCAAAGCGGGAGTTTTCAGGGTGATTCTGAATTTAGTCAAGCTGCCTATTGGGCATCTGAACCCCTTAGTCATTTTTTGTATAATTACTTTTTGATTTTCATGATTATTTGCTAGTGTTCCACAATAGTTAATCTTATCTAAAAATTTAACATGCTTGACTATGAATTATATTCATTTTAAATTATTCCCTGTTAATTTGCATTTCATGATTTATTTATGCTGTCATTTCAAATTAAGACATTTTTCTAAGCCTTCATTTTACTTTGAAAATATATTATTCTATATTCTTATACTTTGTTGGCTCATTTGAATGTTCTCATGATTTTTATTAGATTAAATAGAGTCTCTCTCTCTCTTTTTTTTTCCTGTTCACTTAATTGAAAGCATTAGGAGGCATCAGGGGTCAGTAACTTCCTCTTTTTGTTTCTGGGTGTTTTACAAATTAATTGTATTCGAGATATGTAACCACTCCTTTCTGATTAGAAAATTCCTCTGTGTCCAGCCCTCCATGCTTTTGTTAGAGTTCTCTGTGATCTGTCTTTCGAGATGCCACTCACAATGTTATGTAGTTGTGCTGGCACCATGACTTCTGACATTTTCCTTTGGAGATTCTACTCTCCTAAAATAAGAGACTTTTCTTTCCTTCAGAGGTAAGAATTCCGTTTTGCAAGAAGTTCCAGAGCAATAGATTTCCAATGATCTGAGTAGTGGCTGGGAAAATATTCCATGTGTTCCCAATGAGGTCTCGCTTATTTCTCTCCCTATTCCTACTTTCTCTCTTCTGGCATTACTTGGGCACTGACAGAAATTGCTGACTCTTTAGTCTTGGGCTTCCTTTTTCTTTGTGTTTGTTTCATTTCTATCACGAAGGTCATCAGGAAGTAACAGGTACTCCTTGGCGTTTTCTTAAAGGCTCTTGTTTTATGATGACAAGGGAATGTGCTTATCACTGAAGTGTGGTATTATTGGACTCAGTGAGTTACATCTTTTTCAGATGTGCTTTATTGAAGTAAGGTTAGCATAATGCTTGGTCCTCAAACCAGAACAGATCTTAAAATCACTTTATAAATCTGTTTGTTTATTATTGGAAATAGACAGTATGCAAACAGCAATAGTTTCACCAGGAGAAAAGACTGTATATTTTTCTTCTGATAAAAGATGAGTGTAGCAGCTAGAGAGATAACTTACTATTTAAGGGCACTTGCAACTCTTCCAGAAGACACTGGTTCAACTCTATAACTTTTCATTGAAGGAAAAAAAACACACTAAATATACGGAGGCACAGATTATTAATAAGAAAATAAAATTAAATGTCACACAATGCTGTTTTATATTAATTTATAAATGTTATGCAATAATAGCCTTAAGAAAATCAATTTTATATTGATTTTCCAGTTATTTTTAAGTTGACTATGAACAATTTTAAGGGAAACAGGAATAACTAGTTCTACCAGAGATTAAGGATGTTATAACTATGATGCTTAAGGCTATTAGATTTGTGGGAGAAAATATTGACAATAAGCTATGGTAAAATATATCCAGTATTTTTGTTGTTGTTGTTTTTAGGAACAGCTCATTTAAAACAAACATTCTATTACATATGTCCAAGGTGTCCTCTTATTTTCTTATGTGTGTATTTATCCAGAACTTCCAAATTCTTATTTATCCTGGAATAAATTATTAGCTGTATAGGCTTGCGACCACTGTACAGTTATAGGAAACTCTCTGGTATACATATCTATCTACATTGTTTTTCCTGCATGCCCCTTAATGTTGATCCCACCTCAGCCTTTGTCAGCCAATAGCCTTCTTTAATATTTGCAAGGTAAGATATCTACAATGGACTCATCACTTTCCATGTACTAAAAAGACATTAGGCACAGAAATTCATAGAGACAAATGGTTTGAGTTACAGTTTGGTCAAATGAGTTGAAGAGAAGAGCAAAAAATGATTTCTTCTTCACCATCTCAATGCCAACTACCTTAGCTACTGTTCTATTTCTATGAAGAGAGACTGTGACCAAGATAACATATAAAAGTAAGCATTGAATTAAGGGCTTGCTTACAGTTCCAGAGGGTTAGTTTATGATCAATGGTGGGCGTGGTCAGGGGACATAGAAGCAGCCAGGCAAGTATGGCACTGAAACAGTAGCTGAAAGCCCATATCTGATTTGTAAATTTTTAGGGGAGAGAGAGAGAGAGAGAGAGAGAGAGAGAGAGCGAGAGCGAGCAGCATGGACTTTTGAAAATAAAACCCATCACAAGGCCTTTCTTCCTTTCTTCCTAATCTTTCCCAAAGAATCTGGATCTAAATATTCTAATATGCTGGGAAAACTCCTTCAGGCATTGGCCTTTGAAATCCTGGACCCAGTTGGGTGTGGCCTTGGGTACCAAAGAATGCACCTGCTGGCTTGCTAACTCTCTCTTGGCAGCTGGATTTGGTTATTGTTCCCAGCTCATGCAAAGGACTGGGATCCGTGAGTCTGCCCCCTAGATAAAGAAACTTTTGTTATACTTAATTCTGAACTAGTGTGGGATTACTCTATCTGTGTTCACCTACACAAATATAAGAGCCTCGGAAGGCTATTCTCATTCAAATAACCATACCATGATATAGTTTTAGAAAGTTAGTGTTAGAGACATGGTTCAGAATCCAGAGGACATCTAATGAGATTTCCAAGCTCTTATGTTTCTCAAAAGTAAGATTCAGATCAGTGACAAATCCATTTGTTCAGAGTGGAAGGTACCCAGAATAATGTAATACTTCATTAATCATGAGTAAATACTTGCTACAAAGCAGTGTGACATATACATTCATTTCTTACTGTCATCTTTGTAAAGATTGTGGAACCATGTTGTGTTTTCTCATAGTTTTCTAGGTAGATTTCTATTGAAATTATTCTCTGTTGACAGCTGACAGAAAGTCCTTTAATATGGAAGGTGCTGTCTAATGAGTGAGAGTAACAATTATATAGCTCAAATATAAATAAAATCTTAATTTAGACAAATTCTTAAATCATAGTGCCAAGGCAATTTTACTCACTGTATATCATGGGAAAGTTAGAGACTCTATAAGTATCAAATTGGGGAGGGTTTTTGATCTTTTGCAATATTTTCAGAGTAGAGATCATGTTTCTGAAGTTCCTAGTCATGTATTAATTAGCTCTCTTTCAAGTCACAGAAAATAGATCTCTTCCTCATCATCAACATCTTGCAAAACAAGGTCCTGAAACTTCTGGATTTTTATTGCTTCTCAGGAAAAAATCAGATCTGAGTTGGATCTCTATTCTTGGGTAAAATCATCATGGAAACATACAATTGTAATCCAAATAGAACCTTACTGGTGCAGAAATAATAATTGCTATTGCCTCATTCTTTATGAGTTAATCCAAACAGGCTTGTGAAATTCTTAAACAAGGAAACAGCACTAATAAAAAGCCATTTGGTTTAGGAACTTTTGAAAAAGTAGACAGTCTAACTAACAAAATTTTCATTGCCACATGATGTGGGATTTTCCTGTGTATGCTGGCATTATCATTAATGAGTAAAGAACTGCTTTGAGCCTATAGCAGAGCAGGGCAGGATGGAGCTAGGCAGGGAGGAATGGATTAAATGCTGGGAGAAAGAAGGCCAGGGTTAGAGAAAAGCCATGGAGCTGCTTGAGACAGAAGCCGGGAACTGTACCAGGTAAGCTACAGCCACGAGGCAATATACAGATTAATAAAAATGAGTTAAATTATTATGAGAGTTAGCCAATAAGAAGCTAAAGCTAATGGGCCAAGCAGTGATTTAATTAATACAGTTTCTGTGTGATTATTTTGGGTCTAAGCTAGCCGGGCAGCCAGGAACCAATAAGCAGCCTCCTTACTACAGCTACATGGTCACTTTGGTCATTATTCACTTTCACCGCTTGGGAGTGTTTACATCCACAATGGTCTTGCTGTCCATTGTCTGCTTATAAATATAAATTATTCTTCTACAATGGTCCCTATGGTAAGGTACTCTTACACTTGAGATTGCCCTAATCCTTATAACAAATGCCTTTACCTCTGTACTAAGGTTTTTATTTCTTATCTGAATTCTGAAGTAGTGACATTCATTGTTATCACCATATATGCTATAGAAGAATATGTAATACATGCGACTGCCTTTGGCAATAAACACATACATGTCTCAAATGTCAATAGTGCTTAGTTTGAGAATATCATATACAGAGTCAGTTGAGTAAATAATTAAGCAACTTGTTCAGAGTATCAAAGTTTAAATAAATAAAGCAAATATAACAGTAAACAATATTTGAAAATAACAACAGACATTGAGTAATCTCTTTGCAATTACATTATATAAACATTTAAGTTTGTAGAGATGAGAAAAATATGGAACCACCAATGTTAGAACATAATAATTAAAGAGATTGCCAATAGGAAATAAATAATAACCGGGTTTAAAAAATAAAAGGACAATGAAATGAGAATGGTGATTAGTAGAGCTGCATGCTCCAATCATGGCTGGCTTTGAGAATATTATTTTTACTTCATAGAGAGAAAATGAATCAGTTAAAATTTCATTAACCAATACTGTGAGATGACAGTATAAGTGGCAAAGAGGAAGTCTTCTACAGAATAATCCTCTTGTATACTGTAAAGGTTTGGCCAGTAGCAAGGCAGGAAGTATAGTTGGGGTAACCACTCTAAGGATGATGGGATGGAGAAGTGCAGAGTCAGGAGTCACCATCCAGACACAGAGGGGTCATATGAATGTACCATGCTAATAAAGGAGCAGCCACGTGTCAGAGCATAAATAAGTAATATCGGTTAACTTAAAATGTAAGAGCTAGTAAGTAATAAGCCTGAGCTATTGAGAAAACATTTATAAACAATATTAGGCCTCTGTGTTGGTTATTAGGGAAAAGGTTGGTGGGAGAGAAATGTCTGGTTGCAGAAGTCCAGTGAGTTTTAAAATTATGGGTAATTCATATGTCACTGCCTTGAGATGGGAGTAAGATTACTTAACATTTTCCACTTTATATGACTAAATTATTGGTTAGATTTTAGATCAAAAATTGGAGATAAGACAATATCTCCTTTTCTTCAACCTCTTCTTATATAAAGTTAAAAGGGAATATTTACACTAGGTCTTCTAAAGCTAATCAGCAAGGAATGACTCTTAAGTCAATGACAGACTTTCATTAAGGGCCATGTTTTCTCATCCATTGATTTAAGTGGTCACTTTTGTAAGTAGTTTTAATTTCTCTTGCCTGCTATATAAACATAAGCAAACCAAATCATTAATCTGCATTTCAAGTCTTATCTAATAATACTAGGCATTTGAACAATATGTCACAGGACATTGACAGTAGGACTTTTGCCCTCATTTCTATACAAGCAGTTCAGTGTTAGCTATATTATGCACATGCTATGTTTTTTTTTTGTAAAATGTATTAACAAATGTATAAACAAGAAGTATGGTTAATAAAATCTCAGAAAGAGTAACTGGGGTTCAACCTGAAGATCTGAAAAGCAAAGCAGCCAGCCACTGGCTCTTACCTTGACCTCAGTCTGAAACGGCAATCCTGCCTCCAGGAATCTCAGAATGAAATTGTTTCTGAGAGCTGTCTCCCCCCCCCCCGCCTCCAATTTTATATTTCTCTCTGGGGCAGGGATTAAAGGCATGTACCACTGGGATTAAAGGTATGCACTTCCTTGTTTCTATGGCAACAAGCACGGGTACTAAGATCAAAGGTGTGAATTACCACTGCTTGGTCTAAAAGGCTGACCAGTGGGATTTATTTAAGCTCTGATCTTCAGTCAAGATTTATTTATTAAGATACAAATGAAATGCCCCTACAGAAACAATTGATAATATACATTGTGATTATGGTCTTGGGGGTATTGTTTCAAGTCTATACATCTTGCAAAGTCATTTTCATCTACAGACTTTTGGAAGAACAGACTGAAAAGAAACTCTAAGCTATTAATTGGCTGTTTTCAAAATTATCAGTCCTATATAGATGTGAACTCTGTGAGCGACAATAATACCTGACCTGACAAGATATAGATATATATAAGTCTATACCACTACAGATGTTATAAGTGTAGCCAACTACTTTCTGATTAGATCTAAGTTAAGACCTGCTTTATAAGATGGACTCATACTTGGCACTGTTAATTGAGACAGGAAAGGGTGGCAAGATAAGTCATAAGACCCAGGGGAGATTATAATAACTATTATTGTGGTATGTGGACATAGTACCGAAAGAACTACTTAGGACTTATTGCTCTACCCACATATCACTATGCCTTTCATCAGCATATGAAAATAATGACATTTTGAAATTTTAATATCTATATGAAGTTAAAATCATCAGATATTTAACATTTTGATTGAGTCTGAATCTATTTGAGTTGTATTAACTAAATATTAAAGTTGATGTTTCCTATGGCATGAGTCCAAGGAGATAGGAATTGCTGGTTTCCTGGATATTTTTTGAATGCTCTTGGCTTCTAACATCTTTCACTGATTTGAGATTATGTAGTATATCTTATCCTATTAATATCTTTAAAATTTCAAAGATGGTTCTATCAATATTTGTAGAGTGTCTTAAGTTGAGGTGTGATCTCTAATGATGGAATTAGGCCAATTCTTGATGTGCTTATGGCTTCAATCAGCTTACCTTATATTCTTTTTTGGAGAAAAGCCATTTAGCTATAAAAGATTCAAGCAGCTTGAAGATTACCAAACAGTATGTGTTCTTTCAGTAATGTAGCTTAAAGTGTTCCCATTGAGAAGGGAAGAAATTGTCTCTGGAATGCAACCAGCTACCAACAAAATACAAAGTATGCTGCACAGGACTTGGTAATTCATTCATTTTATTGTATTCTTTGTATCACATACATAGCCTAATAGAGTTGACATTAGAAGGGAAAAGAGTAAATTTTTTTTGACTCAGTTTAATGGTTTCTGGTCATTTTCTAAATTTGATGAACTGTGTTTCAACCAGTTTTATCTTTATGATATTCAAATTTCCACGATTGTAAATGGTGCCTTGCTGAAGAAATCTATGAACAGTGGTCCATTTTTCCTTAAAACTGCATTAAGAAAAGCGTTCTCTCTCTCTCTCTCTCTCTCTCTCTCTCTCTCTCTCTCTCTCTCTTTCTCTTATCTACCTGTGTATGTGTCTGTCTTCTTGTGTTAAAGTCGAGTTTCAGGAGGCTGTTATAATATGCTAGCTCCTGCACATAACAGGAAGACCAGCATAAACCTCACAATGGGACAATTGAAGCTGAAGTGCTCCCAACAAGCTGAAATGTTTGTTCTGGAGAAAAAAAAAATGCTCAAGTAGACCAGATTCAGTTCTCATGATTCTGAAGTTAATTCTTACAGAAAAGACAAAATCTGCAATAAATTAATGTCAACTGAGCTGGACTTTTGCTATGCTGTCTGTCCCTTTCCCTTCCCTTTGCAACGAAATTCACAAACACCAGCAACACACTCCACCAGTCTGCTCTCCTTGGGCTTTTGTTATATAGAAAAGCCTTCTTCAGTTCAGTCAGTTTACACATGGCATAAGGGGCAAATGGCACAAGCCATCCCTTCTGACATCTGGGTTTCATAATGGGTCTTTTTGACATAGTCAATTTCACATGATGACACATTAAACAATAAGTGTGCCCGTTGGCCACCAAAGATGCACTTTTGATGACAGATCATGTGACTTCTACCCAGTGTGAGAATTTAGAAAAACAGGAAAAAGGTGTATTGTACATAATGTAAATGAACATTAAGAGTATTTAAAAATAAATATTATCTAAAACCTTAGGAGCAGTGATAATCAAAACATACAGAAAATTATAAACTAATGAAGCCAATTTACAAAGAGAAATAAATGCTTTTCTTACCTATATGTCATGTATGAATGTTCAAATGTTGGTTTAGTGTGCCATTTTAACAAGAATTGTCTGAGAATAATTTCAGGAAGTATAAACATGCATGATCTCCATGCATGTATACAAATAAATTGCCATCTCTACATATGATTTTCTATCTTTCAGAAGGAGTAGAGATGAGTTAGGATTCAAGACCCAAAAATTTGAGAATGTTGGACATGGAATATGTTCTTCAAAGGCACACTGTTCAAGCTGGAAAATAATGTCTCTTCATGGCAGATGCTTCCTACTTCTTCCAAATCCAGCACTCCCTGATTGAGACCCATTAAAACCTATCATTGTCTTTCGCCTTGGAGTGTAGCACATGCAATCACGACTCAATGATGCCAGATGTACTTTGACTCCTGAATAGTCTGTATAATTAAATTTGGCATGAATTACCACAAAATACCTTTTCTCACACTGACAAAGGAAACAAATCTGATATTTTAATGAAGCTTATTCTGAACCCTCATGTATTATAGGCATTGATAAAGGTATAATTTGACTAGGTCAAACTTTTTAATGCAACATTCAAGAAAATTTTAAGCTGCAGTTAGAATATATAAAAATATTTTGGATCATGTAAACCAAAGATTTAGAAAGCTTTCTTTCTGCTTCAATGTGTATAAATGCAATTACTCCAAAAGGTCAATGTAAAATTGTTTTCTTCAGTTAGAATTTCTGAAAGAAAATTGAAGAAATGGATAGATTTAAACACAAAATTTGTACATTTCAAATAAATTTGAACCTTGAAATTCAGAAATTATTATTCATCATTTTTATTTACCATGATTATGATTTTTCTATGATGATCTAACATCATTAGGTTACTCTACTTAAGCACATATGCGGTTTTATAAATACCCTCAAAGCTTCACTGGTGTTACTTTCTTAAAAAGCAAACTTTTTTTGGATGTGTCTGTACAAATATGGGCACCACTGTTCATGCCGAGTTTTCTTAAAGCTGAAAGATGTTACTGCTGGGTCTTAAACGCACTGAGAAAAGTGCCAAGAACAACAACTTGCCCAATATCTGTCAAGTCAGGCTGAGCCCAGTGCAGTGCCTAGAATCTAAAAATAAAAATAAAATGCTCTAAAGGTCAGGGCAACAGCTAGCTTCAGTGGGCTTAAAACTAGCTTTCAATAATCAAAACATACACTTAAGGTTTATCAAGCATAAATGTGTCTTCATTTGTAGATTCTCAAAATTTAGATGAATATAGATGACTTTATTACAAATAAGACACTTCTGATAGTAATGTTATAATTTAAAAGCTGTTATGATCAATTTATGCTTTAGAATTACTGAAAAAAACTTCAGATACTTAAAGTCTAGAAATAGATTTAATTAAAAATGGATAGAAAATATAATATATTGAGAACTTGCGAGAGTAATGATTGCTCTAGATTTAAAATCAATAGAAAAAAGATATGCAGTAATTGAAAGACAGCTTTGTGTCATGGCATAGAAAATGAGAATTTCATTTCCAGACTCTAGGAGAAACGGAAATGTAGTACAGGTAGTTGTTTAACTCTTTGTTTAATTGTTTGCTTTTGTTACACTAACAAAGGACAAGTAATATTTGAAAACTACATACATGAAATAAAAATAGATAACAAAGTGTTTCGTTTTCAACAGAGGGCCAACAAAAAAGGGGAGAGCTAAGATATTAAAATATTTAGTTAATATTTTTAAAAACTACTAAGGTGATCTCAAATATATTTATTCACTAAAAAGAGGAAGTGTTAAGGTGCCATCATATAACAGATCCTGGGACTTAATCATGCTTTAGTTTTTTAGTGGCTTTTAATGGTGGTTTATTTATATAAAAGAGAATTGATATTTATCTAATTTCATGCCCTCTAGTCTTCATTACAAATAAACGTCGCTAAAAATTGTTATTTTTCTTCTAGTAATAGATTTGCTTGCCTGAAATATTATATTTCTAAGATCTTGTGAGCTTTATTTCCTCTTGAAATAAATCCAAACCCTAGTTATTATTAGAAAATGAATAATCTACTGATATAATTTAATTTTTTACTACATATTTAAAGAATTTCAAGGTTGTTGATACTGTCTGTTTACAGTAAAGAACAACATATTTATAATTGTTTTGGGGCTTATTTTTTTACTCTATATGTGTAAATATTTGGTCTGCATATATGTTTGTGTACCACATGCATACCTGGTACTCTGGGGGGTCAGAAGAGGGTATTGTGTCTCCCTTAACTGAAGCTCCAAATGGTTGTGACTTTTTTCAGTGTGGGTGCTGAGAATAGGACCCACATCTTCTGTAAGAAGTACCCCAGTTGCTGAGCCATTTCTTCACATTTAATAACTGTTTCTCAAGGTTTAAGTAATCAAATAAAAATTATGGAATTGTATAAATTTTAGGTTAAATTAGCATAAGACTTTAAAAATCTAAAACATTTACTTAATTCATTTTATGATGTTATGGTTCAATTTTTAAAAACACCAAATGAATTTAAAAGTCTTTTAAAATATAGGCTTAATTTTTCTCAGTCATACAATCAATTATATCAACAGGTAAATCCTTTCTATACATTAACAAAATTAATACAAACTGCAGCAATATATTCTAAGTTCTCAGTAATTTTAGATGAAAAGAAACACTAAATGCAGAGTCATTGAACTCTGAACTCTCTCTCTCTTTCTCCCTGTGTGTGTCTGTGTGTGTGTTTTCATGCTTCAAGGAGAACTGTATTGTGGGATGGAGATTTTGCTCATTGGTAGAACATGTGAGACACCCAGAGTCTCATCTGCAGTAATGTACACCACTTCAAATCACCCAGAACTTTCTGAAATTTTACTTTTTGTTCAGTGATTATACAAACTGTGAATCTGCCTTAAAAATAAAAAACCTTTAGCACTTAGTAGTTCACATTAAACATTACTTCATAATTTTATATGTATGTACTTTGTCTGCATGTATGTCTATGCCTTGGATGCATATCTGGTTTCCACTGAGGCCTGAAAAAGAGGTCAGACCCCTGAACTGTAGTTACAGATCCTTGTGTCCTTGTGAGCAACCATATTGATGCCAGGAATTGAACATGGCCATCTTAAAAAGCAGTCGGTGCTCTTAACTGCTGAGAGAGCTTTTAAAATGGTCTATGTTAATATTTGGTCAATTGACCCAAAAAATTCTCTGTAGCTATTTTAAACTAATTGAAAAAAACTTAAAGAACATTGAAAAGAGACACATTGCAGTCATCAAACCAAGGCTAACTTCAAGCCTTAGCCATTTGACAATTTACTGTGTTTATACAATGTTTGTGGATTTTTTAATATCTCTGTGGTATCAAATCATCTTAGATGATAATCTCTGGAACATAATACGGAAGGTAAGCTTGACCAGCTTCTCCTCTTGTGTATAACTGCATAGGGTATTCTCCATACTTCTATTTATTTATTTATTTATTTATTTACTTATGTATTTATATTAAAAATTTCCGTCTCCTCCCCACCTCCCTTTTCCCTCCCCCTCCCCCCACTCCTCACCCTCACTCCCCTCCACCTCCCTCTCCAGTCTGAAGAGCAGTCAGGGTTCCCTGCCCTGTGGGAAGTCCAAGGTCCTCACCCTTCCATCCAGGTCTAGGAAGGTGAGCATCCAAACAGGCTAGGCTCCCACAAAGCCAGAACTTGCAGTAGGATCAAAACCCAGTGCCATTGTCCTTGGCTTCTCTGCAGCCCTCATCTTGCATATCACCATAGAATCTCCATACTTCTCTATGGAAGATCTGTGTTAGAAGAAATTATGTCTTACATTGTCTTCGTGTGAGGAAAGCATGTTCCCACTGCTGGAAAGTCTGGATTTGTACACTAACAGCAGCCAGATTTACCTTCAGACAAGAGAAGCCCATTCAGCTGTCTCACTTTCTCAAGGGCAAATGAAGGCAGTCCAGTGTGGTAACAGTGCTCTTTTAACAAAATGAGGCTATCTAGACAGGAGCAATTAGCTGCCACACAAACCATATAAACATGTGCAAATATTCCATGTAGTGGAAAATGGATATCCAAGAACATGCATATAAGAATTAGAATACTGCTTCCATTTTTTCTTATTATTACTATTACTATTTTATACTACCCTGATATTCAATATTTATAATAGGGCATATATTTAAGAAATACACCTGTGACAAAAGTTGATGCTGGCTAATGTCATCAATTGAACTCCTGTGCTTCTCTTGCTCCTGCTCACCTTATTTTGCATTTTAGTGATAAGATTTATATGACATCTTTAGCTTCTCAGAAAATATTTACCAGAAAATTATCACTGCCTCTTTGGGATACAAATTTTGTTCATTCCTAGAGAAAAATGCAATGGCTTAAAATTCTATATCAGAATAATTTATTATTTTTATGTTGAATTAACTTACAAATTTTATTTCAAAAATGTTACAAAAGCATTATCATCTACCTGTTTACGTCTCCATTTCCACTAAAAGTCTCTCATATACAAATAAAAAACTTTCTTTTCTTATATTTTTGGTAAACTCTGAACCAAAGTATTTATGTGAACAGTGTCAATCATCTCTGTATGATTGAGTCTCTTTCTATTGGTATTCCTGTGGAGATGGTGCTTCTATCCTTGGCTGCTGGAGAGTGTGCCACAGGGAATCTTACTGGTTAACTGATGGTCAGTCCATAAGTCAGAAGAGATATTTTGTGTGCCTGCTCTAAGTTATTTTATGTTTGTCCTGATACAAAGATAGACATTAAGTTTAGTGCCTGGTTTCAGCAACCCCTGTAACCATCTGCTCTTTTCTTGTAGCTTCTTCCCAGAATACCCCACTTGACTGTGTTAACTGATGGACTTGCCCAGGTGTGAGGACTTCATTACTTCTCCATACTTAATGCTTCAACATATGTGCAAGAAAATTGATCGGGGAGCCCAAATCCAAAGCCTTTTCCTGCATACGACTTGGCATCCAACTACCAAACGATTTCAGACACATTATTCAAACTGTTTCAAATTATTAAACCTCTTTAATTCTATTAAATAAAATAGAATTTGTTATGAAGAAGCTAACAATGTAGTTCTGATAATCATTTTTAATACTGAATCAACATCTTCCAACTACATCTAAACTTTCAAAATAAAGAAATAAAGATATAATTTCTGATAATGTCTTGTAAATGAAAAATGTATATATATCATTAGGTCATATATATGTAAATTCACATAATCATATATATATAAGCATAGAGGTGAAGTGTGGATTTTCATGGTATAAATGAAGATGCAAAACCACGGGTTTTGTATTTTCTGAGGAGATAGCGTGTGAAATTTCTAACAGCTGATTAATTATAAAGAAATTGTATTAACTTCTAGAATATACAATGTAAACTTTCTTAATTTCCCATCTTCATTGGCTCCAATATGGACAGTTACTTTATTTTAGCCAGGTTAACTATCCTCCTATTTTATTCTGTGTATGTATGTATGTATTATGTATGTGTATATATATATTTATATATGACTTGTATGTATTGCATATATACATATATATATGACTTACATTTTGAGACTTATACATCACTATAGTTCTTGATTGTAACAAAACATACACAGATTTCTGTTACTCTTCCTGCTTTATACTATGAAGGGAATCCATATGGTTTTCTCCTCCCTTATTTGTTGAATGGAACACAAACAATGACAGCTCCATTAAGATAATGTAGTACAGACAGGCTGTTAATTCTTTTGTCCTGACCAAAGCTTCTTTTAATTCTCCATCCTGCTTGATGTCCTGGAACCTAGTCTTAATGGGCTACACTGACTGTATTAGACTTAGCTTGGAAGCCGAGTAACAGGTAACCTTTCTCCAGTGGATAAGGACAGTGAAAGCATGGTCTTTATTTCCTGGTTCTAAGAGATCCAAAGGTTGTGTTTGCTGAGGCTGAACAGCCCTTTTCCAACTGGTGCCCTGTATGTGAAGTACCTATCTCATCCTAGGACTTGATGTGATGATATTCACTCCTGTCTCCCCATTCCTGATTGATAGAATCAGGTAGCACACTGTAGGTTCTTAATTTCCCTACCATCTTTCTGCAATTTTCTTTCATGAAAACCTGTCCAAACACCCCATGTAAGTGAGCCACAATTCTGCTGCATGGAGTCTGCATTGGTAGAGGAGAGAGTGGGCCTGCTTTTTTGTCCTGGCCACCTGGCTAGCTTAACCCAAAATAATCACACAAAAATTATATAAATTAAATTACTCCTTAGCCCATTATATCTAGTCTTTTCTTGGCCAACTCTCACATCCTGATCTAACCTATTTCCACCAATCTGTGTATCACCACGAGGTCGTGACTTTACCGGGAAAGATTCTAACCAGCATCAGTCTCAGGCAGGAGCTTCATGGCATCTGCCACTCTGCCTTCTTCCCAGAATTCAATTCTCTTTTCCACGCCTACCTAAGCTCTTCTCTATCAAAAGTCCAAGGCAGTTTCTTTATTCAACCAATGAAAGAAACACAAATACAGAAAGTCCTGCTACACCACTGCATGTTGAACTGAACTGTATATTTGTGAGACAAAATTACAAAAGAAATGGAAAGCAGAATTTCAAATATGGTAGAGTTTTGTTTGAAAAATTCTTACAAATTTATGTTTTGTGGGAATTTTATTTCATTTAAAGATGAAATGCCAGTAGGATCAAGTACTGAGCATAGCAGATGTGTTAATGCTCTTGTGGCTCAGATCTGAAAGATACCCTTGATTCCACAAGTGAAAATCTGTGTTTTAACTTGAAGCCTGAAAGGTGGTGAACACTTAAAGACATGGAAGAGGTTTTATGTTGTTGAGTACAAAGCTTAAAAGGGACTTTGAGAGCTGGTGTCTTCTCTTTCCTGCTGCTTCACACATACCAAGAGAGCAGACCACTGGTCTCCTCAGTCTATCACAAGGTCAATCCATCATGGACTGAATCAACTAGGCCATTCCCCTTAGATATATCATTATAGCAGTAGGATGCTAATATATATGGAAACAGTCAAATATGTTTAGCATGTTATCTATCAGTTCTTAATGAATGTGGGAAAGAATACCAGGTCTGTAATGATACCCATGTACTTCAAAGTGTATATTTTCTAGAGCTGGACATTGCTACCAGGACCTATAATTTCATGCATTTCTGAAAACAAATTTTAAAATATTTACATCAGTGATTTATTTTTTATTTTCAACCATTTTAACATTTGTTTTCAACAAATTTAAAAGTACATCAGTGATTTTTTTTTGTTTTCAACCTTTCATATGTTTATTAATGATAATATTACATTCATTGTGAGTCTTATTCTTTTTGCTTGAACAAATTAATGTATTTACCTATTAGTGGCAAGCAAAGAAGTCATTCCCTTCCATATAAAATCTGTTACAAACCAAGTGTGGTGGTGCACAACATTGCCTTCATCGATAGCACGTGGGAGAAAGAGACAGAAAGATCAGAAATTCAGTGTTGTCCTCAGTCACAGGAGTCTAAGGGCACCCTTTGCTATGTAAGCCCCCATTTCTAAACAAATAAACATGTAGCAACAATAAAGCAAGAAAATTCTCCCAGAAGTATTAGTCATGATAACATAATTCAATAAAGCCCCAAATGTAAAGTTGCTGATTTTAAGTAAATTGTGTGTAGCATGGGAGTAGAAGCTGAGTATCCATAGGCTATTATTGTTGATTTTTCAGATCCTCAGAATGATTGAAGAGTTCTATCCAAACAAAACTCTTATACCCACAATCAAGCTATTTGTTTCTATTACTTTGCAACAGACAATATTAATTCCACCTTAATGAAAACTGTGATTGTTTGGACTCGAGTGATCAAGGAAAACCCAGGGTATATCAGTTTTTCCTAACAATTTTGTCATTGTAGAAATGAGTGTATTAATTTTAAAGAGCATTAATAGAATTCAAAAAAAAACAATAAAGGGAAATGACCAAAGAGAGAAACCAACAGGCCTCCTGAAGGGACTTGCTATCTCTTACTAAAATGCAAGTTATAGTTCCAGAAGCTGATTTAAGAGTACTTACATTATCATGTAAAAGAGCCATTGATTCTGAATGCAAAATTTTATGTGTGAAATCTTTAAAGGCTGAGTGAAAATTAATATTTAAGATTCTAACATGCAGACCCATGTTTTTAAAAGTTCAGTAGGTTTTAGGAAGATGAAGAGGCTGTAAATGTTCATGGTCTAGAAACAACCTGGATTTACATCTTTAGAAAAATAGAAAATAGCAGAAGCTATTAGGTTATGTTAAGTTACTTGATTTAATTAAGTTTAGATAACTTTACTGAATGCATATTAAGTATCATAAACAGTGATGAACATGTATTACCATGAGATTAGTAGTGAAACTCTCAATGATTAGAATGTGATTTTCATTTTTATTGTTTGAGTGAAGCCTTCTTTCCCATTTCCCTGTGAGATGGGGAGCTTGGCTTTGATGATGATCTTCATAACTGGAGACAGACAAGTTTTGGAACAAACAGCATGGAGTCGGTTGAATCCCATAGAACTCAGAAGTCTTCTGTAAAAGTCAGGGATAGATGCAATACTAGTACTTTATGGCAAGATGTGAATCTAAGGGAAAAAAATAGCTTTGATCCTTTTGACGGTTTATATTCAAATTTTTCAGACATATATATGCCTTTAAATTACATCGAATCATCAAACATGGAGGTGAGTAGGTCTACATCTACCATCCATGACAAAATTATCACATACAGACAAATTAACCATTTTCTAAGAACAAAATTTCTTGAAAATATGTCACATGACAGACTATATGATGTAAAATAAACAATATACAAGCATGCCACAGTGTTAAGTGAGCACATCTTATGTCATACAGTAAGGGGATAGTAGTAAACAACCCGGATCTGATAATCAAGCCTGAACTGGTTATCCCATTGCCAGCTGATATCAGGAATCATGTTTTATCATTCTTTATCTTATTCATTGAGGTACGGTCTCTCAGCAAGATCCAGAGTTCAGTAATATGACTAATGCAGTTATTTGTCTTTTTATAGGGATCCTGTCTCTGCCTCTCTAGTCTTCTTCTACACAGCAGGCTATTAGTCGGTGCTGGTGATGTGAACTACAGCTCATCTATTCACTTCTTACAGGGAAATGCTCTGACTATGGAGTCATTTTCCTAGTTACTAAACTCACATGTTTTCATGCCATTTTCTCAACATACCATTCATAAAATACTAACATAGTATCCAAATCAGGACTCTGTAGACATATCTGTCTGAGGTTTCTGATACCACTATGCTGTCAGTGTGTTTAATTCATGAAAAGCTATACAATCCTCTGGCTTTATCATAAGCTATTATATAGAATATTTCGTCCTTTATAAACTTTAATCTTTTACTCAGGAATAATGCTTGCATCCTCAAATGCTCATATATTGTTGGCTTGATTTCCTCCAATCAGCTTTAGGAAAAATGACTGAGTCCTTGAAATCATCGAACAAGCTTTACTTTCTAGTCTACATCTTTGCCTGAAAGTGTAGATCCAACTTGATTCCACGATCAGAGAATGAGGACCTGATTGTTCCTGACTTTGAACATTCTTATATTATGTTGCATTTTTGGAACAATGCTAATATTTTCACATAGAAGTCAGAATATATCAGAGATCTCAAGTAGTTAGTATTAGTAAAAAAAAAAACACAAACCCACAGAAGATTAGCCAAGAGTTTATTCGTGATTTAAGATAGCAAACTAGAAATGGAGTAACCTGGAGAGAATGCATAATTCATTAAATGACAGGACCCTAGCATGAAATAACTCCTTTAAAAGGTGTTATCAAAGATGGGAATAGCAACTTCCAGTTTACGTGTAGCACATTGTAAACAAAAAGACAAAAACTAAACAATGGATGAACATTGTTTAGAAAAACCACATTTTAGAAACTGTGAAGCAGGCTATCAGTAATTTTTAATACTGAGATATAACATTCTTCCCGAAAAATTAGCAAAGTTGATTGCTAATTTTACCCCTTTATTTACAGCCCTCTTTTGTTCCTTGAGAGATACCCTGGATGAAGGAGCACAATATTCCTGCTTCATTTGAATGTTAAGTATTCAGTTCTGTCACTTGATGGGTGAACAAAATGACTTGCTTCTATGGTATTATCCAAGCGTTTCTTCAGTTAATTATTAACTGTTTTCATCACATCTGTGAATTTTCAGACCATTAAATCAGACAAAGAAATTATCCTGATTGTACACCTGCTGCCGTTTATATATACAAGAACCTGTTAGTTTAGAGCAAGGTCCAGAAAACAACAACCACAACAAAAATCCCCAATACTCTCCCAGTTGGAAGCATCACACATTTACAGATATCGGCAAATGTAACAAGTGAGAATGGGCCATAACCTTGTTTACTTTTATGGAATAAGGATCAATTACAAATAATGAAAATGTGAAACATTGATTTGGTTGATACTGATGTCCTAAATCAGTGCTGGAGCTAGATACAACGCAGATACCTTATTAAAACCCAAAGTAAATTGGGGCAGTTCCCCCAGCAGCATAAATTAGTCAGAACCTTGGAGACATTGGGTATATTTTAGGAGTGAAGCACTGAACTCTCTAAGAATTATGTCACCTTAATTCAGTAATTTGGTATGCCTCGGGGTCTGCATGCATTTCAGAGATACTGTAATGAAGAGTGTGAGTATTCATTTAAACACGGAGGTCCCACAAGAATAAAAGGCATGTCTAATTCACAAGAAACACTCATCTCAGACTGTTTCCAGAAGCAATGCTAACATGGACCAACTAGGTGAGATCAATTATTAGGAACACATGAGGGTGAAATAGGCAAAATGTACTAAAGAAATCATTGAAAACTAGGTCACTGGCAAATTAATTAATAAAGAACCATACAGTTTACAAACTGTAGAGCCAAGGAGTGTTTCCTCTTTATTTTCTGACTGCTTGGTCTGGCTTAGACACACCTCCACCATTTCATAGTCCTTACACACTTTTTCGCTTTAGTGATTTAAATCAAGTGTTATACAGAAAAAGAACTATGCAAATAGAAGAAATTGCATTGGCCTCATTCAGTACTTCAAAAGAAAATACTTATAATTGTATATTTTTCAAAATGAGGAAATATGGATATATTAATGATGATGTCATATTCATATTTATGACTGTGATCTGATGACTAACCACACTATCTAGTAGTAAAATGATGCACTACTAAACTGTCTTCATTGACTTTAAACTGCTTCTATAGAAAATATGCTCTGATTTTTACAATGGACTCATGCATCAGTCTTGAGTTTACTATAATTGCATATATTCTTTGTTTTACTTTTCAGAATAGAACCCCAGAGAATCTAAGTAAGAGAAACATATATCGATCCTCCTGGGAAGGGGTAATAGACAAGATCTCCTAAAAATAAAATTGAGAGCATGGGGTGCAGGAGAAGAAAGAGAGGAAGGGGAGGAGAAGGAGAACTTAAGGGAATGGGATGGTCCAGATGGGGGAAGGACAGAGACAGAGAGGAAGAAAAAAGATAAATTGAGTAAAAATCACTATAGGGCTTGTAGGAAACCTGGCACTATTTATATACTCACTTGTTAATATGATAAAATGGTACTTATTTGGAAACATTTACCTTTGATTATTGCTGTTATATTTTGTGATCTGTAAAGCTATTCACCTACCCTGGATTATGCTGGTTCTTCATTGAGAAAAGGAAAATTATGAAGAAGTAAATAAAGTTTCTGAAAGAACACTAATTTCACAATAAATGATAGAACCAAATATCCACAAATAAATCATGGACGGTAGTTAATAGTGTAAATCATGTTTACATTTAGTTAAGGACTCACAAGAATTGATTTAGCACCCTGCTTCTGAGTACTAAGCTCTAAAATCTACAGTAGATTTCCACGGATCACGTGTTTATGTCAGTATGAATTGGAGTTGACAGAGTATTTAGGGAATGACTACGGAAAAAGGAAGGCTGTCCTCATTATTTTTAGCCACATACTGTATTCAATAGAAGCAACATGTTTTCCTTTGGAATATTACTTTCTGATATGAATAAATAGTTGTATGGGCCAACCTATAAAAATATCAATATTACTAAATGAACATAAGGCAACCTACTAAAGCAATCTCACTGCACTGGATATTTGATATTTAGAACTCCGGTTGGTTCTGTTTGATCCAAATCCTCAGAATTATCTTGCGAATGTTTGTCAGGATGCAGAAGAGGAAGGATTACTGTGCATAAAGAAAAGGAAAATAATCTTTTATCAGTGTCTATAATGTTTTTTTAGTATGCATTTAAATTACTTTGCTCAGGCTTGTTTTTTTACATTATTTTTATTTTTTAAGTTAAAATTTACTTATGACAGTCCCCCCTTTCCTCCAACCAAAACCTCACTCATATATACCCCATCCTTGTTCTTTTTCAAATAATGATGTCTTTTTTTATTAATTGTTGTTGCATACATATATTCCTAAATTCATCAATACAAGTGAAAGTGAAGTAAATGGTCTCTTGGGAGGAGTGGCACAAAAAGGAGTGGCACTGAGGTATAAAAATGAATTTACTCCATGTGTAAAAACTTTAAAATGAAATATAATAAAATGAGAATGTTTGATCCCAGGATACATTGCAGAATGCTGCAATACCTTCTAACTTAAAGAAGACCCTTGGTACCAGCGGGGAGGGACATAGTAAAGGAATGGGATGTCCATGTTTAAAGTTAAAAGACTTCCACTTATGCTCTGTGCTTGACAATGTCACCCAGGCTCACAAAGATGATGCATTAGATTTGAACAGGACATTGTGGAAAGTGACCAGTGTGATCTTGCCTTCTCACTGGTAGAACAGTAAGTTACAGATGAACAATAAAAAAATCAAGAGCAGCTGTATGTTTATGGCTAGAGATGGAGCCTCGGCTTGTGTTGTAACGGAACTGATCTTCCTGATTTTACTTCCCAAATGCTGCCATTATGGGTGTGTGCCACCACACTTAATATCATTCTTATACTTAGAATTCCACCTGGTGTGTTACAAGAGCAATAGGATGAGAGTCATTTGTCACCAATTCTGTGAGACTGGCTTTTTCCTCTCAGGAGAGGCAAAAATTACGGACAAACACTATTCTTACACAGTGTAGTTGAGTCTTGAGATACGATAGATAATGATGAAAAGATAGGTAGATAGATAGATAGATAGATAGATAGATAGATAGATAGATAGATAGATAGATAGATGGATGGATGGATGGATGGATGGATGGATGGATGGATGGATGGAT
>JABTXL010012463.1:8388798-8499206 GCA_025134845.1 Neodon shergylaensis
CTATCTATCTATCTATCTATCTATCTATCTATCTATCTATCTATCTACACACACACACACACACACACAATTAGTCTCAGGGAGGCTAGTCCCCTTGAACCAAGGCATCCAGGATGCTAAAGAGTGCACTCTTAGTAAGTCAAGTTATCTTAACACATATTTACACACTTGTTCTACAACAATGTGAAATTTGTAAACAAAATTCTTTGCTTTCTATGTTAAAAAAGTAAATATACCAATTTCCTTAAACAAAAATTTCAAATTAAGAGTGAACACTAAGAGATCCAAAGTGCAACCTTTAGAGAGGAAAAAGAATCCAAACCATAAAAAAGAAAAAGAAAAAGAAAAAAGATTTCTAAATTACCAAAAGATAAATAATTATTCTATCACTCTGTTGTTTGTTTGTTTTGTTTTTTCCACTTTTTTCTAATACCCTACAGTATACTTTCCTTTTACAGTTAACCTAGCGATGATTTAATTAATAATAGAACTTATTTTTAAGCTTTGTGTTTGAGCTAAATGACTAATTTAAGGAATGACATATAATTTGTATGTCAGAAGTTTAACAAAATCAGAACTATGATTTATTATCAAACTATGATATATTTTATTTTGTATAAGATATATGCTAAATTTAACAGTCACATGATATAGAAAAATACAGGAAAATGTTCTTACAGTTTTTCTCAAGATTGGAAGGTATAGATAATACATGATTACTAAACGGCTGGAAAAGTACAGAGGACAGCTGGCCAATATATTTTGGTACACATATATAATATATATATATACATTTCTTTTTAAGTAACAATATTGATACTTTACCCATGTAAATTATGTTCTTAGAGAAGTGTAGGAACTGACACTAGAATCATGTTTTTGGAAAAAGTTTCTATAACAACAGCAGAGAATGGGATGCCATTCACCCAAGGTGTGTGGCAAAACTTAAACCCAAGTACCCTGACAAGCACTGCTGCACATAATAAAAGTGACTGCAAGTGCTTCTGTTGCCTTCTCTACATGTAACACCTGCCTCTTAGTTCTTAATTTCTATTCTTAAAGTTATAATGATTCCAAGAATTGATTTTGTTGAACAGTTTGTTTGTGGAAGCAGTGATGTCTGCCAAATTAAACCATTTCTGTCAAGAGTGCTCATTTATCTTCCTTGGATTTCAACCAAGCACATTTCAGAGATAATGACATAATGTAACTGCAAAACTTCAACTTGACTGGCATAAGGTTTAAGTAGAAATATTCCATCTCTGACTCTGTTCATATCCATATATATTAGGCATGCTGCCCATTTTTACATTCACTCATCCTTGGGGTAGTAGATCTCAGTTTTGTCTGAATATTGCAGTCACTTGGAAAGCTGGGAATGATGTTGATGCCTAGATTCTACCCATAGAAATTCAGGTTTAATTGGTCATGGCCACTGAAACTTCTCCAAGTCATTCCGATATCCAGTGAATTGTAGAATCATTGTCGGAATTTCAAGGGTTGAGCAAAGAACATAGAATCTATGATTTTACAAACATTCCTTCTGAATTATCAGATGAGAATGCTGAGTGTGCTGTTTTAAATGTTTTAAAATAACAGATGTTTTATGATGAACGTTTTTGTGTAGCTTATAAGCTATAATTTTAAATCCAAGAAATGATACCATTTTCTCTACTGATAGGTACCTGATATATAAAGTTGAGACTTCCAGATTTTCTACTATGTTGTAATGTTCTCACTGCAATGGATATAAACTCAAATATAGTAGCTTGTTGGTAAATATTTAAAAAGCAAGTGACAATTGGGAAATAAAATTACCACATGCAATACTTTATGATTTTGATGACACATTTTCTTTCAGACATGGCTGCTCTTAATCTACCATCTACTGTTAAAATGCTCAGCATTCAATGCTGGTTTCACCACATGATTGTCAGTGCATTGTGTAAACAAAGCTTAATGAAGACTACAGAACATTCTTGGAGAAATGTGTTAATTCTTCAGTTTGTGCAACATGCCTTCCAGATGATAGGGAAGAAGTGAGGGATTTGAAGAAGAAAAAAAGATTTTCCAATCAAGTTAGACAGAAGCCTTCAATTTTGAAAACAGTAGGACTATATTCATGATGGAATCTATATTGTTAAAGAATTTGTATCACGCTATTAGGACAAGAAAAACAGCAAAACTGTATATAAAAAAGTGTAGTGACTGTTATGAGATATTAACAAAATAAGACAGATATTGAGAGGAGCAGCTATTTCAGTTTGGATGGTAGAGTACTTTCTGAGAACACTCACTTGAACTGGCATAAAGAGGAACACAAGGTAACGATGCTCTAACAGACTGTACTAAAAAGTTGATGAACAACAGATTTGTGGTGTGTAACACATCATGTAAATGCTTCAGAGAAAGAAGACAAAGCTGTAGCTTGTTGGTACCGTAGACCAATGTTCTATTGTGCACTTAATTTCATTTACCTACAACTCAAACAATTTTAGGGGCCTACCTCTGATAATGTTGAACTTCAAGTTATGATTCCAAAGGTTAGTTGGCCTTCGCTGGCCAAGAAGGTATAGAGTCTTTTAGAACAGAGAGAAGATTCCAGATGTAGCTCAAGCAATGGGAAAGGAAGATTAGACTATGCTTTTCTGTATTCTATGCTGAGGTCCTATATTATATGCTGATTATCAAGGCTTGTTTGGTGAGCTTAATGTTTCTGATTCCACATGCATATTTTTAAAGCTGCCTTATCCAAATACTTGCCTTTTCATACATGTTGCATGAAATTCCCCCAGCCTTCTGAAAATTAAGTAACCAACAGTGGTTAGAACAAAGCATGACGAGGTAAATTTGAATTGTGGTACAATTTCTATCTAAAGGTGTCTGAATTTGTTGAACATTTCACTGAAGTATTTAATTTATGTCAAAAATATAACTCATTAAGAAAGAGACAGAAAAATAATATGTAAAAAGGAAAAGTGAGTTAAATAGAGAAACTATTCAGAAAACTATGGACATACTAAAGGAGGTAAAAAAATGACATATTACCCTGGGGCTCTGCATAGCAGAAAAATCGTATTTCAGTCATTAAACTTCCACAGAGAAGAGATTTCAATTTTAAAATACTCTTTAGAAAACTGGAGATACTTACAATGACAATACACAAAGCAAAATGCTTTGGATTGGACACGGTGACAGGAAGGAATAGCAGTCAATGGAGACAGGAGTTTCTTTTCTTCTCATATCCTTAACAGGAACAGAACACACTGGCAGGATAACACATGGAAATTGCTATAGGTAAAGTCATACTTGTGACAATCCTCTATCCTGAAATACCTTGAAGACTGAGTATATTGTGATGGTAAAAATCCATTTTCAAACTGGCTGTTTGAATTCACCTAAGAGATAGATCTCTAGTTTTGACTGTAAGGATGTCTCCAGAAAAATCCAAATAGAGAAAGACCAACCACAGATGAGCATAGCTCCTTGGACTGGTTTCCAAACTCAGTGAAAATAGAAAAGGAAGATGGTGTTAGTGGCGGTCCAGCACTCATCCCACTTGGCTAAAGGACGAAGGTTTAAGTGGGAAGTATTTCTCTAAGGGTCACCTTGAACAGTTATGTTACCTAAGAATGAACATGACTACCTTTATCTGGGTATCTCTCTCTCTGAAATAGTTTAGATGAAAAGAGTGAAATATACTCAAATTAGAGACTGGTTAGAGAATTCAGAGCCCTCAAAAAAGAATGATCATGATGTTTTTCTGTTAGTTGGAAGACAATACAATGCTTTTTAAAATTGTTACTTTCATTCCTACAAATGTGTATTTTGTCTTTAGCTGTCAAATTTTGCTCATGTTGCCCAGACACAAATTTTAGTGAAACCAAACTTAGTTGTCTGTACTGCAATGTATTATCTCAAATATATTATATTTGAACTGTATACTGATATTTTCTCAGCTTCTTATTGTGTAAGAAGTTAAGTAGAAAAATAGACACTTGTTGATATAACTAGTGATGTTTTTTATTAAAAGAAACATATGCTATGCCAGACATTATAAACTCCAAGTGGTGTAATTTTATAATTTCAGACTTAACTGTAAGTGTCAGATTACCCAGACTGCTTTTATATTTGTAGCAAAAGAATAAGATTCTCAGTGTCATTAATTTACAATGAAAATGGAATTAATTAAAAATTAATATATATGCCATATTTGGTCTACTAGTTTACTGCATGGTCCAAAACACCTAACACCTTACTGTTCATTGGCTATTGAGAATTTTAGACTATACAGTCAGTCAAACTTATTGATTGAATGATTTCCATGTATTATGTAATGGGATGCTATTAGATTTAAGGCATTAATATTTTCATATCTAAGATTGACATATGAAGAGTATAGCCTTAAGTCTTTTCTATAAGCATATATTTGGAATGAATTGTTGTTAAACTAACTATAATAAAAAGCATAATATTTGCTTCTACTCTAACAGTTTAATTTTAAAAATGTTAGCTTTATAAATTTACTTAATTCTTTTAGGATATTATGTTTTAGCATTGATTATATTTCGTCTTTCTAATTTTCTTTTACTCATGGAACACACAATGCACAAATTTGAACATTAAAATTGTTTTAAAATGAAATACTGCTTTCAAGATATATTATTATTTGCAAAATAAACCTAGTATAAAAAAAATCTCTGAGAATATTTTCAATTAGTTATTTTAAGCACAAAGTAAAAAATAGGTGCCACATGGAAATTTTAAATCTGTTGATGTGGTTTTGGCCCAAAGAGAAATTTTGTTGAGATGTCCCCAGACATTTATTCAACGCAAATTCTTCTCCTGAAGACTTCAGACCAGTTGTGGATAGGTACTCCAAAGCATTTATTGATTTCTCCTTCAGGACAGAAATGGAAGCTGTGAACTTGATAAGTTAAAGTTTCCTGGAACAAAAAAAAATGGCAGTTTTGGTTTTTTGCGAATCTCAGGTGGAAGGGAGTCTGAGAGTTTCCTAGAAACAATGTGACATATGTCCTGGAAATAGGGCATACATTCCTTCCCACTGAATCTTAGCATCTTTTACCTGGTAGGTAATGGATGCCATTTCCAATGCATATCTCTACGGGTCGGTCTATTCTGCAATCTAGAAACTCTCTATAAATTATCAATTGATTACAATTGTTACACACTTTGTATGTACAAAAAGTATTAGTCCTAAACCGGGCGGTGGTGGTGCACGCCTTTAATCCCAGCACTTGGGAGGCAGAGGCAGGCGGATCTCTGGAAGTTCGAGGCCAGCCTGGTCTACAAGAGCTAGTTCCAGGACAGGAACCAAAAAGCTATGGAGAAACCCTGTCTCGAAAAACAAAAACAAGAAAAAAAAACCAACAACAACAACAAAAAAAGTATTAGTCCTGCCAGATGCATTTTTTTAAAATGCCAGCACTCAGGAGGCAGAGGCAGGCAGATCTCTCTGTGAGTCTGAGGCCATCCTGGTCTACAGAGCTAGTTGCAGGACAAGCTCCAAAGTCACACAGAGAAACCCTGTCTTGAAAATCAAAACAAAACAAAAATTAGTCCTTTGCATAGAACTAATAATCATTTTTCTGTCTTGTTCTAAGCAATAAAATTTGAAGTGTTGCTTGAATAGCTTTCTTGAGATATGTTTTCCTGTACAAAATGTGTTTAAGCAAAAATTAGCAAAAAGGAAGCCATTGGTTTGTGCCAATGTAGAGATCTCTTTCTATAAATCACACAAACATGGTAGATTTACTGTATGAAGAAAGTCAAGTCAGGCTTCAAAACTCAATGAGTTTTCTTCTGAAAACTATCATTAGAAGTAAATAGATGGAGTGACCAGCTTTTCCCTTGCTCATATTTTTTGATGTACAATTTAAATGCTACCAGGTGGTCTGTAGGGAATAGCTGGTGCACATGGGTAACATGAGTTGTGGCAAAGTACTTTGAAAGTCTGAAGATAACATAACAACAAGGACTGTATGCAAGGACAAACTTCATAGAGAAAAATCAAAGAGCATTGCAACAATCGCACAGCAATTATACATCCTTCATATTTATATTTCTATAAATTTTCTATGAATAATAATATTGTCATAAAAATGCCATTACTTCTGAGAAGACTCACCCTGTTCAGCATTTTGTTTTGTTTTTTTTTTTGTGGGTAATATGTCAAATTAAAGAAACACAGTTATTCACTCCATGTACACGTGAAAACCCTTATTGTTAAACCTTGCTTACATTAATTGGAATTGGTAAGATTTTTGTATTTATTGTAATGATTATTATAATGATGACAATTTACATGCTGATCACAGTTTCCCCTCCTTCTTCTCCTCTCCGTTCCAATGCCCCACCACTCTTCTCCACCTTCCCCAAGCATTCCTGTTTCTCTTGAGAGAAAGGCAGGCCGCCCATGGCTAGCAAAAGAACACGGCACAGCAAGTTGCAGTAAGTCCAGGCACTCCCCCTAGAATAAAGTCTGGACAATGCAACCCTGTATGAGGGTTAAGGTCCCCAAACCTTGCAAACGATACTTTAGCAAGAAAAGAAAATTAGCCAATGATAATTGGACTTCTTTTTTCTTGTTTCCTGACCTTAACAAGGTTCTGCGATCAACTAGGTGCCCTTTTAAAACATGAGATTTTCTTCCTGGGCTTTTCACCCAAAGCTATTTAACAAAAACATCTTTAGTCTAACTTTGTTATTTTTAAAGCTTTTTTAGCTGTAATGTACTCTGAAACCTGTGAACACATCTCCCAACATTAAGGTTAAAAGAATATAAAGTTCCGGGGCTACTGGGACTCAGTTGTTTTTCTCTTATAATTAAGTTGAGCTACAATCTATGCAGCTCCTTAGGTGAAACTCACAGGCCCTGGCTGTGTAGCATGTCCTTGTATTCATTTTTATTCATCAAAACTCTGTATAAGCTAACATTATTCTTATCAATTAGACAATACAACTAAGTGAAGAATGATCTTCTTGATGATCTACAGATAAACAGTAAATGTGACAAGTGGGTCTGTGAAATTACTAGATAGCTCAATGGTGTGCTTATTTTCCTAATGTTTTAAACTCTTGAATGTTCCTAATGAATTAAATTTTGCCAGCTCTATAAGAGGATAAGTACAGGATATGGAGTGAGTTATGGATTCCTAGGTGAGTGTTTAATGCTTTTATTTTGGCAAAAAAAAAAAAGCATAGCTGAATTTTAAGTCGCTTAAACAGATTTTATTCAGTAAATACTGATGATTTCCAAAAACTCTGAGTTCTGTTCTGAAGTGTGGTGAGGTGATTGGATATTTGAAGGAAAAATGAAGGAACAAGACACAGAGACTTGGGCTCCTAGCAGTTAGAGAATAAAAAGAGATGGTCAGGGTAGATGTTGTGAGGCCTGCTGTGTAGGCTTTCTGGCCACTGTGGAAATGCAGATTGTTTTCTGTCCCAAGAGCCTCAAACTAAGGCCTCTTTTCCTTCCTTTCTTTTCTTTCTTTTTTTTTTTTCCTGCTGATTGCATTTCAAAGCAATGGCTTTCAGGTGCTTGAGAAAGACACTTCTGACTTGTAGGAAATGCCCATACATCTCAAAGGGACAAAGGAAAGATTCATAATTGTGAGCCTTTTTCATAAATGCTCAAAGATAGAAAGGTCAGGGCCTATTGTCTGGTATTGGCTAGAGCAAGCAGTAGATGGTCCTGGCAGCCTTGAGCTGTCTCTGGCAGGCATTTTAATGGGGGAGCAGAGGTCATTTAGGGAAACAGACAGGAGCCGTTACAACTTGCTTGCCTTCTGTCCTCTCAGCACAGAGTGGGATTTAGACCTGTGTGGCGGTTCTACACTTTTCATTTTCAATTAATGAAGTGTGATCTACATTATTCTGCTTCTATAGAGAGGCATAGCCCAAGGTAACTACTTCTAAATTTCAGTAAGAATGAAGCATTGTTTCTTCAACACATTCCATCAAGTTCTTTCATCCCTGAACCCAAATTTTACAAAGTAATAAGCACAGAATTCAGTAAAATTAGTTGGTATGAAGTTTTCTGGCAGAAAATATGTGCTTTCTTAAAATTCTTTGTTATCTTATTGTTTCAACTTTAATTCAGGTTTCCCCCACACATCTCTTGCAGCTTCTTTTTGTCTCTTTTATTTCAACACTTTTATTACATTTTACAAATGAGTGCGCTTGTGAGCAAGTGAACTGAGAAGTCAATGTGGTTTGATTCACGACTTCTCTTTCATTAGTCAAACATGCATTAGATAACTTGTGTTAATTCGTGTGTATAGAATTAAAAGAAGAATCTTTTAAAAACACATGCAAAATTAAACACAGGTTTGAGCTAATCATTCCTTTTTCAAAATATTTATCACAAGTATGCAAATAATCTTTTAGAAATCTGTTTTGATTGAGTCCAAGGGAGAAATGTCATTTATTGGTTTAATGTCTGGGTCCAAAATGAGAGATGACATCTTAGTTCATTCTTTCTAATTAGCAGAAACATTTTCATGTTATTTTAATTGCTGCAATAAATGGCTATTTTCAGGTAAATGTGAACATGTTTAGAGATAATGAGGTACAAGAAATCTTGTCGAAGTCTAAAAAGATAATACCTCCTCATTTTTTTTCAGCGATTTGGGTATTCAGAAACAGAAAACAACAAGTGATGTTAAAATTAATTAGGAAAGCTGATTTTAATTAATGTATTAAACTGTATCTCCTATCTTGTGTTTCAATGCAGTGCTTTAGGGTCCTGTCAGCAGGAGAGAGTTCAGCAAGGAATTCTGACATGAATTCAGTTGTGCCCTGTGTCTATCTACTTAGGATTATCTTCAACAAAATGTACACTTGCCTAATTAAAAATTGAAAATATTGAACTAGTTACAGCTCAAATTTCTCTTATTCCTGTTTCCCACTATTTAAATATTTATTCTCCTCTCATATAATACAGTCGAGTCATAGTTTTCCCTCCACCCACTCCTCCCATTTCCTTCCCCCATGTCCTTTCTTCCCCAGATCACACTTCTCCTTTTTCCTTCAAAAAAGAGCAGGCAGCCCAATGATGTCATGGCATAGCAAGTTTTAGTAAAACTGGGCACATACCCATATATCATGATTGGACAAGAAAAGCCAGGAGGACTAAAAGGGTCCAAGAGTAGGCAAAAGAATCAGAGACACTCCCACTCTCACTGTGAGGAGTACCATAAGAATACCAGGCTGCACAAACATATCATGTATGTCAAGGACCAAGCTTATACCCAAGCAGGACCCCTGATTTTAGCTTCAATCTCTATGAGCCCCGAAGGGCCTTACTTAATTGATTCTGTGGGCCTTGTTCTCATGGTGTCCTCACCCCGTGTGGCTTCTACAGTCCTTCCTTTCCTCCTTCTGCAGGGTTCACGGAGCTCCACCTAACTTTTGGCTGTGGGACTCTGCATCTGTTCTTATTAGTTGCTGGATGAAGGTCGTCTGATGACAATTAAACTAGGTTCCCATCTATAGTATAGTAGAATATCATCATGAGTCATTTCTTTGATTTTATTTATTTATTGCCAATTGTGTTCAGTTCTATCCTTAACCTCTGACTATCTAGTATCTGGGAGTGGTAAATCAATGCCTGTTCCAACTTGAGGCCCACACTTGAAGTTGTTTCCCTCTATTTAAAAAAAATTAATATTTTTAAGTTCTTATGTATATTTATAAAAATTTCTCTGCATATTTTTTAAAAATTAACATTTGCAGTTTCTTTCTCTTGTTATGTAGGAGTGTGAATCCATGGTACTTGGATATACATTTTTGAAACAATATCTAGAGAAATTGTGATTTTAGGGCAGTGAGACATTTAAAGCTGGCACTGACCGACCACCAGCTATGACATCAAGATCACAGTGTGAAGGAAGGAGAATGAGAGGTCTGTGTCCCTTCCCCTTGACCTCAGAGTCACTGGCAACTTCTTTCTCAGAAATGCCATGCTTCCAAAAGACCAGGAACTCCCTGTCTATGCAAGTGATAAATAAGCCTGCTTTAGAAGGCTCATCATCACTGATCATTAATGAAATGAAAAATCAAGCTACAGTGACATCGCGCTGGCTTCTAATTACAGCAGACAATTTCTCAGCTGTGTGTGAAATGGGATGCTATCAGAACATAGATGAGGTTCAGAAATGTAGTATTTTAAAGAAAATAATATAAATTTCTTCAAAAATTAGCTGGAAATGAAAACATTATTCAAACTTTCATCTCATATACATTTACACCAAAAGGAAATCACATATCCTTCAAAACCACTTGACTATGAATATAATAAGCACTTTTATATTCAACATTAGTTTATATTTGTTTAACTTCAAACAACTATGAGGAAGCCCATTTATATATGAAAATATTGATATATTTTGGGAATATATGTATAATGAAATACTGCTCAGAAACAAAAGGAAGTTAAGTAGCTATATATACATAACATGGGTGAATCCCTAAATATATTGTCCTGATGAAAGAGGCTACAAAATAAGAAAGCATGCAGGATACTCTGGAGGCATTCAGCATTGTGGTAATACTGTTCCTCCAAGTTGCATGTTATCAAACACGAGTTCCAGTGCCAAATGTGAAATGCCACCTGAAGATCCCCCAGGTATATCCCACAAAATACAGGGTATCAGTATTGCTCTATGTTGCAATTCAGATTTAGACAATGAGACGCAGTTACTGAGGGCAGCTAGATACAGGATTCAGAGAAATGAAGGCAAGATTGGATGGAAGCTTCCTATCTGACACCTAGTGTTGACAGTCCTACAAGCTTTCATGAAGGTCATGGAGGGAAAAAGATTATCAATGATCACATACAGCTATAGACCCTACCCACCTAACAAAATAAGTCCTTTGCTGGAAAGGTGCATTGGTATTCTGGGAATCATGACTGTTTTCTGAATTAATTTAAGGATGGGAATCTATATTGGAGACTGTAGATCCAGAAAAAGGTTTGTGGCTAAGGATGTCACAGACTTCATGTAGGAATCTATTGCTGATGTTTTTTGAAATGGATTTAAGTTAAATAATTTTCTAATATTTATACTTATGTTCATAGACTAACGCAACTTTCAAAGTATACAATAGTCAAACCAGAAGCTCTAAACTGGTCAAATATGAGGATTAAGTAACTGAGTGCTAAGTTAATCAAAGTGCCACAAATGTCATACACTCTGAAGCCCAGGGAATAGCACTGAAGAAAGTGAAGGGCTGTGATAGTTGAAGAATGGAGAGGACAGAGGTAGAACACTGTTTGCTCTTACCAGCACACCACAGCTATGATTGTCTACTTCTTATTCTAATAAGAATGTGGAGGTAATGTAAGTAGGAAGGAGACTAGCTGGGAACAAAAGATGGTTGGTGGGAGTGGAAAGGTTATGGGTAAAAGGGTGGAGATGCCAATGTGATCACATGTACAAATATGATAATGTTAAAGATAATATTTAAATGTGTAAAAATACTAAAACTACAAACACACACAGTGCACACATGTGTTATTGATTCTTAAGGGTACAATTGGTTAGTAAGGAAGGGAATGAAATGATTAAAATTAGATTTGAGTAGTTTTTAGGGATTCATAGATACTTTCACTAACCTGATTGTGGAGTTCCATAAATGCTTATCAAATTCTACACTTGAATTATAAGCAGTAATTTCACTTAAATTATTTCAATATGCAAAAATGGAAAATTTCCTTAAATACAGTTTACTTTTATGTAGTGCTCCAAGTTAAGTATAAAATTACCAGAATGTAATCATTAAAGTTGATATTTCATATATTCTCATTAAAAGTAATTTAGAAATATCCACATATTTTAAGAAATATGGATAAAAACATAAAGATGCAGAATAATATTTTCAAAATATTGAAAGACAAAATGGAAAGAACAGATAAAATATTAAGCAAAATAAATTCATTACACTTTGGATCATTAGTAAGCTTTTAAGTATGATATTCATTTTTACGAGCTGCTAGTAGTAATAAATTCCTACAATGATTTAACTCTTCTCTGAATAATTTACAAAATGTGAATAAAAACAATTTTTCCTTTTATTTTTAACATTTTAATTAAAATACAATTTTAATGAATGTTTTTAATAGGTGATGTGGGCGCTAGGTCGCTGATGTGCAGCTCTGTGGGCTCTGGGTGCTGCGGTGCTTGAAGTGGAGGCAATGACTGAGCTTGGGAGTGACTCTGGGCAGCCACCTTCGAGCCACTCTTAAGATGGTCACGTTTATGCCACAAGCAGCGCTTGAGACCAGGGTGGGGAGGGCGAAGGCAGAATCGGCCACGGCCACAGTCCTCTTGGTTCTGACAACCCCGACACACTCCACACCCTCGGCTCTTCTCCACAATGTGGAGGCAGCGTCTCCGCTCACACTTGCAGAAGAGCCCCGAGGCCACCTCTTGGGGCAGCTGCAGGCGGCAGATGGAGCAAGCCCCACAGTCTTCTTTCACCAGGCAAGCTGTACACTCTCCACAGCCAACTCTCTTAAACATTCTATGTTCTCGGTTGAAGGCAATTCTCTCTCCGCAGTCTTTGCATAATATCTTGAGCATCTGCCTTCTGATATCATCCCATGGGAAGTGGATTCCACAATTCTCACAGCAGGCTGAAGCTGTGCCAGCGCCAGCTTTATTCTCCGCCCGCAGGGTCGCCTTCCTGACATCATTCTTCTGCAGCCCACCCTGACGCTTCTTAACCTTGACTGGTTTAGAAGGCTTCTTTTTCTTCTTGCTAGGGACAGGCAAGCGATGGGTCTTGGGAGCCGGGTTGCACATGATGCCTTGTCTGAAGTCAAAGAGGGTGAGATCACATGCAGGGCCTAAGTATTTGATAATAGATGTCTGAGTGTCCACAAGAAGCCCCTGACTTTCGAAAGGACTCACGAAGCTTCCAACCAGGGCCCAGGGCTGGGCAGTCCTGCTAGTCCTGAGCCATAGATGCTTCAGCAAAGAAGAGAAGGCAACTGGACACAAGGCCCTGGGCGTCCACCGCACTAGGTCCGTGGACCCATGGGGAGGATCCTGACCTGGGCGTCCAGCCTGGTCCAGTCTTCTTCTTCCTCCATGGCAGCCTCCTCCAACGTATTAGTTGCCGACTCTGCGGCGGTTGGTTACTCCAGGAACCGGAAACCCAAGGGCTGCCTTTGGGGCTCCCGCACAGCTTAGATTCTTAAGCACTTAGCATTTTAAGAAGCGCTTCTGGTCAGAAAATAATTACAAATATGCAATAAAGACAAACCCAGATTTAAAAAAATAAGAACTCTAAATGGGTCACCATGTTGGATAAATGTATGGAGGCTTGGGAGAGAGAAGAAAAAGAGAATCATAAAAGGAAATAAGTAGTTTATAAAAAAAAAGTCTTTAAGAGACAAAGTAAAGTTATAGATTAAAAGGAGTAAAGAAAAATAAGCCATAAAAAGGTGGAAAATAAACAGAGAGTCTAGATTATGTATATTATTGTGTTTTCTTTGAATTTTTTGACAGTGAAGGAGCTAAGGAACCAACAGATATACTTTAATGCTATCTTGACTTTAGAATTTGAGTCTAAGGGTATGTTGCTTTGGAAAAGAGGGTTTTCTTTTGTTTCCACAGAGGATGAGAACCTATGGAATCATTCTAGACTAATGTGGTTTGATGGACCAAGAGCTCATGAAAGGTTGCCTTGGATAACCCTGAAAAAATTACTTTGCCCAATAATCAGCAGGAAGCAATTTGAAGAAAACTATGCCCATATTCTCAAATATTCTTTATAAAATATTGTTTATATTTAAAGAGGAAACGTGCTATAGAGATGAATACTTTGGATTGGTATGGATCCTGGTTTGATATAAATTTAAAGTCAATTTTTATATTATATTTTTTCTCTTGATTAAGATATTATGATTGTGTAGTTCATTTAAAAATGTAATATATAATTAGGAAATATAGGTTAATAGATAATCATCTATAATAACTTGCAGTCATGTTAGATTTTCTAGATTACAGAGATGTATTTCAGATGGATAGAGATTCTTCAGATCTTTCAAAGACTACAGAATATAGTAGTATATGCATATTTAAATACGTATATTTAAATTATATATATTTAAATTAAATGTGTATATTTAAAATGCTTTAAGAACTTAGAACTTTTCATGACACTGAGACACATCTGCTCCTGCCAGCACAAGTTACTTCAAAAGGAAGATGGGCACTGAAGAGACTCCTTATGGCATTGTTAGACATTTGGGCAAGAAACTGCTCTTCCCTGGACTGCTTGAAGAACTGGACATGCAGGACCCACAGAGAAATGAATGCTGAACTTGCCTAAATGTGAGATGATCAGGGTTCCTGCTTCATGAAAGAGTCTGCTAGACATTCTTCAGGACACAGAAAAAAAAATGACTGACAAACTTCCAATATAGGTGAAAATGTCTTTGAAATTTCCTGCTACATGGAACAGTCTGATGGATACTATGGGCCTGTGGGCTGAAGGTTGGATGCCCAACAATACAGAAGAAATTTGGATAACTGTCCAGGCAGAGAGATGTCTCTGCAAATTCTCGTGTTTTGGAAGCTGCCCACAATGTACTTCCTGTTTACTTAGGTAATATTATATCCTCCTGGAGTCTTTGATGGAGGTGAAAAATAGACATTTATAGTTATAGTTTTCCTTAGTTATGATAAAAGATAAAATAGATATAAATATTGTAACTATAATTCTTGCTTGATACCTGTTATATGTAATTTTACTGTGTTAAAGTTAAAACCTTTCTTTTTTTATTTAAAAAGAAAAGGGGAGGTGATGTGAGATTTCCCTCTGTAATAAGGAAACTGCTTTGCACCTAGAGCAAGGCAGAACTTAGGTGGGCAGGGAAAATTAGGCTGAATGCAGGGAGAAAGTAAGGTGGAGTCAGAGAGATGCTATTTAAACCCACTGGAAACAGACTCCAGTAAACCACAGCCACATGGCAATACACAGATTAATATAAATGGGTTAAATTAAATGTAAAAATTAGCCAATAAGAAGCTAGAGCAAAGGGCCAAACAGTGATTTAATTAATACAGTTTCTGTATGATTATTTCAGGGACAGCCAGGGACCAATAAGCAGGTCTCTCCTACTACATAAGATTATATTACATTCCTCTTTTTCTTTCTTCTATCAAGCCCTTGCCAAGTCCCAATCTCCAAATTCTCCCATTACTCCTCACTCTCAAATTTATACAGAATTTTATCTCTGACTATATTTGTTATATTTACATGTACATGCATATATGTAAACAAGCATTTATAAATACAACAATGATATTTATTATATGATTTTTGTAGAAAGAAATTAAAATATGTATGAAATAGTAAAGAATCATTTCAATATTTAATTCATAACAGAACAAATTAGAACTTTCTTTTTCATTTATTTCCTGGTTCAATAGCACTTGCGTGCCTGCTTAAATGAATAATTATGTCCTTTTAAATTTTTACATAGAATTTTATGGGCTGAGGCAAATAGGTGCCTTGTAGGGTAAATATTCTGATCAATTTAATAGTCATGTTGGTAGATGAAGAATAAATGTGTCCAATTTTAAATATCATGGTAATTAAAATTTCCATTTATAGCTTTAGAATTTGAAAAATGTTAAGCTTATTATAATTATAATGAAATATTGAACACAATTATATGAACTTTAATAATTGATATCAGCGTATTCTCTTTTTAACTCTATGGAACAGTGAAAAGAGTAATTAGAAAAAGGAAAGGTTCATATTGAGAAGTTAATGCTTTTGAAACTATATGGAAGATATAAATTTCATAGTATTTGTTTTTGACCTTGGGCATTGAGAATGAGAACAGTATTTTATGGTAATTTTAGCTGTTGAAGAAAAAACGTTAGCTTTTTGAAAAGTGTTATAATTCCCTTTATCATCCTTCAGTGATAGAAAGATTCAGTCACCAAAGTCAGTACACTCACATCTTAAGCATTATTTGAAGGTTGCCCCTTTCAAAATAAGAAACATATATAACAATGATTACTCTACAGGATTATTGACTGTGACTTCATTTTCCAGGTAATATATAAAATCATTTTAATCAACTTACATCAATATCTGATTTCCTGATAGCTCAAAAAAATGGTGAAAAAAAAGTGGTCCTTATCAAATGCCATTTAGAGGCACACCTATAGGTTTTCTCTTTGTTAAAGTCCTATCCAAACAAAATACTTACCCTGCTGAAAGTTCAAGAAACTTAATAGATCATTTGAAGTAAAATTTACAATGAAAAGTTTGGTCTTGCTCGGTACTTTATTGAAAGAATAAGAATTCATGCGTGCAATTTTATAATTATTTTCCATAAAATAAACATGAGCATCCTTCTTTCAGTAGTTTCCAATATTTTTATTTACTCAAAAATCTTTTGTTATGTTCATATCATTCATTTCAATTACATGTGATTATTTTTAATGAATGTAGATTATTTTGTTTTATGAATATTGTTCAATATGTCTCCTATAAATACAAATTTATATTATTCAAATGCTTTGATATTTCAAAACATAGCATAACAAATTTCTTTCTAGAAATTATATATATATATATATATATAAAACATATATGAGCAAATAAGATAAAATATTGATGCCACCTTGTTTCATTTACTATGAAAATGTTTACATTTGAAAAGACAAGCTCTTGTATAAAAGATTTAACATGTGATTCTAAAGATTTTTAAAATGTCATGATATCCCATTGGTTCTATAGAGTACAGGTAATAAAATTTTATACAGACCAGCATAAATGGTAGATAAGTAATGGTTTCTTTAAAAAATATTCCACAAGAGACAAATAGTCAATAGAATTTAAGATATTTTTATGGTTAAAGATTTTACACATGAACAGTGAAGTAAAATGGTTGTTGTTATACTGAGTGAGCAGACTGTAAGAGGCAAGCTTGTTGAGTGATTGATTACAAATGGAGAAAAAAAACCTCAGAGCTTTCAAATTGGTGTTCAGAAAGTACAGCATTTCAGCATATTTAGATAATAGAGTATCCTAAGTTTTCAAACACAGATAGGTCCATGGCAAGAGATGATACTCACAGGAAAGATTTGGAGGGTAACATCAAAGGGAGTAATAGAGTTTATGTATGATTACATTTTTTTTTTGTTTTTTTTTTTGAGACAGGGTTTCTCTGTGGCTTTGGAGCCTGTCCTGGAACTAGCTCTGTAGACCAGGCTGGTCTCGAACTCACAGAGATCCGCCTGCCTCTGCCTCCCGAGTGCTGGGATTAAAGGCGTGCGCCACCACCGCCCGGCTACATGTTTAATAAAATGCGAGATTACATGTAAAGTCAGAGGATTTTGTTTCTGGTTTTGGTTTTTTATGGCACAGAAGATTAAGATCTCCAGATCTCGGACACATCATAAAAACACTTACATGAATAAATAGAGCTACTCATGGATCAGAGCACCACTGAGCTCATGGAGGAGTATGAGCCACTCTCTGTGAAGCATTCTTGGTAAGAAAGTATTCATTGTGGGTATTTATGTTGTTTCCCATCTACAACAAGACAAAGTTTCTCTTGTTAGGGTTGGGTGATTCTCTAGTCTATGTGTTTACCAATATGACATTAGAACTCATTTTATTGCTATGTTCCTTTAGAAGAATAGTAGTAGTAAGTTTTCCTCCTGGACCATGAGCTATCAAAGCTTAGGTTCTGACTACTTTAGCAGTTCTGTCTTATGAAGTATGTCTTAACTCAGTTTTTTTATTAAAGTGGCTGGTGGCTCTCAAAATACTTGTGTCACTGTTGTACCAGGATATCTTGCAGACATATCACTTATATGTCACAGGATTTGTAGCTCGGAAATATTGGCAAATGCCTTAGTCCCCTAATAGCCTGCAGAGTACCTTCTAGCATGATGGAGTCTATTCAGGAGTAGGGCAACTGGTTGCAAAGTTCTACTCCTAAACCAAGAAGTTATAGAAATTAAAACCTGTTACCAAAAGGAAATCTGGTTTCTCTAATGTTTTAAGCAACCACCCTCCAAGTCTGGACACAGGCCCAGGAGTAGATGGTCAAGAAAAAAACATACTCTAAGAATTTGTTGTTTTTCTGTGGAGGGAAATGGAAACTTTTGTTTATTTTATTTTGTTTAATAATTTTTGATTTTCATTGTTGTTTGTTGGAGTGGAGAGAGATAACTTACATGAAATTAAGAAGAGAGGTGGGAGAATTTGGGAGGAGTTGGATTATGAAAAAACATGACCACAATATATTGTTGAAAAATTAAAAAGGAGGATAACCATTTTACAGAGTATATTTTTTTTATTTAGTCCTATGATTTGCTAATTTTTGAATACATAACTTTTAAAAGGAGGGTATGGAAAACCTTGCCCCATTATAAACCGGCCACAGATTAGGATTTGAAACTTCCAGAAGGGAACATAAAGTTAAGAATAAATAAGAACACCATCTGAGAATGACTCAAGAGAATTATGTCTCCCTATATAAGAGTGCTGGGGGATGAGTGGCTAAAGCAACTGCTGTTCTTTTATAGAACCAATGTCTGCCTCCCCACACCATTATAGGGAGTTCACAACTAACTGCAACTTCAGATACACAGATCTGATAAATTATTCTGGCCTCCAACAGCTCCAGCATACATGTGACTTAAATGTGCATAGACAAACACAATTACCAAAAAAAAAAGAAGATAAATGATTCCTTTTAGTAAAAGGAATACATGCTGCTGAGGGTTTAACTATATAATGTTAAATTCATAAGCACCTTTTCTTTAAACTTGCAACTCAGGGGGAAATTGCAGATATTCAACCGTGACCCCAGTGTAGAAACTTAGCATGTCTCCATTTCCCTGGTACTGTTAATGATTTATTGAAATTGCATAAACTCTCCTTAGGAACCTAATGAAGGTATAACTAGATTCTACCTCCTAGAGAAGAAGTTGTGCGGAGAGTCATACAGAATCATCCCTTCACAGGGGGAAGAGCTGTAGTGCCAAACTAAAGCAATTCTTCTTCTACCATTCATATGGTACACTAGAGGGGAAAAACACATGGAACAATGGTGAAGATTGAAGTAATTTCTAGTAAGATTGTCACTCATAAATCAGCACTGTGAATGTAGATGACATCAGTGTACCATATAAATTAGAAGAGGCTGGGGATTGATCTTAATAATTATACAAGTGTGAGAAGAACATAGAAGGTTGTCCAGGCTCAGAAGGTTGTCACAAGCCTTCCTGTGTATTTACCACTATGTACCTAATAGATTAGACAATATAAATATTGGGTCTTATAAGTACTTTAAAATTTAATCACTATATAACATTTCATAATGTTGCATTGAAATGCAGCCCAGATTTACTTTACAAAACAAACATCATTATTGAGTATTAACATAATCTAGATCCATGGCATGACAGCTAATATATATGCCATAATAGATAGTTTTACTATGGAGTTTCTCAAATAATATTTTCTTTGAACACATAAATTCTTACTACATATCAATATTATTATGAAATTCAATAACATTGAATATATTTTAGATTATTTATCAAAATTGACATCAAGGGAGCTATGCCAATCTTTTCTAAATCAAAACATGAAAATCATACTTAAGTTCATTGTGTATTACAATTTTTCTTAATGGTGACAGTTTTTTCATTCTCATGGTAATTAAATACTAGTTTACAATGATGTATAGTTAAAATTAACTACCAAGTCTTTTGGGTCCCTGTGTAGTTTTCCATACATTTGATTTTCCCAATTTCTTTTTGCTGTTTTATTCTTTATATCATTCATGTTATAAAAAAAGTAAAATTCAACACACTTAAATGTACTCATGCGTAAATATGGAAAGTAGGAAGAAGAGATAAATGATAATGACAGGGGAAAAGTGAGAGAGGGAAGTAATCCTGGAATGATAATTAATCCCAAGTGTTTGAATCTATTCATGAGGAGATATGAGAAAAGGTCCACTTACTCTGGTTAGGAAACTGGCAATGGACTAACATCAGGATAAGATCAGAGTTAAACTTAATGGAATGTTGAGTTTTATTGTGTTTTCTTGAAGAAATATGGGTGATAGGTTTCTTCCAACAGGAGGAATCAAAGACAACAGCATCATGAAGGATGAGAAAAGCTCACTAAAACTGAGAACTTAGAGTCCAATACATAGTAGGAGGTTATTTCAACAGAGTGTCCTTTTCAGGTAATCCAGGTTGGATCTGATGCCTGCCCTGCATAACTCTTCATTTGCTCTTCAGACACTATTCAGAAACAGCATCACCAAGCCCTCATCCACTAAGAACCAAATTATTCTGTCACAATGTTTTAGGGATGTTCATGTTGAACATATACACATACACACATGCACAAATAAATCTATCTTATTCTGCTAAGAAAAGCAGCAAATAAAGTAAAATTACATACTTTCATTTCATTGAATAAAAATGCCCAACTATAGCAAAGAAATTATTTCCTACAAGTAGAAAAGTAACGCAGAAGATGATGTGGTGACTACCGATTGTAACGCCAGAATTTGGGAGGCTAAGGTAGGATGGTTGTCATGAGTTTAATGATAGTCTAAGTACACAGTGAGTTCCTGACCACTCTGGGTACAAAGTGAGAACCTATGATCTTTATCAAATACTTCTCAGTATTTATGGAGATGGTCACGGTATATCTGTCTTCAGATCTTTTTTTTTTTTCATTGTGTATTGCCTTCTTTGATTTTTTTGTGCCTTTAACCAACATGTGCCCCTGGATAAAAGGTCTTTTTTAAAAAGTGTGACTCTCTTAACATGTTCTTGTGAATTTTTGCATCTATATTCATTAGACGCATTGGTCCATAATGCTCTCTTTTTTCATTTGTTTGTTTGTTTTAAGCATCCTAGCTCGTTATCAGGTAGTACTGGCTTTGAAGAATGAGTTAGGTCCTGATCTCTGTAGTTCTGTGTTCTGGAAAACTTTGAGAAGTTTTGGGTTTGTCTCCCTGTTGAAACAGGATCATACGAAATAACCTAAACCAGCTCAAACCTTCATTATTCCTATTGCAAATTTCCTAATGTTAGAGTTACATGTATAACCATGTAGCTCACCATGCCCATCTGTGTACCCTCATTATATATCCTGTCACAATTGACATGCACCATCCATTTTTCTACTTGGAGTACATAATACAGGTGTTCTACTTTAATTATGTGATTTTAAATTATTTTAGTCAATATGAACTAGATTGAGAGTAAGCTAACCATGTCTGTTCTGTCACGTACTGTTCCTCTGGCTATTTTTTAACAAAGATAATAAAGTGGTTTGGAGGCCCAGTCTCATAATCATAAAGTATTCATTATCATTTGGTTTAGATTTATCATGCTTTCTTATTCCATCATTTACAGAGCATGTTACTTTATCTTTGATGTTCTTCTGTCTACCATTTAAAGAATCATGACTATGCCTTGCTTCTTTGACTGGTGTTGAATTTAGTTCCAGTAATTAAGCAAATGGAAGCTACCTGAGAGCCAGTGATGTTTGATTTGGTTCTTTGAGAGGACTGATTTCTCAGGTTCTTTTACTTCTTGGATGTTCTATTTATCCATAAGGAATGTAATTTTGGCATATTGAACTGAATTTTTGAAGGCTTAACTTCTTTTTTTATTTCTTTTTTTTTATTGAAAAATTTTTTTTCGCCTCCTCCTCCTCCTCCCAGCCTCCCATTTCCCTCCCCCTTCCTCCACTCTTTTCCCCCTCCCCCCCACTCCTTCCCCCCCACTCCTTTCCCCCTCCCCCCACTCCTCTCCCCCTCCCTCTCCAGCCTGAAGAGCAGTCAGGGTTCCCTGCCCTGTGGAAAGTCCAAAATCCTCCCCCCTGCATCCTGGTCTAGGAGGGTGAACATCCAAACTGGCTAGGCTTCCACAAGGCCAGAACATGAAGTCGGAACAAAACCCCATGCCATTGTCCTTGGCTTTTCATCAGCCCTCATTGTCCGCCATGTTCAGAGAGTCCGGTTTTATCCCATGCTTTTTCAGTCACAGTCCAGCTGGCCTTGGTGAGCTCCCAATAGATCAGCCCCACTGTCTCCGTGGGTGGGTGCACTCCTTGTGGTCCTGACTTCTTTGCTCATGTTCTCCCTCCTTCTGCTCCTCATTGGGACATTGGGAGCTCAGTCCGGTGCTCCAGTGTGGGTCTCTGTCTTTATCTCCATCCATCGCCAGATGAAGGTTCTATGGTGATATGCAAGATATTCATCAGTATGGCTATAGGATAGGGTCATTTCAGGTTCCCTATCCTCAGCTGCCCCAGGAACTAACTGGGGACATCGCCCTGGGCACCTAGGAGCCCCTCTAGGTCCAAGTCTCTTGCCAACCCTAAGATGGCTCCCTTAATTAAGAAATGTGCTTCCCTGCTCCGCTATCCAGCCTTCCTTTATCCCAATCATCCCGTTTCCCCAAGTTCCCTCCATCCTCCCCTTCTCTCTTTTCTCTCCCCATCTCCCCTTACCTCCTCCCACCCCACCCCCAAGATCCCAATTTTTTGCCCGGCATTCTTGTCTACTTCCCATAACCAGGAGGTTAGCTATATGTTTTTCTTTGGGTTCACCTTCTTATTTAGCTTCTTTAGGATATCAAATTGTAGACTCAATGACCTTTATTTATGGCTAGAAACCAATTATGAGTGAGTACATCCCATGTTCATCTTTTTGGGTCTGGGTTACCTCACTCAGGATAGTGTTTTCTATTTCCATCCATTTGCATGCAAAATTTGAGAAGTCATTGTTTTTTACCGCTGAGTAGTACTCTAATGTGTATATATTCCACACTTTCTTCATCCATTCTTCCATTGAAGGACATCTAGGTTGTTTCCAGGTTCTGGCTATTACAAATAATGCTGCTATGAACATAGTTGAACAAATGCCCTTGTCATATGATCGGGCTTCTCTTGGGTATATTCCCAAGAGTGGCATTGCTGGGTCCAGGGGTAGGTTGGTCCTGAATTTCCTGAGAAACCGCCACACTGATTTCCAAAGTGGTTGCACAAGTTTGCATTCCCACCAGCAATGGATGAGGGTACCCCTTTCTCCACAACCTCTCCAGCAAAGGCTATCATTGGTGTTTTTGATTTTAGCCATTCTGACGGGTGTACGATGATATCTCAGTGTTTTGATTTGCATTTCCCTGATCGCTAAGGAGGTTGAACATGACCTTAAGTGTCTTTTGGCCATTTGAACTTCTTCTGTTGAGAATTCTCTGTTCAGATCAGTGCCCCATTTTTTAATTGGGTTAATTAGCATTTTAAAGTCTAGTTTCTTGAGTTCTTTATATATTTTGGAGATCAGACCTTTGCATGTTGCAGGGTTGGTGAAGATCTTCTCCCAGTCATTGGGTTGCCTTTTTGTCTTAGTGACAGTGTCCTTTGCTTTACAGAAGCTTCTCAGTTTCAGTAGGTCCCACTTATTCAATGTTGCCCTTAATGTCTCTGCTGCTGGGGTTATACCTAGGAAGTGATCGCCTGTGCCCATCTGTTGTAGGGTACTTCCCACTTTTTCTTCTATCAGGTTCAGTGTGTTCAGATTGATATTGAGGTCTTAACTTCTAATTCAGTGTCTCTTCAGTCTCAGTGACCTCTGTTATATTAGTGCTGACAAGATATTATCTTCTTAGTCTATTAGAATCTTAGAGAGACAGCTCAGACATGTGCTGTATGATAAAACTTTTCCTGAGTAGATGCTACACATATGTCTACTCATTGCAGATAGGATGCCCACAGTAAACCAAAGTATATGTATCAATATGTATTTTGGAGATATCTATCTATCTATGGATTGATATATAGATATTCATATATATATAGATATATGGAAGAGAGAGAGAGAGAGAGAGAGAGAGAGAGAAAGAGAGAGAGAGGGATAGATATATAGAGGGATATAGAGACAGATAATTAGATCATCAGATCTCCAAGTTGGTGAACCAAAGATTTTTATTTCTGGTAACTTATAGGAATATAGATAAGGGGTTACTTAAAGGAGCAGAAGTGACAACAAAGTCCATCCAGCCTGGGTGATGGCTCAACAAGGCTAGAAAATTGGGAGCATACTGCAGAGCCTTTGGGCAGTACAGCAGACTGGAGAGTGCCCTTTCCAATGACTCAGTTGGTCTAAGTATCTCCAGGTAGTTAGGCTGTTGCTGCTTCTTCCAGTTAGCTGACCAGCTCTTAGAGTCTTCTTTACAGGTTGGTTTTTCTGTGAAGTCTTTATTATTTCTGTAATCCTAGGGATATCAGGATTTAGCAAAATTGGTCAGTTTCAGGAACTTCCTGAAGTTGTTTTGGTTGATTACCTTCTTTCATCAGGAGCTTTTCTACAGCATGGAATGTTTCAGTCTCCGAGGAAATTGCTTCATGATCCAAGCCAGGATAAATCTCCACCTTCTCCTAGAAACAGTCTCTGCTACATTTTGCTCTAGTCTATCTCAAGCTTCAATTTACAGTTTTGCTGGGGGCCTCATCAATTTTCTTCCTTGTCACCAAAGAAGACATGCTTCCAACTAGAGTCTCATAAAGTTGACTGGACTTTATTTTACAGATTTTTCATTTTCTAGAAACCATGGTCCTAAACCACTTCTGTTTTTGATAGTTGTTTTATTAATGTTTAAAAATGCTAATTCATGCATGCTTTTAATATTTCAATTATTTTGGTTATAAGCCATTGAATACTAAATACTCTACAATGAGCAAAAGCAAAGCTTAAATGCTTCCCAAACCGGACTCACTTAAATAGTTTTAGCAGCCCAATTTTTTTTTTTACTTAAAACATGGTATTTTTGCACATCATTTAAATTGATTTCTACTATCAAGGTATGTATAGTTATATGAGTTAAGTTTTTCTTTTTAAACTTTTATTTCAAACTCTTTCCAACTTAAAATTTGCCTGTATTTCTTACTCTATCTCCTTTATGCTGACACCTTACATAACTGCAGTATAATTGTCAAGAATTGGAAATCAATTCCTTGAGTCTTTTTAACTATAAACCTTCCAAAGTTTCTAATGAGGAAAAATGTACCAACTGTATATGTGCAATGCTGTCATATGCAATGTTATCTCTCTGTGTTTTCTCTCTGTGGTTTTTCAGCACAACAGAACTTCATTAAGAAAATAAACTCAAATCAAAATTTGCTTTCCACTCTTGCAAAAGCAATTAACTAATAAGCATCGTAACTTTCAAAACAAAAATGGCATCTTTAAGCTATTTAAGTTTCATCTAATATTACCACTATACATAGAATATACTGCCTTAATGCTTAAAAATGAATACTGACTTCATGGAGAAAGATTCTTTTTTTTTCTTTAATTCTCAGGAGGAGAAAGCCAGTTTTCAAGCGACATTCCACAGAAAACACACTGTTTGAACTGGTCTGTTTCACCCTAGCAAAAAGAAAGCCTCCAGCTGATCCCTTTGATTTCCCTAGCTGGTTTGTTTGATTACCCTCATATGGATAACGCAGAAGCCATATGGGGAGAATTTACTTCTCTGTATTTGCAATGAAAACCTGCTGGGATGCTTAGATCTTACTGCTTCTAAGCAAACAAAGAACAAAGCCACACAATTTTTATTCCAGGGCAAGGAATGAAGCTGGTAATAGTCAAAATGAAACGGCTACTCTCAGGCATTAGGGAGTGTATAATTTGGCCCAAAGATATTTGATTTTCTACTTTGTTTCATCTGTTAGTTTCAATTTTTTTTGTTATTATTTCCACAGTGTCTCATTTCACTGCTTTAACTTGATAATTTGTCTTTGCAAGACCAAGGCATCCTAAGAATCATATACAGGCATTTTATCTATTCATTCTGTTCACCATAATCACTAATAAAAATACACTAACATACAGTAGTCTACTCTCAAATAGCAACCATTCATGTATTTCTTCACATATTATTTCATAAATTATATTGCATGCCAAAAGCATGCAAATATTATTTCTGATTTTAGGGAATCTATGATGAAGAGCAGAAAAATATCAGTTGTTATTATCATCTGTAGATGCTACTTTCACTATGATTTTTAGTAATTATAGTATTATGCTACTATTTTGCTGTGCAATTGTTATAGAGCATATTGGAATAGATAATGAATATCCGTTTGGGTGTCCTAGAGTACAAGTCATTTTTATACTACCCAGAATTAGCAGAGATACCAAAGGTTAAGGGCTTTATCCTGTAATTTGATCCCCATCTTATATGATAGCTATAAATCTTAGACTACCCATAATTCTGACTGATGACAGAAAGTTTCTGGGATCTTTTTGAATGATTCAATGGCTTACTAGAATGATTCAAAACACAAACATTAATGAGTCTTTTATAAGGTATAAAACTCAGCTCAAAATTGAGGAATATGTGTAGGAGACAGATGAACAGCTATAAGCCACTTTCCCTGAACTCTTCATATGTTCCCCATCTCAAAAGTAATTTTTACTCTGAGTTATAGAGTTTATTATGTAAGTCCTATCATGTAGGAATAGTTTTCAGATCAACATCCGTTGCTATTTCAACTTAATGTTTAACTTCTATTCCATTTTCAGAGATAGGTGATGTGATTGTAATTTGTAAACCTATAATTTTGCCTATCTGACCACCAAGCCATATTTTGGAACTGTCTAGAACTTTCAAGTGAAGATATTTAATAGCACTTTCATCACTATAATCTTTCTAAACTTCTTAAGAGCTGTGTGTTGGGAACTAGAACAAAAGACAAAGATTACATTTGATTTTTTAGTATATTACTTCAGGGGGCAGGGTTTAAATGACAAATAAAGAACAGTTTCTTAATTTTGTATTTGAACACAGTAAGAGATTAAGGTAAATTCGAGAATGGCTTCGTGAAGTCTCCTAGCACATCGACCAGCAACAATAAAGCCATGTAGAGATGGAAAGTGAAGGAAAGTGGGAGAGAAGATGAAAGCCCAGGACTGTTGGTGCTGGTGAGATACTTTTAGATTATGGACCAAAGTATGAAGGGCAGTGAATACAGGTGTTTGAAAGAAAAATAATGGCTTATTTTGATCAATATTTTTATAAAGCTCACTCATCTGTGCATAAATTGACTGTGGGGATTCCAGGACTGGAAGTGATGAAATGATGCTTTTTCTTGCTATTAAATGTATGGATATATAGACTTGGCATTTTCAAAGTGTTGAATAATGGAAACAGAACTTGTAGCTGACATGATAGTTCCTCTGGGAAGTCTTCTCTGAATTATTATGCAGAGCTAAGTGCATTCTTTTCTGAGCCCACAGAACATCATTTGCAAATGTCTATTAGAAATAGAACCCACTGCATTTTTATGACTATTTGATTATATGTCTACAACTACCATTAGAAGATTATAGGTCCCTGGAGAAGGGATTCTAGGTTTCTACATCTTTCTGCGTGGTGGTTACTATGATGTTGGTAATCAATAAGTTCTATTGGATGTGTGAATGGACTCAATCTCTGCAATGTTTCTCTTTGGAGTTAAACATTCGGCTTTAAATACTGCTGGTTATATTACATTTTTGCATAAATAAGAAGTAGTGTTACAAAATTAAACCTACTTAGTCTGGCACATATAATGAATATATGTGATAATAGCATATATATTAACTGTCATTAACAATATTTTAATACTGTGCATTCTAACACTTTTATTGCCTTTGACTTTTTCTATGATTTTAATCCATAAAGTAGTACAGTAAGATAAAATTTCTATTCTATACAATATGGTTAGTAGTCTGCCATAGTTGTCCACAACAGTGAAAATTTGAGGGGAAAATAATATATTCAATTCTACATGTATAATATTATCAGTACTTGCTGAAACATAAGCAAACACACTTAATAATATACCAACTCAGTAAAGTATAAAAGGATCAATTATTATTTTCTTCTTCACTTTTACAATACCATAAAATTAAAAGCACTGTTTTGTAATTAGAGATTCACAGTTCAATCAGTAAAACAAGCATATAAAATAAAACATGTGTACTAAATTATAATATGAGATAATTAAATGCAATTTGACATAGGTATGCCTCAGTTGCTTGTGGAAATATTATTTATAATCAGTCTGCTGTCATTCACATGGTCTGAATTTATGCTTCTTATTCTATATGAATAATTGTAATAAGAGGAAATGAATCACCAACACAAGAAAACATACATATAAGTATTTCTTGATAGCAATACCCATGTATGAAATCATATTTTAAGGGTTAATTAAATGTAAATTCTGTTTGAAAACATTATTATTTTATAAATATAAAGCAAGATAATTTTATGAAAAGAAAACTAAAGTTTACTTGAAAAATAGGACATAAGAGTGCCCACTATCTGACATGCTTTTATGTTTTATATTTTATTTTGAAATCTGCCATAGTATGAATTTACCATGCCCTTAATTGATTTTTAATAAACCAAAGTATTCTAAGAAATTTATAGACTATTTTGGAGATATTTATAGATCAAAGCATTTATAAATGAGACCCATCTTGTCTCCTATCATTATACTTATATTTTGGGCTAAGAAGTGTGTTTTCCTTGTAATCTTGAGCTTGAACCAAAGCAGAATTTCTGTGTTTTTAAATACAGAACATCTTAGTCAAAATGAGTAGTACCCCATGAAAACAAGATCAGATCATGAAGTCTCCCTCTAGAAAGACTTTTCTTAGTTATCCCTTCATCCAGTGTTTACTGTGTTGCCCAGGACATTAAAATACAGCAGTGTAACCACTGTCACCTTTTCTTATTTATCCCAGAAAGAAACTGCTGTATGTTTTCACAGAATGCAATCACTAGGTGCCACGTTCTTCTGATGCTGTTTTCAATAAAACAGCAAATATTAGATCCTTTCTGTTTGATTATTTTAAGAGGAGAAACCTTTGGGCAGAATTACAAATTAAAGTATTGTTTTCTTTGGAAGGACATTCATTTCTTGAGGCTTATCGACACAGTCTAATTTAGTTTTAATGTAGTGTGTCGAGCACTGGAAATCACAGACCTTGTTTCTGCATCATGTTCTGCAGGGGTTTACCTCATGAGATTAAGAAATCAATGTGTATACCAGGTACTCAGCTGATTCCCTCCCTTGAGTCCACTAAAGCTTATACATCTCTACTTAGTGAAGCCTGCTGAGAAGTAGAGAACGGTTACTTTTGCTTTAAAGCAGTTGCAAGTATCCTTCTGAAGCAGCCTTCCCTAGGGAATAATTAGGACCATTCTTTCTTTTTGCACACAACTGCTTTTTAATTACTTTGGAGTGATTGTAATTATTTCTTTCTGACCATTGTGGGACCCGATGAACAAAGGTTACTTCAGTGTTTTCTCCTCAATCTGAAGTTAAATACAATTTGTGAAGTTGGGAGGACCATGCTCTTTGTCCCATTAGTGGGTGTCACAGAAAGTGGAGAAGATAAACATAACCTCCTGGAAAACAAAGGGATCAAGTTGAACAGGCATGATGTATATAATCTTCTTCATTTTGTGGAGATTTAGAAAAAAAAAATCACCGAGAACAAAACCCACTCAAATGATCCCTCAATGTAAGAGTAATTGAAAGTTAGTTAAATAAGTCACATATAAAATTACTTTTTGATGCCAAATTTTACTTTACTCCTAAAAAAATCTATCATACATCAAAGATATCATTGATCTGACTAGGATATTGAAATAAATAAAGAAACATTTATGTCCATAAGGGGCTGGAGACGTGTCAGCAGTTAAGAATACTTCTTCTGTAGACGATCCAAGTTCAGTTCCTTGAACACATATTAGGCAGATAAAAGTTGCCTGTAATTCCAGTTTCAGGTGATCCCACTCCTTTTTCTGTTCTCAACAGGCTCTCGATTCATGTGCACACAAATGCACATTAAAATACAGTTATTAAAAGTATTTATAATTAAATTAATTAGTGAAATTACAGAGAGAGCTTTGTGGTTTTCTCAAAGATTCTACGTGAGCTATGGATGTGACGTTTGAACTAAGAATATGATAGTTTTTATGATATTTACTTTTTTATTGGCAATATATTTAGGAAGGCATTTTTTTAAATTAGGTCAAACATACCTTCTCCAATAGAAAATCTAATTGCTAACTGTCACCATTCTAAAATATTTGACTTAGTTGATGCTTCCTTGCAAACACGTTGCTTTGTAAGTTAGAAAATTTTATGGATTCTTTTTTTTTTAGATTCAGTCATTGCCATTACTTGACTTACTGCTTCATTCAACATGCATCAGTTCTGACACACCAAAGTTTAACTTTGATGGTGTTGATCTCTTGATACTCAGCTGACTGTTCAGCCTCAGTTAATCAGAAATCACATATTCTTAGTTCAAATGTCACATCCATAGCTCACGTAGAATCTTTGAGAAACCCACAAAGCTCTCTCTGTAATTTTACAAGCTAAGGTTCTATTTTTCTCTGCAACATCTTCCAGGTTCCCATACTCCTTAAATACTGAGCACTTAGTGGATTTTCCAAACAAATATTCTAACATCCTTCAGAATCATCCCATAACATGATCAGTCCTGTCCCAACAATAAAAATCTCCGTTGTCGGGGTTTTCTGTCCTGCCTGGTTTCTGTCCTCCCACCAGGTCCCACAGCTGTTTAGAGCCAAAGAAATCACACAGAGGTTTACATTAATCATAAACTAATTGGCCCATTAGTTCAGGCTTCTTTATTAACTCTTATAATTTACAGTAGCCCATTATTACTATCTATGTTAGCCACATGGCTCAGTACCTTTTTCAGCGTCATAGTCACATCTTGCTTCTTCGATGTTTGCACAGACTACAGAGGGAAGATTCCATCTTCCCAGAATTCTCTTGTTCTCATTAACCTGTCTCTACTTCCTGTCTGATTGCTCCCCCCCTTACTTCCTGCCTGGCTACTGGCCAATCAGCGTTTATTTAAAACATAATTGACAGAAATAGACAATTGTCCCTCACAACAACTCTCTGGTACCAGTCTCTGTATTATTTTGGTTTCCATTTCTGTGCTATAACACTCAATGAAATTCAACTTGGAAAGGACCTGAGCCCATTCATCACTGAGGGAAGTCAAGGCAGGAATACAAACGAGGCAACTGGAAGTAAGATCTGAAGGGAGGCCAACAGAGGCATTCTTACTGGCTTCTTGTTTATGGCTTGCTCAGCCTCCTTTTTCAGAAAACACAGAACCCTGTGCCAATGAGTAGCAAAATCCATAGTGGGCTGGGTCCTCCAACAATAATTATTAATCCAACAATTTTTTAAATGCTTCACGTACTTGATAACTGGCAATGTGATGAAGACAACTAATGTCTCTCTTCTTTCCAGACAACTCTACTTGTGTTAAGTTGACAAATATCAACCAGCACACTTGCCATACTATTGATAAGTTCCATGTTCTTTCCTGTTAGTCTTAAACCCATTATTAGTGAATAAACCATGGAGGCCATTCATTCTTCATAGCTGTTGGTTAAGATACCACTTCCCACTGGAACTAAGATGCTTCATTCAATGCACTTTCCATGTGCTGTAAGGGTAGAGTGTGTGGCATTTGTTGAAGAAAGTCAATAAGGAAATCAAATAGAGTGTGGTATGAAGTACTTCTATACAACAGCAATTAACGAAAAATAGGCCATGAATATCAAAAAGAGCAAGGAGAGCTAAATGGAAAGGTTTGGAGGGAATAAAAGGAATGGAGAAATTTTATATAATTATATTAGAATATCAACAATAAATACATATATTCATCAAATAAAGATGTGCTGATTCTTTTTTTCAGATTTCACATCTACCATATATATTAAAAATTAAAATTATGCTCAGATTATTTTATGCAGTCCGCTTATTTTACATATTTCTTGCTTGTGAAGACCCATGATCACCTTTATTAATGGAGTATTATTTCAGCTATATCGAATCATAAAACATTTATAGGAAGGTAATGAAAAGTTCACTATTTTTGCTCCACTTCAAATATGCCTAACAATTTAATTTAAACAGTCTATTAACATAATCAAACTCATATATCACCTCTAATTATTGAGTAGATAATTTTAATATTTGAAGAGACCAAGAAACTCAGGAAGTTCTGTGTTCATTATGCAGTTTCTCATCATCATTTCCTCTGAATTTGAGGTGTGGGGAAAGTAAAAATTTAGGGTTCTTTATTCCTGTGTCACTAAAGAACTAGCAGCAATTATTGTAACACATTCTACTTGAGCTGTTTAGACTTTGCCAATTTGACACAATCTTAAATATAGCTTGGAAGAGGGAATCTCAACTGAAGAATTGCATCCATCAGATTGGCCTATGACGATGTCTCTAAAAAAATCTCTTGATTGGTAACTGGTGCAGAACAACCCCCTCCACTGTTGCTAATGCCATGCCTAGGTAGGTGGATCTGGACTGTATAAGAAAGGTAGCTGAAATCATGGAGAATATATAGAAAAATGGTAGGTTTCAGGTCAGATCCAGTTCCTATAATCCCAGTCATAGATCCTAAGTGTACTTTATCTTTAGCAATAGGTTCCCACCATCAACCCTTGATAGGCAACCAGGGATACATCTATAGTTTACATTGTTTTGTTTAGTCAGTTAGATTTCCCTGACCAATTATTTGAAAGCAGATTTCTCTTAACTGTTACTAGGCTTTTCAACAGTCTATGGTTATTGTGGGAAGCAATGTAAGCCACAGTGGCTTCACATCCATTAATATATATGTGTGTATACATAATATATATACACATATATTACTATAATTTAAAGTAAATATAAAATATCATTCCTTAAGGCTTTATCAAATAACCTTGTTGTTATATGTCCCTCATCCATCTCATCCATTCTTCTCTTTCTGTATTAATGCACTTCCTTCCTCCCGGGTTGGTAAACTTGAAGAACCTCACTCTCCCAAACACACACACACACACACACACACACACACACACACACATTATTCTGTTTCCAACTTCAGAGTACCTATATTCTAGTATTCTACTCTCCCATTCATGGTTCTTTGATGCTTTCCTGTTTCTGTAGTTTCCCAATGACCTATTCTCTCATCTGAGGATTTGGAGCTCAGAAAAAGAGTTTCTTCTTATAGGTCTGAGTTACTCAGTGCAAGCATTTCTAAGTTCATCCATTCCCTACAAACTTTATGGTTTCACTTTTCTTTACAGGCTAATATTATTCCATTGTGTATAGGTACCATATTTTCATTATCAATTCATCACTTGAAGGACATTTAGTTTGTTTACATTTCCGTACTATGTCATAACCTGCCAAAGAATGGAAATAATTAAGCAGACCTTCCCATCTACAACACCTCTGAACCACAACGGTTGTCAGCAGGGCAAGATATGTATACATTTGCAGTACTGGCACTCAAATGCTGGGGTCAAGCAGTAGTTGTCTAATTTGATTCACATTGCATTTACCAGGAGAGAAATAATGGTCAGTTTACTGGAGTTAGTGAGGCCAGTGGTCCTTAGAAAAGAATCAGCTACTACTACAATGCGAGATTAGCATAATTTTATTCTAGATTCTAGATTCTTATCATTATGTTCACTGATAATTGTAGATGCTAACTCTCATCAAATGACTGGAAACAGAGGTCAGTACTTTGTGAGAAGCCCAGCCCCAATGGTTACAACTACATCACATATACATCGTGGCTCGTGGAGCGTTGTGGAATCTGGGAGAAGAAAGACTCTATAAATGAGAATACCAGGAAGTTTGACATGAAATACTTCCTCCTAGAAATTGCTGCATCCATAAAAGCTGAAGAATGCCAATATCAATTGTCATGGTAATGTTGAAGGGGAAACTTGGTGGACAAGGAAATACCCTACTATACACAACTAATGACTCCTGTGATTAGGAGAATTAGCTTCTCCCTGAGCCTCTTTATTGACTGCCCAATTCAGAGTGTTCAGCCTTACAACCATATACACACACCAAAAATGAATTAATAAAGTTTATATATGTGTGTATGTATGTATATATATATATATATATACATACATGTACAAATATATAATGCTTGTGGTATGTATACATGTGATGATAACCAATAAAAAACTATCAATTTGTGAGGTCAGGATGGGAATTAATTGATAGAGGTACGTGGGAGAGGCTGAGGAAAGAATCATAGGAGAAGGTGATGTAGTTCTATTTAAATTAAAACAATATTAAAAGGAACAAAGGAAAGAAGGAAGGGAGGGAGGGAGGGAAGGTGGGTGAGAATGAGGGAGGGTGGAAATGAGGGAGGAAGGAAGGAAGGAAGAAAGGAAGAAGGAAGGAAGAAAGGCTTAGTAACCAGGGGAAGCAAGTCAGTAGCAGTGTTCCTCTACATTCCCTACTTATTTTCTGCCTCCAGGATCCTGTCTTGCTTTATTGCCTTTATTCCCTTCTTGATAAACCTTAATCTGTAACCCAGGTAAACTTTTCTGCCTCCAAGTTTCTTTTGGTCAGTATTTTATCACAGCAATGTAGTAGAAACAAACTACCATACTGTCATTACTGTCAAAAGTATCTTTCCTTTAAGTATTCAAAAATTCTGTTGTCTATAATTCAGTGTTCAGATTTTTGTGCAATTTGGTTTAAATGTATTTTCGTGTGGCCCAGCCTAGCCAGGAGCCCATTATGTAATTCAAAATGACCTTGACTAATTGATGATGCTGCCTCCAATTTTGTAATTCCAATTCTGGAATTACAAACAAATGTGGATCATTGTACTTAGAGGAAATGCTCGATTTCCCAGTTTTTAAGTTTTAAGACAAAGAATGTTGAGGGGAGGGGCTGGAGAGATGGCTCAGTGGTTAAGAGCATCGCCTGCTCTTCCAAAGGTCCTGAGTTCAATTCCCGGCAACCACATGGTGGCTCACAACCATCTGTGAAGAGGTCTGGTGCACTCTTCTGGCCTGCAGATATGCACACAGACAAAATATTGTATACATAATAAATAAATATTAAAAAAAAGAATGTTGAGGGGATATGCATACTCTGTACAATGTCAAGATAAGGAATAAGTAAAGGAGGGGAGAAATGCAGGAAGCATAGAAAAGAAGATAGATGAGAAGAAAAGGGAGGAGAGAAGAGTAAGAACATCTTCACTCTCATTTTAATTTAATAAAGCATCATTCAGTGATGCCCATGTTATCTTTATACCTTTAGATACACAATTCTATTAACCAACCAGCATAAAGTTTCTTTTTCATACAGTAAATATGCTCATTGCTAAAGGAAGGTGGATGAAAGCTCAGGATTTATACAGGTAGATTTCATCTTCTTTTTCTGTCAAATTTGATTGTAAATGCACAGAGATCTAATCCTAATGTAGCAATGGGGAAAGCGTTTAGTTTCTGTGAGTCTCTGTAGAATTGCTTCCATGATAGAGATATTTTTTTTTGTCTTGTATTTCTCATGGTAGCATCTGTGATCTTCTGGTAGTTATGCTCTATAGCTTATATCCTAACACTCAATGCAAAGACTTGATGCATAAAGGGTAATTTTCATTTGGCATAGAAACAAATTTCCAGTGCTTTTTACAGACTTTGAATATATTAAGATATGTGTGCTGCTGGACTATTCCAGACTTGTTACCAAAGCCGTCCCTCTGCATTTGAAGCAAAGTATCCTATCACTTTGATTTCCCCATGTGCTTCCTTTCGCCAGGAGACTTTGATCACTAGCTCTATTTTCAACCATTACAGCAGAATTCAGCAGATTGGGGCTCAGTAGGATATTTCTCTGGAACGGGTTTTTTAGAATGCAACAGTTATGTGCTCAAGCGCCTCCAATTTTTAATTGTTTTTGAATAGACAGAATCTACACTCTACGCTCTCATTCTAACTCAGGTTTATGAAAGAAGTTAAGAATGGAAACCAGTATAATGTTTATGGGTTTCATAGAACAATTTCAGAAGTGTTAAATCAGTCCCTATTTGGCCAGAGTTAAGAATGATGCTTATGGTTAAATGCACAACAAGTCATTTTAATAGATCACTAAACTCAACTCAATCACAATATGATGCTTTTTTCTCAGATGTGACTATGAATTTTCATGTGTTATAATTAGCTTCTGTTTACAAAATTAAGTTGTAAGGACAGAGGCAGTAGAAACAAGTTCATGTGTTTACATTTTCCTACAGTGGTAATACTATAGTTGCCCATACTTTCTTATCAGAAATGTAATAAATCTTGAGTGATTTGCCATTTCAGTCAGCCAGAATATCTTGAAGGATCGTAGATCCTTTAAAATTTGTTCTTTAACTAGAGATACTGACAGTTAACTATCCTACAAGCAATTACCATTACATCATAATATGCCACAAAGGCAACTTTTTTATAATGAAAAATCAAAATAAAAACAGCTAGTTATAAACTTTGTACAAAATTTATCTCTTCAAATGGAAATAAAAAATAAAATTAAAAAAAAAAACGAAAATTTGTTCTTTAAAAATAATTGCTGTTGCCATTATTTTAGAAATTTTGTTTTTTTTTTGTTATGATTTAGTCAATTTTTTTTAAATTTAATAAGTTTTTGTATATGAGCATTTTGCCTGTAGGTGTGTCTACACACCCCGACAGAGACTAGAAGGTTTTGGGTGCCCTGGAGTTAGAGTTACAGATGCTTGTGGGCTGCCGTGTGGGTGATGAGAATCACTATCAGGTTCTCTGGAAGAAGAGGACTGATCTGCAGAGTCATCTTTCAAGCACTCTTTTTGTTTTTTTTTCAAAGCAAGGTTTTCTGTTGCCTGAATTAGCCTTTAAATTGCCACGTAACTGAGATTGACCTTGAACTCCTGATTCTTCTACTGAGACTTTGCTAGGTCCCCTTAGCCTCCTTATTTCCCACAAAGCAGGACAATCAGATGTGATAGGGAGTCAAGTCAAAGCAGAAACTCAGTTGATTACTGTGAGCATCAGCTTATAGAGGTTAAGTGTCATAGTGTGATGTGGGGATACTCCAGCCAAACGAAAGACACCAAGCCTGCCCTCTGGCTTGAGAGGCATCTACCTAGATTTTGCTGTCTCATCCTCACTTGGCTCCCTCAAAGTCAAGCCAGGCTTTTCTCTGTCCTTCATGCCTCGAAAGAAGTACAGGCCCTGAGAACATTTTGGCCAAACACCACTTTTTATTTTTTTTTTTTTGGTTCTTCGAGACAGGGTTTCTCTGTGGTTTTGGAGCCTGTCCTGGAACTAGCTCTTGTAGACCAGGCTGGTCTCAAACTCACAGAGATCCGCCTGCCTCTGCCTCCCAAGTGCTGGGATTAAAGGCATGCACCACCACTGCCCGGTTTCAAACTTCAAACACCACTTCTTTAGAGACAGGATTGCCGGAATTCCCCATCACATCCAGCATCAGTTTGGGTATAAAATGATAGTGCTTGTCGAAGTAGTCAAGTATAATGAATTAGAGGTTTAAGTGAGTGTTCAAGTATATTGCATTAGGGGCATTAATTCAATAGAGTGTTCATACACATGGTAACTTTCAATGTGTAAATATTCAAGAAGTTGCAGAGATGAGTGGAAGGTGTTCACGAAAGTGTAATATTTTAATATGTAGTCCTTTTTAGGAAGTGATGAAGATTTGAGCGTGTTTGGCAAACAGATCTGTGGGGAACAGGATTTACATTTTTGAGCTAATTAAGTAATTACCAACATATAAGTCAAGCATATGTATAGAAACTCATACAATATTGACCAATAACAATTATCTTGAGAAATATATGTTACTGATGCTACCCCTGTGCAGTGATCTGAGCCAGGATACCTTGATTAAAGGAGTGACTGCACATGAGGACCACAATAGACGGAGACACATGCAGAAGTGTTTGATCACAGCCCTGACTGTTGTGAATTGAATCTTTACTTGGATAAATGTGTGTGTGTGTGTGTATAACTTTATCACAGTCCTGTGGATTGGCATCAAGCTAAAACAAAGTCTGTGAAACAGATGTCTGAAGTCAGGTAGGTGTCTTGTGGCTCTGTGGAATCTGATGACATATGGTATATATCTGAATCTCACTTGTGTGTTGCCCACTAACAGTGGCCTCTGATTCTTCCCGACCTGTCTTTCATTTAGCAGGCCACCTTTCCCGTGATGACAAAAAACAGTGAAGTTACAAGACCACAAACAGAATGCTTCTCAAATGCTTCTCAAAGCCTAGATCAAAATTGGCTTATTGGTCCTTTTGCCTCACTCACATCTTAGAATGGTTTGAAGAGAGGCTATACTCAAAAGCCTTGGCTAAATGACCATCCTCTTTCCGTTGAAAACCTGAAGCATTCCATTGCTAAGGACAAGGATAACTAAATGACATCACTGGTACGTGTCACCAGCATTAAATTAATGTTCACCCTTCTTTCCTCCTGGAATCCTTAGCATAAACTGTTTGGGTTCTGTGCAAGTTATGTCTGACTGACACCTAAATTTGCCCTGCTATTTGACTTTCTTCAACTTGTTGACGTTGTACTATTTTTCACTAAAGAAGAAATCTTGAGAAAAGCTAAGTCCCTCCATATATTTTTCCAGGTGTTCAAAATGACAGTAATAACTGAGAAGCAAAGGAGATCAACTGTGGCAGTCTGCCATTCCTGAGTCTTCCCCTTGATCTGGTGTTTGATTCCGCTCCTTTGTCTGCTGTTTTGCAGCATGCTTTTCAATATGTCTAGTTCAGCTCCTGCTTATTTCTCAAGTTGTTCACTAAGCAGATGTTCCTAAAAGCACATAAACACTTTTCTCAATAAACAATATCTGTTTGGCATAAATTTTAACAATTCATATTTTATTGCCACTAGTTAGCCTTTAATCCTTACTTCTCTTTGAAAAACAAGTAAAAATAATAATATAGGCCACTTTCCTTCACATTTATTCAACTTAGATGTTTTTCTTCTCACTATATTTTAATCAGCTGGCAACAAATCAAATAAATGGAAGACAGTATTGAAAAGCATATGGATTTAATCACAAATTTGAAGATGCAATATAAATGCTGAAAAAATATCTTCCCACACTAACCCTCTTCCATTAGGGGAATTCTTAACAGAATTATTTACTCATTTAGACAGTATGCTTGAAAATGCTTTTATTAATACTCAAAGGCAGCCCATCATTTTCTATTTCTCTTGCTCTGTGTTCATACAGCAGTTTCACGGATCATTGATCTGCTTCTCAAAAGTTACTTTTGAAATATTTAAGTTTTCTGTTTTCCTTTGCAAAACAGCCTGCTTCAATTCCTCTCATTCTCACCATAAAGTATATCACACATTGTAGGTATTCTTCCTCTTCTTTCCTTTAGACCGTAAGCACAATGCCTGGAATTCTCTGACTGCTCAAGAAATACCTACTGAAAAATATGAATCCCTTTGATGCTTTAAAGCAATTGTTTGCATATTGGCTTCCGGCTTCCTTTCCACTCATTTGACAGCATCAGTTTTGTTCTTCCTTGTACAAACCTTTCAGTTTATATCAAAGTTCCTCTCTAATTGTAATACAGTAATAAGCAATTACTGAATAATCAAGAGAGAGAGAGAGAGAGAGAAGCAAGGTAATAAAGCACTTTATATTGTAAAATTCCGATGTTCTTTCATTTCATTTAAAAATGGCCCCAGGTAAACTCACTGTCTACTCTTTCCAACATTGGGCACACAAGTTAAAGAGGTTGTCAAAAAGGGAAAAAATTAAAACACAATTGTTTTGTCAGTGTTAACTTTATTACTATTGGTAATGTGGCCATTGCTATTACAGGTTGTAGGTAGCATCACCTAAAGAGCAAATACAGCAATGAAAAATAGATATGATCGGTAATATTATTAACTAGATTACAGGATTACAATCAGTTCACCAACATAACAAAGATGCAAAACTGAGCTGGAATTTTAATATTCAAGGATGATTCTGGTATTTCCTTTGTAGAGATTTCCCTGCAGTTTGTTTGTCCTCCCAATCTTCCTCTCAGTGTTCAAACTTTTTTTTTTTTATTTTATCGAGACAGGGTTTCTCTGTGTAGCTTTGGTACCTGTCTTGGAACTAGCTCTTGTAGACCAGGCTGGTCTCAAACTCACAGAAATCTGCCTGCCTCTGCTCCCGAGTGTTGGGATTAAAGGTGTGAGCCGCCACTGCAGGGCACAAACAGGCTTTTTTTTTTTTTATAGTCCTGAGGACATTTGAATGAAAACTGTGTGCCTATCAATGGGGCTGTTGTGTGGCCTGTTCCTCAGTAGACATGAATGAACACATGCTTGCTCCTCACACATTAGAAAGCAACAAGGGTCTAGGGTAATCATCAAAGACCACATTGCCAAAGAAGTGAGTCGTGTGTGTGTGTGTGTGTGTCTGTCTGTCTGTCTGATGTGGTGGGGGGGCTATTTCAATGATCTAGGTGAGAAGTTCTTTAAAAGAGAAGGAACAAATCAAACATAGATCAATAAATGAAATCCTAGCAGACATGGCTGACTGCTCACAGAATCACATATCTGAGTGGGTCTGAGAACCTCCTCTCCTCAGCAATTTTCATGCTTATTAACTTGGAGAAGGTAGGAGGTTAATGAATTTGGTAAGTTTCGGGGACTTCCTAAGACCTGTGACTTATTTACTTCCAGACTGATTTTTGGGTTGTTGATTGGTTAGTTGATTTTTTTTTTGTTTGTTTGTTTTGAGACATAGTTTCTCTGAGTACTCCTGCCTGCCCTGGAACTCACTCTGTAGACCAGGCTGGCCTCAAATCACAGAGATGTCCCCTGCCTCTGTCTCATAAGTGTTGGGATTAAGACTTGCACCACCACTACCCAGCCTAATTTCAGAGTATTAACAAGACATTCTCAGTACTTTCTGAGTTATTAGAAACTTTCTGATTGTAATATTTCAATACAATGGCTATACTACAGTAGCTGGTCAAAGCTTTCCTCAAACAACATCGTCAGGAGTGACATGAATACTTGTGTCAGTGATGGAAACAATTTTAAGAAACCCTTTGTGCATTTTTAATAAACAGTATTTTCTTTGAAAAATGAACTATGATAATATAAAGACAGATCATTTCTATGTTTCAAATTTTGGTTTTAATCTGGTACAAGAAGAAGAATAGCCTGTTTTAAACTGAGATCGGGATGAAGAATTAAAGAAAAACTATGATATTAGGCACATAGTCATGAACATGATACCTACAAAATAAATAAGTAAATAAATAAATAAATAAAATGGAAAATAAATATTAATAGTGCACTGTGTGCATTAATATAACTCAATAGCAACCCACAGGCACTATTACATGAATCTTTTTACTTTGTCCTAGATGAAAGGATGATTAAAGAGTGTATGCTTTTTCTGTATAAAAAAAACATTGTTCATTTAAAGATTCTAGTAATCAATAACATGGTCACAGACAAAGTGCAATTAGTTCAACTAGACATTTTTCTAGGGTACCTCATCTCTCCCCCTATGAATTTTATTTATAATCTGTCCAGATTTTTATGAGGTTTCTAGGCTTTGAAACTCTACTCGTGATGTTTGAATGCGAAGTACTTATTTCATGGAGACATCTCCGAACTCTTTAATAACTAATAATTTTAAGAAATGAAGGATATGATTATTTTTGTAAGTAACGAAAGACAATGAATTTCAGTTTGGGCCTTTAGTTATGAATATCATCTTTCATACTTTTTTACTGGAGAAATTGGTTGTGACTATGGCTTTATATACTCTATGTTTAGCTATGATTTATTTGCCTTTAATGTTCTGACAGTTTAATAACTAGGTGACATTTCTCTTTGGTTACATAGTGTTAAACAATAACTACCACAGAAAGCTTGCATTTGAGACATGATATTAGTAGGAAATGTATGCCTCAGGGTAATTTGTAATAATCCCATAGTCAAAGGTAGAAATCAGAGTGAAGGAATTGATCTGACACGTTTTCATTTCAGGTGAAAACCTGAATAAATTCATGTTACTTCAGTGATCAAGAAGATTCAAGTTGCGATTAAACAACATAACATGTGCATTGTGGATCTTCTTTTAGGAACTGGAATGCTTGTGAAAGCATGAGAAAATAACTCCGAGGAGAACTAGAGAGTCTCATCTGAGACATGGTTATTTTAGGAAAGGGTTTGCCTCTATTTGCGGAACAGTTGCTGTAGAAGCTTCATGAATCCTGAGTTAAGTCATTAAGAGCTCTGTTTTTCTAAATAATTTCCTATTTTTATGAAAAGAGTGAGAAGTACCTTCTATCCTTCCCTTGTCTTCATTTTCTCTATTTATTTAAATGGAAAATAGAAACTTGACATACCAATATATATCCTAAGTTATTTTTAAGTAAACTGAGTAAAGAGAACTTCAGCAGGTGAAATTCTTGCACAAATCAAGCAAAACCAATTACTAATTCTTTGTAGTATTAGCTTTTGTGTCCTATTTTTCATGAAGATCAGAGCTTCAATTTTCAACCCATGACACATAATTTGCAATTAAGAGGTATTGTACTGGCAAATATAGTCACTACAAAATAGTTCTTTGTTTTCCCAGACAACATAGACTATGGTCTTAATATCAATCATCTATTAAACAATTATAGTAATTTACTTGCAAGTATAAGGTACAGATTTTCAAGTAGTATTCCTTCCTGTTGCCCATCAGATTTAATAAAAATAGAAAGTGGGTGACTTCTCATGTCTTCTTACCAAAGGATTTCTCCACCATCCAAATAATAGGATTGGTCATCACACTGGTGTTTTGTTTTCTAAGCTAAAATCTTTCAAGTAAATGGCACTGGGGCACCAAAGTTATCATTCTCCATTTGATTTTCTGTTTTTTTGAAATGGGTTGAGAAAACAGATTGTTTGCAAAAGAGTATTTGTATTAAGCTACCTTTCACTAAGAAAGGGCTATATATAAAAGCACTGGTTGTACAAGGAAATATGTTAAAATAGAAAAAAACATCTTCCCAGTTTTGTAGTCTATGTAAATGAATTGATTTTCAAGTTTTAGAATAAAGATTCTGGCAATTTTTTTGGTTGGAATTCTGGGGTGAACAAATTAGTAAATGAGTATTAGAAAGAAAATGTATTCCACTTTCTTGCTCTCAGAAAACACTAAGTAAATAACTTATATACAAAGAGAAAAGGCTAGATCAATGTGCTCATTAGACCCAAAAGCACATGTGTTTTTTTACTACAAACCTGGATGCTCCCCATTTCCTCAGCGTGTGCAATGGAAATACATAGTCCACTGGTGCCCAAATATACTGAAGTATGGTTTTGCTTTATTTCTGTACATATTCTATCAAAATAAGAAGTCAGTCAGCTTGAGAAACTGATTACCTGATTGTTATTATTGCTGTGCTAGCGCCATTGATTTTAATATGCTTCTGAAAATATGAAGCACCACAGATACCCACTTTTATGATAAATGAAAATATAGAGATAGCAAGATTAAAAGTTGTAATGATTAGTAAACACACCCCTAACACTGCCTTGAGCCCATTTCTCAGAGGCTAGATGGTCAGAGACCTAAAATAGAACCAAACACAATTAGAGAAAATTAAAAAAAATGCCTAACAATACTCTGCTATACTCATAGATGGGTGCCTACCATAGTTTTCATCAGAGAGGCTTTATCTAGTAACTAATAGAAAAAGATGCAGAGATCCTTAATCAAACATTCGCCTTAGATTAGGTAATTCTACTGAAGAGAGGGAGGAAGGATCATATGAACCAGAGGGGTCAGGATATCCTAAGAAAATCCACAGAATAAAATAACCTAGGTCATAGGAACTCACAAATCCTGACCAGACAATCAGGGAGTGTGCATGGGATGAACTTAGGCACTGTATATATTTGCAACAGTTGTGAAGTTTGGTGTACTTGCTGAACTCCTCTAACAAGGGGAGTAGGGACTGTCCCTAATTATTTTTCTTTTGGAAATCTCTTCTTCGTGCTGAGTTGCCTTACCCAGCCTTAATACAAATGATGGTGCTTAGTCCTACTGCCACTTGATATGTCATGTTTTGTTGATATCCATGGAAGGCCTGGCCTTTTCTGAACAGTAGTGTAGGAGTGAATGGGGATAGGAGAAGGTCAAGGTGGAGGGAAGGTGGGAGAAGGGAAGAGAGAAAACAAGGAAAAAAACAACTGTGGTCGAAATGTATATAAGTCATTTTATTTAAGTTTCAATAATTAAATTTGTATTTAAATAGAACAAAAATAAGTTAAATTAGTTAGAATGCCAAGACATTGAATAAAGCTTAAATATAAACAGGCTATACAAGTGTACATGTTTATATTTGTACAGTAATGGATATGTATAGTTATAATTGCATTGACATATGTGTGCACATGTATTTGTTTTTTATATATAGATATTTATATAGCATGTCAATAATTGGTATATATCTGATACTTCCAGGGATAAAAAACAATGTTACCTCTTTTCTGAATCTTTATATGAGACATAGCCTGTCATATATTTCAAAATGAATTCAGGTTTACAGAAACACACACACTATGGGTGCTATAATTGGGGTAGATAGCCAAAATTCTAGCTTTTTGGGAAGTTAAACATAAATTGAGTCCCCATTAGTGACCTCTCTGCAATACAGCATCTTATCAGATGAAAAGAACAGATGGTTTGGGGAAATATTTACCAAACTACATGAAAAAGGGACATATTCATTGGCCTCAGAGAGTACAAATATAACATTTCACTACCTGTTTCAATGGACACAACATACTAGTGTAACATAAAAGAAGAAAAAATGAAACTTTTAAATGACCATCTTTCAATCCTCTTGTTCTGTTATTAAATATAAAGAATAAAGTGTGTTTTAATTTAATCGCATAGACAGACACAGAATAACGGGAGACAAAGAGAGAAGATAAGTTCTTAGGATAATTGATCACTATACTGACCTAGACCGACGTATGCTTCCAAAACCAAAGTTAAACAACTTTCCTGGTTTCCCTTAGATCTTTGAATCAGCAAGTTCACTTTTTCCCCACCTGGCACACTGGTTTTTGCAAATCTTGATTGTTTGGTGAGCTGGGCTGATCTGTGAGTGAAACACAGCAATAGCCATGTGGCCTGCAGGACACTTTCCCAAATCTCGGTGTGGCTTTCTGCAAAGAAAGACATGATTTTATGGGTGTAAGTGTGTGTTTAAATTCTGGACTAATAAAAATTTATTTAAATGATTTAACTGGATATGTATTATTTCTTTAATGTATTCATTGTGTATTTGATGAATATAAGTATTACTAATTTCACAAGAATTTTAAATATTAAATTTATCTATATATTTAAAAACTATACATATATACAAAATATATTATTCATATTTCTCATTTTCCTTCCTTTAAGCTCCCCCATTTCTCTTGACAGTACTCACACCTACCTTCATACCTGCTTTTTTTTTTTTAACTCACTGAGTCCAGCACATATGGCTTCCCAGCTATGACTTGGGAGTCCCTCTCCCCTCCTTATGGATACTCGACTGAGCTGTCACCATCCTTTCTCCCGTTTTCGTCTTCTAAATATTTCTGTGTCAGAGAATTGTGCCATTATACTCTGGTTGTCTATAATGTGGAATAAAAGCCATTTGATTCTAATTACCGGACAATTTAAGAAGTAAAAAGTGCATGTAAGAACTCTCACAATTTGAGTTTAAAGCATTTGTATTAAAATAGAAATAGTTCACCCTATCTCGTGAAGAGAATCTCTTATAATTTTCTGATATTCTTTCAAAAGTGGCATGCACTATATAATCAGAAATAAAAGAATCAAAATAGACCCTTCACTTAACGATAGTATTTTTTAAATGCACGGTAGAGCTAGAGTAGAACACATTGTTGACAAAATAAATTAATAACAATGGAGAATTCTGCTTTGAAATGACTGATTGCTGAGCTTTTGCTGCTTTTAAATTTAGACAAAGACTGCTAGAGTACTCTTGTGGCTCAAAATTACCTTGTTCAAATCTTTCCTGTTAAAAACATATTTGCAAATCAAACAGATGAGCTGGCTGCTCATACAGATGAAGAACCTCTTCAAAACCTCCTCATCATTAAAGTGCAGTGGTTCTCTATTAAACACAGCAATGGAATTGTGCTTTTTCACTATGTCCTTTCCTTGATAAGAAATAGCTCACTGTTTTATACTTTCCCAGAAATAAAATAAAATAAAAACAATGAGAAAGAAGACTAAATTGCCCTGGAAAAATAATCAGTTTGAAGAAGGTATTTAAAATTCTATTTCTACTCAGTAGCAAACACTGGCAAATTGGACTTCAATTGGTCACTTCCATTTGTGCTGCGTCCTTTAAATATTAAAATACCTTATAAACTTTACTGTCAGGCTTGAAGCAAGTACATCCTGAGGGAGATTCTTTAGTAGACTACACAATGGGGCATGCGTAGAGTTATTTTATGGCCCAGTTAATAAAGCCATGTGGAATATTAGAGTTAGTTTTAAAATTATCAAATATTTTCATAGACATTTCACTAGTAAATAGAAAATGTACATTTTGCGTGAGAAATGACATTGCTGGGGTAAGACTCAAGTTAGTACAGTCCATTAATGAACAATATGCCTCATGCTCATATCCAAATTCAAGCAAGCACAAACTTGTTCATGGGGAAATGGGATTATAGGTGAAAAGGGCAGTAAAGCGACCATTTTGTAGACAGAAACAACTTTAATGAGAAGACTGTAAAACATAGTGATAAAGGCCAAATTGAGAAAAACCAATGAAAACAGCCACATATATCTAATATATTAATAGGGATATGGAATCACACATCAAGAGATATATATTGAGCAGCTACATCTGGATAAAACCTCAACACAAAACTGTCTGTTACCTCATCCATATTTTGTAATTATCTGCGGTGATTTGAATAGGTATGACCTGCATAGACTCATGAGTTTGAATGCTTGACCCATAAGGAATAGCATTATTAGGAGTTGTGGTATTGCTGGAGTAGATGTGGCATGGTCTGAGAAAGCGTGCCTCAGTTCACTGCCTGCTGCCTGTAGATCAAGATGTAGAACTCTCAACTCCTCTTCATCACCAAGTCGGTCTGTGTGCTGCCATGCTTTCCCACCATGCTGATAAAGAAATAAACCTCTGAACTCTAAGTCAGCTCCAATTAAATGTTTTTCTTTATAAGAGTTGCTGTGGTCACTGTGTTTCTTCACAGCAATCAAACCCTAAGTAGGACATTACCTAATAACAATAACATAATACAATTGACCTTGAATTATGATAGTCCAATTTAGTACTTTTAATTTTATGATTGTGCAAAAGTGATACATATTCAGTAGCAATCATACTTTGAATAATTAAATTTCTTTTGTTTTTGCAAGCTATGAATATATAGTAGGACACTTTATTGTAGAGCTTGGCTATGAAAGCACACCACATTTTCCAGGAATCAGCCAGACATATATAAGTATGAACATTAGGGTAGGCAGTTTGCATTGTTAGTGGGTAAGTTTGTAGGCTTTGATGGTCAATGAGAAAGGTAAATGATGTGAACATATGACTAATGACATGTTCAAATTATTGAGCACGTATGGAGTTACAGCTCACAGTAAGTCAAAGACCATGTGTATTGTGACAGTTAATTAAAGAACAAACTTTAGTTATGTTTAATACATCCAAGGACAACATGTTAATTAATCAATACCTATGAAGTCAAGTACTTTCCTAATTTGAGAGAGTAAGTAGCAAAGCCATGTCAGATATTCTGCTACCTTATATTTACTTCAATGAATATACTGCAAACTAACAATAAAGATTGCTCCCCATTGATGCAATGTAAATACAAAAACTTTATGACTTTTTCATCCACTACATGTATTAGAAACTACACATAAATTACATATAAAAGTCAGCTATTATAGTAATCAAGTTAAGGTATTGATTCTAAGTTTTCTAATGTTTTATGCTGAACATATAATGTGCAGTTATATTGATCCTATAAATACTATTACCTAATTTTTATTACAGAGTCACTGAGGAAAGTTGCATTGCAAAACGTTGCATTGTTAATAGAGGTGTGTTTTGAAGCTTGTGACATATGTAACAAGACTTTGCTAAGTGACATATGTTACTTAAGATAGCCTATCTATTAAATGGTGGATACAAAAGTACAAAGATGAGATATAATTTTAAAGTGGAGATAAATGGGAGTGGGATTTACAGAGTTTATCAGGTAAGACTTTATTGAATTCACCATTTCGATACTGAGAATGGGCCATGCCAACCTAACCCAGGAGAATAGCCTTATAAGAAGACAAAAAAGACACATGTAGACAAAGACTTGATTTCCTCAGTACAACATGTTAAGTATCATGCCACTTTACTTTCCAACACTAGAAATTAAATACCAAGGGATTGTGAAACATCTAAGGGAATCACAGAGCTAATCAGGGAGGCATGGGAGAGGAAAAGAATGGATATTGTAGGATGTAGTTTTGAGGATGAACATGAAACAAGCAAAGGAAAAGAGAAGCATTTGAGACGTCAAGTTCTCTATTGAGTAAAGGACTGAGAACTGAAATAATGCATAGTATTTGATTTTCTTCCATCATTATCCTGGTATTTACTTTAATATTTTGGTTAAAAATAAATCATATTCTGTTAGTCTTTGTACAAGTTAGCAATTGATCTAACAATGTTGTTCTTGGTGATCCTTCTCAAAAGAAGCAGTTTTGAAAGAATATAAATCTGTAATAATAAAATATACACAAAACACTTATGTTAATCATATTAAATATATATCAAATATAGTATTTAAATATATATATATGCACGCTGTTTCTAAAATCTTTATACCAATTGTAGTAGACAGTTTTCTTTCCCTGTGAAAATACTTGAGATAAAAAACTTAAATTGAATTTTCATTTTCACTTATAGAGCATTTCAGTCCTTGGTTTTGTGGATCTGGAGCAAGGACTCCCTCATGTTGGAAATCACAAGAGAAGAGGTTTATTTAATGCATGTTCATTAGGCTGCAAAGAAATTTAAAATAAGCAGAAAGTGACCATTTCATCGGTACTTTCTTCAAGTGGCTGACCTTATGTGAATTTCTTTGACTAGTCTTAATTCTCTAAGGGTTTTCTTACTGTCTGTACAGCATGTTGAAGACAAAGCTTTCAACCTATGATCCACTGAATAACTTTCAAGACGCAAACATTCCATGCTGTTGGCATTTCTTCTTGCCCGATGTCTTACTGTAGCTTAAGTTTCTCTTTCATTGCTGTAAAATATGTTTGAAACTATTTCCAGGAACTCTAGCCATATGGCATCCTAGGATTTCCTTTGAGAAAATAATGGAGCCTTCACGATTCTATAAACTCTTCAATACTTTGTTTCTAAAAGTAAGTAGTGACATATTGTTTGTGTTAACTGTCCTGGATTCCACGAGAACCATGATACTAAGAAATTTTTGAGTGATGAGCTATCCTAGCATAAAAAAATGAATCCTAGTAAGGCAATTGTCTAGGTATTCCTTTTTGACCAATGTGTCCAACACCCTCTTCTCAGGATAAAGTGCTTGAAAGGAGTTTATATTACTATACCTTGGATGAGAGTGATGTTCTGGCTTGAATAAGAATGAACTCCATGGGCTCATGAATTTGAATGTTTAGTGACCATGGAGTGGTACTGCGGAGAAGGATTAGGAAGTGTGGCCTTATTGGAGAAAATATGTTACTAATGGTGGGCTTTGAGGCTTTAAAACACCATCCCAGGCCCAGTCACTCTTTCTCTCTGCCTGTTGCTTGGTTTTCAGGAAGTAAAACTCAGTTTCTACTCCTGGATAATTCCTGTTTCCCACCGTGATGATCGTGGACTAAGCTTATGACTCTGTAAACAAGCACTCAATTAAATGCTTCCTCTTATCATACTATCACTTCACATCAGTAGAACAGTAACTAAGACATACATTCATATCAGGAATTGGTTATAAATAAGAATGGCCTGACCATGCTATTGTTTATGGGAGTAAGGAAAACTATGGTAATTTGAAGAAAAATTGAAATCTTTAATCAGCCATGCTAGTAAGAACATGGAAAATATTAGTGCTATGAGCAATATGGACTTTGGTGGACCATCTCAAGGGATTTCAGAGGGGAAGAAAACTAGATGACTTAGAGACCATCTAAGGACATTTTGGGGGAAAAATGGCTGTTTTTGCACAAAAGAGGTCATGACCCACAGGTAGGTAACCTCTGCCCTAGAGGAAGACCTAAAAAAATTATTTTGCTCAAGGAACATAATATGAAATTACTCTCTGAATTTTTGTATTATACAAATGGATAAATGTATCTTTCAACATTCTTTAGAGAAGCTTCTTTCTCTCAGTGCATGATGGTTAATACAAAGTCCAAAAAACCTGTTAACATAAAGAGATTAAGACTGTGAAGTGTTCACCTTTAAATGTGACATTTACATCACACCTCTTCACACAGAGTTCTGGAATCAGTGCAAAAGAAGAGATGTGAGATTGTAAAACCCCACGATCATGGACTTTTGCATGAAACAGTATTTTCAGGACATGGCAATGCCATTAAGCATAGAAACTCATACGGTCGAACCAATTGAAATACCACTAAAGAGGGTGAGGAGCTTATGAACCTATCCTTATATGAGAAACTATTGATAATTAATGGCCGTTGGATGAGAGACAGTCAGTATTCTTCGGGGATGAGGCCCTTTAGAGGTTTCAGAAGACAGCCCGGCACCCATGGGATCCTATATGTTTTCATGGTCTCTATGGGCACATATCCAACCCTCTTTTTCCTTCTGTAGGCAAACACACAGACACACAGACATATGAAGAAAAAAGAGAGAACTCCATGTAACTATTTCCGAGTCACTCTTTATGATTTCACATATATAAGTTACTCAGGAATTGTCAACAAAGCCTGAAACTCACATATTTTTGTTTCCACTTTATTATTCAAATAATGTATTTATTTTAAAACTCTCATCTCACAAAGATTTTGAAACAATCTAAGTAAGCAAGAAAAATAATTTTTATAGGTTTTGAACAACATGTATGTAAGAATTAAGAATTTTCTATGGAGTTTTGACAAAAACTTCAACTTAAAAAATTGTCTTGCTATAAATAACAATAACATTTCACCATTTCTATTACTTTTTAAATAGGCCATTTGTGGTCAATGGCAAGGAATAGTGTGGACACAAGATAAATTTTGAATTGTAACTGAATTTGGCCCCTAATATGTAAGCAGTATTATGTTGGAAGACAATTGTATGTTGTGGGATATTTTGACTACACTCTGTCACTCCCGAGACTGACAATAAAGTTTACACTGAGTCAGAGGGTGGAGTTAGGTACTAGGTGACCAGAATTAATCATAAAAATTTTGGAGGACCCAGAACATATAGAGAGGGACAAAAATTAGTAGGGAGGCCTTTCTGGACCAAGGAAAGAGAGATAAAGGAAGTCAATGGCTACTTCTCCAGCACTTCTCTGATCAATTAGGTTTTTACTACAATATTTGGCTTCTGAGTTTTATTTAATAATAAAAAATGTCCCAAAATATATCCTACTCTTGGTCAGTTAGTAAAATTTATATTAAAAACTTAATGGAAAGTAATTTTAACATTATTTTATTGTTACTATAATAATTATATATATTAACTAACATATAAAAGCCTGTTTTTCTTTTAATAATATAAGAAAATCTTCTGGCAACTTGCTCCAATATGTATTGATTAAGTCTATGCAGTTGTTTTGATAAAATGATCTAATTTTGTTTTTTTTTAACTCAATATCTTTTGGGAGTGGGTGTTGGGATTATGGTGTTAAACTCGGATCTAATTGAATATTTGAATTAACATTTCAATTTTAGTCTACTGTAATAACATAGCATGAGCAAGTAACATACAGATTCTGGCGATGTCCTGAAATAAAACTGAAGAGTGTTACTACTTATTATAAATGAGAGAAATGAAGAACTTACTGAAACTCAGGACTGATTCCATTAGATAGTGAAACTTTGAATTTACATTCAGAATGATTAGAACTAAGAAAATTATATGTGGCAGTCAAAAAGATTAGGGATATGTGTGAAGGTATAAAATATTTCTATCAAGACACCTTTCAAGAGCCTGGCCAGATTGCTCAGTGGATAAGAACAGTTACTGGTCTTCCAGAGGACATGGGTTCAGTTCCCAGAACCCACATATCAGTTCACAACTGTCTATAACTCCAAACTCCAGAGATCTGATACTTTCTTCTCCCCTCCAGGGCTACCAGGCAGTCACCTGTTACTCAAACATACATTTATACTAACAGTTATACAAATAAAATAAAATAAAATAAAATACATAAACAAACAAATATACAAATCTTTGAAAAAAAAGATATCAATATTGCCTGAACATAATTTTAACAAGAAAAACAAAACAATACATATACCGTAGTGGACAGGGCAAACTCCATCAGCCTCAGACCTTACAAAAAGAACTATAAGCAACTAATTTTGATAGCAGGATGACCAACATTCCCCAGAGAACAGCACACTAATTGGTTGTCCAATACTAAACGATCAGACCTAAAATGTACAATATAAGTGACATTGTGCAGACTGACCAGGAATTTACTTATATTTAGAAATATATATGTTTCTATAAACATATATGTATGTAACAATAACTAATAAAAAAGAGACCATGAATTTCAAAAAGAGGAGTATAAATATTTTTATTTTATATTTATATATGTATATATTTTCAAACAAAGCATGAAATTGGTTGTGCAGAAGAATCACAGGAAGCAGTGTCTTGTGCAGTTACAAAACTGAGGAATAAATTGATTTGAAGGGAATAATTGAAGAATCAAAAAGATAGTGGAGTGCCAGGAGTCAAGGAGGAAAGAATTCCAGGGGAGGCAAGATGGTCTAAAATGTATCAACTTTCATAGGCAAAAGGAGACCCCAACCTGTTAGCAACTATCAAAAATTTATTCTGACCTGCCTACATTGGTTACATGTATTTCCACATGATCTTTTATTGTAAACAATGTCCTGTACAAATCAGTGCACAACATTTAGCCTGCCTTGTTACCTTCAATAATAAATTTCATGCAAACACAAATCATAAGTAAGACCTATCATTATCCTAAACCCTCTGACCTATAAGCACCAATGATATTTTATCTGTAACACACTCCTTATATGTGCAAACTTATGCAGCAGCACTTAGAAAAGAAATATCATGAAGGTGAGAGAAAAAAATAAAATAATTGGTAAATTAAAATTTTTGAGGTGTGTATATTTTCTACCTCTGTGAGCTATCAATGTATGTCAGCAAAAACGTCACATACATTATTGTTGCATGCACGTAACCAGTAGGTTTTATATTGCCAGGAACATGACTAAATGCGAATAAATATCTTAAGAATTGGGTCAATATCTAAAAAAAATCAAATTAAAATGTTATTTTCATCATTGGAATAATTCCGCACATCGAACATTTGGGAACATAGAATCCTCAGTTGCAGTATGAATCTTAATTGCCAAGGGTAAAAGCCCAATTTTAACTTTATCTATGTCAATTATTAATGACTTTATATAATACTTTGATAATTTTCCACCCTTCCTTGTTTGCCTTTAATAGACAAATAGGTGAATGACAAGCAAGCTAGAGCTGAAGTTTCACTAAATAGTTTTAAAGTTCTTCACAAATAACAGCGCTACTGTACTATAGAATTACTAATTAACATGATGTTGAGACAGATAGTTATGCTCATAACTTCAGTCTCATGTAGTAGTGTCAGCTATTAGCAGAAAAATGTTTACTAAATGGTTTGTCTCCACATCAACTTCAATTGTAAAACTAAGTATTTTCTCTCATTAGAAAAAGGTGAAAGTAGTTATTAATTAGTGCATATAACAGTGATCTGAACTATGTTGTGAAAGTAAAAGAAACTATTCATCTAACAAACGTTGATTAAAATGCAGATGCTAGGCTGTTATTCATTACTGAAAAAATATCATAGGCTAGTCTACAAAGAAAGTTTATTTATTTACAGTGTTGGAAGTTCCAATCATGATCAACTGACTCCGTTATTTGGGTTCTGCACTCAGATAGTATACTTTGGTACAAGTACATGTCAGAAGAAATTCCTCTTTCCCAGGATGGTTAGAGATGCAGTGAGGAGAAGGAAGGAACAGGGATGGTTGCAGTCCCTTCAAGGGCCTATGCCTACCCTGCCCTTTTAGTTTCAGTAATCATTGTCTTTAGCAATTTCTTCCATTTACCAGTAGGACAACTGGCTGCTGATCAGTCTTGATCGAAACCAGAGTCAGGCTACTCTGAAATACGAGCTTTTCTATTGTTAAGGATAAGGGTAGGTTAAAAAAAAAAACCAACCAGAATCTGTTTCCTTGGAACGTATAATGAGCAAAATATCTCTGCAAGCTCTGCACATTCAAAGACGAAAGAGACCTGATGACTTGTGTTTATATATACATTTGCAAATGTATATGCTGTATGTATGCAAGTGTGTGTGTGTGTAGGCAAATGTGTGCCACAATACACATGTGGATAGCAGAAGACATTGATTCTCACATTTCACCTTGCATGAGGCTGGGTCTTAAGAGTCTCTGTGGTATCCACAATGCTACCTGGCCTGTGGGCTTCTGCATCTTGCTGTGGGACAAGTGGGATTACAGATATGTAATATGGTACCAGCTCCAATAAAATTCAAAGGGTCCTCATGTTTGCACAGCAAGCACTTTGTGTCATCTCTCCAGTCTTCAAGTTACTTTTCAATGTAGGAAAAGGTACAGAAAATACTTCTACGTCTCCAACAAAGTAAAACCAGCTCGCCATAGCAACTAGGGCTGTGCAGCCCAGAATGATGGGCAAAGCTCAAGGACAACGAGACACTGTTTCAGAATCTTTAATCGTTCATAAATTGATTTTTCTCCCGGTTGTTCTTTCCTGTTGATAGAAGACATAGATACAATGTTTTTGTTTCCTGGATTTATTCAAATAAATTTTGGGCTACAAGCTCACAGAAGGTTACCAATGTTATTGTCTGAATTACCCAAAGTGGTTAACAGAGAGCAGTTACCTCACTACACCCAGCTTCAGGTCACCAACTCAGAATCTTCTGGAGCACTAGAACAGGCTCAAGATAAGGTAGCAAACCTCTGAGTCTGCAATATTATAACCTCTTCACTGTAATGAAATTCTCATCAGTCAACCAGTCCCTACAGATACAACTTCTTTCCAGAAGTTTCATTCACAGTCTCTGTGATACAAATATTCATCAAAATAATATCTACAATGCTATGCAATTATTGTGCAAGTAAATGTTTTCCTGTAAATGTCAAGATGAAACTGTTTACTAAGTATACAGATGTGTCCAGAAACATATAATTAAAACTAAATCTCCTATTTAATGATGTAAGAAATAAATGTTCATTTCTTAAATGATGATAAAATTATTAATTTTGATCTAAAGCATATCAATAGTTTCAACACTATTATTTTGACATTATAAGTGTTCTAGTATATATCAGGTATATTTATAGACCCTTATGAATATTATATTTAACATAGGCCTGCCATGTAAATTTATAAATGTAAGTGAAGAACATCTGGATTCTAAATCATATGGCTTATTTTAAATAAACAATCAAATAATTTACATTTCAGACATGTGTCAAAGGATTTAACCATGAGTTATTTACAGTTAAGACTGTCATAAACCTTACTTAAGATACAGAAAAAAATCTTTAATTGTTTAGCTCTCTACGTGCCCATGATATTTTCCAACCCACATACCTAGAAACTTCGCTGTGTCCCAGATCCTAAAGCAAATCCCTTTTCTAATCCTAGGAGATGTAATTGCTTCTGCTTCAGATGACTGACACTTGAATACCTGACTTCTTTCCTAATTTCTCTTTTTATGTTGAATTCTGTATAAACAATTATTTTTTATTTAAAAAAACAGCATTTTGTAGAAATGTTTTCAGAGACTTTCATTAATTTTTACTATTTCCACAAGCCTTTGTGACTAAAAATATTTATACATTCAAAATATAATGGATTCTTTACAATCTCTGTCTATAATGTCTATTATGAATATGTATCCTATGATATCCCCAGGAAATAATCTGATAGTGCATGTTGATTACATGTGCATTCAATATTTTATCAATTTAAATTGTATTATAAAATAATTTCCCCTGATAATTTAAGCTATATGTGTACCTTTTCAATACAATTATTTATGTCTCCTATCAATTCATTCATTCTGCAAATACAAATTAATTCCTTTCTATAGGCCAGGAGCTCTGCTATTCATTGTGAGAAATGATTAGAAAAGATAGAATTATCTTTTATGAATATTTTTGATTAGTGTATACATAAACATAAAAAGAAAGTTACATAAACAAAAGTTTGTACATCTGCAAGAACATGGAGAATCTAAATTTTCCTTTGAAAGAAATAACTCCTTTGTGCAAGAAATATAAAAAAAAGACATATAAAAAAACTTTATAAGAAAATGATTGGGAATACAGTAGAAACAATGAAAGACAGTAACTCTTCTGAGCAAAATAAGAACACATAAAAGAAAGAACAAGAAAGTATTCTAAGAATTTATTAATTACTATTGTCCTGTTCTGTCTGCAAGTAGTCTAGTCATATAATAGGTCAATAGAAAACAAGGCAAGAGAATGATGAACACTTGAGACGTGAAAAGTTGGATTGTGGCAATAATCATTGTAGTGGCGTGTGGGCGATTACTAAGGGTTAGTAGTGTATAGTCTTTGATACATGAGGGACATAGGAATGGGCCTCTCAATATTTCACATGATGATGGAGATGGAAATTCCCAATCACTGACATAAGGAACACTAGAGAAAGCATACTTTCAGCCCTTAAAATGGGATGTATTATAATTGTGGTAACAATAGTCTCATAAATGCATGTAATATTCTACTGTTTTTTTGAAAACTTAGATGATTAAGTAGTAGCAAAGAGTTGAAGATCATTGTGTATAACTCAGTGAAGGAATTTAAACAAAACAGACATGAATGTCAACAGAAACTCATACTCATGACATGGGATTGAGAAAAATTGGATAGGTGATATTAAAAGCCAATATTACAAAATATTGACGATTTGCTAAGAAAAAACTTATTAGGAAGCTGGGATGGATATAGGATAAGTTAAAATTAACAGGCAAGATACAAAGTAAATGTTTCCAACAGAGGAGCAAGGAATAATGAGAGAAGTGTGAAACCGTTCTTGCTGAAAACTTTGATTTTTCAGTAACAGTAAGTGTTGTTTTAATAAAAGAATGGACAAGACTGCTTAAATTGTTCTGAGATATGAAAAGCTGAAAAAGAAAATTGGATTAACCTTATGCTACTCACCTTTTGAAAGCTGTTGTTTATAGAGAAAGAAATGATGTGGTCATTTGCAGAGGTAATATAGAGTTCTACAGGCTATGTTAGAAATTATATTGGCAGAACGTGACACATTTCCCATTAAATAACCTCACCACATTTAAGTAAATTTTTGACAAGTTTGCTTATATAAGACTAGAGGAAGGTATTCATTTTAATGGCAATGATCAGAATGTAGAGATAATACTGGCAGATCAAATGCAGTTTATGTTGTGTGAGGTTGTGGCACAGTAAAAAAGATGGAGACAAGATTAGGAACAGAAGAATTAGATGTAGGAGTAGTTACATATATGACATCTGGGGTAAACCAGGACATTATTTATCAAAATATCAAAATATACCAGTATTTATCAAGATAGGGAGAAACACTAAATTTGTTTGCTGATATGTTGTTTATGAATACCATATATAACAGGAAGACTTACACCTTAAAGATTCACATAACTACACAAAGGATGCAGCAAGGTGATGCATTGCATGAATAGTAATAGCTCAGAGCTAATCGCAGTCAAGTAACACTCAAAAAATCATACTTCCTTATAGGAATGAAATATTAAGAAGAGGTTTATGTGGTTTACATAGTACAGTTTTGGAAAGTAAGCTAAAAGTGTGACAAGATTTAGGTGAGGAAGGGTATGGATGTAGATTCATGAAGATTGAAGTTTCAGCACTTGGTTGATTACAAGCAAAAAAATAATGGGAGGGAAATAATAAGAAATGAGTAAAAGGAAGCCATAAAATTTGTTCTGCACTTTTTCTTGAAGGTTACAGAAAACAGAAGCACATCTTAACTGTTTCTCCCCTCCCTAATATTCTTGGCTCTATGATCTCAGAGCAAGAATCATTTGAGACCTCCTATATTATCTCTTGATGGTCTAAAAGTAGCACTGTGATGATTAGGCTTTAGTTCTGTTCTTGCTTTCTTCTATCTTTTATCTTTAAACTAAACCAGAAAAAGAGAATGAATTACCATAGTAGTAGTAATCTCTTACCACATCCTGAAATATTCTTTTCCCATGTTTATATCATGATAGTGTGCATTTACATACATTCTCTTCTTCTTATAGCAATTGTAGACTCAGCAAACAATTTAAAATGTAGCTATTTCATGAAGATATCTGAAGCTAAACTAAGAAATAAGGACTCTGGAAGCTAGAGAATGCACAGCTCGCTTCATTGGTTCGTCTCCACTAACATGTGCTTTCTTTGTGTTTTGAGAGCCATCTCTCACCATATTCTGAGATGCACCACTTGAAATGTTCGATGTTGCTATATATATTGTTCACGATAACAGCACTAACAGTGAGCTATTAGGTAAAATAAGGGTAACAAATACATTTTAATACTATCAGCCTTCAACTTGTGTTCACTGCAGAAGACATAAAACAGTATCTTATGCATCTGAAAAATCTGTCTAAGGTTGTAATTTTAATTTACCAGTGAGTGCATCTACATTAATTAAAATGCACAAGTTTTTTTTTAAATAGAGATTAAAATATGAAAGAGATCAAGCTATTTACAATCTAATTAGCTCAAAATTGGATGAGTAATACAAATGCATAATTAATCTAGCTTGATGATGACAAACTTGAAAGGGAGGTTATAAAATTAGTAATGGGAAAATAAAGTATTTCAAAATGGCAAAAAGTACCGTGTGATCAGTGGCAAAATAGGATGAATTTCATCTGGCATAATCATAATTAGGAAAAAAACACCACAAATCAAAAATAAGTATAGCTTAATTTTGAAGTATTTCCGAGATAAATGTTTAAAACAATGAGAAAACACGCTCCTTATTAAATTGCCTTTAACACTAACATTTCAGCATTTTTTCTTTTAAAAATTGTTTATAATTATGCGTATATGTGTGGAGGGATGTTAACTTGAGCCCAAGTGTTTGTGTTGTGCAGAAATCACTGGGTCCCTGAAACTAGAGTTACAGCTGTTGTTGAGCTTCCTGATACTAATCTAAAGAAAGAAAAAATCTGCTCTTTTGTAAGATTAGTACACACTTTTAGCTACTGACCTATTCTAGAACCCTGTTTGCTTCTTTCATTTAACAACTATGTAGTACAATTTTGCAGGTCATTACAGAATGTCAGAGAGGCCGAGTCAAGCCACTATAGAGGTCTTATCTCTACCAATGCTGGTCGACCACAGAGTAAGCCCACTAAATGTCTAAGGTTGCTAAACAGGCAGCGTTTCTCTCTCCTCCCATTTGGTATTCTCTCTAGTGCTGGGATTAAAGGCAAGGGTACCACCATCTCAATTTGTTTCTGTATTGATTTTGTGTATTCCAGAGTGACCCTGTATTCACAGAGACCCATCTGCCTATGTCTCACAAATCCTGGGGTTAAAGGTGTGTGCCACCACTGCTTAGCCTCCAGTGACTTAGCTTTGCCCTTCTGATATTCAGTCAAGCTCTATTCACTACAACATAAATAAAATATCACTATATTTACATTTATAGTGACAAATTTATCAGAAAATTTGTTCACAGAATATATCAATAACAACGTAAAAGCTAATAAATATATTAAAAACAAATTTTAAATGTATTTACCCAAACATGATGTATAAATGACCAACAAACATTTTGAAAGGTTCTTATCATTAGTAATCGTTAGAGAAATGTGAATAAATCATAAACATAAATTCTTACCCATTGTGATTATGAGATAAAGAGAAATGTAAAAATGAAAACCAGGAAATTTGTCCTGGTGACAATAGGGGAAGCTGGAATATGGGTGCACCACTGTTGGAAGTTTAAATATATCAGTGCTAATATGCCTAAAGAACAAACAGAGAAATAAACATAGAATTACAAAGTGTAATTGTAAACCCATAAGCAGAAACCCATTAACACACACATACCCGCACACACACACACACAAACACACATACTAAAGCAGAGCTTTTAAGAGATAGCTATAGGGTATTCAACAGATCAAATGTTTGTTAAAGAATCAATGGGTGAACAAATTGTTGCAAGTATAGATTGAAATATTTTTTCAGGAATAGTGAGGAAAGAAGTGAAATACTGATACACACTTGCAATAGAATGAGTATTCTAAAATTTTCACTAGAGTGAATGAAAAACACAAATTAACGACACAACTTATAAATTTTATACAAAATTTTCAGAAGTGCACGGATAAATATACTACTATAAATGTTAGGTAGATCTGTGTTGCCCGGAGTTAGTGTTGGACACTGATACTACAAAACCTAGAATGGTCTCACTACTTTAAGAAGTCCACTGCTAGAGCATGGCAGTTGCTTGTCTTGTGTCTGTGACCAAACACCAGACAAAAGCCTTTTAGAGAAAAGAGAGTTTAATTTGGCTTGGAATCTGACATCATATCCCATCCCTAAGGGCAAGGACTGCAGCGGAGCCTCGAGGAAGCCTCAGATTTTTCCCACATACAGGTAGAAGCAGAGGGAGATGAAGTCTAGTGTTGACCTGCTTCCTCCTTTTATTTAGTCCAGAAATCAAGCCCAAGTCCAGAAAACAATACACATTTAGGGAAGGTCTTCACATTTTAATTAATCTGTTTAAGATAACGTTTCTCAGATATACCCAGGAATATGTACTCCAGATGACTGTAGATCCTATCAAGGTGAGAGTATTAACCATTACACTGAGCTCCTGAATTGGACTGTTAAGGCAGAAGCATTGTGAATGTGTCAAAGATCACAGGACTGTTTAATGTAGAAGTTTAAATTTTGTATTTTGTGTATTTACTATCAATAATGGATATATATATATATATATATATATATATATATGGATATGCTGAAGAATTGAATACATCCAAAATTTTTAAGGATTTTAGATCAGTTGGTAAATAAAGATATAATTGTAAGCATGGGAAAACTACCCAATAGTCTAAAATCTTTGGAAAATTCAAGACATGAGAAAGAAAGTGAATACATGTATTGAAGATTCCGCTAAAGAATAAGTCAGTGAGATCCATGACAATGGAAAAGGAGAAATTCAAATATAGCTGATATATTTCAGAAAAAAATAGTAATGGAATGGCTGGTTGATTATCTAAAGCAGATAAAAATACAATTCAATATGAAATCAGCATTTTAATGTATAGATTCTTTAGAGGGAGACTGGTATATGTACCAATAAGTATTTCTTTTGAAAACAAATGCAACATGAGGTTCAAGACACTGTAAAAGTATGTGGCTTGATGTTCATTTGTCTTCTTTCCTGTACTATTTTCATCATGAAAGGAAAAATGAATAAACACCTCAAAGTTGAAAAGCAATATGCGCATTTATTTCATTAGTGCTGCAATTAAACATTGTGTTCATTTAAAGGCCCCAGTTAACATTTAATAGCAGCGGGTAATACTTGCTCAGAAGAAACTGAGAAAGCCAGTCAGTGAGACTAATTTGTATTTTTAGAACTGTGCGTTCTGGTGGGTTAATTTTGAGCAGCAAAAGAATACATCCTCCGTAATCACAGCTTGAAGAGCAATCACATGTATAACTAAGAAGAACTCTCTCCTAAATGTCTTGGGGAGATAGCTCAGTGAGTAAACGTAACTGAGCCAGCCTGTTGGTTCAGAACCCAGAAACTATGCAAAGTCCAAATGTGCCAATGTGGCAATATGTTTCTGTTTGTACCCTAGTGCTATGTAGGTGGATAGAGGCAAGTCATGGGATTTTACTGGAATCCAGTCTAGTCAGAGGAGCAAGTTCTAGGGTCATTAAAAGAGCAAAACCCTTTAAAATTAATTAATTCATTTGGAGAAATGATTGAGAAAAAAAGATTTAATGTCAAATTCTGGCTTTCTTGTACATCCATGTTAGTGTACCTGCATTCACACGTGAGCACACACACACAAGAGATCACCAATGAAAAGTCATATTTAAATTAATATTGAGTAAATCTTTTTATTTTAGCAATCATTTATTGTATAATTAGCCACATGTCTCTTCTCTTTGATGGTTAGAAGAATATTAATGAGACCAAAATCTCAGGTTGGTCCATTGTTGTTTACAACTCAACTGCCTACAAACATTCGTGGCTTCTATATAGAACATTTTATTGCAAATAAAATATATTTTTATTCTTTAAGTTTTATTTTATGCAATATTTATTTTACAAAATAAATAAATATGATATATATGTAAATAAAACGTTATATTTTAATGATTTATTATAAATATACCACTGTCTCAGTGATGTATTTATTTTATCTATTATGAAGATGTATATTGACTCAGTATAGACCTCATGTTGCCCTTTCAGAGCTGTATGAATGGGTAACAAACTAAAACAAAAAAAAAATCTGTAGACGCTCCCCTTGGTAGAAGATATTAATGAGCTAAACTTATGAATTTAATGTACATTAAAGCAGAAAATGTGTTCCAAATTCAGAGTCCCTTAAGAATCAGCAGGTGAAATACTTGGGACCGTAGCGTCTCTTCTAATCACTTCAAATTCTGGGCAAGCCACAAGGCAGCTGTTGGCACCATAGCGCTCCATTCTCATTCCAGGATCGGTTTCTCTCTTCTGTGCTCTGTGCTAAGGTGAAAGTGAGACATCATTTTTGAGTCAAATTTCTCTTTTGTGCCTTCATACCTCTGATACAGAAAAGTGAAAATAAATAAGTAAATAAATATATGACTATGTACCCACTGCATTACGGCTGCATTCTTCCATACCTTTCACATTCTTACTTGAAATCACATATTCCCAGCATAAAGTTTTTACTAAGTAATTTCTTCCCTCACTGCTTCTCTCCCTCATTCTTTCCCTTTCACAATTCCTACTCAAGTTGGGAAAAGCTGCAATAACTGGCAACAATTAGACTCTTGCAGCAGCTGCTCCGTAAGTGTGAAGCTGTAACCGCATTCTCTTCATCCGTGAGGTGATCCAAATGTGCCCTTCACGCCAATATCTAGAAGAGACGAGGCCATGTGCAGTTGTGGGCACTCAGTGGGCAGCCAGTGTGTGAAATGTACTCATGGCTGGAACAATAAGACTACTTCTTGTTCAGCATCTAAGACTAACATTGCTATTTGCAGAACAGGAAAATTCAAGAGTTAAAAACAGAAACAGAATTTGTTGTTATTTCAAATCGTGAAATATTTCTTTTAAATGCACCACATTTATTTAATGAGTCATTCGTTGATGGGACAACTTAACCGTTGTTTGACACTTGGGAGCTACAGGGTGGAGAGCAGTTTTATAGTCTACACAATGACTCCTCTTTACCCTCTTTAAAGATGCTGAAAACAAAATTACCTTTTCCACTAAATGGCAAATGCACCAGTGTTTCCAGTGCCATGTCTATGCATTGCACTTTACTATAGTCACTAAAATTAATGTTTAACTCAGCAATGCTCTATTTTAAATAATGTTATTGTGTTTGAGGTAGGAAGACAAAATTAAGTAAATAGCTAGTATAGTTTCAGTGGAAGTAACTATAAAGATAATACTGTCGGTTCAGGTCCTCCAAAAACACTATATACTCTTAACTGCTGAGACATCTTTCCAGCTCAGTATTTTTTTTTAAGTAAAAACTATGAACTAAGAAAGAGCAATAAAATAATAGTAGTAAAATGGAAGGGTAGTATTTCTATTTAGACAATATAAATAATGAAACATGAGTAGCTGTATAAAGAACATTTATTAAAAGTTCAAATGTAATATAACGGTGTATACTCAAAGATCTTCAGTGATTTGGGTTAAGATGAAGGCAGGTTTTGTGGGATGATCATTCACTGAGTGATTCTTTCAGATCAGAGTTGGACTTTTTTTAATTTTTGTCATTTTTCAGAAGGCCTAGCATAAACTGTCTTGGAATGAGGAAACATTTGTTGTAATGTACAGAGAAAGTACACAGTTCACTTAATGGTTTATGATATACTTAAGAGTGAGTCAGAGATACATTTCTCTTGTCTTCCTCCTCTGATATTTTCCAAAATATCTGTTATTTGAAAGATCATTATAATACTACTTTCTATGAATAAAGTTTATTGGTTTTATTTTTCTGTATTTAGGATTATTTGTATACTGTCTTGTGAGTATATCCCTAAAATACTTACAATACATTAGTCTAGGAAAACAAATACAGCTATTACATTGATCTTTGAGGGTTTGAACAAAGACACAAGTCAAATTGAAAATGATCTATACCACTGAGTACCCATGCCCCAGTTGGAAATTATACAGGAGTTCCTTGTATCAGGGGAATCTAAGGCACAAGGGTTATATTTATGCTAATTTGTGTTAATATAGCTGGGAGGCACCAGGGTACAGAGAGACTCAGAAAGCCCTGAAGTCCTAAGAATAGAATTCATTTCTCAGTTTCACCAAAGGAATCATTCGCATTACGCAGTGAAAGAAAGAAAAAAAAAACTCAATCACTTAACAATATGCTGTCACTATTTCCACAGGTCACTGATATATTTAACTCATCATTTTTACTGCTGCCGCCATTTCTCATTGCACTGGTGCCAGGGCATCTAACCCTCATTTTCTGTTGTTTGATTATAGAGATTTGTTTTAAGATATTCCCTGATGAGTTATTTTCAGCAAATCCCTGAGTACATCTGCATGTACAGCCTAACAGTATGTTGATCTCTGGTATTTACAGTGGAAGGAGAAATCAGATTCTGTATATTTGACCTCTGAGATCCATATAAACACCATGACAGCAGACGTAGGTCTTCATTTACACACACATGTACATATACACGCACACACGGACACACATAGGTCTACATACCCACTCCCAAACACACACAAAAGAATGAGTGAAGAAACAAATGAATGAAATTTAATCTTAAAATATATTTTTGAAAAATTATCCTAAAATAAATTGTAACAAACTTCTCATAATAAATAAGAGATTTCCTTGTGTTCTCATACACACATTTATAGGCTAGTGTTCAAAAATAGCCCTCAAAGTAAAAAACCCAGCATACAGTAGATACCTGTTGATGACATGTAGCAAAGTCAACACTTGGTAGGACTTAACATGTACCTACTGATAACTATTCATTGAATTTATTCCATTTATTATGTGTGAACATTACATTTATTATATGAGTACTTATTTTAATATTCAAAAGATAACTCTTGCAGCTTAATATTAGCTTACAATATTTTGTTAAAGTATCTAATGCTACAGCATAAGAAAGTCACTTCTATTTTATTGTATGAGAAAGTTTTAATCTAAATTAATTATTATTCCATAATTATCCTGCTGAGGTATATATAGTTTATAATGCAATTGATAAAGATCAAAGGTTCTTTTTATTTTTAAGTACATGTTTTATGAACAAAATAAAAGATACTGAAATAATAAATATTATTTCTTTTACTGGTATGTTGATGCCAACTTATTAGTGTGGTTATACAATCATAATTCCACTATCATGGACTTAGCACAAAAGCTTCTAATTTTCATTATGTAGAGAATGCAAAAAAAAAACTATTTTGTTAAGGAAATAAGAGCACATTATAATTCAGCACCATGGTATACCTTGCAATAAATCCTTGATCGCTGCCTGTCCATTCACTTAAGATAGAAACAGGAGCTACCCACTTTCTGCCCATTCCTTTTAAGTAGGTGGATAATGAACTAGGCCATCCTGGTTCTGGTAAAGCAGCTGTTGTTTAAGTTGATTGATCTGGCATTCAATCTGATTGATTGGTACTTAGACTGTGTAGGTTTCTGAGTAGTTGAATATTGCCCTTGATTACATTTCACCCCACATGAAATCATCCTTCAAATATTATGATTTCTTCTTCCTCATCAGCCTCACTGCATTATGTTCATTATCTCCATCTTCACATACATATTTAAAAAGAAGTCAATGCCTCCTAATGTCTACCAAAATAAGTCTCAAACTTTCATGTCCTGTCTACTGCAAATATTATCAAATGCTTCCAACTGTTTTTGACATAATATTCATAATATTCAACCTCATGAACATGATACAAATTATTACTAATATGGAGCCAATATACCTAGGTTGCAAACAATACTCCACTCTAAGTGCTTATTAATTTGAGAGAACAATTTAGTATCTGCTGTTTTACCACTGCTTTTAGAAAAAGCTATAATGATGCTATCACACAGAGATTGGGATAAATCTGGAATATGTCAGTTTCCTAAATCAACTCTTTCACCATAAACATTGGTACCATGACCAAGCACCAGCGTCAACAAAAGCAACCTCACTAATATTCAAAGTCACTGTTTATTGTGGATTCATCTATTGTGAAGAATTCAGGTACTATATTGACAAAGAGTGGGCATCCTCTTCTGATTCCTGATCATAGTGGGAACTGTGTGAGGTTTTCTTGGTGGTTTACCTTGATGTTGCCTGTAGGAGTGTTGTCAATAGCATTTTGTGGAAGGATGTCCCTTTCATCCCTATCCTGTCCTTGGTTTTTATGGTGAAGAGTTACTACATTTTGGAAAAAACCTTTCCTGCATCTACTGCATCTGCTGGTGATTTGATTTCTGTATTTGAGTCTTCTTATGTGATAGATAATATTCTTTGATTGTGCTTATTGAACCATCCGCAGCATCTCTGAATGAAGCCAACTTAGTCAAGATGAATGATCTTTCTGATGTGATCTTGTTTTTAGATGACTAGTAATTTAGGGAAGCAAAATTATGCAGCAGAGAAAGTCATAATGCTAAGGGCACGCTTTCAGCAGAAATGTCCCTAACTATGTTGTTGGGATGCTTTCCACAGCTGTAGGAAAACTACAGGTACTTCACCATTTTCCTCTTGAAACATGGTCAGCTTGCCATTGTTATTGTTTGCATACTTGTCCGCAGATGCTCAGGAATGTCTTTGTGACAAGTAATCATTTAGGATTGCTTATGTTTTTTCAGTAAATTATATGCACACATGCTAGATCAATTTAAAGAGGGGTTAAGACATGTTGAGTATTTTAAAATTTAGAAAAATTCTGCAATGGCCATTTAGGGCATTTGGAAGCAGAGAAGAAAGGGAGGAAAGACAACAGAAAGAGAATTTCCCATTTTTTCCTGTGCCCACTCTGGATGTAGTTTTATGGTTATGCACATTCGTCTTCCTATCATGCTAGTTATGATGCAATACATGCATTCATTTTCAGCTTTGGCAGGGTGAATATCTCATATCTGTATTAGAAACACAGTGACAGTAGGGTTTCTAAAAGTTCAAGCGAAGCCTAGATGACATAGTCATAAGGCAAATCTTTGCCTCAGTGTGGAATCCTTATGAAAAAATGAAAGTAAATAAAATAAATCAAGAAAAAACCAAGTCCTGGATGGAGAGAGACAAAGTCCCTCGTCAGAGCAACGGTCTGAGCTCCCAAGGTCTAGTTGAAATTGGAAGCAAACAAGATTGCCAGGCAAAAGTTGGGAGCAAGGGGGTGGGGGTAAGGGTGGGAGTGAAGTTGGAGGTAGAGGAGACGGGGAGAGAGAAGGGAGAAGGGAAAGACTGGATAGAGCTTGGGGGAGTGGGAGGGTGAAGATGGAGGAAGGCCAGATTTAGGAGCGGGGAAGAAGATATCTACATTAAGGGAGCCATTTTAGGGTTGGCAAGAGAGTTGGCTCTAGAGGGGATCCCAGGTGTCCACGGGGATGTTCCCAGCTAGGTCCTTGGGCAGCAGAATAGAGGGTGCCAGAACTGGCCTTGCCCCACTGTCACACTGATCATTATCTCGAATAAAGCATTGTTTTATATACACATGCATACATACATACACACACATATGCATAAACACAAACATACATATATGAGAACATATAGATAGATGGATAGATAGATACACATGTGTAAATAAAAATCAAGAACTTAAATAAGGAAATATATAAAATAGATAACCAATAATGTATTTTTTTAGAAATTTCTTAAATACAATAGAAGTTATTCTTTTTGAAAAATTGCATAGTTTCTTTGCCTTTCAGCATAAATGGCAAAGTCAAGTGAACATTCAGAAAAGTCTACACTGATTAGTACCCAAGAGAGAATGACTATTACTGAAATTTATGAAATCATCTCTTTCTATACTAATATATGTCTTGGAGCTATAGTCAAGTTGATAAAAGCTAACTTGGAGAATATATATTTATTCTGAATCCTTGATAGTTTAACTGGGAGACCACATATCTCAAGATAATAATGACAATATTTTGAGTATGCAAAATGCATGATTAATATATATTGGTGTCTTAGTCAACATTCTATTGCTGTGAAGAGAAACCATGACTGTATCAACTCTTAAAAAAAAGCATTTAATGGGGGCTGGCTTAAAATATCAGCAGTTAGTCTACTATCAGCATGGCTGGAAGAAGGGCTGCACATGGGCCGACATGGTGCTTGAGAAGTAATTGGGACTTCTACATCTGGACCTGCAGACATCAGGAAGAAGGAGAGTCACTGGTCCAGGCATGGTCCCTTGAAACTTAAAAGCCTACCCCCAGTGACACACTTTTACCAACAAAGCCATGTCTCCTATCCTTTCAAATACAGCTACTACCTAAACATTCAAATACATGAACCAATGGGGATCATTCTTATTCAAGCCACCACAATCAACTTCCTGCTTCCAACAGACTTTAAGCTATAGCAGAGTGCAGTTTGCACTCTCACCAGCAATGCAAGTGTTCCCTTTACCCCCAAACTTCTCCAGCATAACTTGTCATCAGCGTTTTTGATCCTGGCCATTCTTACAGGGAACCTTGATAACTTGGAGATCCTTAGTGCCTTGTCATGATTGTCCTTGGCCTCCAGAAGATTTTATTTTGAAACTTTAAGATCCACCATTCAATGAGCCTGCGGGGAAGTAGCTAAGGACAGTGGGAATTTGATCTTTCTTCCCTATGAAAAATGCTTGTTGTAGCCGGGTGGTGGTGGCACACGCCTTTAATCCCAGCACTCGGGAGGCAGAGGCAGGCAGATCTCTGTGAGTTCGAGACCAGCCTGGTCTACAAGAGCTAGTTCCAGGACAGGCTCCAAAGCCACAGAGAAACCCTGTCTCGAAAAACCAAAAAAAAAAAAAGTTTGTTATATAAAGGTAACTGAATCAGAGACTGAGTACAGGTGACAATTCAGATTATCATGAGAGGCCTAAGTACACCATGACAAATTAGATTTCCTTCAAGTAGAACACACTTTGATCTTGGGTGATTGGATTTGCTATGCTTATAGGCACAGGCTCCATTGTGTGGCACAATTAGTTAAAATATTTATGAAATTTCACATTACAATTAACAAATGACGGCCAGTTAGTTCTTGGCTATTCAATGGTTCTGAGTTGTATGTTAGTTAATTTATGGAATTATGCTTTTTAATGAATATATAAGCTTCTCCTAGATCCCCATGCTTGCCTGAGGAGCACAAGCATCAATAATTGAAGAACAATGTGCCAAATTATATAACTAATTAGAAATTATGCAATATAGAATGATTAAATGACATTTTATTTATAAATGGGGAAGCTATGAAATGTAATAGAGTAAAATAGAAAGAAAAACTTAATTTAAATATAACATAGAAAATAGTAGAAAAAAATTAATGGTGATCATACAGTGAAGGTATATTTGGCCAAAAGGTTAGCAAATAGGAAGCAAAGAGGCATATTTGAAACACAGAGAATATATTTTAATTAAAAAGTCTTACTTTATACATAGAAATTGAGAGGGATAAGAATGACTAGGCAAAGTATTAGACCACAGAGAAGGGGTTTAATTGACTTGTCCAATGAAGACTTTTTGGGAAAAGCAAGCAAATCATCGATTTAGAGACAGGGCTGGTGGTACTGGGCATTTATCCCAGGCGCTCGGTAGACTGACAAGCATTTCAAACTCATAGACTCCCTGAACAACTCAGTGAGATCCCACCTCAGAAAGAAAATTTAAAAATCAGTTACTGAGGATATGGATCAGTGATAGGTGAAATTGTCTAGGAATACAGGGCTTTAGTTTAATCCTCAGTACCATCCGCAAAGAAAAAAGAAGTGTGAAAACATGATGAAGATGTTATTGTTTACTTCAAAAGACAAGAATGCATATTCCCACCTCATGGCACATTAGCAAGTGTGGGAAAGACACATGAGGTCACTGACCTGCTAGGACACTTTTTGTATGTTGGGAGGAAAGTCAAACAATTAACAATAGCACTACACCCTGCGTGGGGTATAGTCGCAGGACCAGCATCCCTCAGTAGTATTATTAGTAAATTATTGGTTACCCAAAGAACGAAACCACCCAAAATCATCCCTATATCTGAAAAGACTGACTCTCAGTTCCCACCATTATCTCTCTTAATCGTCTGATGGCAAGGAAATCAAAATGCTTGTGTGGGAAAACTGTAACTGATCAAGAAGAAAGGAACATATGAAAATATGTTGCTTGAATAAAAATGAAGCATAACCATCCATAGTTTCTTTTTAGTGTTGATATGTGTCATGGGGTATATTTTGAATTATGTTCTCTGAAATTATTACAGAGCTTTAGTTGTGACATTCTTATAGAGATATATTTTGTCTCCTTTATTTCCATACTGCCTTTAAGGAATCTTTCTACAGACACACTGACTCAGCTTAGGGAACAAATTCAGTACAGGTGGAGAGAACTGGATAGTAAACATTTAATCATTTCTACTTATTTTGGTCACATATTTCTTTATGTATTAGATTAAAATTATATTCCAATATCGTATATATATGTGTCAGTGTGCGCATGCTTTTGTATGGGTGCCTCACTGCAAAACACAAGTGACGAATTTGCTACTAAGCAACATTAAACAATTCTTGTTCTGTTAATCTATTAATGTTGTTAACAAATGAAAGTCCATATAAACAAAACTATGACTTGCATATTTTTAAAATTAATTCTATGTACTTGTATACCCAGTAGGTTTACAGTTATGCACTGTGGAACTTCATTCAACCTAAGAGCTGAGGGTTCATTATGTCATGGATTTCTTAAGACACTGTGACATTTATGAAGGAGCTTATATATCAAATCTGTATTAGTTCCTTATATTCTCCATGCTTCACAGAGATCTCAGAGTGAAAGGTGGCAAGTTGGTAGGTCTCTACCAGACTTATAGTCTGTAGTTAGTAGTGCTCTTTTCTGGGACAATGTCTAATTTGTTGGCAAGACTATAGGTGCTAATTTTGCTTAGAAATGAAAAGAACAAGTGTTTGCCAATTAAATCAAGCAGCTGCTTTCACAGTTAGTGTTACTAATAGCTACCAACAAAACTCGGAGCCATTTCTCTAAATTGTTTAATGAACTGCTTTTAATACATTGTAAACTATAACCCTGATTCCTTAAAAGTGCTGGGCTGGGGCTTAGTTATTCAACTTTAATTGACCTCTCAGTGGCTTCTCTGTACTTAATATGGTAGGGGAGAAACAGGCTTACACAGTACACTGAACCGCGATCTGCAGAACTATATAGTTAGACACTTGCCTGCTGGTTACAATTTGTGATTGGCATTCATATTCATAGTCTTTTTTGCATTCGCACTTTTTGCTACTGTGTTTAGGCTATTTTAAGCGATGTGTTTAAGTTATAAAAGACAGTACTAGCCCACTCATTCCCCCCAGCCATTGTTATCCAAATTGCTTTCACAAGTGATGAAAGTGACAGACAAAGGCAGAAAACTGTAGGTGGTATCTCTACTCTTCTTAGGTAAGTGACTCAATGCTAAGTATCTTGGAAACAGTTTAGAGATCTTTAAAATATCATAATTGAGAAAATACTGAAAAGTTCGATGTCAGCCGATATCTGGGTCCTAGAAAGCAACCATTCTTTCAGAAGACTCTAAGGTGATTAAAATGGTCTTTCAAAATTTAGCATCTTTATCAGAACTGTTCATTTTTCTTGATCTGTAGCTTTCAAACTCCCTCAAGTTAAAGATTCCATTTCTTGGCAGTTTTCTGAAATCGTAGGTAGAAAAGCAATGACAGCATCATTCAGAGGGAATGTCCATTAGAAGAAAATATAACTTGATTTGGGACCTCTACGGTAAAATAATATACTTAATTATGTGTTTAAAGTATGTTGTCAACCTACTCCAGATTAAATAGGGTAAATTAAGTGTGTCATAAACCCAATAAACACGTTTTATTTGTACTATAATCTAATGTATATTGTAATTCAGAATTGTTTCAGAGTAGCGATGTAAGTACATGCTTTCATACATTTAAAATTCTCCAGTGAAAGAATCGTTTCTTTTTCAATTTCTAGCCAAATACAGTCACTTAGACTGTGTTGCTTAAAAAATTTCATCAAATTAGCATTGAGCAAGTCGAAAAACAATTTCATCAAAGAATCATAACATATTTCTTTAGTAATAAATTCATTTTGTTATATAAAAATGTTATTTTTTTCTGGTGGTAACAAAGCAATGACCAAAATAAATTTTGTACTGAAATTAGTACTTGTCAATGAACATTAGGAACATATTAAAAGGACTTGATTAGTGATATACCCATGCTAGGGTAGATCTTAAGCATATGTTCCAAAAGAAAAACTATTTTGTTTCATTTAGAAAACTAAACATTTATTTGAGTTTTCTAAACAAAAACAATTATGTGAGATTATTTTTTCAATGCAAACTCTCTTTGGTAGTCTCAAGACATATATTTTGTGGTGAATACGTGACTCAGATGCTAAGAGCACTGACAGACCCTGCCTACAGAGACCTTAGTTCAATTACCAGCACCCACATGTTAGCTCAAAGCTGTCTGTGTCACCAGTACCAGAGCAACAGACAAAATTTCTTTTTTTTTTTTTATTAATTTTTTGTTGAGAAAAAAAAAAAAAAACGTTTCCCCCGCCTCCCCGCCTCCCATTTCCCTCCCCCTCCTTCCACCCTTCTCCCCCTCCCCCCACTCCTCTCCCCCTCCCTCTCCAGTCCAAGGAGCAGTCAGGGTTCCCTGCCCTGTGGAAAGTCCAAGGTGCTCCCCCCTTCGTCCATGTCTAGGAAGGTGAACATCCAAACTTGCTAGGCTCCCACAAAGCCAGAACTTGAAGTAGGATCAAAACCCAGGGCCATTGTCCTTGGCTTCTCATCAGCCCCCATTGTTCGCCATAATCAGAGAGTCCGGTTTTATCCCATGCTTCTTCGGTCTCATTCCATCTGGCCTTGGTGAGCTCCCAATAGATCAGCCACACTGTCTCAGTGGTTGGGTGCACCCCTCGTGGTCCTGACTTCCTCACTCATGCTCTCCCTCCTTCCACTCCTCGATGGGAACTTGGGAGCTCAGTCCGGTGCTCCAGTGTGGGTCTCTGTCACTATCTCCATCCATCACCAGATGAAGGTTCTATGGTGATATGCAAGATATTCGTCAGCATTGTTATAGGATAGGGTCATTTCGGGTTCCCTATCCTCAGCTGCCCAAGGAACTAACTGGGGACCTCGCCTTGGATTCCTGGGAGCCACTCTAGGTTCAAGACTCTTGCCAACCCTAAGGTGGCTCCCTTAACTAAGAATTGTGCTTCCGTGCTCCCCTATCCAACCTTCCTTTATCCCAATCATCCTGTTTCCCCAAGTTTCCCTCATCCTCCCCTTCTCCCTTTTCTCTCCCCATCCCCCGATAATCCCATCCCACCCCACCCCCAAGATCCCAAATCTTCTACCCGGCAATTTTGTCTACTTCCCATAGCCAAGAGGATAATTATATGTTTTTCCTTGAGTTCGCCTTCTTATTTAGCTTCTTTAGGATCACCAAATATATACTCTGTGACCATTATTTATGGCTAGAAACCAATTATGAGTGAGTACATCCCATGTTCATCTTTTTGGGCCTGGGTTACCTCACTCAGGATAGTGTTTTCTATTTCCATCCATTTGCATGCAAAATTCGAGAAGTCATTGCTTTTTACCGCAGCATAGTACTCTAATGTGTATATATTCCACACTTTCTTCATCCATTCTTCCATTGAAGGGCATCTAGGTTGTTTCTTTACTCTGAAGACACTGCCCACAAGACTTACACAGACATGTATTCAGAAAAACTCTTCTACACACAAAATAACTACAAAGAAAATAAAAATGCATATATTGAGTATATACTCTCCTACTCACTACAGTGTCTAGACACATACTCTGAAGTGAGTTTGTCACACTTGAGGATATTCCAGCAATAATGAGTTGAAGGTAAATTATGATTGTCCAAATGACACAGGACACTCAGTGTGTCCTGTATCAGCAAAACCTGTGAACGATCTCAGATTTCAACATTGCAAGCAATAACTCTATTACTTTTTTGTTACTAGCTTTTTGAAAATTACATATTTCTTTCATTCTCTTAGGAGATTAGCAACACTCTAAGTGTTTTATTTTATATTGGTATCAAAATTTGAGAATCTTCAGAGGACTTGAATTGTGGTATGTTCTTGGGTTCTTTGGAAAGTCCTCAATAAGAAAACAAATTTAGTTCTTTCAAATACAGAAATATTTCAAGTTATGAAGCAAACTCATAGCTTATGTGTTGATAATCCCTTATTCCCATGATCTAATATTAAACTCAACCACTAAAGTGGAAATATTTAAACAACCCATTTTGTCTCCTGTCAGTGGTTAGTAAGTAGTCTATGTGCCCATGTCAGTTAGGGTATGTCCAAATGCTAACAGCAGTATCATTAAGTTAACATTGTGTTGACAGAGGTTTCTGCCCCACCAGGTCCCACAGCCATTTAGTCCCAAACAAATATACAGATGTCTGCATTAATTATAAACTGATCAGCCTAGTTGATCAGGTTAATCTTATTAATTAATTCTTACATCTTAAACTAGCCAATTATTCTTGTCAATGTTAGCCACATGGCTTAGTACCTTTTTCTGGCGAGGCAGTCCCACCTTGCTTCCTCTGCGGCTTGGTCACAACTGCAGACTGCTTCCTCTTCCCAGAATTCTCCTGTACTCATTGTCCTGCCTCTACTTTCTGTCTGGCTACTGGCCAATCAGCATTTGTTAAAAATAATACAAGTGACAAGTTGAAAGACCATTGTCCCACAGCAACATTGTCTAAGGGCTTCGGGAATGTCTTTTTATCATATCAATAAAGATTTTTTTTAAAAAAAAAGATGGGTAAAGCAGTGTATAAACAGACCCTAGATTATTCTCATCATCCCATTTCTTGTGCTGATGACCTTGTTTGAGACTCTCCCCACCATACCAGCAGCAATTATTACTTTTTCTAACCAATGACACATGGCATAAGTGAAATGATGGCTCTATGTGACTGTATTTACAAAGTATATCTTGATGTATGATTATCACCTACATGTCATTAGGAAGTAGATGGCCATGTAAACAAGATCTAAATGGGGGAAAGCTGAGGATGAATTTCTGCTGATTAAAGCATAGACCTGAAGTACTCAATGTCCCTGACTTCCTGCAAAGATCTTCCTTGTTCCACACCATGGGAACTTGAAAAGAGGTCCTTTCAATGGGCTGGAGAGATGCTTCATTAGGTATATCACTTTGCATACTTAGAAAGATCTATGCTTAAATACTCAGAATCCACACAAAAAGAAAAATATATATGGTAAAACATGCCTGTAATAACTGTGCTCTTGTGGCAAGATGGAAGTATAGACTCAGGACAACCCAAAGAAGTTCATAGGCAGTCTCGCATGAGGTAGGTAGCAGCAAAAATTTAGAGGCCCTGTCTCAAACAAGATGAAAGATTTGCCTTAATACTTTAATACCTCCAACAACTTCCACGTGTGTCCCATGGTACATGACCCCTCTCTCTCTCTCTCTCTCTCTCTCTCACACACACACACACACACACAACACAACACACACAAACATAGAGAGAGGGGGAGACAGAGAGAGATAAATAGAGAGAAACAACTTCTGCAACTGACCTCCAAATATGTTCAACATTCTGATGACATCTTGCTTATAGCTTTATGAGATCCAGAAAATGTACTCAGCTGTCTATTCTAAGACTCTTAATTCATAAAAACTGTAGTAGAACATTCATATATCACTGTATGATTCTACATAGCTATGTTAGTCAATTGAAAGATGAGCATTTTGTCAGTTAAGAAGAATAGCTTTGGTTCTACAATCATTATTGTTGCAAAACCAACCACTTCAAATGTAGTGATTTGATCAAAAACAACTCTGATATTCCACCTTACACCTGTAAGAATGGCCAAGATCAAAAACACTGATGACAACTTATGCTGGCGAGGATGTGGGGTAAAGGGAACACTCCTGCATTTCTGATAGGAGCACAAATTGATAGAGCCCCTTTGCATATCAGTATGATGATTTCTCAGAAAATTAGGAAACAACCTTTCTCAAGACCCACCAATACCACTTTGGGGTATATACCCAAAGGATACTTAATTGTAACACAAAGACATGTGCTCAACTATGTTCAAAGGAGCATTGTTTGTCATAGCCAGAACCTGGAAACAACCTAAATGCCCCTCAACCAAAGAATGGATAAAAATTGAGGCACATTTACACAATGGAGTACTACACAGCAGAAAAAATAATGATATCTTGAAATTTACAATCAAATGGATGGATCTAGAAAACATAATACTTAGTAAGATAACACAGACCAAGAAAGACAAATATCATACATACTCACCCATAAGTGGCTTTTAGACATGAAGCACAAAAAACCAGCCTACAATTCACAATTCCAGAGAATCTAGATAATAACAAAGACCCTAAGAAAGACATACATGGATCTACATGGGAAATAAAAAAGGGAAAGGTCTCTGTAGTAAGTTGGGAACATGAGGTCCATGGGAGAGGGTTGAAGGGTAGGAAAGAGAAATGGAGTAGAGCAGATAAAAAATGTATATCTCAATAAAATCAATAAAAATATCAGCAATTTGAAGCCAGAATAATTTCTTTTAGCTCAAGGCCTGAGTCAGAAATTATGACAAATTCCAGTTGTCCTGTCTTTCCTGTTTCCACAGTACCTAGTTCATGCTTATTTGTTCTTAGATGTCCATCAGCATTCACTCACCTACTAGTTGGTTGGCAAAACGGCTCACATTCTAGGTTTTTGTGTCTAGGACTGGAGTCAGTTGATCCACTTTATCAATACTACTCCTGCTTTTTCCATCAGATAGTTGAATTACTAGCCTTCTAAAGATTCCACAAGACACTTCCAGACAAGAAGCAGAATCTACAGGTGGGAGATGGATCAGTGTGTGAAGTTCTTTACTGCAAAGTTGTGTGGACTTGAATTATCTAGAATGCACATAGAGATCAGGTGTGGTAGCAAATGTCTGTAACATCAGTGCTTATCTAATTTACAGAAAATACACAAAAAAGAAAAACATACCTAGAATGAGGAAGAAGAGAAAGTAGTGGAGGAATAGAAGAAAGAAAATGAAAGGTAGAAATAAGGATGGAAGAAAAGAGGAAGGAAGGAAAGAAAGATGGAACAGGAAAGAAGAAAATTTAGGAAAGATCCACACTCTGCCTCAAAAAATGGCCCTGTATTCATGACAGCTCTTTTGATAAGAGTTTGTGTGAGAACATGAGTTGCACAGGAAAAGTTGTCCTTGCTATTCTGTCACTGAATTCACTGACAATAATTCACTACATTAAATGATTTTTCTTACTATGATTCTTCCCTGTACCTGAAGGTTGCACTTTTATTTCCTGGCTGCCAAGACCTAAGTAATAACACAGAAACTTATAATAATTACAAACTGTTTGGCCTATTAGTTCAGGCTATTATTAACTACCCTTAAAACTTAAATTAACCCATTTTTACTGATCTGGGCACTCCGTGTGGCCGTGGCTTACCGGTAATGTTCTGACATCTTGCTCCTTCAATAGCTACATGGCATCTTTCTGATTCTGTCTTCTTTTGTCCTGTATCTTTGTTTGGATTTCCAATCTGGTTCTATTCTGCCTGGCTATTGGTCAAATCAGCTTCTTTATTAACTAATGGTAATAAGACATATTCATAGCATCCAAAATGCGAAAGGTCCATTTTTTCTTTCCTAATGTCACCATATTTATTATATGACTTTCCAAAATGGATGGACCAATACATAACTCATAATAAATAAATACCCCATTAGTTTCTTTCATTATAATGCTGCTAAGAACATAGTTGAGCAAGTTGGTTGAGCATACTTTGGGTATATGCCCAAGAGTGACATTGCCTGGTGTTGAGGTAGATTGATTCCCAGTTTTCTGAGAAACTGCCATACTTATTTCCAAAATAGCTTTACAAGTGTTCCCTCCCACCAACCGTCAAGGAAATTTCACCCTACTGCACATCCTTTTCGACATAGGCTGTCATTAGTGAAAAAATGATTAATTTTGATATCCCCGACAATATGTTAATGTTTCTGTAACTCTATCCCTAAATACAAGACCCTGTAAAACAAGATGAATAGAACCAGTGGAGTTTTGATGTTTGTTTGTTTATAAGGATTGTAAGTTTGAATTGGGTGTTTTTTTTTTAAGAGGGTGAGCTTTTGAAATCCTGCTATAGAGAATATTGTCATCTTAGCAACAAACTTTTTCCGGATAGCATTGGTATATAGAGTTACAGGATTACTATTGGTATTTTATATTAATATCCAGTGACTCCCAACTATGTACAAGGGTGTTTTATCCTGGATTCGCTCTGTAAAGTGCATCTATTTATGATAAAACTCTGAAAACAAACATTGAAAAAAGGGAGCACACTTTGAAAATATTACTTTTGGCTTTTATAGACAGGTATATGTATAGCTTTGATTGTCCTGACTATACTTAAATAGGCATGTGCATACATAGAACACTCTAAAACATTACATATATAAATTAAAGAACTCATTGGAATTTATGTGACCTTGATGTGAATTAGGATAATTGAGGGAAGCTGTAATACTCCCATTTGCTTTATTTTTCCAGCTCTTTCAGCTAAGTACTTAGCTAGCAGGAGTGCTTATCATCCTAAATATCTATTTTGTAAAATTTTACTTTTAACTTATACATTCTATGAAGCATAAATTTAGAGATATTTCATCCCATCTGTTCTACTATTCCTCTAGTAGTTTGGAGAAACTAGATGGATTTTTATCTTCTGCATTGATTAGAGTATCTAGGCAAGATTTTACCCATGGGCAACAAGACTAAAAAAGAATAATATTAATTTTAGAGTAATTGAGCATGCCTTTTTATCTCGGGTACATTTGAATTTTAAGTGCCGTATTAAGTGTTGTATTTCTCAGTTGTAAAACTCCACCTGATGTTTGTATACTAAATACAACACTGTAAAACTCTTCACTGACTCCACACAGACAGCTCTGCCTGATATGGGTAAGGTAGACAGAATGGTGTCCGTGTGTTTTTGAAGAGTTTTCTTTCTTTCTTTCTTTTTCTTTCTTTCTTTCTTTCTTTCTTTCTTTCTTTCTTTCTTTCTTTCTTTCTTCTTTCTTTCTTTCTTTCTTTCTTTCCTTTCTTTCTTCCTTTCTTTGTTTATTTATGTATTAAAGATTTCTGTCTCTTCCCCGCCACCGCCTCCCATTTCCCTCCCCCTCACCCAATCAAGTCCCCCTCCCTTGTCAGCCCAAAGAGCAATCAGGATTCCCTGCCCTGTGGGAAGTCCAAGGACCACCCACCTCCATCCAGGTCTAGTAAGGTGAGCATCCAAACTGCCTAGGCTCCCACAAAGCCAGTACGTGCAGTAGGATCAAAAACCCATTGCCATTGTTCTTGAGTTCTCAGTAGTCCTCATTGTCCGCTTTGTTCAGCGAGTCTGGTTTTATCCCAGGCTTTTTCAGACCCAGGCCAGCCGGCCTTGGTGAGTTCCCGATAGAACATCCCCATTGTCTCAGTGTGTGGGTGCACCCCTCGCGGTTCTGAGTTCCATGCTCTTGCTCTCTCTCCATCTGCTCCTGATTTGGACCTTGAGATTTCAGTCTGGTGCTCCAATGTGGGTCTCTGTCTCTGTCTCCTTTCATCGCCTGATAAAGGTTAATATTCAGGAGGATGCCTATATGTTTTTCTTTGGGTTCTCCTTCTTATTTAGCTTCTCTAGGATCACTAATTATAGGCTCAATGTCCTTTATTTATGGCTAGAAACCAAATATGAGTGAGTACTTCCCATGTTCCTCTTTTTGGGTCTGGGCAAACTTGTGCAACCACTTTGGAAAGCAGTGTAGCGGTTTCTCAGGAAATTCGGGATCAACCTACCCTTGAAGAGTTTTCTAGACATTTTAAGACTATCACAGTATCTTTTGATAATGAAAGGAAGCATAGGATTTTGGCTTACGGGAACTGAGTGTTTAGAGAAAATAGGTGCTGAATCTGTTTAATTGTGAAAAGATGTGAATTCTATGCAGTGATCTAATTTCTTGATATCTCAGACAGTCTACAGCTAAAGAGTTCCCATCATGGGGAGGAAATGGAACTGTTTTATGGCACCACCATGTCACCCCTGTTTTCTTCTCACTCCATCTGTGTTTTCAGTTTGTGTTGTTGCTTTCTAGGAAGCCAACTGATGTCTTGTTCTAGACATAGATTTCAATGAATTTTCTGTTTTGCCTCCCTCAATGAATAGAGAAAAGAAAAAAAATATCAAATGGATTTGTAATCATAATTTTAGTGCAATATCAAAGTCCATCTTTTCTAGTAGTTCATGTAAATAATCCAGGAAACACTGGAAAAAGATTCTGTTCATATTTTTATTGTGAAATTGGAAGCCAACATTGAGTAAATATATTTACCATTATTTCATCTTCTAGTTGGAATACAAATCTATGAATTTTCAGTATATCATTTCTTTCTTGTATAATTTTGACTTGCATAATTTTATCTAATTTGATAAATTTATCAGTTGTTAGAATCACTATGCTAGCATATTTTCTGGATTCCATTTATTTGGTGAAGTGTCTTTCATCATCCTCCATTGTGATTATCTGTTGAAATGTTTCATGGAGATGAGAGGCAGTTGGAACATCTTTTTATCTATCAGCTATTTTATATCTTTGAAGTGGATTTTTTTAAGAATATCATTTTTTATTTACCTAAAACTATGTACAATACAGATAAATCTATGTGTGTACATATGCATATATAGCTTAAATGAAGCTATCACACTTAGGTTGACAATGCTTCCCACAAAAGTCATGGGCAATCTGACAAAATATCCATAGCAAGCACAATAAACCCTCTTTCCAAATATTTGCTGTAGGAATTCCTACTGCCAGTAGCCTTTAAGTTACCTGCCCACTTGGGCATGGCCTCTTATACTATAAATGCCCATGTAAAGCACAGGTCTGGCCGCTTTTCCAGCTGCGGGATTCAGATGCTGTTCCCTGTTCCAGCAGAGGATTGTGATCTGTGAGTCTACCCCTAAATAAATAACCTTATATTATACTCAATTCTGACCTGGCGTGGGATTTCTTTTAAGCGTCCTTCTTTACATATTCATCAAGGGAGTCTAAGAGGACTCCAAAACAACACAGACTGTTGCTCCTGGTTACCTCCCTGAGGTTGAAGGTAAGTCTCTAGTGCTGAAGACACCATACACTTTCGATATAAGAATCTTTGAAATAACTTATATTTTTACATGAAAACACTTGAATATTTCATTGAACATTTTACTTATTTCAGAATCCCTTATTTTAGTTATTGCAGAGTGATTATCTTTACAAGGAGTCATGTTGCCTGGATGCTTTCATGATTCTTGAGTCTTTGTTGTAATTTGCAAATATGCAGGCTCCTCAAATTTTATCTTTTTACTAACTCCTTGAACAGCTTATACTTAAGGGGTAAATCCGCAGTACCACTAATAAAAGAGAAAATAATTTGCTTAACAATAATAACACCATACTAAACCAGATTTAGAAATACTCTAAAAATAAATAATCTCTAAAATAGTTTGCCAGCATCTATTATACACAGTAAAGTTCAAAACTCATACTAAATATATCATAAAATTATAAAATTATTTAGGTAAAGTAAACAAAGATACAAGGTCAAAAGGGGTAAATGAGAGAAACATGTTTAAATGAAACAGGGGAAAAGGAGAGTATGGAGGCCTCTTTGGCAGGAATAATGAAAAAGCATGAGGGTTTTTTGTTTTGTTTTGTTTTGTTTTTCAAGAAGAAAAACATTTCCTTATAATGATAAATAATAGGCTGTTCTTTCATAGGACCAGGATTTAATTCAAAGCACCCATGTGGCAGGTCACAACCATCTGTGACTCCAATTTCAGGTGATCTGATGCCTTTTTTGACCTTTTCATTTGGTGCTCAAATTAGCTAGGAGCAGTATTAGTTGTTCACCAAAGATGGCTTCTTGTTAGCAATTCCTTTGTATTCCAAAGGTCTCTGCTGACCACACTAAGTATTGCAGTTTTGAGACCAGGTATAGACTTTAGTCCTACCAACATTCTGTAATTTGAACACAATCTGAAATTTAAATTTTAGGTCGCTAAAACTATAGCTGGTTATGTATCTTTTCTGTTTTGGGGACTTATGAAAGCAATCACATTATAAAATATGTACAGGAAGACAGATTCCCAGACTCTCAAATCCTGGTAAGAATTTAACACCATGATACAAGGATGAAGCTGGGGATGTCACAGAGTCTTTCAGTGATTCACAGTTTTCAAGAGGAAGATTCAATAGTAGCTGATCCTAACCCTTACACCATGCTCAGGACTATCTTGTTACAAGGTTATTCTCTTGCAATAAGATCAGGCCGTATACAGTAAGGCTAAGAGAAGGCTGATGGTTACTTGGTATCAGTTTGATCACATGTGAACTTAACTACAACTCAGAAGCGGGGTACACCTGGGAGGGATTTCTAGTGATTGACTCATTTGAGATAAAAAAAAAGACCCATCCTAAATTTATATATTTTAAGGTGGGAAGATTCACCTTAAACACAAACCCCACCATCTTGAATAAGAAAGTGTTTCTTCTTTGCTTTCTTGCCCTTACTCTCACTGGCGTATGCACTCCTTCAATGGCATTGCAGCCTAGTTCTTCAGGTTGTGGGACACTTTGATCAGTTCCATATATCTCTAGAGAACCTGACTAATACAACCTGCTGATGTAGGAGGTTCTTTTGCCTATATGTTGTTTTTATTGGTTAAATAAAGAAACTGTCTTGGCGTTTTGATGGGGCAGCCCTTAAGTGGGTGGAAAAGACAAAACAAAATTCTGGGAGGAGGAAGGCAGACAGGGTGAGAGGCTGTAAATCTTTCCCAGTAAAGAAAGACCTCATGGTGATACACAGATTAACGAAAATGGGTTAAATCAAGATGTGAGAGTTAGCCAATAGGAGGCTAAAACTAATGGGCCAGGCAGTAATTTAATTAATACAAGTTCTGTGTGGCTATTGTGGGTGTAAGCTAGCGGGGGGGGGGGTTCTGGACACTGCCCGCTTCTCCTCTTACAACACAATACCTTACCACCATGCAGCCCACTTGTTCAGTGACCATCTCCTGTGGTGGTTCTCTTTAACCCTCAGGGTGTGGCAGGTGCAGTTCAAAATCATGGACCTGTGAGTGTTTTCTTTCCAGGTCTCCAGGACGATCATTTTAAACAGTAGATTCCCTTTCAGGATACCATCTGACCACAAGATACCACAGAATGCTGAATCAAGAAAGGCAATGAAATGGGATTGTGTTTTACTGCTGGCCCATTCCATCAGAGTTGTCACAATCTCAACAAAATCTGTGATAGGATTCGAGGATATCTATACCTGAGTGTAGTCTTGTGGTTAAGATTTGCTCTTTTTCCTTCACTGCCACGTGGCTTACATTTATGGTCATGATTCCCTTTCCTCTCCCTCTCCTGTAAGAGGCAGCATAGCTCTTTAAGGGTGTAGCTTCCTTCCTTTTCCAGAGACCAATATTGTAGTTAATTACTGCTATAGTTTAGATGGATTTCCTAAAGTTCATGTGTTCAAAATATAATCTCTACTTTAATTACTTGGAAATACAGCTTCCTAAAGAGCTGAATAGAAAGGAAGAAATCCACCTTCATAAATCGGTTGATATTATTACCATGGAGTGGGTTCATTGTTGTAGATTTTTTTATTTAGTACTTGCATACAATCATATATGTGTTTGTGTATGTATGTGTGATGAACGTATGTTAATGTGCTTGAACATGTATGCATGTATAGAAGCCAGAGGTCAGTCATGTGCCTTTGTTGATCTCCACCTTATTTTTCTTGAGGGAGTGCTGGACATTTGTTCAGATGGACAGACAACCAATGAGCACTGGGATCTACAAGTATCTCTGCCTCCAAAACTGGGGCTCAACATTTAACCACTGAACCAAATCATTATCCTTGGAGTTCTTCTAATAGCCTGCACCCACTGTCTCTTCTCAGGACTTATTCTCTTATCCTTTATCTTCTTTCACGAAAATGATAAAATGAGAAAAGCCTTCCTGGCCAGGTAGAGGTTCCTCAGTCACTCAGAACAATGAGAAAATAGTTTGGTGTGGTTGTTTCTGTTCTTTGTAAGTTACTTATTTTGGGGCCCAGAATACACTAAAGAAAATAGCTTAACTTAACGTAAAACATTTATTACCCTGCTGGATATCTAGTAACATCATGAAAGATTAATATACTCTAGACTTTCTCCCTGGTTTAACATTAAAAACAAGTTTATAAAGCTCCCAGATCAAGTAATATACGGGAGAACTACACCACAGTGTACTTAGTACTCAAAATGCTCAAATGTAATGAACCAAGGCATTACATATATTAATTCACATAATTTTTACTGTCTGTTAGCTTGCCAAAAAGCAAGGGAAATTTGCCATTACTTATTAAAAAGGATAAATTAAATCTCCAGTTATGACCAGATAGAATACATTTCTAAATGACTTTCAATAGCAATCCCATAGGATAACCTTTATTTAAATCCAGTTTTGATGTGATCATTATATAGTAGTCAGAGTGCTTCAAAAAGTAAATTAGTGGTTAAATTAAATAGTGTATAAAAGAAAGGCAAATCTGAGAAATGAGGAAGGTAAAGATGAGAAAGAATAGACTCATTTCCAAGCTGAGATAGAGAAAAAATAACCACAAGTTTACAGAAGCATCAAATTGTGCGCTAAAAGAGCAGAGAAACTAAAAGTGGTCTCTGGAAAAGGAAGGAAGCAACACCCTTAAAGAGCTATGCTGCCTCTTACAGGAGAGGGAGAGGAAAGGGAATCATGACCATAAATGTAAGCCACGTGGCAGTGAAGGAAAAAGAGCAAATCTGTCATTTTTTTAAACAACAAATTTGAATGTGTTATTTTCTAATTTGTGTTAATACATAATATCCTACCCAGTATAATTGTGCTGTTTTCAATGAAAGTTGCATAATTTTAAAATGTCTGTAGCTTTATCATGTTTCATTTCAATTTTACGGCAATGTTGGATATTTCTGTTTATTCAGATATAATTTATTACACAAATAATATAATTAGTGTATATATTAATTTATGCCTCCACCTAATATCCAACTAACAGATAAAAGCAATGTATACACATTGCAGCAGTGTGCCTCATAAGATGTTCTTGTACTCACACAGGTCCTAGAACATGTTTTGTGTGTCTCAGTAAGGGTCAAACACTCATTTTCACAGTAATTCATAACTGCTCTTACCTTTCTCCAACTCATACTGCTGCCACGGCTCGTAGATTACTCAGTGGTCTAATGATCTGAATGAAAAGAGACAGCTGAGAAAATCCAGCTAGTTTGTTTTAATGGAGCTATTAGGAGGGATTTTGAAACATGTGAAGCAATTTCATTTTACTGTTTTTCCCTGCCTAGGATATTGTATTTATTTTTCAGTAACTTATGAATTCATTACAATAAATAAGTAAACACATAATAATAACACAATTTAAAATAATAAACACATAATTAAAAGCTTTTCGTTTTAAACGTCTAATGTAGTGAATATGAGTCACAGAGAGCAATATTCCTTGTTACAGGGAAATCCATCTAAGAAGCTTGTTGCAATACTTGACTCTGTGAAGCAAATATAAGAAGTCAAATAATCTAATTGTCTAACCCAAGAGATTAAAAAAAAATAAAACCAATGGAAATCAGGAGTCATAAAGTGACAATTCAAATTAATGTAAGATTAAATGAGGGAAAGGCTAGGAAACAGCAGGAAGGACAGGTGTAGGAAAATATTGTTTTTCAGACAGAAAATCAAATATTTGTATTTGACTACATTAGTGAAAATAGAAAAATTAAAGCGGTACAATGATACTGTGGTGATTTGAATGAAAAGCCCTACAGGCTCAATATTCAAATATTTGATTCCCAGTAGGTGTACAATTTAGGGAGGATTATGTGGTGTGATCTTGGCAGAGAAGTCTCGTCACTGGGGATTAGCTTTGAAAATTCAGAAGGCCGTGTAAGGTTCAGTGTATCTCTGCCTGAATCTTGTGTATCAAATGTGAGCTCTCAGATACTACTCCAGTCAAACACTGTTGATAAGAGCCACTCTTATCAGCATAGATTTACATGTGTAAGTAAATGGAAATATGTTTGTGTTAGTAGATTGGAAGAACTATTATCAATGAAATGTCCATACTACCCAAGACTACATGGGGATACAATGTTGTACCTGTCAAAATCCATTTATTATTAATTTTTTGGAGAAAAAAATAACACTTAAATTTCTATGAAATTCTTCAATAGCCTCAAATAGGCAAAACAATTTGGAATAAGAAGAGAATCCAAAGATTTAATACTTTTTAAAATTATGTTTTAAATTTTTCTTCAAAGCACCATGATAGTAGTATAAAACCAAAAACACAAGCACAAAACCATGGAAAATTCTTAAAGTTCAGATATAAGCCACAACATGCAGTCAATTCGTATTGACTACGTGTCCACACAATCACAACACAGAAAAGCTGTCTTAACAGATTATCTCTGATGACTGGAACACTGGATGATCGCATAAGAAGAATGAAACTAGACTACAATATTTCAGTACATAGGATTACAACTCAAGTCAGTATACAGATTGAGACTTAAAACAGCAAGATTTAAAGTTAGCAGAACGACTCATAAGAATAATGTTTTCTTTATAGGACTGATTGGCAATCATTTTTTAAAATATAACCATAATGCTATATAAATAAAAGCATGAATAAGATTATATCACACCAAGAAAATAACGGTAAAAAACAAGGAAGACCAAATAACACCGAAAGAGAACAAATGCCAGAAGGAGAAGACATATACGTGTATATTGGATAAAAATTTGGTAGCCTATATAAGTATTGCCAAAAATAACTCAATAACAAGGAAATAAACAGCATAGTTATAGTAGTCAAGTTTCTGTTAACACAGTAGTTTGATCACCATGTACGGGGGAAATTGTTCAACATGATTGATTATTAGAATGAAGCAGTTTAAGACAAGTAGAAAATAAACACTTCCCACATCCAAACCAGTAAGAGATTAAAAATTATTGAGAATGTGAGGAACATAAACCTTTGTAAACTGTTGAAGGAACTGGACATTACCACTGCCATAACAGAAGCAATATAAGTATTACTGAACACATTAATAATAGAATGAACATCTGAACTCATTGCATAATTTTGTGCTTATTTTCAACGAAAAAGAAAGCAGTATGCTACGGAATCCCTATAAACCCATGTTGTTTAGCAATAGTAAGAATAATCAGATTATAAAAGTAATCTGTTAAAACTTGAAATTAAGTGTGTGCTAGAGGTGTCTCAGTATGTAAGAGCACTTCCTGCTCTCACAGAAGATTGAGATTCAACTTGATGAGCACTGACTGTGACTTACAACTACTGACAATTTTAGTCCTTGATTATCTAATGTCCTCCTTTTACCTCCTCTGATCTTGAATGCATGGGAGGCACATACACATAAAATCAATGAAATAAATAGTTTTAAAAGAAAATAAATGTACACAGTTTCAAAACACCGAGACACAAATATATGGTAGGATACTTGTTGTGCTTTGAGAAGAATGGGAATAAACCATTGTGACAACATGGATAAAACTCCAAATAGTAATTATATGTCAAATTAGTCAGTCAAATGAACAAAACTGTAACATGATCAATTTTTTTTTATTTTTGCAGAATCCAGAAAAATCTAACTCACAGACATAGAAGAAAGTAGAGGCCCCTGGGAAAGGGAGAAAATCATGATGACTTAGACATAGGACAAACAAAACAATAGAGATTAATTCAGACAGTTTTTGATTACCTTTACAGAGCAGGACAACAATAGTTATAAGTGTTACTAAAACTACACTTAACATTGCTAAAAGTGTAGATGTTCAATGTCATGATGATAACACTCATGAACATAAGTATGCTAATTTTAGTGATAATTTTAAATATGTATTTTAGAGTATCTCATTGTATTCCATGAACAAATAATTTTGCTTCTGAAAACCTTAATAATGTTCCAAAAAATACACTGCAAAAACAAAATAAAAAAAAAACAACCATTTACACTAAACTCTTTCAAACAGAGAAAAATCTTGAGACAGAAATAAAACATGTTAAGAAAGTTTGAATTATGAAGTATCCAGGGAAATGGCTCGATTGAGGAAGCATTATTTTCCCCAGTATGAACAGCAACAAACACCAAGAACATGCTTTATAGATGCAATTATTTCGTCGATATTATTGAAATTTTAAGGTTTAGTTTATATGGTAGGAAGTCAATCCATTTTGCATTTTTTCATATAACATGATTGAAATTCATAATTACTTCCTCTTGATTATTTCATAATTTGGCTGAGCCAAGAAACACTTGAGCTGATGTCTCAAAGACTGGACCCTTACTGTGGAATCATCAGCCAAGGTTGGAAAAATTGAGTGTAACTGTAGCAGGTGTAGGACAGGAATATTCAGTGTGCTTAGTTTACATGAAGACCTTAATTCCATCCTCAGTTAAAAGCAGTAAAGAGCAAATACTAGTAATTATATATGTGGCAAATATCTGACCATACATTTTCACAGAACTTGTCTTCATATACATGGTATAAATCTTCTCTGTCATATTAGTACTTCTAAAAGTAGGCATTTTTATTGCCTGAAAAGAGGTTACTTTGATGATAAACATGCTCCTGTTTATGATTGAATTAGATAAATTATAGTATTCATAACATTTAGAACTCTAAAATTCATTATGGAGCAGTAATAAATAGCAATACTTGCTACTTACACACATAAGTAGTATGAATATTGGATTTTTGCATTTGGGGATTCATTAAAAAGGCACAAAAGGTCATTAAAATAAGAAATTATTGATATGAAATTTCAATTCAAAATAGTAATTCAAGAGTGAATAGTGACATAAGGCAAGAAGCTACAGATTTTGTTCTTTGAGTTAACAATTTAACTTAAAAGACTTCTGAAAGTTCATATATTATTTTAAATTCACTACTTGGAGATAAAGAAAATCAGCAGGGTATGGTCATGTAGCACAAAAAGTAGGCTGTGCAGCATCTGGAGAGGTAACACATATAATCTTACATGCAACACCCTCCAGTGTCTGAGATTTCTGGATAGTATTTGATAGAAATGGGGAAAAGCACACAAATTTTATTTTTATGAATTGTATGCTCATAAATTACGAGTTTACTTTGTGTTTAGTTGCTATAGCAATTGCTTTTGAAGGTTGTAGACACTGTTACACTGGAGATCAGTCCGGTAGATACTGCTATAGGAATACAGGTCGGCCTTAAAATCAGTCTGACCTTTCTGCTTGCTCGTAAGAGACATGAGGACCACAATCTCTGTGTTTCACTCTGCATTAGGGATTGGGCCTTGTATTCCTTGGCATGATGGGCTGCATCTTTCCAAGTCATGAAACAAAACAGATTCTTCCTAACTTTTGCTTTCTGTCATTATTTGTTCTCATATAGAAATGAGTTCCAATGCTGTGAAAAACGCAGAAAAATTGGCATTGGAGAATTGGAGTGTTGGGGTGACAAACCTGATCATGTGATTCATAGGTCAGTGGAACTAATTGGTAGGTGGTATGACATAATTTGGAGCTTGAGGATATGGGAATCACAACATATTGTAAGGGAAGTTTACTGGGCTACTGCTGTGACCGTGGAGCCCCTGAATGCTCATAAAAAATCACACGTGAAGGCATCCTCTTATGGCTTCAGAAAAGTTCATCTACCCTGTCAGAACTGTGTAGACTGTCGAGTATCCATCTGTAGTACATGCTGCAAAACAACCTTGCTACTTTCTTTTGGTGTGCTGAAAATTTGAGTAAAGTTGAATTCAGTCATGAACAAACATAAATGCTAAGGAAAATTTCAACCAAATTAAATTTTTATGCTGTGCTGTGGTTAGGTCTTACTGTATTCAGTCACATTTACAGGGTAAATTTAAATAAGGAACAGCGAAAATGTAAGTCATGTGTAGCAAATGAGGATTGACATTGTAAAACTTTTAGAAAGAGTAACTGTGGAAACCGAAATTATAATAGATAAAGAGAGTAGTGTCCTCAAAGAATTCCCTTCTTAAGACCTAAGAAAGGTGCCTTGAGAAAATACCCACTTATCAAATACCTCAGGGTATAGAGTTTTTAAATTTTTATTTGAAAAGCCTTTATTTATAAGAAAGCTAAGTGCAAAGATAAAGACTTCATGATGCCCTGCTTGGAAATACCTGCTTATGAAATAGACCAAGACCTCAACACAACTGATGCCTTAATGGAACTACCACTCAGAAAATAAAACTCAGCCTGTAGACAGTACCACCTGTCAAAATGAAAAGAAAGGCTTAATCTGCCAAAGTCCATCATTCTGGGAATGTTGCTAAATGTACGATCCTTGCTTTTTTGCTTCTGTAGCTCTACTTCTGGCAAACTGTTCTTGCTAACAGATATATGTCAACCCAGGATATGATTTTTGTACTTAAAAGCTCACCCTGAGAAATGCTCAGGGCTACACTGGTATCCCCAACACCAAGTGAACTTGCTGGCTGGTTAGAAAAAAAAGTTTCTATTGACTTAAATGTCTTAGTGCTCTTATCTGATGAACACCCAACAACACCAAGAGAGATATTTCTCCAGGCTCATTTCTAAAGGCTTACAGAAGTTGCAATGTACCGATAAAGGAACATGGGTACATCTTGACTATGCAGTAGATCTAACTACAGAAATAGCAACGTGGATCTGCAGTTTCAGGTAGTTTGAGTAAAGAAGATACTGGGTTATAAATGTTTGCACCAAGAGTCCAGCCAAAATTTGCTGGGTCTGACAATTTATGGTAAAGTTGTATTATCTGCACTGTGGTCCTGACAGGCTGTTCTATGTCTCTTAAAATTACGTAATTATATAAATACATTGGTTTGCTTACAATTATATTTTGAATTTTATAAACCATAAACATTGATCTACTTAGGTAATCTTGATAGATAAAAAATGCAATATGAATAGGCACTATATGTAATATATTTTTATTGAATAATTAAATTATGATTTATATATAAAACTATAAAATAAATTTAAAATATATAATATTGTGTAAAATATAAGTATATAAATATATCATATATGTAATATATTTCCTAATTAGATAACTATTAAATATCTGGTTAAATACCATTGCGAAGCACTTATTCAGATTAAGCATATACAATTTTATAATGTATAAATATACATACTAATTATGCTTCAATTAGATTAATTTAAAGACTTGATCATTTACTGATTTTAATCCTGCATTAAGTAAAGCGTGGTGGTGAAATTTATGTGTTAAATTGTCTGATGTATAATTTGACCAAATAAGTTTTGAATTTTGGGTTTAACTGGGAGTGAGTTTGAAGGTGGCATCTATATTGCAATCAGTTCATCAAAGTAATTTGATCTTTACAATGTTTGAAACACTATAAAATCAACTAAGGACTTCAAAACAGCATACAGTCTGTGTAAAACCAAATTTCTATGCCTGCCTTCTTAAAAGGGGGCAGTGCACTATCCAACTTGAGCTCAGAATAAAATTGTTGACAGAGGTTGTTCATTCATTCCCAGCTTCCCAGTTTTGAAATAATCACACAGAAACTATATTATTTGCAATACTGTTTGGCCAATAGCTTAAGCAGATTTCTAGTTAGCTCTTACATCTTAAATTAAGCAATTCTATTGATCTGTATATCACCATGCTTAGGCTTACTAGGTAAAGTTCTGTCTAGCATCTATCTCCAGCAGGGCTACATGGCTTCTCTTTGACTCCACCTACTCTTTCCTCCTCTATCTGCTTGGAACTCCTACCTTGCCCTATTCTGCTAAGCCACTGGCTGAAACAGATTTATTCATCGACTACTAAAAGCAACACAAAGACAGAAGAACTTCCCACACCCAGACTTCTCATTGGTTTGAGTCAGCAGGTTCTCAGAGTTGAAATTTCACCATTAGATATTCTTGTGCTTAGGCATTTAAACTTGAATTGGGACAGTAAATCAACTCCTGACTAAAGACTGTATAAATCCTACCAAATCTCACATTTCATTTCCTGATAAGTGAGAATCGATAAATAGATGATAGATAGATGATAGATAGATAGATAGATAGATAGATAGATGATAGATAGATAGATAGATAGATAGAAGATTGATAGATAGATGGATACATAGATAGATAGATAGATAGATAGATAGATAGATAGATAGATAGATACTTGCATGCATTCATCCATGTTTCCATATCTACGTCAGTATAGTGGATATTGTCTGTACTTATTTATGTCTAATTAAGTCTTTCTAAATCTGAGTTTGAATTAATTCTCCATGTCTGTTTTTTGATATGGTTCTCAATCACCCTTTATTTTCTCCTACAGTGTCTCTATTAATATTCGATGTCAAATACTAGCTTGGAAAGCTCCTTTAGTAACCTAGAGGTTAAAGCAGTTTAAACTATACCAATCAATAAAAATTTTATTTAGTAAATTTATTGCTAAACTGATAAGTAATTTAGTTTATTATATATTTAATTTGTAAGTTTTTGTTTTTATTTATTCATTGAATGTTACATACATGTATACAATATACCTTGATCACATCTACTCCTTACTTATCATATTTAACTTTCTCAAGATTTCACATCAGTTCTCCCTGGACTGAATAATTCTTTGCCAATTTCATACATGTTTATAGAATATTGTCGCCATCCACAAAACTTTATACAATACTTTCATCATCGTTATACTAGTCATTTTGTAGGTTTGAAAAATAAACACACTAGAAAGTTTTCTTTTTAACCGTTTTTTTTTATTTTTTTCTGGTTGCATCCACGTTTGTTGTATGGTCTCATATAAATGGAGGGATAAATAGAAAATGCAGATTATAAAGCATGGATCAGTATCTATAATCTGTCTTGTATTGTGTCTAATTCTCTCTTAACTAAATCAGACTTCAGATATTTTAGTTACATGTGGATCAGAAAAAAAGGAACAAACTTCTGACTTTACAGATGGTTGTTTTTCTTAATTATATGGAGAGCAGTTTAGGAATAACTAATTGGTCATGCCTGACAAGTGATAGCAGTTTTTCAAAGATAAACAAATGTTCACATTTTTCATACTTAATCGGAGAGTTTATGTGCAAAAATGACCAAATGTATCATCTATTCTAAGCCTCCTGTGTTGTTTTATAATAAACGACCATCTGTACTTTGATTTGACTGAGGTTTTCTGTGATGACCAGAGAGTCTGATTACATGGCAGATGGTTTGAGAAGAACTTGTCTTTTTAAAAGTAAGCAGACAACGATGTTTTAATACCCACTCCTTTTCATCGTCTTCCACGACAACGTCAAGGTGAGGTTCATGAAAGCAGCATTTCAATGTCATTTTCTTGGCTTTCTTAAATTATACAAGATCTATGGAGAGCTGATGTATTGGAGAGACTTTGTATGGTAATTTAGACTACATTTTTTTCATGGCTTTCTTTTGCTCAGCTAACAGCAGAAACTGAAAATGTAACAGACCCCACACTTAGCACAACTGCCATGAGAGTAGTACCACTCTGACCTTGGAATCCAGCATGTAGGCATTACCACTTGCAAATAAATAAATTAATTAATTAAATTAAATAAAAAAACAAAACAACAACCAAAACAAAGGGCTAATCCATCAAAATTAATAGCTCTGAGGAAGTCTCAAAAGTACTAACACCACTTTTTAGCTTCTGTTGTTCTGCATCTGCCTAACTATTCTTCCTAATAGAAGTGTCTCAATCCACAATGTTGCATTATGCTTAAAATCTCATAGTGAGAAAATGTCTAACCTGCACTGGCATCCCAAACACACAGTATATTTTTTGACCAGCTAATAAACGTTTTCTACTGACTTAAATACGTGAAGGAGTGGTCTTTTCTGGTGGTTAACACAAAACACAACCTTTGCCACCTCCTATTTTGTTGTCTTTCTTATCTCTCAATTGTATTGCATGGTCAAGTGTAAGCTACAGAAGAATTGGAAATTTACTCAAATATAATTTATTTAGGAAAATTACATTTACATGAGATTGATACCAAATCATTTTGAACTTTATTTCTGTAATTGTTTCTTTTTTTCTTCCTTTTTATCTTTTGCAAAACGTATGGACTCTACTATGATCTTTGTAAGAAATGGGAGGGGGTCAGTTCTGTTTATAACTCTGACAAAAATATGGAGAAAAACAGGATAGAATTTTTTTTTCTTGTTTAAGATTTCAGACCACAATTGCTGAAACTTCTGCAGATAGGATTGAGGTAAAGGCATTCGTTTCATGAGAAGGGTATGATCAGGAAGACTGGCTACCCCAGGAAAGCCACAAAGATTAGATTATGGTCAATTATATAATCATTAACTTTGAAGTCTTTTTAGGGGATATAAAATAAATCATAATGAATCAATCATAGTAAGCATGTATTGTAATCTGTGTTGATTCCCACAGTTTTGACAGCAAAACCAATCAAAATAATCGAACAAAAACTGTTGACTGCTCTGAGGATTTCTACTCATTAGTAAAATATCTACCTGAAGATTCTTAGTGGAAAGGAAAGTAAAATTCAAATAAAAATGATCTAAGGCTGTCTTATTCAATCTGAACTTTACAGGGTATTTAGTAAATAATTCATATGCTGTCACTGTGATCCAGTATTCTACCAACAATAAAATTTCTCTAAACAGAATGACAGTCAGCCATAGCCATTTGAAGCACTTTTTTATTAGTAGGAACTGTCCTATGTAGTATGGGATATGCAGCAAGAACGAATGAATGTCATGCAGAATATCAATGAATCATTTCTTCTCCACTCACCCATCCAACTGGTAAAAAATCCCCTATGTACCATGCTGATTTGTTTTGATTAATAGTATTTTTTCAGCACCAGTGGGAGCGACAAAGAAAAGAAAAATGCTTTTTAAAATCCCTTTCTTACATTATAATAACTAAAAATCTCCTGACAATAATCTCCCAATTAAAAAGCAGCAAAAAATATTTAAAAGGGGAGGTGCTTAGTCCTACTGCAACTTGATATCACATGTTTTATTGATATTCACGGGAGACCTACCACTTCCTGAATAGAAACAGAGGGGGAGGGGCTTAGGTGGATGCAGAGGAGAGGTGGGGGGAGAGAATAGCAGGAGAGGAAGGAGAAAACTATGGTCAAGATGTAAAATACATAAATATTTTAAATAATATAATGGAAAAATATTTAATGTAAGAATAATTCATTTAACTAATTACAACACCAACTGACATACGAACATGGATGGGAGAAATCTCATAAAATCCTAATCTTAGATGAACTGTTGCAGGCACTTATGCATGAATTTCTAAAATAAGTAATTTTTAAAAAGGACAACTAATTAAATTCATAAAAACTAAAAGGAAAGTCCAAGGTCCTCCCCCTCCATAGGGGAGGGGGAGAGGAGTGGGAGGATGGGGAGGGAAATGGGAGGCTGGGAGGAGGCGGAAATTTTTTTTTTCAAAAAAAAAACTAAAAGAAAATACATATGTTAGATTTTGTAATTGGTCATGCAATATCTTAAAAAATCTATTTTTGATGTTTTAAAAGTCATGCTCTTCATTTTAATACAGGCATGAGTGACCTACTTTTACTCCTTTACTGCTGTTTTTAAATATATTAATCATACGTTGCATATCTTTTTTCTAACAAAACTAAATTCATATTCATGAAGATCAATTTTTCTAGCAAAATGACATCAAAATTATCATGGTCATCTCATGGGGAAGAGGCTTTACATAGAAACTGAAGAGCTATTGTAGAAACTGGTAAAAATAAAATAAATCTGATATTGACATAAAATATAAAAGAATCTCTCTTCTCTGTTCTCATTTCCAAAGGTAAAATTGCCATTTTAGGACATATCCAAAATACATACTATTAGACAGTAAGGATGTTTGGCCCTTTAGGGATAATTTGGGTTAGATTAAGATATAGTAACTTCAGTTGAAGGTCTGCTTTCCCCTTCAGGACAAAAATTCCATAAGAATAAATGAATAATTTTTATATTCATACCAGAGGCTATTGAAAAACACATCTGGTAAAAGTTTCTGTCTTAAGTAGTAATATCAGTTCACTACATTAAGTGTTATACTGTTCCCATCAAATAGAGCCAGCCTAAGAGTCGATGAAGATGCCCTTGAATTTAGGGTACTTCAAGTCTAACTTTGTGACGAGGATCCAATAATTATAGAACAATTCCCCATTCTCTTGCTTCAACTATATTTTTACATTTTTTAACTATATACCTTATGAAAATTCTACTTTTCTCTTTTTTCAGAAAGGTTCATTTTCCACCACATATTATACTCTAGGTTTTTTACATTTTAGATCAAGATGGACAAGCATTAATTCCTTCTTCTATATATTAAAGGCTTCTAAGTTTTGGCATTTCTTTTCTTAAAATATTGACAGATGATTAAGTAATACAATAAATTTACTCATTCAATATATTATTACATTTTATCCTGATTAATAAGTATAGAAATGAAGCATACTGATTAATTTTCATGTGGAAGGAAACTAAATTCACATGAGACAAAATGTAGCTTATACAGTTTATACAGTTTAGATCATGTTTGTGGATCAGGCTAATACAAGAGGATTTCTGATATTAAATGAATGATACACTTTCTTGATTGACCAAATGTGCAATTCAAAGGGTCTTATGCTTTAGAAAATAGAGCAGAGGAAAATGTAGAACATATATATATATATATATATATATATATATATATACAATAAAAAGGGGAAAAAAGAAAATAGAGCGAATGTTAGTCCAATAACAAAGAAAAAGAACATAGATTGAAAATATTCTTTTGGATGTATCAATCTTTTAGTGTCTTGCATTCTACTTTAGTTAAAAAATTCACAATTTAAAAAATGCTTTATATTTATATTCATCAATGTTCTGCCAAGGATAAAATACTATAAACACAGTTGCTATATATATATATATATATATATATATATATATATATCATCATTCATCTTCAAGCTAGAAGAGTGGAGCTGCTCCTTTGGTTTCTGAGATCCTGTGTGGAATGAGTACATAATTTGACATTTCTCATCAGGAAAAGTAAATATAACAATTGCCATTGCCTTCCATATTTAGCACCCTAATTTCTTGGAAGATAATTCCACTCAAGATTGTGGGAAAACAGAATGGAAAGGATTCCTAGAATCTGATGTCAGATTATCCATGTACTTGACAATTCTTTTTTGCTAATTTTATATTTGATGAATGTTTACTTATGATTTTGCTGTCCTAATGTTTTTATCTATAAAGAATTATATTAACATACTATTTCCCTACCCTTACTGGGCTTCAATTTTTCAGTCCTGTCCTCTATAGGGCATCTTAATTATTGGCTGTAGTCCACAATGTAAAATATGAAGTTCTAGCTCAGATTTTATCCTTCTAACCAACTGAAATTATACATACATATTTTAAAGTTTGCCAGTCAGTGACATTTCATTTTTTCTCTTGTGAAAGTGTAACTCCTATGTGTGGTCTTTACTGTATAATCTACATTTCAGTTCTTATGAACTTCGTTTCACCACATAGACAATTATTTAACTTTACCTCACTTATGAATTTACTAACATTATGAAGTGTAACAATGTAGTACAAAAATTGACCACATGTGTCAGATAAGTTACTGAAGGTTCTATATATTCTTTAGTAGCAATGAGGGCAATAAGGACAATTAATCGTAATGACTTGAGGTTCTGAGAACAAAATCACCTTTCATGTATAGAACTATCTTAAACTACTCCCTGTCATGGATCCTGTGGAAATTTTACTGAGATAGATGTTACCTGAAGTTATTTTATGTCTTATGCACTTTCTACTTCTTACTTAATAAATCCCCTCAGCCTGGGTTGCCATCATGCCATGACAGGTGGCTGGCTAATGGGTTTACTTCTGAAGTAGTTCAGCAAACCTGTTGTTGTTGGCATCTGATGGCAAAGAGTTTCTGGAATTTTGTGCTATGTATGTTCATCATTCTGAAAATGACCTGGAAGAAACCATTTAAATGGAAGGATTTACATTGGCTGATAGTTCCAGGGATAGTAATCCTTGACTAGCTACTTCCATTGTTTCTAGGCCTGTGAAAAGGAAGACTATCATAGAGGAGGCAATTATTGGTACAGAGGGATGTACCTCATGGCAACCAGGAAACAGAAAGTGCTTGAAAGGAGCAGGGGTGTGATTTATCTTTCCAGCTCCTCTGGCACCAAACTTCCAGTCTCCATCTCCTAAAAACTCAATAGTAGAATCTTCTGCACTCATGGTCCAGTCACTTCTCTATGGTGCAACCAACCGGAGATCATCTTTTCAATAAATGAGTCTCTGGGGTAAGCACATGAAAACAATATCTTTACAAACAAGAACTGAGGAACTTCTGATAGCAAATCAGTGTCTACACATGAGGTGGTGGGGTGTGACATGAAATATTATTTTCCATTATTCCCTCCACTTGATTATGTTTGGACCATCACCCTGTTGATCATGAAGATTTATGCATCTTTTGAGTACATCTTGTATGATACTCGCATAGAAACCTTTGGATCAGAATTACTACTTCTGTATATTCGACATTAATTTTAGATAGATTTATTTGAATAATTCCTAAAAAAGGGCTGTCTCACATTATGATTTTTACCATTTTCCATCAGAGAGAAAAAAATTTCCGCATTGACAATCATTGTCAATAATATATATTGACTCCATATATTAAGAGTCAAGTGTGAGATTCTATAAGCGACTAAGTAGGTTTCCCTCATTTTATGCTTCATGTCTGAATGAACAGTCATAGTATGGGTTTAGGAACTAATGCATACATACTGAGGGGTTCCCAAGCAAGCTTGGATGACTGAGTCCTGTTACTTGTCACAGGCCACCCTGGAATCCACTTATTTTCTTTGTATTTGGATATCAAAATTTGGTAATCGCAAATCCCATTGTGAGGTCTGTACTATAAGAAGTAGTACTGCAGAGTTTTTATAAATGTGGTCACTTTCTTAGAAATCCGCTTCCCAGTCACACTGAGCATCCCTTATATGAAAATCTCAGATCCAAAATATGAAAGAATAGGTAGGACTTCTGGGGAAATAGGAAAATTGAGAGACAATTTGAGAGGCAGGGAATTCAGCAGTGAGACAGGAGGAAGTCTAATTACAGTGTGGAGGAGAGGTAATGAGCCATGTGGCAGAATATAATAATATAAATGGGCTAAGGTATAAGAGCTAGTTGTAAACAAACCTAAGCTAAGATCAAGCATTCATAATTAATAAGAAGTCTCCATGTTATTATTTGAGAGCTGGTGGTCCAAAGAAATTTCCGCTACAGTTAAGTCTTGTTATCTCTTACACTGTAGGGGACTCAGATATCATTTTTCCCATTCTAATGCTCGAATGAACCATAGACTATCTCTCTCAGAATGATACCAAGGAATTCCCAGAGCTTCCTATTTGCTCACTGCATGACTATGTTTCAGCCAACAAATCAAACAGTTTGAATACATGTTAATTCCCTGATTGTATATTCATTGCAAAATATGTTCATAAGGAAGTCTGTGTCAATTATTTTGCAACATCAAATATTATTCTGTTTCTACCATTTTACTTCATTTATAACCATTGATTTCTGATTTCTAATCCAATATTCCTAATCCAAAATATTCCGAGGTATGTGAAGTCAAATTCACAATTAGTTGTCTGTGATTGCGGCAAATCTCTTTTTGTAACAAATATTTCATTTTTTTCTCTCTAGTCCAGTGAGGATATGATTATAGTTATAATGATTATGGTTATAGTTATGTGTAGTTATACCTGCTATTGAAATGCTTCCTCCTGTTGGTTTTCTCTGTCCAACTTTAATATGATAGCTTTTGCTTCATCTTATTATATTTTATCTTGTCATGTTTGGCTGCGATCTCTTAGAACTCTGTTCTGAGGAGAGATAGATGTGGATCTGGAGTGAAGAAGAAGTGGGAAGGGACAGTGAGGAGTGGAGAGGGAGGAAATAACAATCAGTATGCACTGCATGAGAAAAAAATCTATTTTCAATAAAAGAAAAGCAAAACAACGGAAGAAAAAAAGGATGATATGCTGGAGAATCAGTACTGACTTGCATGAAAACTGCCTCAAGGGCATTTTCCTCAGGAAACAAAGATGACTTCATTCAGAGTGAATTTGGTTTCTATTTCCAATTTGAGTAGGAACGTTCTTCCAGTCGCAAAGAAATCTCTTCAAAACTTGGCACTGACTATCCTCAGATTCCCTTCTCTATCATCTGTATCTTTCCAAATCAATGCCTTCATTAAATGGTAGGTACCTATTGGTACTTGGGATCCCACTTGAATTCTAACAAGACAATTGCAGCGGCAAATAAATTTAATAGAAAAAAAAGAAGAAAAATCTTGTCATAAAGTTGTGGTGTGACACAGTGAGCCATCAGTAAACCTCCTCTGACCCCATATATCTTTTACTGAAAGTGTTCATTGCAAAGCATCATTGGTCTGATTCGAGGCCTCTGCTTTCTGTTACACTATAGATGCAAAGCCCTCATTGGGATTCCTCTTGTATATCCTCTTGTAGCCTTGTTGTAGAGATCCTACAGTTTTGGGTCTGTAGGACCAGACCCTTCATGTGTTCCACAGATCATGAATAGGGTGAATGTTAGGGTAGGCCAAGTCATAACCCAGATTCTGGGCATGAGTGGTTGCAGAATTAGTCAGTCTGCCAGCTCTCCCTTGTCCTCACCACCAGGGTGAGCTTGTCATCATTTTCCTGGCTAGTTAGTCCTTTGCAGCCATGAGCAAGGGGAGGGACCAGTTCTCCTGCTTTTATGTCTTTAGGGTTGTCTCCCACACTTCCACCATCATGGCCAGCTGTAGTGTATTGCCCAGAAGAGGTAAAGGGGTCATTTTCCTAAGTGCTTCAGCTGATGAGGGGCAGGAAAAGCTCTCCCACTCTTATGATCTCAGGGCCAGTTCACCCATCTACCACAGGCGGTGAGCCACCATATGACTCATGAGTCAATAGTGATTTCTTAAGGCAAGAGTTACCATTTTTCTAATATCAAAGAAATGAATGATTTACCGCAGTCATAATTCAAAATCCACTGTTCTTCAGTTAATGTTTCTGCATTTTCCGTGTTAAAAGAACTTTATCTCGTCCTCAAATAATATTATAATCATCTCCATATTGATTATGCCATGTGGACAATAACACTAGAAATGAGCCTGGCTTAACAGAGTTGAAACGCAGAGCGTATTAAGCAACAATGGGAAGTTCAGTCACAGCAAATTACAGGGTGACTCATAAAACATAGAAGGGCATTGGCTTCATTCTGTCATTAATTGAAGAATGATTAAATTTAAATAAGAAAATTATGGACTTGTGAAATGTGGCTTCCTAAAGGAAGATTAATTATGGGATATTTCTTGTAACTCAAAGAAAGTGATTAGGCTCCGGAGTAAAGGGCTAGCAATTGAATGAAAATTTGGAGCAACCCTGAAGACATTTTTAGAGTGAGAAGCCCATGGATTATGAAAACCGTAAAATCATATCAGGATCATTGGAATTTTAAACTTAGAGTGCATGTCTAAGACAATGACACAGAGTTTGAAATGTCCATCAAACAATGAATTTTTTTTTGTTTGTTTGTTTTTCGAGACAGGGTTTCTCTGTGCCTTTGGAGCCTGTCCTGGAACTAGCTCTGTAGACCAGGCTGGTCTCGAACTCACAGAGATCCGCCTGCCTCTGCCTCCCGAGTGCTGGGATTAAAGGCATGTGCCACCAAACAATGAATTTTTAAGTTAGCATTATGTTTCATTTTCTAGTTAATAGTCCTCAGGTGTTTGATAACATTTATCAGTCATTTAAAACTTATCAGTGTCCTTAATCCAAGTTACATCTTGTTGTGAGCTGTGAACTCCTAGATCCTGAAACAACTTGTTTTCCTCTGATCTGAGTGCCTACAGCTGCTCTGAGCACAAGACCCTCAGGAGTTCCTGATGGCAGGAGAATTGTTCCTGGTGTGTTTGGCTGGGGCGTGGGTATCCCTATAAAAGCTGCCCCTGAACACAATAAAGTGGCATTCTTGGAGCATTCTGGCATCAAGGATGACCCGTGTCCTTCTGTCTCTGTGAGTCTTTGTGTGTTTCAATCTCCAGCTCCTTGCCTGGTTCACGAACTATAAGGAGGCACATAGAGCACATACAAACGCCGTGTGCTGATACATCTTAATAAAATAAAGAGACAAATCACTTGATTTGAGACAATATGATTAAGAATGAGCAAATGAAAAAAAATAAAAATAAAAATTCAACTCAATAGTTTCTATTCTCGTAACATACACTCTGTTTTATTGTCTCTTAGTTATGAACATAGAATTCTCAGTTCACAGATTATTTCATTGTTTCTTTTCTTTTGGGGTGTGTGTGTGTGTGTGTGTGTGTATGAGAGAGAGAGAGAGAGGGAATATATTTATATATGTGTGAGTATGTGTGTCCAAATATTATATACCTGTGGAGGCCAAGGATGAGCACTGGGTATATTTTTTAATTGTTTTCCAATTCATGTTTTGATACAGGATTTCTAAGTGAATGCTGAACTAACCGATGTTTAACTTGGCCTAATGACAAGCAATAGGGACACCTCATTGCTACCTTTTTCACCCTGGGATTATAGACAAGTGTCACCATACCCTGCTCCTTAAGAGAATCAATTTGTGGCAGGCCATTATATATTAAAACAGTTCATTGCATATTTTATTCATTCTATTTTATTTCTTTTGTGAGTATGCTTTATTTTTCTGTTTGTTTAGGTTTTTATTTTTCAAATCAAACCTAGGAACTTTCACTACCAAGTACTCTACCAGTAAACCCATTGCCCCAGCTCCTACTCTCCTGCTGTATCTTTAAAGCCTAGTTAGGAAACTGATGCGAACTTGGTTTGTATACTGTTCTAAACTCTCTTTATATAAACATGCATTTTACAAGATATTAATTATGAACTAAGAATGTATTTAAACTAAATATAATATGTCAAAATATTCTGTTGAAGGAACTTACAGATCACATTTATTTAATAACAAAGTGTCTAGTATTTAAGTAAGTAGCTAACTCCAAGTTAATTTTGAAAACTAAACAACAGAATGTTAAATAAATCACTTTAAGCAAAGAATACTGTGGTATCATTACACCAGCAGTAGGGAGATGTCTCTGTGTGTGAAGGTGTGTAAGTGTGTGTTTCTGTGCATCTATACATTCTTGCATGCACATGAATGTTTAAAGCAGAATGGAGGCCATTTCAAATTAAATAAAAGTTTCAGAGAAGGGGTGTTGCTAGTTTTCTGTTTGACTGGGTGCCACTTTGATAAAGGAAGAAGGCCCTATCCCTGAGCACTGGAAATTTATGAGAATTGGCCTTTTGTTTTAAAGTAGCAGTTATTTTATAACAGTGATGTTTGCCTTTCTTAACTAAAATTCAAGCATGTGCTTTTTTTATAATGTTTTCAACATTTTGGCTTATGGAATGTTGAGTGACTTCTGGGTAGATGCTTAGCTTTAGTTAATGAGTCTATTACACCCCATCTCTACCTGCAGTCCCTCCCTGTTTAACCCTTGCTAGCCCCAAGCTCCTCCAAGTATTTTCACAGCACAAATGTTCTACTCTGCTCCCCCACACCAAAGACTTCTTCATTTTCAGGATCTTGCTGACACATTTGGGCCATTAGAAACATTCTAAGTTAAACCAACAAACAAGCAAAATGTTAGCATTTGAAGTTCTGGTCTATATCTTAAAGAGAACATTCAGTATTTGATATTCTGGACCTGGATGAGTTTATTCAGCATATTTTTTCTACTCTACAAATTTTCCCAAGAATTTCATAGTTTTTCTTTATAAATGAATAAACTTTCATTATGTGCATGTAGCACGTTTTTATTTTTTGACCCAGCTGTTGATTGAAGTTCAGTAGGATTCCACTTATTTGCTGTTGAGAATAAAGCAGCCATGAAGGTGTGTGAGTGTGCACATGTCTCTGCAGCAAGATGTTAGATTCTCCATGAGCATGCCTAGGAGGGGCATATATGGGTGGGTCTATTGGTAGTTCGGAAAACTATCAACTAACAATACATAGCGTTTTTTTTTCTCCCTCATACATACCAGTATTTGTTTCCCTCTGTACTTCTGATGGTGACAATTTTGAGCAAATGAGGAAAAAAAATCTCAAAAAAAAAATAAGTGCATTCCCTTCATGACTAAGATTGTTCAGTGAGTTTTAAAGTGCTTGCTAGCCATCTGTATGTCTTTTCAGAACTTGCTGCTCACTTCCCTGTTCCACTTTTTAGCATAGTAGTTTGTCTCCTTGATGTTTTATTTTTTGAGTTATTTGTACTCTCTAAACATCAATCCTCTGTCAGATGCGCAGCTAGAAAAATGCTCTTCAGATCTGTGGGATTCTCCTTCACTCACTTGACTATTGCCTTTGCCACACGGCATCTTTCTACTTTCATGAGATCCCATTTGTTAAGGACTGGCCCTACTGCATTACTAAATTCCTATTCAGAATGCCCTTACACGGGTCTATATTTTGAAGTGTAGCCCTATTTTCTCTCTAGCTGTTTGATATCATCAGGTGTTATGCCAATATTCTTAATCCTTTGGAGTTGGGTTTGTGAAAGATGAGAGATAAGCATCTACTTTCATTCTTTTAATGCTACTATACAGTTTTCCAAGGAACATTTGTTGAATTTGCTTTCTTTTCTCTAATGTTTGTGTGTGTGTTTGTGTGTGTATGTGTGTGCACTTTTGATAAGAATCAGAAGTACTTGGCTCCTTTATTCTATTCTGTTGATCTAGATGTCTATTTTGTTCCAGTAATGTGCTGATTCTACTATTTTGTTTCTGTAAAATAATTTGAAACTAGGAAATGTGATTACTCCGTGTAGCATTTCTTTTGCTGATACTCTGGAAATCCTTGGTCTTTTGTGTTTTCATATATATTTTAAGGTTAATTTTTCTATGTTTGTATATAATGGACCTGTATTAGATTTTGATATGAAGGAATTTTCACAATATTGATTCTTCTGGTCCAAGAGCAAATAAGGTCTTTCTGTCTGAGTGTCTTACTTTTGTTTCTTTCTTCAGTCTCAAAGTTTTTGTTACAGTATTTTAGTTTCCTTGGCAATTTGTTGCTGTTGGGAATGATATTCTTTCTCCAATTTCTTTTTCAGTATGCAGTAAAGCTACTGATTTTTATGTGTTATTTTGTATGTTGTTACCTTTTGAAAATGTTTATTAATTCTAAGACCTATTTGATGTGAGATGCCCTTCTGTATGTGTTGCTTTTATTGGTTGATGAATAAAACTGTTTCTGCCAATGGCTTAGCAATAGTGAGGCAGGAAATCTGAACAGAGATATATAGAGAGTGGAGTCAAACACATGCCAGCCAGCCACCCAGGATACAAAAGATGCAGAAAATGAGGTAATGCCATGGCCACATGGCAATACATAGACTAATAGAAATGGGTTAATTGAAGATGCAAGAGCTAGTTAGAAATATGTCTGAGTCATTGGGCAAACAGTGTTGTAATTAATATAGTTTCTGTGTAATTATTCTGTGAGTTTGGGCAACTGGGAAACAAAAACAGTCTTGGTTTACAAATGGCTCCTGAATGTTTGGCGAGAATTTCCACATAAAGCCTAAGAAAGCTTTTTAAAAAATAAATTATTCTTCAGAGAAATTAACAGAGTCAAGCATGGCTCCTTGGTATCAGCATTGTCTCAGGTGGGTTCTGTTTGCTAGAGGCAAGCTAAAGTGCAGCTCCTTTAAGAGAGAATTCTTGACTCAGCATTACCCCCAATAAGTAGGAAGTAGTCTAAAAAATTATACCCAAATACATAAATATTGTTTATAAATGTTTATTTTTATTTAAACAAGGTTGACTATAAGTGGTTAATGGTCACAGTCAACAATATCTTTCTTTAAAAAAGGGAGGGGGATATAATATGTAATTGAATATTACATTGGTATGGATTTTGGTTTATTGATACAAATTTAAGGTCAATTTTGATTTCTACTCCTGCTTAAGGTATTGTTTATACATCTCATTTAAAATGTAATGTATAATTTAAAATAATAGATAATAGGTAGTAATTTATAATAGTTAAATTTGTAGTCATGCTAGTTAGATTTTCTAGATATATAGAGATATATTTCAGTTAGATAAATATCTTCAGTACTTCAAAGACCTAGAAAATATGGCACTTAACAGTCAGTGAACTAAACATAGAAGATCATAAAGACATTCACTTTGATTCCACAGATTGAAGAGAACTGATCTATGGCAGATGACATATTTATCTAATTTTTATGAGGTTGATTATTAAAATTTCAGTTCAAATCATTAATGGTATGAGAGCAGGGAATTAATAGTATCTGCTTTGAAGACACTACTTGAATTGAACTAAAGTGGACTGAGTAAAACTTTCAGACAGAGCTGATCAATCAACTTGATTAATCTGACATAGATTATTGGTCCTCATATGTATTTTGATTTCTTTATCTGTTTCCTTAAATTGTACTTATGAAAAAATGTACCAATAAATATACTACATCATAAAGTTAATTCACCTGCACACCTGAGACTAAAAATAGAACTAAGATATAGAACAACTTTCTCAACTCATCTAAAATGACTGTTAAAAATGAATAATCAAAGATAATAAATGATTGCTTTGAGATAAATTTTTAAATCATGCATTAGGATGCATGATTGTGTGAATGTGTATGTGAGTGTGTTTATGTGTGTTTTTTGTGCATTTTCTGTGTGCAGGAGAAATCTCTTGCCACCCTCTAATCTCCAATAATAAGAAGCTTTAACTGCTGATAACTGACTGGTACCACTTGTGACTGTTTTATGATATCAGTGTATGAAATTATAATATAAAAGCTATAAAGAAACACATATTCTGTTGCACATCTTATGTATTGGTTAACTATTTTGTTGAGGTCTAATTTTTAAAATTTATTTATATTTATTTTATGTGGATTGGAGTTTTCCCTGCATATATGTCCATGTGATGATGTCATATCCTCTGGAACTGGACTTTCAGACAGTTGTGAGCTGCCATGTAGGATGCTTTAAATTGAACCTGGGAAAGTAACCAGTGATCTTAACCGCTGAGCCATACCCTAGCCCCAAGAACTAATTTTAGGTGAGGGGAAATTTCAGATCAATTTGACAATTTGTGTATATATTTGCATATAATTTATACAGAGAACCCAATAAGAGTTCAAGAACATTAAAATTTACTCCTTATTTATGAAATATTTTGTAGTTTATTAATAAAAATAAATAATGGGGTCAAAACTCTATATTCACATCTAAAGATTATGATGAGTTTACAAATATAGAAATAAGACCATTGTATTTTAATATGATTTGTTGCTAAAACATAAATTATTGACAATGTAAATCAGTATTCTTTCTAAATATCCCCTTACTTCAAGCAACTTATTTGTAAAGTGCTTTTAAATGTACACATTAATGCCTATCAGTTATTTCAATAATTTAAATAGCTATTAATAGCACTTAATCTCTAAAAAAATTATTACAGTCATTTAATGGATGCATTACTTTTATCTCAAGTATCAAATGCATGCATTATTTGTGTCATGTCATGAACACAGTGTAACTCCCTGTGGTCTAATCCTGTAATTTGTACCTTTGGAAAATATGCCTCATTGACTTAAAATTTCTCTTGAAAATACTGCTAGGTTATCTATCTCACTTACTTATGAAACACTCAGCTAATTTTGAAAATGCAATTGGAAGATTTACTTAAAAACAAGTCATGTTTCAACAATGTCATATTACTAACATGCTAAGGGCTGATGGGGAAGGCTTTGTTTGATTTCTTTGTTTGTCATCTTGGATACTTGGAGTTTCTAAAATAATCAATGGTTGTGGATCAGGGGTAATCTACCAATACTGAATGAAATCATAAAACTTAGGAGACACATGTAATTCACAATGTAAAAATCTTAATTTTTTAAATCTAATTTAGTTTAAATACTTAAATAATTGAAATATAAAAGTACAGTCTTTTTTATTATAAATCTACACTTTATTAGTTTACTATTTATAAATACTATTTTATTGAAGCATAAAAGTACACATATTTATACCTACTTTGCCATCATTTGGAATTACCTAATAAGGATTACAAGTTTGAATACCAATAAATATTTTAGAGTAATAAACAATCAGTATTTTCATGTGCTTTCTGTAGTTTGTTTGAAAGCATTAAACAAAATCAGCTATAGTAATTTTGGTATAAATATTTACTTCCACAGTAACATGCTTTTCAGAAATAAAATCTCAAAGCAGTGCCATGCACTTGCTTTATATTCAGCCATTATTTTGAACAGATTGCTTTGAGACTAAAATTAAATTTCATGTTTATAATACCAGTCAGCAATTGAGATTTAAAAGCCAAGGGGATTGTTTTGAATAAAATCATTCAGTGGACTTTTCAAAACCTTGCCTTTATTCCCTTTGTCTTTTAAAGACTGAGCAAACAGACTGAAGTACAGTAAATAAACTGGAAAAACTCCAAGAACATTCAAAGTAAACAATTTTCCAGGGTAGGTTGCAGTTAGGTAACACCCTGAAGACTTCCTTCCAAAGGCTGCATGCATAACTTAAGACATTTTTTTCTTAAAGCATATTCATGCCTGAAGGGAAAGATCTACACAGTGTGTTAATCTGGTTGTCTTCAGAAAAAAATGAATGGAATTAAGGCATTTTTTTCCAGCAGCATACATTAACCTTCTGCGCCTTGGAAGAAAGCGCTCTGAAGGCATATGCACCCACAGATGGAAATGCACTCGTAGAATTTTTCTGCAGCAGCCGATATTAGTCAAACGACTGGAACATTTGTACTTCAGTTGGACTGAGCATGGAGTAGAAGCAGATGATATTAAGAACAGATTAATGATTCTGGCACATAGCACAAAAGGTTTTTGCTCATGTGTTCCTTTTCTCTTGTTTTGCTGCTTGGGTTTGGAGCATGGCTTGCATTTTTAGTGGTTTCGGTTGGATTAATTGTTTACCTCAAAAAATGATTAAGGGCCCCAGTTCTCTAAAACAGACCTCTCTCTTGGGGATGCGTAGATATCAAGGGAACACAAGACAAAAGAGGCACATAGCAACTGTCTGTCAAAATTCCTTCTCCTTTTTTCAGAAGAGACAGCAGGGCCAAAGTAAGCACAATGATTCTCTGAAGTACTTAAAGCGCTCAGTCATTTTTCATACCGCTCATATCCTATTAGTATCAATGTCGTCAGTGAGTGGGTGATGAAAATGTAATATATACA
>JABTXL010012463.1:8499216-8521602 GCA_025134845.1 Neodon shergylaensis
GGTCAGGAAACGATGATGGAAACCGAGAGAACAGAGCAGGATGTGAGGAAAGACAGAAATGGTGTAGAGGAAGAGGGAGATGATAAAGCAGGGGATGAAGGAGAATCAACAGTTACAAATAAAAATGCTATAATGAACTTATCATTCTGTATACTAATCAATAAATTTCTTTTTCTAAAATCATACAGCTTATATGTAAACATTTTAATATTGTTCTCCATCATCCAACACATACTGTGTTTATTAAATTATTTGAAATTGTATTTGTGCATATGACTTCCAGAATATGAACAGACAAATTAAGGACACCCTCAACCATTTAGACCCATTTTCATGCCGAAACTGCTGTAACATCACTATTTATATATCCTTCAGTTCTTATATTAAGTTCACATGGTCTTCCCCGAGTGCTGTCCTAATGCAGGGGCCACTTAGTACAATTGCACACCAATGACTCACCTGGGCTCTGTTCAAAGATTTACAGTTTTCTTTTTATTTTCCACCATAATGTTTTTATTGATTATTTGGGAGTTTCACACAGGGCACCCTGATCACATGTACTTTCCAATCCTCCTCACCTCAGCCATCCCACCCCCTCATCCTCCACTCTCCTATCTTTAGAGTGGGTAAAGCCTCCCTTGGGGAGTCAACAAAGTCTGGCATAACTAGTTGATGCACGATCAAACTCTCCCCTCAGTATCAAGGCTGAGAAAGGTTCCCATCATAGGGAATGGGCTCCAAAGAACCAGTATATGTACCTGGAATAAGTTCTTGTCCCATTGCCAGCACCCATCAACAGATCAAGCCAAATAACTGCCATTTACATTCAGAGGGCCTAAAGGATAACAAGGCTAAAATTCATAACCACAAATAAACTAGGTAAAAAGAAGAACCCTAAGATATACATGAAAGTTCCCAGGAATGGGAAATAGTTAATACCAAGTAAACTGGGAGAGGAGTAGAAAGGAGGGGATGGGGTATGGGAACATGAGGGATTGAGATGGCCAAATTGGGGGAGGGATGGAGAGGGAGAGCAATGAAAGATGTCTCGAATGAGAAAGAAATTATGGAAGAGGGATGCTAGGAAAAGTCCCTGGAATCCACAAAGGTGACCCTAGCTAAGACTCCTAGCAATAGTGGAGAGGGTGACTGAAAGGATCTTCTCCTATAATCAGATTAGTGATTACTCTAATTGTCATCGTACAACCTTATCCAGTAACTGATGGAAGCAGATGCAGTGATCCATAGCCGTGCACTGGGTTGAGCTCCTGAAGTTCAGTTGAAGAGAGGGAGAAGGGATCATATGGGCAAGGAGGGTCAAGATCATGATGGAGAGATATCTGCTTTTTAATCAAAGTACAAATTTCTGGAGGGGAAATGCAAATTTTTTTAAATCTTTACTTGCAAAAACTATGGACACTTGAATTTTGCTGTCAATTTATAAATGATTGAGGGAAGAAATCATTTGAAGATTTTAATGTAGAAGATGAACACACTCTACTAAAAAAGTTGGGATAGAGTTAATTTGTGTGGAACGTAGTTGACTGACAAGGAAGCTGAGCTCAACAGATGAAAGGAAGTAGGGGTGGCAGGTAAAAATAAGACAGGTGTCTAAAGCAATGATCAATTTGTTTTTGTGACTCCCCATGGGAAGCGTTTCTGTCTTAGAGGAATGGATGATGGGTGGGTTGGGAAAAAGGTGGAAGGAGGAGCAGGAGGGGAAGTAGTTGGAACTGGAATTGGTGTGCAAAATGAAAAAAGATTGTTTTTTAAATATACAAATAAATTTAAATTTTTGTGAGTATCATATTTTCATGATGAGAACCTTCAGGTTACCCTCTTTCTTTTCTTTCTTCCTTTTTTTTTTTGTTTTGCTGGTATTTTTTGTTGTTGTTGTTGTTTGCAAGACAAGTTTTCTCTGTAGCTTTGGAGCTTGTCCTGAAACTAGCTCTTTTAGACCAAGCTGGCCTCGAACTCACAGAGATCTGCCTGCCTCTGCCTCCCAAGTGCTGGGATTAAAGGCATGCACCACCACTGCCTGGCTCCCTCTTTCATTTTTTAGAGAACACAAAGGCTGTCAAATGGAGCTCCATAAGCCTGTCTCTCTTTCTCTCCAAAGCACATGTCTGTGATGTTTTAATCACCATATTCTCAGGGATCAAAGAATCCTTTTCTGTTCTGTTAAACTTTAAATGTTAACAGATTTTTAAAAATAATCCCTTTCAACTGAATCCTAGCAAAATTAGAAATATCTAGAAATGTTCAAAGTAATGCTGTGACCAGCCCATGCATAACTAGAAAGTATTGTTTGAAAGTCCGATCATCTTCCTAGTCCTTACTCTACCTTCCTAAGGTAACTCCTTTGCTCAATCCTACTATTAGCAAATACTTATGCCTTCTATTCAAGTTTAAGTGAATTGACTGTGAGATCCTTTTATAGTTTTGTTTTGTAAGATATCTTGTTCAATTTCTCATTTTTATTATGAATTATTTTCTGTATTTCTTTACATTGTCTGTATTATTTTCTTCTCTCTTGTTGACTTTTCAGTAAGATCATTAATTCATTTTGAGGAACTTTATAACTATTCATTAACATTTAATTATTTCTCTTTGTTAACAGTGTCTTACTTGCTGGATGATATCAGTGTGTTGGTTGGTAAGGTTTGTGGATGGGTAGAGGTTGCTTGCCCTGGCTAAGAGGAGCAGCTCTGCTTCTCGGGTTAGTCAAAGCAAGGGGTGTTTGGTCTCACAAATCAGAATGTTGCTGACATTATTCTATTTCCTTCAGAAGTTTAAAGTTTTACTATTCCCTTCCTGCTTTCATAGTTTCTCAGAAGAAGTCCTCTTTTTATCTTTATAGTTGTTTGTTATAATGAGACTTTAAAATTTTATTCTATAGATACATCAGGTTTTACTGTTTATTACTAATGTTATATCATTTCATGATGTTATTATGTGGATTGATTTTTTATGATTCTTATACTTGGTACAAAGAATGTCCAAAAATCAGTGATTTTTTTTTCTTTTTTTTTAAATTTATTAAATTGAGCTATACATTTTTCTCTGCTCCCCTTCCTTCCACTCCCCTCCCTTCCAATGGTCTTCATGCTCCCAATTTACACATGAGATCTTGTCTCTTTCTACTTCCTATGCACATTAGATCCACGTATATCACTTTTAGGATGTTTGTTCTTGTCTGTGGGATTGTGATTTGTAGAGTGATTTTCTTTGCTTTATGTCTTAAAACCACTTATGAGTGAGTGAGTATATATGATAATTGTTTCTTGGGATCTGGGTTACCTCACTCAATATGTTTTGTGGCGCCATCCATTTGCCTGCAAATTTCAAGATGTTGTTAATTTTTTTCTGCTGTGTAGTAATCAGCGTAAATGTACCATATTTTCCTTATCCATTCTTTAGTCAAGGGGCATTTAGGTTGTTTCCAGGTTCTGGCTATGACAAACAATGCTGGCTACTATGAACATAGTTGAGCACATGTCCTTCTGGTATATACTTTTTGGTATATACCCAAAAGTGGTATTTCTGGGTCTTGAGAAAGGTTGTTTCCTAATTTTCTAAGAAATTGCTATATTAATATCAGCTTGCACTCTAACCAGCAATGCAAGAGTATTGCATTTACCCCACAACCTTTCCAGCATAAGTTGTCATCAGTGTTTTTGATATTGGTCATTCTTACAGTTGTAAGATTAAATCTCAGAGTTTATATTTGCATTTCTCTGATGGCTAAAAATGTTGAACGTTTCTTTAAGTGTCTTTCAGCCATTTGATATTCTGTTGAGAGTTCTCTGTTTAGGTCTGTACTCCATATTTTATTGGATTATTTGTTCCTTTGATGACCAACTTCCTGAGTTCTTTGTATATTTTGGAGATCAGTCCTCTGTCTGATGTGGGGTTGACAAAGATCTTTTTCCATTCTGTAGGCTGCCGTTTTTTCTTGTTGACTGTATCCTTTGTTATACAGAAGCTTTTCAGTATCAGGAGGTCCCATTTATTAATTGTTTCTCTCAGTATTTGTGCTACTGTGGTTATAATTAGGAAGTGGTCTCTTGTGCCAATGAGTTCAAGGGTATTCCCACTTTCTCTTCTATGATGTTCGGTGTGGCTAGCTTTATGTTGAGGTTTTTAATCCATCAGAAAACAAGATTAAGTAAAAAAAAAACCCTTAGCCCTCCTTTACACAGATGATAAATGGGCTGAGGAAGAAATTAGAGAAACATCAGCCTTCACAATAGCCACAAATAGCATAAAGTATCTCAGAGTAACTCTAATCCAACAAATGAAATACCTGTGTGAAAAGAACATTAAATCTTTAAAGAAAGAAATTCAAGAAGACACCAGAAAGTGGAAAGATCTCCAATGCTGTTGGGATAGCCAGAAATAACATAGTAAAAATGGCAATCTTACCAAAACAATCTACAGATTCAATGAAATGCTCATCACAATTCTAGCAAAATTCTTCACAGACCTTGAAAGAATGGTACTCAACCTCATACAGAAAAGCGAAAAAAAAAAAAAAAACCAACAACAAAAATGGATAGCCAAAAAATCCTGTAAAATAAAGGAACTTTTGGAGGCATCACAATCTCTGACTTCAAACTCTACTACAGAGTTAAAATACTGAAAACAGCCTGGGATTGACATAAAAACAGACAAGAGGACCAATGAAACCAAATTGAAGACCCAGATAATAATCCAAACATCTACGAACACCTGATTTTTGCCAAGGAAGCCAAAAAATTTAAAATGGAAAAGAAAGCATGTTCAACAAATGGTGCTGGCATAACTAGGTTATGTAGAAGAATGAAAATAGATCCATATCTATCACCATGTGAAAAATCATTGGTATTTGAGTTTAATCAAGTTTTGTTGATTTTAAAGTGTTGTCTATTTATTTATCCTGTTTTATGGGTATGTGTGTTTGTTGCATGTGTTTATGTGCAAAACATATGTACAGGAGTCAAAGCTCAATCTACTCTCTTTCCATAATGGAACCCAAGGTAACTGATATATTTCTGCCAACATCTTTCAAGAACAAGATTTTGAAAAATCATACACTTATCAGTACAAAAGGAGACCATTCTGGCCAGCAGAGTAGTTATGAGGCACATATTTTCTACAGGGTCTGCAGTGGTCCTACCAGTCTTGGTAGTTACGTCTCCAAGGAATGCAGTATTGCCATGAAGGAGCTATGTTCTTAGTCTGGCTTTACATTAGCACTGTCCACATATTTTGGCTAGATATTATTTCTGTGAGGCACATGTCATTCACAAGATGAAATGTCTCCATTTGTCCATTGACAAATATCTCACTATTGCCCCATAATTTCTTGAGTTTAGATAGCCCTCGCTCCTCAGAAGTTGCATTTGGCAACTGATATCAATGACTGTTTGTTTCCTGTGTCTGTGGCTTTGGTTTTACCCAGGGTATTTTCACAAAGACCAACTCTGATGCTGTCTCAAAAGCTAACTAGAATGTGTCAGCTATGACTCACATTCAGAAATTGACCACATTCTACTGACCCACATCAGAGTCTCCATGCAGAAGCAAAGGGCTTAACCAATACTCTTGATATAATTTTTATAATATAAAATAAATCTGTTGAAACTGTTTTTTATACTCACCTGATAAAACTTTTATTTTTATATTGGCAGCATAGAACTGTCTCAGCATTTGCTCCTCAACATCAATCTTTCTTTACATATATCTGTACCATTCATAGAATTCCCACTTAAAAATAGCACTTTTTCATCATGGCAGTATACTGATCTTAATAAAGAAAAAATAGTTAATCTGAGATGCTTGTGAAGGTAAATAGAAAGAGTTACACTTTAATAGCTTAAGGAAAAGGTGAAATGTTTTACAATCCTTAGAGTAAGTATCTCAAAGATAAAAATTCTCATCACTAGCAATTATATCAAGTTATCAACATTAAAATGGTGATTTTTTAAAAGGACACTCAATAGTTACAGCTAGTAGATAAAATGTGGTCTTATTCTTGGAGTGCTTATATAGAAACACAAACAGTATAAATGCAAATATTTGAAGAACTAAGAAGAGTAATCTGTACTGATCATAGTGAGATGACATGAATATGTGTGAATAAGTGTATGTGTGTGTTGTGTGTGTGTGTATTTGTGAATATGTGTATGTATGTGAGAGTGTGTACATATGTGGGTATGTATATATGTGAGAGTGTGACTTTGTGTGAGTATATATGTGAGTGTGTGTAAATGCATGTATGTGTGAGTGTATGTATGTATTTGAGTATGGAGAGCTTCTTTGTTGCAACAGTTAATGTTCTTTGTTTTATTATATTTCAAATTTTAGATTACTTCCAAAAGTTGCCAAAATATTCTGCTTATAACTAGGGTTTTATTACAGAAATACTTTTTATAAATATTTTGGTAAATATATATTTTTCCTGACCTAGAATGACTTTTTTCATGTAAATAAAATGATGGTTATTATTAGGTAAAACACTAAAAGAACTAACTGAAAAGTGTTTTGTTTTGGATGTTTTATATAGGTCTATTTTAAGTACCAAAGTTAGAATCTTAGAACTTAAACTATAAAAAAATAATACTAACTAATAAGCAATATTTTGCCAATTTAGGTATTATAATAATTTCAGTAATAGTAAAATATAAACATCTCTGATGTATGCCAATAATTCAGCTTGACAATGCACTGTTACTTCCTCTTTGCAACCTAGTTTTCCTGAGACAAGCTGTCTCTATAGCACACAATACTAAGGGGCACAATACAAGGCTTCAAAAGAAAAGGGTTTGAAAAGAAGAAAATGTAGGGGAAAGAGACAAGAATGAAATAGAGATATATTTGAGTAATTTGCATGATCCTATATTAATTTTGGGCTTTTCCGACATAGAGAGGTCTGAAATACAGGAAGTATTATTGTATCAAAATTATATTATGTAGGATCTTAATGCTTAGGCACAAAAGAACAACAAAATGTATATGGGAGAAGGGAAACCAAATAGTGCTCTTCAGTATATGGAAAGTAACAGGAAATTAACAAACTGACCAGTAGTCTAAGCATACCTATAGCATTCCCTTGATGAACAAATAATTAGATATGAATGATATGTGCCCATCACAGGCTATTACAACTTGTTCATCTGTAGTAAAGCATCCATAATGACAAATAAGGGCAGAAAAAAAGCTTATTCATATTTTAAATAGATTAACCAGGAACATCAATGTAATACAGGTTAGATTTTGAGAAATTAAATGCAGTTACTGGTATGCTGCTTCAACACAACATTTTTTAAATTAAAACATGTTACTTGAAATAATGTACTATTTTAATATATGTGCTGTCACCAAAATATTACATATGTGGTATGGAAATTAATTACTTTGGTTTTGCTATTTTACTTTTAACCAATTAATATAGTTTTCTGGAGGATAGAGCTATTTTTCTCAACATATTATCAATCTTTTTGACAGAATGCTTCTATTCTAGGTAAAGATGAACATCTTTCTACGAATATTCTTTCTAAACACATTGCAGTGTATTTCTTCTCAGTTTATTTACTTACACTGTAAAACTCTGTCTGAAATTCATGATATTAAAAGATAAAAATTGTGACAGCCATCTGGAAGTCTTATAAAAGTATCCAAACATTAGATTCCTATATACGGTAACATTTTAATAGCTACAATATTTGCATTTTGTAAAAAATACATGCAAACAAGTCAAATGTAACCATCTCCAAATGGTAGAAAACTGAAAATATATTATATACATTCATAGTTAAGAGTAAATTTTTTCAAAGTAATATTAAAAATTTCAATACAGAGATGACTATTACAGTGTTCTACATAGGAGTGGTGCTGAGTCTAAGGGAACTGTTTTTGATAAAGCTTTGAGGAAGCTAAACATGGAAAGCACTCCTTCCATTCCCCCTACCAGTACAGGAGAACATGTCTTTGAACTTAATGGTAAAGTATGGAGAGTGGGAATTCATGAATGGTGATGTGTTTACAGTAGATAGAACAGAGCGACAATCTCTTGGTGATGAAGATTCTCTTCACCAGGTTGACATCCATGGTCATCTGTATGCTTGCCTGTGTTGTTCTTAGACATTGATATAGATGCGTGATATTTTCTGATATTGTTGGCAATGTATGAGGCACATTGTCAGTAAAGTGTTGCCTAGAATGAGGAACCATGCTTTTGTCGATCTTTCATAAACATTTATTAGAGTGAATTATCTCCTCCATGATATATATATATGTGCGTTAGCAATGGTACATTTGCATTCTTTACTTACTAACAATTACGTTCCTCTCAGTTTTCATCCAATTAGATTTCCTAAATAATGCGGAAGGTTTATTATCTCATCCAACTGCAAATGTTTGTGGCTGTTCAGAATACACATAGTTTCTAGCACGAGATCAGATTGTTGTTCAGTTCATATGTGCCTGTCCCAGGAAGGTCTTAGTTTTACGTTTTTTTCTTGATACAATATTACTTGGGTGCTCAGTGCTCATAATTTTTTTCTAAAAGATTTTCTTTGCTGGTTGAAGAAGAATTATTTCATTGTCTATTAATGATTTATGGTAATTAAGTTAGAGTTGGTTTGTTCAGAATTCTAATGGGTCAAAAATCCCACTATGGTGCCCATATCACTGCAATGTAATAATTAAGAGAGACTGAGTGGTCATTTTTATCATCTTTTTATTTGCATGTTGTATATTTTTAGTCAGATAAAATATGAGTCTTGAATTTATCTCAGAGTTCAATACTTGAGAATCTTAGGATTTTTATCTGGACATAACTTATCTGGAAAAATATTAGTAGAAAAAAATGAATAGCTAAAATAATGTTATTAGGAGGGACTCTGCACTGTATTTTCAGTGCCATCACAATTGTGATTAGCCTCTTTCCATGAAAATTAGACACTTTATAGAAAATACAAACGTATGCAGTATGTTGCAGAAGGCAAGATGGCAGAAAGTGAAAAAGAAAATGTTCAACTTGAGGTACAGAGAATAAAATCAAATTTCATCATAACATTAAAGTGCCCCCTAACTCCCTCTATTCTTACATTAGTAAGTTTAGAAAAAAAAAAAACAAATTAAAATAGGAATGTATATTTAGATAAAGAAATATGACCTTTAAAGTATACATTATAAAATATTAAATAATGAGCGATACCTGGAAAATAATGCTATTACACATGTGGGTTAAAATCCTCAATGTTGCTTCTGTAAACTTGGACTGTAGCAATACATATAAAGTAGTGATTGTATTTTAATGTATGGCTGAGGTAGTGAGTGAAGAAGCATACAATTCTTTTAGTCAAAAAATAAAATAAAAATAAAGGGTGAGGAAAAAAAGAAAAAAATCAGGAAAGGAATTTAGAGTAATAAAGTGGCAAAAAAGAAAGTGCACTCAAAAAAATTCCAGAGACAGACTTCGCTTTGACAGGTTTCAGTAGGATGTTAAAGTGAATTTTAGTGTTTATAGAAAATGGGCAGAGCCTATGTACTGAGTTTCTTCAATTTTTTGAGCAAATTCATCTAGAAAAGAAATTGCTTTTGTCTCCCAAACAAAACCCTTGGAAGACATTTCCATTTAAAGAAGCATACAAACTGTTCGTTGATGTACCTTATAAACATCAGAGATGTTTAAGACTGTTGCTTGTTTTCCTCCTTTGGGAGTTTGCATGACATCTGGTACCATTTACCACTAGTCCTTGGGGAGAAGCTTTTAATTCCTTTCAAACTCAAGGGTTGTAGGTCTTGTGCATCAAGTCCATAGTGTCTTCAGCAATAGTAACTTACTTTCTACCTCTGGTGAGTAACTAAAGCAACAGCATTAGGCTGTATGTTTAGGACTCTTTTGGACAGCCCTTGACAACTCAAAAGAAAGTTTCTCATATCTGTTTGCTTGTTTTTTGTTTTTGTTTTTTTTTTGCATTGTTTTCTTTTGTTGTTGTTAGGTGACTTGGGGCTCTTGAAGGAAGTGTTGCCAGTCCAGTTGAGTAAAATTTATTAAAACTCTATGTGTATATTTATACACAAAATTATGTATATGACAGGTGTTTTCTAAACAAAATAGTTAATAATATGATTCCTCATGGCTTTTTGCAGACACCCTTATTGTTATTTTATGCTACTCCCTCCTTCTTCTGTTTTTACCTCTTTATAGGATCCCCTCTTTTTTCATTTACCCCATTAGACAATGTGCACCCTACTGTTCCTCCCTACTCTCCTTCCACCTTCTTCCACCCATTCCCCAAATCCTACTCTTTCCTGATTCCTGGCTATTTTCCTTTAGATTGATCCACAGTGCCACCCCCCACCCCCATCCTGGCAATATTCCTATTTTATTTTATTTTTTATTTTTTATTGTTTTGGTTTTTTTTCGAGACAGGGTTTCTCTGTGGCTTTGGAGCCTGTCCTGGAACTAGCTCTGTAGACCAGGCTGGTCTCGAACTCACAGAGATCCGCCTGCCTCTGCCTCCCGAGTGCTGGGATTAAAGGCGTGCGCCACCTTCGCCCGGCAATATTCCTATTTTAATTTCCTGCTTTCTGCAATAACTATGGGCTATGAACTTAGATTTGAATGGTCAAGTTTTTTGTGCTTTAAAACAGTGCTTTGTGGGAATTTTATTTCAGAACAATTCATGCTTGACCAAAAACAAGTGAACTCCACAGCAAAAGAACATGTTTCTTTACCCTGTAAGCATTTGTTTTTTGTACGTGTTTAATAAAATGTTGATTATCCAGTGGCCAGACAGGAAGTGTAGGCAGGACAACCAGGCAGAGGGTATAGGTGGGGAAATGAGAATAGGAGAATTCTGGGAAGAGGATTCAGCAGTCTGCAGTCATGACCTAGCCACAGAAGAAACAAGATTTGGGCCTTGCCGAATAAGGTACTGAGCCACGTGGATAACATAGACAAGAATAATGGGCTAATATAAGTTATAAGAGTTAATAAGAAGCCTGAGCTAATGGGCCAATCAGTTTATAACTAATGTAGACCTCTGTGTGATTTCTTTGGGACCTAATGACTGCGGGAACCGGGCAGGACAGAAACTGCAGTCAACAATGTTTAGTTGGAATTGTGACCTGTGACAATTATCAGTTCTGTAAAACATCTTCTCTCGGGTATAGGAGAACCTATTGCTTTCCTTTCTTCTCCTTTCCTCTTTTAATGAGTAACTAATTGTTTTCATTTTAGACAAAATTTATGTAGAGACATAATTTATTTTTAAGTAAAGTAAGATACTGCTGTAAATTATGATATTCTTCCTTCACTGGGAGGTATTATAATCTTTTTTTACTAGTTAGGATGCTGCCTTATTTTTCTTCTGATGTTATAAGGCTTATAGGTGCCTGCACTATAAGTAAATACTTTGAGAGTAAGACCTGCCTTAAGGCAAAGACTCTGGCATGGAGGCACTCTGTGCAGCTAATGGACCATATCATAAAGATACAGATTGCCAGAAAATGAAAACCGACGACATCACATGCATTTGCAATGTTAAGGTAGATTTGGGTCAGGAGTTTTCTGACCTCAGCCATCTGGGTACAACTTATAAATATTTATGAAGATTGTTTTTATATTTGTGTTTTGTCTTCGTGATGATAGTAGACATGCTCCCAGCAGCAAAAAACCCCAAAACTGTGCATTTTGCTTCCCTTAAGCATTGTCAATAAAATTTGAATTTCAGATGCTTGTATGACGTCTCGAACAAGATATTCTAAGAGCTACATATTTTGATTGATTGAAATTGAAAGTAGTTTTAATGTTATTTGGGGGTTGTGTGTGTGTGTTATTTTAGCATGCTGTAGTCTGGGTGAGACTGACTTAGTATTTTTATATGAAAAATTTGTTGTTAATTTCACTATGAAACAGACTGACAATTATACAACATCTGTAATGCGGCTTTGTAATAAAATGAATAAACATTATGCCACATTTTAAAGTTATGATATAAGCAAGCACTGTGCTCTCTTTATTCTTATTATGAGAAGGACATTTATTTTTATGGCTACCACCCACTTTTAAGTTTCACTGAATCCAAACAAAGTGACACTTGAGAAGGGGTGTTTATTCTGCATGATTGTTAGTCTCTGCTCAAAGCTTTGCTTTCCATCAATTCTCAACAAAACTGTCACTTTGCAAAATTAGACTATTAATTTCCACAAGGCATGACTCTCAAGCCTCGTGCTACTTTCTCCATATAATCATTGAGAGAAAGTTCATGAATACTTAATGACAAAAAGGAATTTGCATCATGTAAATACCTCCAACCTCCTGTTCTGTATGCAGTGGCTGCAATACCATCTGGCAAATGTTTCACTTGACTGAAGCTGAAGCAATAAATTAATACAGTAAAAGACGCTACCAACACTTTTGAACCAATTAAGATGCTTGAAGCAGCCTCAACACACGTTAAAATGCTATGTCTGACAACAGCCTTCCAAGAAAGCAATATAATGAGCCCACCATGGGTGAAGGGAAGTTTGCAGAAGTCAAGTGTGTTCTTCCTAGTAGGCACTTATAAAAAAGACTCGCACAATTAAAAATTAAGCAGCAGCTAATGCCCACTGCTCTCATTGTTGCAGCTCCACCTCTCATATAAAGGGGAAATCTTACTGTTTGTTCTTACTGAACTCACAAACACAACCTTTTCAATTGACCGAGTTTGGAATCACATGTCTTTGGAGAAATGAAACAAGAATGTATTAATTCTGCTAATTTCTACAATTAATAGAAATGACTAATGCACCTAAGACACATATTGATTACAAGACCACTTAAAAAGACTATTATTAACTCTAGTTTATCCATTGCTGTTTTATTTGCATTAACAGTTTTTCCACTTATAGGAAGAAGTGAAGTCAACAAAATTCTTTAGCATGTAGATGATTACAAATAGCTCTTAAGTTACTCGTTTACATTCACCTTGATTCACAAAATGAAGTAAAATGAATTATTTGGATATAATTCATTTTGTAAATACAGATGTAGCACACTAGTATATATTTCTAATAAACAATTGCAAAGAATATGTTTCTCATCCTAAAAAACGTAAAGTATTTTCATTAGACAAAATGGGATTATATGCCTCTCATATTGCTATCTGAACAGACAATATCAATGTTTGATACTAATAAGAAAAGACATCAATAATTTTCAGTAACTTGTAAAATATATTTGTCTACATTAATAATTTTAAAATAAAATAAATATAATTATGTAATTTTTCCCATTGCCGTTTAGCCTTCCAACCTCCCTCATACTTTTCCTTACTCCCTATAAGATATACACCTCTTTTGGTGACAGCCAATTGGAATTGGGCCACAAGCTAGGGAGTTCATCCAACTGAAAGACTAATTCTCCCTCTCTTGAAAATCATTGCATGCCTGAAGTTCCTAATCTAGAATTGGAGCTTTGTGACATTCACTACTTGCACCTTAGCAAATCTATAATGTTTTTATTGTTTACATCTTGTTAAGGCACCAATAGATAAGCCATATAAGATATAAATTTTCCTCTTAGTTTCTAGGAGCCATGATCTCAAAGAACCTTCCTGATCCTCTGGCTCTTACATCTTTTCTGCCTTTCTTCTGCACTTTTCCATGAGCCATATATACAGAAGGGGGTTTGTTTCAAAATGTTAAGCAAAACATGTCAAATTTATTTTTCCATTTAGGTCCTAATACATTTTAGGAAGTTCTCAATTTTAGTTTTGTTTTTCTTTTCTTGTTTTAGAATCTGCCATCATTATGAGGCCTAAAGCTTATGGCTAAAAAGTTCTAGGGAAAGCCCTCAACTATTATTCTGCTGAAGCAACATCTAATGACCTATCATTCTTCTCATGTATTAAAGTCTCCCCATTCCCAATGCCTCATCAGAAAGATTTAGTTTGCAATGCAATGCATTGTGATCAGCACAGACATCCACAGTCGGTCAAGGCGCAGAGAATATGCAGCTGCAGTGTGTTCAGACTGAAAACGAATATATATACCACAGCTCCACTTCTTCCAAATCCTCAGGAACTGTTCTGTGAAATGGAGCACAAGGACTGCAAAAACCAGAGGTGGTGGATATCTACAAGAAAACATTGTGTTTTCAACTGTATTGAGAAAGAAAGAACCAGTTTTCCCTAAGAGTATGGCCGATGATAAGTAGACCATGCTTTAGAGAAAGCCAAACATCCAAAAACATTCGGGCATCACAGATTGACCTTCTTTTAGAGTAAAACAAAACAAATAAACAAACAAAAACAAAACAAGCAAACAATATAAACAACAAAATTCAGTGGGAAGAAAATGTAGCGTGTATCTGGGAGGATTTGGGAGAGGAAGGGTGAATATGAACAAAGCATGTACAATAGTCTCATAAAACATACTATATCTACATAGTTAAGAAAACACACACAAAGCATACATGTGTAATAGCAGTTATAGAAAAGAGGTCAATAATTTGAAATAGAACAAGTGGGTATATTGGAGGGTTTGGAAGAAAGCAAGAGAAGAAAAAATCTGTAATTATATAATAATATCAAAGACTAAAGAGTTTTTTAAAGAAACAAAATAGTTTTCTACTAGTAAAAAGTCCATCAGTGCAATCAACAAGGTTGAGTTCACCTATTCGCAATTTCAATTTTATTCTGGCAAAAATCATAAATGATTCTCCTATTTCTTTTTTTTCTTTCTTTTTTTTTTATTTTCGAGACAGGGTTTCTCTGTAGATTTTTGGTTTCTGTTTTGGAACTAGGTCTTGTAGACCAGGCTGGCCTCAAACTCACAGACATTCTCCTGCCTCTGCCTCCTGAGTGCTGGGATTAAGGGGTGCACCACCACCGCCCGGCTCTCCTATTTCTTTTATTTACTTTTGTTACTCAGTGTGTACATCTCATAGAAATTCTTCTTAACTGTAATTATTCTAGGAAACCATAAGAAGTATGCAGATAATAATATTCCTTTATGGATGTTCCTCATTATTAATGTTCAACTCAGAAATGCTTTAAAGACAGCATTTTAGTAGTAAATCTTTAACTACAGCAAAATTAGATGCAGATTTTTATGCTCATCAAATAAGAATTGAATAGATTATTATGATGGTGCTTTCAAGCTATATTCTTCCACCTGTGTGGAAATAATTTACATAATGTCAATCACTTAGCATTCAATTGAATACCTTCATTTTAAATTAAAACAGTTCCAGAATTCAAAATGTATGATTAAGCTTGTGTTTTGTGGAGGCTATGGTATTTTAAACTTTTTCTAAAAGTCGTGTATGCACTTAACCATTTTACACTTCAATATGAGAGATATACATGTATAATACTTTTAATTAAAATACATTACATAATTCTGTATTTCATATGTTGTACTTTAAAATTACGCTAAGGTAAGAATGAATATGATAATTTTTTTTTCTAATTTAACTTTCCAGATGTCAGCGTTGTTGAAGCCTGTGTGATGATGCAGTTTCTGTCCTTTTGTGGAGAGCCCACAATCTCATTTGTAATTATTTGCCTTCTATTTCAATTCTACACTTTTATGTTGGCCCCATGGAATGCAAATGTGTACACAGAGTGAGATGGAAATTGTAGAATCCAGAAAAAGGAGAAAAACAAATCATTTCATAAAAAAATGTAATTGTTACATACAGAATAGCTACATTCCAAGGAAGCAAATATCCCTTCATTCAAATTGGCTGACGTTGCATTTGTTCAATGTAAGCTATAAGGTAATCTCCATGGTCATTGTGGGAGGAAACCTCATAAGCTCACAATTACTGGTATCAACTATTGACATAATTATGACCCATGGTATCTCTCTCTCTATTCCAGAGTTTGGATTATGATATTAATAAAAATGAAAGACATTATCTCCTGGCTATAGCAATTCAATTATAGGTAAGAAAGAAATCAGCATATGTATCCACGTCAAGCCACTTTCCTTTCCAAGTTAGCTATTTCATGCCATATGTAGATGCTAGAAAGGATGACAGGGGCACAATCTGAAAAAAAAATCTTTCTGTGATCTTCACAGAGTGATATATACAAATCCAGGCAGTACATCCTACTTTAGCTCAGGCTATCTTAACCACAATCGACAACTGCTGCCTAAGGGTTCTTAGCTGACTGTGGCATGCTTGCATAACACTTGGTCATACACACAAAGTCGTTGAAAAAATATCCAAACACTAATGGTGACTGAGAGATAGCCAAATTACAATGAATAGCTTAGCATTTCTTTGATCTGTATTCCAAGGAAATATTAGCTTTATATTTAAAGTTTGCAATTTGTATTTTAAAGCATGCTTTATGCCACAAAGCTTGCTACTCTGCTCTATCTTATTAGGGATAAATATTTCATGATCAATAACTCATTTCAGGGAATTCAAAGGTGTCTTTCAAATAATCTTGTGACTTTTTAAAATTATCAAGGGAATATAATTTATTAAGAAGCAAGAATCTTCATGAATACTCTGTATGTAGGTTCCACTTCAAGGGACTTCTTGAGACTCATTCTTTTGATGTGTCACCAGCCTTTGATAATGTCTTTTGGTATTAAGAACGAAATACTTCTATGTCTGAAATGGCAAGTATAACAAAAATAGAACCATTCCCAAATGATTGACATTGAAATATCATAGCAAATGCCCCATAGAATGATGCTAGGATATTGAAGAAAGACAAATGCATGGAAATAGTGTTAGGAATCAATTTAGAGGTTATCAGTCAAGACATTCCTGGCCATGTTATGGTAAAACCTATATAAACACAATTAGCATCGTTTAGGGAAGATCAGTCTGTGGCAGATACATTGAGAGCACAAGGTGGCTGTGCTGCAAAAAAATGACAACAAATAGAATATAATGTGATTGGGATGTGAATTAAGAAGCTCAAAAGCACTGTGAGCACTGGTCATAGTGTGGTATGACATATACTAACATAAAATGCCGAAAACAACTGCTGAAGTCTATTCTGTATCTGAGTCAGTTATGATCCGTGATAAAGTCCTGAGCTTTTGCAGTCTCTCCTTCAATCTGGAAACCTGAGGACAGGAATGTGCTGTGCGCCATCCCCAGTTTAGACCCAGAAGCTCCTTGTTCATTTGTGCTTGCCCACTTTATACCTCTTTCTCCCTTTTTTTTGACACCTCAGTCTCATTTACACCGATTAGAAAGATTCATCTCATATGACTGTGTAATATTGCCCATGGATGTACTGAATTAGAGGCAAAAGGTAAAAAGATACAGATAAATATAGTATATAAGTAGATATGAATAGATATAAATTACTAAATAAACAAAACTGGAGCAGTATCATAGGATCACTCTAAAGTGGTTAACAAATAAAAAAAGAATTGAATATTGATAATCATTGAGTACAGCTGGCTGGGTTCTTGCTCTGTAAATACATTGGGCTTGAATTAATGGAGATCCTCTTGCATCCAACTCCAATTTAATCCTGATTGCAAGTGCTACCATCTCTAACACTGAATTAAATAGAAGTAGATATTACAATATAAAGTATTCACAACAAATTAGTCCTTCTTAGAATATAAGATCCGTATAATACAAGATACAGCAAAAGCTATCTGTTTGGAAACAGAAAAAAAAATAAAATGATTATCATCTTGAGGGTGTAAATGAAGAGTGGCCTTGCAAAACAGAATTCAACAAGCTGTTGGTAAATACCAGACTAAGAAGGAAAAAACAGTGTGTTTGTTCCTTAGAGATATGAAAAAACCAGAATGGTTGCCTCTCAAGAGACAAGAAAAGTAAGAAATCAGTGAAGGATTCCTTAAGCAGGAGACTGCTTCCTGACAGAGAGATGGACTAACTGATGCCTGTATGCCACTATCCCGTGTTTTCTTTTTGAGAGATAGGACAATGGGTGCATCATCTCAAAGCATGAAAGCCTGTGTAATAATGAGCAGTGACATAGACAGATCATGTTTTATTTTTCACATATTTCTCTTTTTGTCTATGGGATATGAGAATTAGGTTATAGCTAATAATTTTTGTGTTATTGTATAGTTAGTTCTGTGTGAACATATTTCTGGGAATTAAAATGGAGATATCAATGACTCAGGCATATTCAGAAATATATAGATGATAACTGTTTTTCTTCTTTTCCCTTTCTTTTTCCGTTTCTGTATGCTTGGATGTGAACTCCACAGTTTGGGAGCTGACTAGATCTGTACCTGAAGACAAATGCCTCTGCGGTGGAAGACAAACAGGAGAGAAACAATGAGAGTTCCTTGTGACTAGACATAAGAAACCATGTCCTTTGACTATCTATTATCATAGCTTGCCTTGTAAGAGGAAGCAATTCTGTTCCTTTTGATGTCCTTCATTGAAAGATAGTTTTGGAGCTATACAATTGCTTAGCAAATAGTAAGCTATATAAATGTCAGTGTAATACAACCCTGAACACTTTGTGAACAAAGGATTTCTTAAATGTTGAAAATCAGGAACTGTATGCCTACGTACGAAGTGATGCTTAGTGAAATTATAATCTGAATTTTTGTCTTCGGGTACTGAATATGAAAATCTCAAGGACCCGTTTCAGAATGTGGTTGGACAATAAATGTGATTCATTGATTTACATAATTCCTTATACACAAAAGTCCATGAAACCAAAAACAAACAAACAAAAAAAAAACAAAACTTGGCATCAGTTGGGAGATGAAAGAGGTTTGACAGCAATGAGAGAAAAGTTGAGTATGGAAATGGATTAAATAAAATGTGCTGAACTAGAACCATTCTGAATAAGGTCAATGCTATTCTCAAGTGCCTAACCAAAATAGTTTCTTACAAAGCAGGTCAGTTAATTGTGAAAATAATCTTGATCCAAGGATATCTAAACCTCACTGTGATGCATTATTGCTTTTTTCAAAAGACAGAAGAAATAGAAATATACTTCCGAGGAAGGAAACAATTGTGGGTTCAAGAAAAAATACTGTATTTAAGGTAGATATGCTCATCATATCTGTGTGCTTATAATTTATCAGTCATTTCTATGTGAATTTTGAACTACCAATGCCATGTTGGGGGAAGATATCAGTACTGTAATTTAACTGTGAATTGAAATATAGGTTTAGAAGAAAGTAGCTGAGTCAATGTGGTCATATATGTGAGTTAAAATAAGAAAGAACATCCTGTCTGGACTGCATCCTTGAAGAAATCTGACTTTCCTTCTACAAACTTTCATCAGTACCAATTTACTCCTCAAATGATATCATGTTTAGTGACCTCTCCCCTATACATGCTGTAATTTCACTGGACTGATGCTGTGCAGATCGTGTGTTTACAGTCATAGCCACTGTGAGTGCATTTGTGCAAAGACCCCACTCAAAGGTTTAACAAAAAAAAAAAAAAAAAATGAAAAGATAAAAACTTCGTCTGCAGTTGGGAAGATAGTGGTGTAAAGAATAGAGGGAAATTTGAAGGATGGAATGGGACTGATTTGATGCAAACATTACCTGTAAGTGTGAAAATCTCAAGTACTAAAGAAAGAAATGAAAAGCCTTTTAAATATTCCACACTACATGAAGTAGAAGAACATTAACACTATATGAAAGTTATATAAAATGATTATATATATATATATATATATATATATATATATATATATATATATGAACAATTTGAATGGAAACCTATATTAGGGCTTAGCTTCCGAAGCCAACTTTGCAAAGAGCCTTGATAGTACAAACTACAAAGGAAAAGATTCAACAATTTTAAAGACCTTCTCTCCCTCATTTTAGTCTTCATTCTTCCACACACAAGAGAACAAAGGAGACACGATGTTCTTGCATCCACTGTGTGCCACTGTTAAGTTCTTTTCATTTGAAATAACTTTCTTCGTTACTATTTGTTTAACTCTAGACAAACAGGCCAGACATATAAATGAAATCTCTTAGTCACAATGCTGAAAATCTGGACAAAATAGTTTCTTTATGAATTTTCATTCATGGGTGCTCTGTTCCTGTGTATCCCTTTCTCCTGACGACCCATTACATCTGTATTTCTTTTTTTTAATAGAAAGTAAATACTATAAAGAAGTAAATTAGCCTCTCTTTTTTTCAATGGGGAAGTATTAGGGGAAAAATTCCATAGAGGGAGTTTGGAACTACATAGGGCTAAATGATCTCTCTATATAATACTATTTTCCTCTAAATACAAATTTATTATAACTTTTAACTAATAAACTGATACAGTTAAAGGCTGATGACAACGCCTAATATTTAAATACAGCAACTGTAATAATCTGGACTAATGAAATGTAAAGGGACCCATGTTCACTGCACATGACAGCATACAGGGAAAGTCATTACATTCTTTGGAATACACCTTTGCAAAGCTCAGGATTTTTTCCAGAAACTTGTATGATATAGGTAAAAGCCACTGGGGTAAAGACCAGACATATATCTCAGTTGGTAGATCATTTGGTTATCATGCACAAAGCCCTGGATTCAGTGTTTATGCATAGAATCTAGAAATAAACTAGATTTATTAAAAAATTATTAAAATAAAATTTATTAAAATGAAAAAAATAACACCAGGAATAAAATAGTCTTGTTGGCATGCAACCCTAAGCTCAGCTTTTGAGTGGAAGAAGGTGGATCAGAATCTGTCACCTTTAGGTGTACAGTAAGTTCACGACCAGCATAGGACACTTGATATTTCTTCTGAATTAAAAACCATCCAAGATTGTGAGAACATTGTTGAGTTTGTTTCTACCACTCAACTTAACTGATCATGAATAGAGCTGTCGTTTTCACTTACTTCATTACCAAAATATAAATGACATGCTTTTCCTATTTTTTCAATTACGTTTTCTTTTTTCATTTAATTGTGGGTCAGAAATGTACATACAACCATTATCTTTTTTCTTTCATTGGAACATGTAACCCACTTTATAACAAACTCAAAACATTATCATAAAATAGATCCATGTTTGATATCTGACTTTACTGAAGGTTGTTTTAAGATTTCTTGGCAAGTTTGGGCTTTGATGTTTGATGTAGGAGTGTAGTAAAAGCATTTTTATGGATATTTCCATTCTGCAATGATCATTTTGAGAAACAGCACAACAAAAAGTCAATGAGTATGTATCTGATCCACACTAGACTGTACATGTTGGCGGAGGCTTGCTTGTTTATTCCTGGCTGCCTTGTTGGCAGAGGTCTGCTTGTTTGTTTCTGGCTGCCAAGACCCAAAATAATCACACAGAAATTGTATTAATTAAAACACTGCTTATCCAATCACTTAGGCATATCTTAAATTAACCAGTCTCTATTAATCTGTGCTTCACCATGAGATTGTGGCCTAATGGCAATTTTCTAGCAGGCTCAGGAGGGTGTTTTTCTCCTGTGGTGGCTACATTATATCTCTCCGACTCTGCCATCTTTCCTTCTCTATCAGCTTGGAATTCCTGTTATACTCTATTCTGCTAACCCACTGGCCAAAATATCTTTATTCATTAACCAATAAAAGCAACACCTATGTAGAAGGTCTTCCCACACGAAGTACACACAAAGCAAAACAAAACAAACAGATGAACAAACACACAGAACATGAAAAAAAAAACATATAAACTGTTAACACCCAGCATCTTACAGCATGGAAAAGGCAGTAGCATGAGAAAAAGCACTTAAAAACAAAAATAACAGCAACAGAAATAAAATATAACAATGAACCTGGGAATCTGAACAGTTAGTAGTGTTCAGTGTTAAAGGATATAAGTACAGATCATATGATCTCATGTAAAGCATTGCTTGTGGCTTATAATCCCAGTGCTCCTACAAATAGAAGGTGATAATAAGACAGTCCTGGAGTCTCATGAAGCAGCAAGCCTGGAATACAAATGAGCAACAACAAACCCTCTCTAAAAACAAAATGAAAGTTGAGGACCAACACCACAGGAAGTCCTCTGACTCCAACTCAAGTGCCATGGCAACAGCACATGCTAAACATATACATACACACAAATCATTCATGTACACCCTTTAGATATATAAAGATTTTAAAGTGAGGCCTTTGTCCATTTGTATTTACTTTAAGTTAAGTTCATATTACCCGGAAACATACAACACATTGTATAATGGTTGGAGATAATACAATGCACTGAATGAGGTTAGACTCATTTGATATAATTCCTCTGTTAAAGGTCCAGGGCCAGAAAAAGTGTTTCCTCAACTAGCATATCACAGGAAAATCTTTGCTAACATTAACATGTCCACTGGCCTTCTTTACCTGAATCACTCTTGGTTGTTTTCTCAAACTCACACACACACACACACATGAGAGAGAGAGAGAGAGAGAGAGAGAGAGAGAGAGAGAGAGAGAGAGAGAGA
>JABTXL010012463.1:8521612-8587994 GCA_025134845.1 Neodon shergylaensis
AGAGAGAGAGAGAGAGAGAGAGAGAGAGAGAGAGAGAGAGAGAGAGAATATTCCTAATATTAATCTATTAATCTCAGGGTCCCTTGGCATCCATTTTATGTAGTGTTTGCACACACTAATCTACTTTACAATGGTGTTTCTTTCAGATAAACTGTGTTTTACCTAGAGACTCAGCAAAGGGTCAATTCTATTACAGTTATATGTAGCACAAATAATAAAATCCCAGAGACAGAAATTGAGGTTCAACCCGAAAACCAGAAAAGCAAGGCAGCCAAGCCACTAGAGAATTCTTTCCTCTGTCAATGCTCAGCAACCCCACTAAGCAGCCTAAGCCTCTCTCTCTCTTCTTCTATTTTTCATTTTCTCCACTGCTGGGATTAATGGCATTTCACTCCCTAGGACTGAGATTAACATGGCTCACACCATCTTGATTTGTTTCTGCATTGAACATGTATAGCCCAGAGTGGCCTTGAACTAATAGAGATCCTTCTGAATTTGTCTTCCAAATCTTGGGATTAAAAGTGTGTGCCACGGGGCTGGAGAGATGGCTCAGTGGTTAAGAGCATTGCCTGCTCTTCCAAAGTTCTTGAGTTCAATTCCCGGCAACCACATGGTGGCTCACAACCATCTGTAATGAGGTCTGGTGCCCTCTTCTGGCCTGCAGACATACACACAGACAGAATATTGTATACATAACAAATAAATAAATAAATATTAAAAAAAAAGTGTGTGCCACCACTGTCCAGTGGCTTTAACTTTGCCTCTGGTCTTCATGAAAGATTTATTTATCAAAATACCAACAATATACCACTAAAGTTGCAAGCGTGCACAGTTCCTATTAATAGCTCAGGCTGATTCCCTTACCAGTGGTTCATGCCTAACTCTACCATGGTATTCTTCACCAAAGGCTGTTTCTCCTTTTATTTTTAATGCCCTTTATTGACTTATGTGACTTGCTTTTCCAGCGACAGCAGAGTAGCACAGGTGAACACTCTCTGTTCTCAACAAGTTCTTATGTAATAATTTCATCCTGTACTTATCAGTACACATTCAGGTAATTTCTATTGATTAAGTGGTTCAAGGTTATTGATTTATGTGCAAAGTTACAATATTGCTCCAACCCCTTAGGCTGCAGGTTTTGTTTCAAATTAAAACTGCACTATCCTCTGGGTGTTATCAAGAAGCAAAACAGATCTGTTTTTATTTTATTCTATTTTTTTTTACTAAAAGGTTTGTTTGGGAGCCATACTAATATAAGATGTGACTGCTTAAAAAATTTTCCTTTTGCATACCCAATCATTGATTTTAATTAGCAACCATTTATAAATCTCTTTTTATTTTCACCTTTACATCTTCACGAATCTGAAGGAAGAAGACATTGGAAGAAGACATCTCTCAGTTTGAGGACCATCACTCTTACTAGACAGCCTCGAGATGAACAGCAATTGTTCACTGTGCTGAGTAGTCCCTGGAGTCTGGGAAACATCTGCCTCCTTCAACTGTCTCAAGGAATTCAGCACCTCACCATCTCCCATTCTTTTGTCTAACTTTCTTTTTCACGTTTCATTCCCGAGACTCTGAAAAGGTAGCTGTGGTGGTTTGAATTAGAATGACCTGAACAGACTTGTGTATCTGAGTGATTAGTCACCTGGGGGTGGATCAATTTTGAAAGGACAGGGAAGAGTGGCCTTGTATGGAGGAAGTGTATCCTTGTTGGAGTAGGGGTGGACTTATTTGGAGAAGGTGTGGTATTGTAGGAGGAACTGAATCCCTGAATTTTCAAAAACCCATGTCAGTCTCAGTTTGACTTTCTCTGTGTGCTGTATGCCATTTGTATATCTCTCAGTCTCATGTCTGCTGTCATGATGCTCATGGCCTATTCCTCTGAAACTATAAGCAAACCTCCAATGAAATGCTTCTTCTATGAGGCCGTCTTGCTCAATCCATCAGCTAGTTGGATGAAGGCTCATCTCAGGGTATCAGCTGGTTGACTGGATTGGAAGCCACTCTTTGCAGACTACAGGTGGGGTTGTCCTCTCACTATCTCTTCACAGGACCTTGCCCTTTGTTCAGGTTTTGTTGTCTCGTCCTGTATGCAAATCTTCTTTCTTTTAATGGAACTACTGAGATTGAGGCAAGGCCTGCCCTCAAAGACAATTTTACCCTTCTCACTTCATTCTGAGCTCTGTCTCAGCCAAGACATAAATTTAAGGATGCAACATTTGAGGAGGACATAATTTAGACAATAGCCAGCAACAAGTGAAAATTGAGACTCAGGGTCAGCAATGTAACTCAGAGGAAGTGTGCTTGATAGACTTGGGTAAAGCCTTCTGCTCAGTCCCCAAGACAACAACAAATTAAACAAAATCAGAATCCAATGTTAACAGGCAAAGATACTGGATGAATGCTCAAGCTTGAGTTTGTAAGTCTGATTTTAAAGATAACTATATCTATACTAATTCTTTAACAATGCTTAAAATGATTCTCTACTTAATAATCAAAATAGTGAAAGAGAAAGGAGTCAAAACTTCTCAAATTCATTCTCACTAAAATGCAAGGACCCACAGAATTTTAAGTATGTGAGAATTCATTTTGATTACACACGTCTCTGATATTTTTCATAATATGAAATAATAAAGTTCCTACTTCTCAAGTTTGTGAGACCATCTTTTAAAGCAAGCACATAAGTCTTTCCACTGTGTTGCGTTCAAAGTTTTGCTATCAGGACTCTGTTAAAAATGCAAAATGAATTTTTAACAGAACATTGACACTTGCATTGTTAATGTGCCTCCAGGCATGTAATTAGCTGAGAAGTTTAATCTTTTATATTCCAAAGTTTGATCAGAATGCATAAAGCTCAGAAAAGCTATGAAGTATTGACCACCATCTTTGATAAAAAGAGAGTTCTTAGAAGAATTTCCATAAATGCAAGTTCTACCTACTTCTCAATAACTATATTAAATATAAAAAGTGATTTTTAATTTTTAAATATCAAACAGCAGCAAAGTGTCCTTTGCATTTTCTACTACAGCTTCCTGAGAGATGCCATTTGTTTAAGAAATTGAAAGAAGTCATATGCAGGGCAGATAAATGGACCCTTTATTTTATAAAGGATTTTTCTTTGACAAATTTTATAACATGTAGATGGAAATATTATTTGGAATATAGAAAATGGAATTAAGTTGTAAGCTTTAAATAATTTAATATTCACCACATTTATTTATTAATGTTTGGTAAATACTGAAAAAATACTATTGCCTGAAGCTTTATATTTATGCTCATAATCAGCCATATGACAGAGTAGATAAAGGTGAGGTTTCCCTGAATGTTGGTGATTGGGATTGTGAGAGCAAATTGAATAAGGTTGGCGAAAAGACAGCTTGCTTAGGAATTAGATTCATGTCAAAATAGGAGTTAGTGATACTTATCACATCAGTATGAAGGTAATTTTGTCTCATTTGGAGAATCTCTGGATGGCTGCATTATAATTGCTCAAAATCTATCTCTTTTATTTTTATATTGACACACTGTTCAGCAAAGGGTGAATCATAAATAAATTTTGCGGCTTAATCATATCATTCCCCAAAAGGAAAATCAAAGAGTTCTTTTGCTATATCTACAACATACTAAGAAGTCTTCCAAATTTTGGCTCTTTTGATTCTCAAGGGAGTGTTTCAGTGCAGGAATGTTTATCTTACACATCATTGATTCTATAACCTTGGACATAAAATAATAGTTGTTTTTTCTTGGTGAAGTACAAGGTTTTTAGACCTATTTTTATGTTTCTCTAATAGATTAACCTAGATGCACTGCTTCAAACTTATCACAGTCTCATGTTCTATAGGTATGTTCCAGGCTACAAAATGAGATTATCAAGAAAAGACAAACCAGACTCAGAATAAACATTGCAAGGAAGCTGAGAAAATCATGTTTTGAGAGACACTATCAAAGATCATAGCCTGCAAGGCAAATAATAAAGAAATAAAATAACAGCAACAAAACAATTATTAAGCATTTACAAATCTCAGTTGCCCATAATTAATTAATTTCTTGATAGGGTCAATAAGTTCTATTCTTGTTTTCTTCGATCAAAATAATTAAGTTGGAGTAGAAAATTCCTATAATTATTTCCAGCCCTTTAAAATGAGATCTGTTTGTATAAGCTTTTCATTTGGATTTATTTTCAAGAGTGGGTCTAGATTTTAACACTCATCCTTATAGTAATGGCCTGTATATATGTGGTGGGGATTAATTTTCTTCAAGCAGGAAGTGTCTTGATTTAGGATTTAAAGTTATGTAAAAAGTATCTTCAGGCTTCAAATAAATTTTGAGTTAATTTCCATTTCAATTAAAATATTTATAAAACTTTCTAACATTGTAATAAAGGATTTTCTTTTAGCTCTGAAGAGGATGATTCATAAAAGAAAGAAAAATGGAGGGCAGTCGAGAAAGGCATAGATCACTAAGGTTGTATATTTGTGAACTCATAATATAGAAAAATGACTCAACTATGTTAATAGAGATTACTTAATGAAAAAGCTACGACTGTGACACCTTCTGTCTGTCCCTCAACAAATGCTTGCCAGTCCCTTCCTTGGGTTAAACAAACAATACAAAACAAACATGGAAAAATAATATAGGGCAGCTTTTGTTGATGAGACTGGGGTTGCTCAGTGTACAAGATTCTTTCTGTGAAGGCATGGGAACCATAGTCAGATCTCCAAAGCCCACACATAGAAATGTCTCACACATTTATGATCCCATCACTGAAAGAGGTAGAGATCCGAGCAGAGGCATCATTGGGAATGCTGGCCACCAACCTACCTGAAAAAAAAAATGTGAGCTTCACCTTCAGTGACAATTTCTCCTTAATGGTGTAAGACATGGAGAGATAGAAGAGAAGAGACAGCAGACATCCTTTTGCGATCTATCTACAAATGTTCAGCGTTATCCATCCACATATCTGGACATTCACAAATTCATACACACATGTACAACACAGAAATACATACACAGACACACCATTATAAATCCATTATTGTCATCATGAAGAAAATATAGTGAGATGCCTCTTCTATTGCCCTACTCACAAAATTTCTGCCAGGTACCAGATCAAAATGTGCTATGCTAGAGATAAGAGCCATTGCAGATGGAATGTGACAGAACAAAATATTAAAATATATTGATCAATATATTTTGAAATGTACTTGCATTTCAAATGTATTTTAATAAATAAAGACTGCCTGAAGATCTGAGAGTAAAACACTCCCACTGGTAAATTTTACAGACCAGATTATGGTAATACACACCTTTAATCCATGTAGCCACAGTGGCACACACCTTTAATCCCAGTGGCGCATGCCTTTGATTCCAGCACCAGAGTGAAACATAAGATGGGGTAAGACAGTTCTCAAATGCATTCTCTTTCTGAGTTTCCAGGAGGCAGAATCACCATTCATACTCAGGTCGAGGTAAGAGCAAGTGGCTGGCGGCTTGGCTTTTCAGATCTTCAGGTTGAACCCTAATTTCTGACCCTGAGTTTTTATTAATTGTGCTTCAGCTCGATTATTCATTTCATAATCTATATAAATAATATTATTTGTTGCCAGAGAGATAGCATTTCATAAGTTATATTTTACTATGAATTTGAGGTAAGCAATTCATGAAAGTAATTTCAGGACTTTGTTACAATGATCCTTAAATGTAAAGATCATAAGAAGAAAGGGTATGTGAAACTGGGCAGATACTGGAGTTCTCTTGGCCCTTTCTAAAGACGCACCAGAAATGGTATTGTCTAGAGGAAGTGAAGAAGATTTTTTTTTTCCCTCAGGAGTCATCAGAGAACTATTATCTCACTGATACTTTTGTTTCAGAGTTTTATCCTATAGAAGGAATGGGGAGAAAACTACTTTTGAACAAGCCATCCAGTGTGAAAAATGTTGATATGGAAGGCGTAAAACTTTGGTTCAGATGAGAGAAGTACTTTTTGAAGTACACTTCCTTCAGAATTGCTAATATGGAGAACTGCTAAAATTGAACCCTATGATGGTACATGTCCTGTTACATCAAAAGAAGTGTTAGTAGGAACATTGACACGGAAACTATCTTTGTGGGTAAGAGAAGGATGAGAAGATGTGTCACAGACAGTAGAGGGAAGATGGATTGTGTGTCAGCAAGGACTTGCTGAATTGTCTTCTATATTGGGTTTTAAAAAATGCTGCTAAAATGAGCTTTAGAACTAAGTACATTTCTCCATACAGTATTAAGATGTGACCCGCTTTTCCCTCTTGCTTATAGTAAAGCATAAGAAAAACAATAACTTGGGTGAGAAGCTACTAAGAAGAGTACAAAGTCTACTTTTCACCATTTGTAAAGTTCTTAGTGCATTTCTATTTCAAATGATACTAAAAACTGCTATTGAAACAGTTCCAGGGGAAACTGTATAAAATTTTACAGAATATATTAGTCAAGAATGTGTTTTCAGATCTAGTTTACCAAGTCAGCTGTGGCCAGGGGTAGAGAATCTGACCATGAGATATATTTGTATGTCCTTATATTCACAGTATTGGTCTTTGCCGCAAAAATACCAATTCACAAAATTCTATAGAATGTTTTACTTGTAGAAACATGATGGACACACCATCTTACCCAACACTAACTTAGAAAACATGAGCTGGCAATGCTTACCTGATTTGAACTCTGCCAATAAGACTCTGGGAACAGGAAGGGTAAAGGTATGATTCCTATGGAATATATGTGAATTTCATGGGTATATATCATCTACCTGCAGTGAATGTGCCATCTTTGAAATGCAGTGGAGATGTGTTTAGACCAACAAGGACAGGTTTTCTTTCCATAAAACTTCTTTTGGTCTTGTTTTTCTTTAATAAAACACTGATTGTCCAGTAGCCAGGCAGGAAGTATAGGTGGGATGGCCAGGCAGAGCAACAAGAACAGGAGAATTATGGGAAGAGAAAAGACTCAGTCTGCAGTTGTAATCCAGACACAGAAGAAGCAAGATGAGAACGCTTCGCTGATAAAAGTTACCAAAACACATGGCTCACACAGACAAAAAGTATGGGTTCAGATGTAAGATATAGGAGTTGATAAGAAACTTGAGCTAATCGGCCAACCAGTTTATAATTAATGTAGACCTCTGTGTGTTTCTTTGGGACTGAATGACTGTGGGACTGAATGGGACAGAAACCTCGGTCAACATGGGTAATTAGAGGAAATGTAAAAATAGTAAGTGCTCAGTCAATGTAAAAGAGTTGTAAACACTCCTGGGTTGAAAAACAAATTGCAGCATAGATGTGGTTAAAAGGAGACCCAAGTCATAAAAGGAACTAATTTGCAGAAGCCTGTGAGAACAAAGTGTGGGGTGTAACCCACACTGTGAGTATGAACTCCAAGCACCTCACAGCTGTATGCATATCCTTCCTCCTCAGAGAACCTTTGCAAATGTTTCTTTTATTTTGTTTTGGTTTTTCTAGACAAGGTGGTTTCTCTGTAGCTTTGGAGCCTGTCCTGGAACTAGCTCTTGTAGACCAGGCTGGCCTCGAACTCACAGAGATCCACCTGCTTCTGCTTCCTGAGTGCTGGGATTAATTGTGTGTGCCCAGCAAGACTTTGCAATTGTTAAAAACCACAAAGTCCAGAAGTTACTTTCATGAATTGCTTGTCTCAAATTCATAGTGAAATGTAACTTAGTGATATGCTAGGTCTCTGTTTGGCAATAAAGTCATATTATTTACATAAATTATGAAATGAATAATTGATCAATATATTTTAATAATTTATTCTATTTTCAATTTGTTGCTTGAAATAGAGTGTATGCAAATAAGAAACCCAATATAACTAGAAGCTAGCTTTACAGTGAATAATGAATATATATTTAAAATTTATTAGAGTTTCCTAATGTTTCACTTTTCCATACCTTTCTCCTATTCTTCTTTTATTCTTTTCATACTGGTTACGAATATCAGGCGCTTGAGAAAATATTTTAATTATATATAATAAACTTGTGCTCAGAGTTCCAAAATAAAGAATATTTAAGTAAATATCAATAATAAAGGTTTATAAACATATACATATTAAATATATTAAATATTTATATGTATCTCTTACTTATATACATTTTCAATTATATAAGTATGACTTGATCCTGATGTCCTCCTCAAAACCATACCCCAATTTATCTAAATTGCCAGTACAAGACTTTACCTCAAAGCATATGACATTTCTAGCAGTGCAAGAGATAAGCAAAGATGTTTTTAGCACATGTATTTATAGAGAAAACTTAAGATTGGACAAATAAGAACATATTCTTAAACCTGAAGTGAGAGAAGATAAGTCTGATCTCAGATATTGGGAGATTCTAAAGTATTATTTGTTCTACTAAATTTGATACATTAACCAGATACTGTTATGTTTCAGATAAGAAATGTCACCAACGATGCAGTTTAAAAGCATGTTTGCCAGCTTGGAGGCTCTTGCAATGTGACTGGATGCTGTATGAATTACTTCCTTATTGCTTTGATAAAACACATGACTTACAGAAGGCAATTTGTAGAATGGAGGATTTATTTTGGGTTTAGATTTCCAGAGGACTAGGATTCTGTCACTGTCATGGCCAGGAGCATTGCCGTAGACAGGCAGGCATCCAGTTGTAGCAGTAGCTGAGAGTTCATCTCAAAGAAAGAGCTCACCAGTTATGCTGGCAAGCCATTGCAAACTTATGCCCCAACACACATACACAGTGACACATCTCAGAAAAAAATACTACATCTCCTATTCGTTCCCAAACAGCTTCCAACTGTGGACTAAATACTCAAATCTTCAAACTTGTAGATGATAACTCATTCAAAACAGCACAAACACAAAGGGCTCTTACCCAATAAATGTGCAAATCCTTTTGTGTATTATGGTATTTGCAAAAATTGAGAATATTGAGAAAATAGTACTCCATGGAAGTGTTCTACAAAGACAAACCTTGTCCCCATTCGCCCTGCTTGTCTCTGGTTCCTCATAAGGTGAATTGCTCAGTTCCACTATTATTCCTGCCTTCCCACAACCCAGAGTAATGGGGACAAGCAGCCAGAGGCTCAATCTTCTGAAGTCATAAGTCAAAATTCAGTGATTCCTTATTTACATTCATTTGTTCAGGTATTTGCCCAAAAGCTGGCAAGTTTCATACATATATTTATTTAAAGGTACTTTTTAAAATAAAAATTTCCAGTATAGTAGTTTTCCAGTATTGTGACTACTTAACTGTACTTTTGTCAAATTCAACATTACACTCACAAACTTTCAAGCATTAAAATGGACCTATCTATCCCATACATAAAAATTCACTCAAACTTGAATATTAATAAAATACTTAATGGTTTACAAATTTAACTACGCAACTGATTCTATCCTTAGTAGATTTTGTATTCTATCAACCACTGGTGTAAGGTCATTTCCACGGTATTTGTGAGAATGTTATACAAAGCAGCCATATAAACCAGAAAAAGAATTCCACATGGGTTTGGAAGAAACTTGGTCTGACATTCTTATCAAATGGCCTCCCTCAGGAGCCTTCTAAGCCAACAATTAACTTGTACTCAAGATTTGGATTGTGACCCAAGACCATTATGAATTCTTGGAGTGTCCTTTCTCACCCACACAGGATGCTATCTTTTCAATATTTAGCTTCTGCTTTTTATTGTATCTTTACCATATCATTTCCTTCAACTTTGTATGGTTAGATTGCATAACACATAAACTCGAAATCTTAAGTTTTGATCAAATTATAACAAGTGACAACTACCACAATAAAAATATAATTTTTTTAAATTAAACATAAAAATTCTTCATGTTGATCAATGACATGTTAGGACTTGTAATAGACTAAAAATGTTACTCACATCCATTTTAGAGTAGATATACGTATGTATGCATAGATACCTACAAAAGACATGATTCATATAAATATATGTACATATATATACATATGTATACTTTATATAAAGTATTCAATAATTTATCTCATAGAACTTTTAAGATTAATGAAAATCTTATAAAATTCAAGTATTTAAAAATCATAATGAATTTTTAATGTTTAGTAGATATATCTGTGAAAGTGGATCCAAGTGCCTATATAAAAAAAGTCACATGAATTTCTGATAATCCATTGCTGCAAATTTATATAAGCTATTTATATTCATTTGAAAGTATCAGCATATATAATAATAAACATCTTGCTGAGTAGTTGTGGCACATGCCTTTAATCCCAAAGCTTAGGAAGTAGAGGTAGGCAGATCTGTGTGGCTTCAAGTCTGGCCTGGTATACGAAGTTTGTTCCAGGACAGCCAGGACTGTTACACAGAGAAAACCTGTTTCATAAAACAAAAAACAAACAAACAACAAAGAAACAAATAAAATGAGACAGAGAGAAAAGAAAGAAAAAGAGAAGAAAAAGCCAACGTCTCTTTTCCTATAGATATTATTAGATTCTTATATTATAAAGTCATAGTCACCTGTTTTGTGGAGAATGGGAATTCATTACTCTGTGAGGTTTGTTTATTACAATTATATTGGTGTTGCCTCTTCTATTATATATATATATGAACATCAATGGTTGTATTATGAAATAAATGCTTGAATCTTTCAATTAATCAGACAGAAAGTTAACTTTCTAGTCTGAACTTGTTGTGTACTAAGATACACAACAGTTTTAGCAGTAGAGAAAAGAAGCTTGATTATGTGGGACACGGATGTTCTATTGCAGCGCACCGCGCACCGTGGCCCCGGTCTGCGCTCTATGTGCTAGACCCCAGTTTGCGAGCTTCGGTCAAGGGGCTGGAGGTTGAGAACACACACGCAGAGACAGAACGACACGCAGACCTTTAAACACTGATACCAAAGCCCCTCTTTAATAGCACCATGTAAGCTTAAATACACTGCAGTCAATGGCCAACAGGTGAAAATCCCATCCTCAGATCCTCTAAGCTAGGCACAGCTTCTAGTAACTTTAACTAGAAGGTTCTAGGAGGGAAGAGCAGCTGAAGGCCAGGACTCATTAGTCCCAACATTCTATTCCTTTGCTTTTCCAATTTAGATTCTTTTAATTTAACTTGTATGTTCTCTTTTCCATTGTTTTTAATTTTGGCACAAGATATATTAGATAAATTTTAATCATGTATTTGTTATCAGCTTAAGGTGATCTACAGTCTATTCCTTTAGTCATATTTTTGATCACTCTATAATCTCTACTTCTCATCCTTTCCCTCAGTCTTTATCTCTTTCTCATCTTCACTTCACAAATTTTTAGAAAGGGAATTGACAGCTGCGTTACATGTTTTTATCAAAATGATATCAGTTAACCCACTGAAAGTTATGCTTTCTTGAGTCACAGGCCTTTGCCTAGATTTAGTGTGTTAAGAGACGTTTCCTCATATGGAACAGGCCTTTAATACAACTGGAAGATACTGGAATGCACCAATTCCAACTGTGTCCTAAAATCACCAGCAGGAACGACTTGATTGACATATTGGTACTACCATCCATACAGCCTGTAAGAGAGAACTATTGATGAAAATTATCTTCCAGTAGTAATGATAGTTCCTTCTGAGTAGCAGAGAGGGAGCTTTCAACTTCTCATTATGCTGGTTTTCCCATGTCCTGAGAACAAAGCATGTAATACCTTTAACAAAAAGGCTAACAACTAGTTCTGACTTAAAAACAATAGTAGATGCACCAGCATACATGGTTGAGGGGCCTCCATGACCTATTTGAGCAAATAACTCACAGAAGTAGCTGGTACTATACGAACTTTTATTTCATCCAATAATCTCGTAAGACCTGGGAGTGCCCTATCTCACTTAAATAAATGGTTTATTTTCTGAATTTATTGTATTATTTTCATGTTTTTCAATTCAGTAAAATGAATATTTCTAGCATTATAATAATATAATGAAGAATTTTTACAGAATTGTAATTTTTAAAGGGTGAGACATAAATTGACACACCTCTGGACACCTAATTTTGGATAAAGGTGCCAGAAATAAACAATGGAATAAACAGAATATATCTTCAGCAAAAAAGTGCTGATCAAACCGGATGTCTGCATATAGAAGAATGCAAATAGATCCATGTTTATCACCCTGCACAAAACGTAAGTCCAAGTAGATCAAAGCTAACAGCATAAAACCCCATGCAACTAAACCTAATAGAAGAGAAAGTGGGGAATAGCCTCGAACACATTGGCAGAAGAGGCATCTTTCTGAAGAGAACACTATTAGCACAGGCACTAAGATCAAAAATAAGAAATGGAACCTCATTAAACTGAAAAGCTTCAATAAGCCAAAAGACACCATCAATCAGACAAAGCAGCAGCATACAGAATGGGAAAAAAAAATTTTTTTACCAATTCTACATCTGATAGAAGACTAATATCCAAAATATATAAAACCCTCAAGAAACTAGATATCAGAAAACCAAATAATACATTCAAATATGTGCTACAAATGTAAACAGAGAATTCTCAACAAATGAATCTGAAATGTCTGAGAAATACTTTAAAAATGTTCAACATTCATAGCCACCAGGGAAATACGAATCAAACTACTTTGAGATTCCATCTTACATCTGTGAAAATAATCAAAATCAGTAACACAAGTGATAGCTCATGCTGGCAAGTCTATGTAAAGAGGGGATCAATTCTCAATTGCCCGTGGCAGTACAAACTTGTACAGCTACTATAAAAGACAATATGATAGTTCCTCGGAAAATTTAGAATTAATCTACCTTGAACCCAGCTTCTATTGCTCTTGGGCTTCCAGCTAAAGGACTTTCTACCCTACCACAAATACCATTGCTCAGCTATGATTGATGCAGCTTTATTAACAATAGCCAGAAACTTGATACAACTTAGGTGTCCCTCTAACAAAGAATTTGTAAATAAAATATGTTCCAGCTGGGTGGTGGTGGGGCACACCTTTGATCCCTGCAGTCAGGGAGGCAGAGGCAGGTGGATCTTTGTGAGATGTGACCAGCCTGTCTATGAAGCAAGTTCTAGGACTTCCAGAGATAGACAGAGAAACCCTGCCTTGAAATATAAATAAATAGCTAAATAAGATAACAAAGTAAAATGTGGTCTATTTACCTGGTAGAGTATCATTCAACTGTTTTTAAATTAAGTTTTATTATGAAATTCAAAGACAAATGGATGGAACTAGAAAAAAATCATCATTAATGAGGTAACCTAGATGCAGAATGACAGATAAGAAAAGTATTCACTTATAAGTAGATATTAACTATTAACTAAATGATAACCAACCTACAATCCACAGATCCAGAGAGTTAGGTATAGAGGAAGGTTCTAAGTATGAAGCATTGGCTTTCCCTGGAAGTGGGAAATGGATTAGATTTTGGAAGGGTGGGGGCAAGAGTAGGAGGAATCAGGTGTGTGGGATGGCGAGAGAAGGTACAGGGAGAGTCATGGAATTTGGAGGTGGCATTTTGAAACCCCAGTGCAGTAAAACCTTATCATAATCTGTGGTGGTAATCCTTGAGAACTCCTACTAATGAAGGTTACAGAGTCTGAACTGGCCTATCTTTTGGAATCAGGCAAGGCTTCCAGAGGTTGGACTGGGCTGCATTGTGCTGAGTTGTTGTCTCATGGGGTTTGGTTTGCAAATAGCCAATGTTGATGCTAGGACAGAGGTAGCCCTCTGAAAACTGACATGGGGGGGGGGGGACAATGAAAGGAAAACAACCACATACCTTGTTGAATGTAGAGAGGTCAAGCTGGTGCCTTCATGGAGACTTAAACCTTTTTAAAAATCTTTTTAGCATGAGAAGGTACTCTTGAGGTTATGGAAACAACAACCCAGCCACAAAATTCTTGATGTACAGTCACTGTATCCTAGAAGTGCTTATTTTATATTCTTAAGCTTTCTTAGAGTTTTTGTGGATGTACATTGTTGAACATTGGGTGTCATTTTGTAATTAGAGACTGTGCTTTTGTTTCCCAATTGCCCTGACCCGAATAGTCACAGGAAACTATATTAATTACAACACTGGTCCATGGTTCAGGTGTATTCCTTGATATTATATCCACAAAATTTCTTTCTGAGTACCAAATTGTCTTCCTGAGTAGATTATTTGAAACCATTTAATATCTTATAATATAATAGTTAATACCAAATAATTTGGGGGCATTTCTTCCTGTAATGTCATCATCAGTAAACTTAACAATAACTAGAATAAATTCCCTGATGTATCTTCTGCTTAGATTCATGTTCCTTTGCTTAGAGAAACATGAAGATTTCTAACATTGTTCTGAAAATAGCACAGGTATGTTTGTTATTAAACATATAGGCACAGATAGGTTTAAATATGTAATATCTAACCAATCGATTCCTCCATCACAATCTGGTATTAATCAAACTGCATCTGTTGAAAATGTTTTGCCCTTGGGTTAAGAGGATATATTATTGTGTTTCATAGCCATAGCTGAGGAAGAGAGTACAAATAGGCTTTTACAGGAACTGATTGCTGACAAGGTCTCTGGAGGATTGTAACGTTATGGTGGTTTCTAGAGCAAATGAATTAAAGGTGTGTGGGTAACAAAAAACCTTTTAGATCCCAGTGGGGGTTGTTTAAGTTTCACAAACAAAGCAAAAATTTGACTGTCAGAAAGGAGAAGACAGTAGTTGTACATTGAAAATAATTCACTTTCCCTCTTTGCTTTCTCTGTTAAGGAACACTGCCTTCGAGTCTGGCCTTCAGGTGGCTCATGCACAGCGCAGGAAGACCAGATTAACAAGGCACTAAGTTTTCCGGAACAAAATCTTTCAGCAGGAACTAACAAACTATTGTAGGAAATTTTTCATCTAAGCAGAGGCTAAGAAGGTCGCATTAAATATGTCTGAATTTTTCGCTTACTTTCCCCACAATGTACTGATGACTTGAGAAAGAATTACAGTAACAGTGATGCCACCATTTCCTGTTTAAGATGAATGCTAATGTATTCTGCCTGCAGGAGCAGCATTCAAAACAACCTCCAAGAAGAGTTATCAACCCATTTTCAAAACAGCTTGAATTATGTTCTGAATATTTTCTGCAAAAATCTAAATGCAAAATGCTGCTGCACCCAGGATTTTCCAAAGGTCATCCCGCAGTCCACCATCCACACATTCTCAATATGGATGAACAGAACAGAACCTTCCCGTGTTTTATCACTTCTCTCAGTCTGTTCCACGCATGCTTTTTCTTCACCAGCTTTTGTGTTAGGACTGCGGGTATCATGAAGGATTAAAATACACTCCTATCATAAAGTTAGTTTGTCCTGTGAATAGAGTGAATGACATAGATGTTAAATCATTTTTAAATGTTTGTACTTACTGTGATGAAGGCAATTTTTTGAAATCTTTATAGACCTATGAGACTCTATAAAACAGATTAGGTGTTCATCTGAATTAGAGACTTTTTTCATGAATGCTTTATTTGGATTTTGGCAAAAACCACATATTAAAATTAAAAAAAGAGAAAACTTTTGACAAATAAAACCAGATGTATGTGCAGGGTGGTTGTGACACACAGCATTTATCCAAGCATTTTGGAGACAGAGGCAGTTGAATCTCTGAGTTTGAAACTTCCATAGTAATTTGCACGACAGTTATGACTACATAGAGAAATCCTGTCTCAAAATGTCAAGATAAACCCAAACAAAGCAGAAGAAAAACAAAACAAAACAAAAAACGCCAGACAGATGTATGTACTCATGTGCTGTTTCAATGAGTTAGTTGTGGTTCTATCTTTCCATGCTTTTTTCAGTTTCCTTTTTCCTGTCTACACGACATACAGAAATCCAGAAATATTCCAATAAGCTGCTTTTGGTGTCTGTTCAAGGTCAAATTTCAGCTCATTCTCCCTAGTATCTTAGATCATCCATCTACATGGTTCTGAGTGATATACATGTAAGGCTCTTGTGAATTAGCTGCTGTTGCTCAAACTTGGCTTTATTGTGTTTAATGTTACTCCTATATTAAACACGTGTGTGTGTGCGTGCGCGCGTGTACAAGCATAAATGCTTCTACAACCTGTTACTCAGGTTTTTTGCTTAGTTTATATGGATATAAACATATCTTTTCTCAGATTCTCTCCACCATGATCTGAACTGGTCCTCTGAGCTTCTATCACCATAATGTACCGAAAGTTATTTTGTTGTTTACATATGAATAGATATAGCTATATCCTTATACTGTTACTGATTTATTTACTTTAGTGTCAGTAATTCTTTTTTAATCATGAACAAATAACTGACAATAAGAGAGGGAAGAGATGTCAAGTCTTCTGTATTCATGAAGTTTCAGTGTTTAGCCAGTACCAAAGAGGCAGTACTGAACACAAACATAGCAGTAACATTATACAGACTGAGCTTGGTATATTTAGAAATATATATATCAATGCATAATAAATGAAGAAAGAGGTTATGAGTATTAAGGAGAGCAGTCATATTTATATGGGAGGATTCAGAGTGATGAAGCGGGGGAGAAATGTAGCAATTAAAAAATACAGTTTCAGTGCATCATGGTGTTGAATGTACAGAGGAGCAGCCCAGTTCATGGTGGAGGGAACCTGTGGAAGAATATGTTTACATCAATACACACCAGGTGACAATAAAAGCAGAGTGACAAGATGCAGGGCCAACATCTCTTCCAATGCCTAATCCTAGGGATATCTTTCTTCCAGGTTAGGCTCTCCCCCTTCACATTCCAAAGCTTCCCGAAATAGCACCATGAGCTAAGGAACAGTCAGTTATGGTATGAGTCTGTGTGGGGCATTGCAGATTCAAACCATAACAGCTTCATTCTACCATAGAAGGTAACTTATTTCTGCATATTTGTTTGCATCGCCTATGGACACACAACTTTAAATGACACTCTCATATTTATAGCATTTCTCTGATTTTTCCGCAATGGTTCGACTTTCTCTTTTGAAATTCCTTATGTTGGGCAGTGATGGCATCTTTGAGAAATACAAACTTGAATGTATTAGAATTCTGTTTAAAAATAAATGTTGTCATTCTTCCATATACAACGCTGCCCCTTTCCTCATACATTTCTTGCACATCCATTTTAGAATAAGCAATTATATGCATATATGCATGCATAACTTACATCTCATCTCTGACAGCTTCAAATTCTTCAAGGGCACAAACCTTGTCTTTTTAATAGCCGTTTCCCCAGCAACCAACATGTACCAAGTTCTCAACAAATATTGGGTTATGATGGATGAATTATTTTTAAGCTCCTTTACCAGCAAAGTTTCAGTACACAGTTTTCTACAACTTTAGGTAAATAAAAATACTTTGTGTCTGGGAATACAGTAGTCAGTATGTCAGGGGCATTCAGAGTCAACTAAATGATTTCCCATTTCATCATCACTTTTCTGCAGTCAATTCAAAAACAAAAAATAGGTGGTTACAGTAGTGTCAGTAGATGTTCAGGAGATCTAACTGTGTCCTTAACCTTACTGTTCTGTGTAATTAATAGAGGCATATCTAGTAGAAAATATTAGTATAAAAACCCTTCAGCCCATTCCATCACACAACTTTAATCCCGTCTGTCACTGATGGAAGGTGTTTCTTCTCTAAACTAAAACTTTACTGTTAAAAACTCACAAAGTAAAAATAATAATAATAACATAAGTGAAAATCATAATCACTCACTAAGCAGGTTATGGACACTTGAGTTATGAAAGAGAACTTAATGTTTTGTGGTAGTATTAGCTCTGTCAAGGTATTTCTCTGACTTTCAATACCAAAATGTGTAGAAGCACATGCGTATGCATTTGCAATCAGTAATGGCTATGCATAGTAGTTAACTTTGCCTTTTGTGAATGGACAATATCTGAACTTAATGCAGTTTAATTTTTCCACTCACATTTTTTGTTCAAGAAAGTCAGGCGAAAAATAACCATTTATATCAAAGGAAAGATCTTTAAAATTTTTATTGCAGTAATAAATATTCATTGATCTTATAATAAAGGTTCTTAAAATTCCAAAATTCACATTGAGGTCCATGGTAAATGAGCAACTCGAAATTTATGTTATATAACACACGGAGATAAGTTCATTGCAATTGCCTCCATAAAATAATAAAAAAATACAACAACAGTGAACAACTGCATCAGACCTACATAAAAGAAATGGGCCAGGATGTATATGAGGCTTGGAAGAGAATAGGTGGAAAGAAGTAGGGAGTTTGTTAAAGTGGAAGGGGTAAGAGAGAGGGTAGTGAATGTGAATGTGCTCACAGTACATGATATAAAAATGGGAGGTATCAAAAACTAAAAGATACTGAAACAAAATAAACTCATATACAGATATATAAAAATTGTCAGAAATTAATTTTATGAAATCATTGATGTTTTCAGTAAAAGTTTCAAATTATCCCTGTGAGTGAAGAGTCTCTTTACATTTGGGTGCAACAAGCATTGATTTCATTATGCTATTAATCCCTGCTGTGTGTCACTGGAAACTATTCAGAATCAAGTTCGATCAAAAGGAAACCATGAGATGTTTCCATGAGATGATGCTAAGAATGCTGTAGGTAGCATTATATTATAGTTTTGTGTTTTAGTGAATTAACGAGGGAGGAGAATTAGGAAATGAGGGTCACTATCAGTCTTCTGTTTCATTTATATTATTCTATGTCACATCTCCAATAAAAGTAAGAGCCATACACTGAAGATCAGTCCACCTTTCAGTTCCATAATCTTTTCTTATATCTATATGACTTCATAGCAATTGGGCTCTTCACTTAGGAAGCTGTCAGGTGAATAAAAACCTTGTATGGTTAGCCCTATCTTGGAAAACGGCCTCAATCTACAAACATTTCTGATTTCCCTTTACCAGTTAGGCAGGCTGATGTTTAACCATAGGGTTGTGAAATTAGATAATACTTCAAATGAGATAATATAAAAAATTTACCATAATAGGTATTAGTATATATCCATGTTTTTAGTTACAGATCTCACTCTGATTCTCTAAGTGGCCTTAAACTCACAGAAATCTTGTGTCAGCCTCCCAGTTGTTAGGATTAGCTCAAAGCCACCATGTCTGGTTTATCAATTAACTTTGTTCTTTCATTTACTGAAGGTGAAACAGTTTTGAGATTATGAATAAAATTTATTTAATCTTACATTGAATCTGCCTTAGGTCTTAATTACATTTTTATTATTAATCTCGATGTTTACTAAATCATCTCAATATCTGGCCCTGATGATCTCTAGTTAGTCGCCACCATATTTGTGACTCTATCATCACTTTCTCCCATTAAACAATGCCTTTCCATTTTTCTATTCTTATAGATAATGGCACGACATATACATCATGATGCTTCCTACACACAATCTGCCTTTGGCTGGCATTTTCAGATGCCATTGTGGCCAACATTCACTAGCTGCACACATATTTTAAATTAAACATTTTAAATTCTAAGAAAAATGAGAAGAGTCCTTAATTATCTCAACATGTTTTTTTTTAAGTGCAGTTTGATTTTCTCCCATGCACAGAGAAAAGATCAAAATAAAAGTCAGTCATAAAGCTAAAACAAATTAAGTTCTCATTCATGCTTGACTTTTGAATATAGGGAAATGTAGACCAATGTTTCTGTCCCATCTGGCCCCACACTTCCACTAGTAACTCGGGCATATTATAAACTAGCTCTTAAAACATAAATTAACCAATAATTCTTATCTATGTTTGGCCGTGTGGCTTGGTACCTTTTGTCAATGAGGCATTGACTGTGTCTCTGCCTTTTCTCTTCCCAGAATTTTCCTCATCTGGTTGTCCCACCTTTATTTCCTACCTAAAAATTGGTCAGTTAGCACTTTATTAAACCAATAAGAGTAACAAATCTTTACAGTGTACAAGAGCATTATTATAACACTGGAGAAAGAATAATGGAAAATCACTATGTTCAAATCTGGCTTCTGCAGACCTCTGTGTAATTAGCACATTACATATAATGGTAAATAATGATTGTATATTTAATTGAATTCAATTTATTTATAATTGGTTGTCATATTGCACCTGGATACTTTGCAATAATTAAGTAATTTTAAAAGAACAAAGTGAGTCCCTTAAAAGACGCAAACATTTTCTATACTGATAAACTAAATTAAATTAATTAAAAGTTAGAGTTCTCATTTTCACCTGCTAAGCTCTAAAACTATGCATTTTGTTTTCTTTCTTGTTTTGGTTTTGTCTAGATATACACTCAGGTGAATAAGAGGTTCATAATAGAATCTTAACTAATTCTGTTTATGAAGGCAGCTTTAAACACTTTTCTTTTCTTCTATTTCTTTCTCTGTGTGTGTGTGGTTTTGAGCTGTGCGTCTCTGCCTACTCCACTGATGTCCAAATATCAATGTTCTATTTCATTATTTTATTGCAGTCCATCTTATTTTCGAGACAGAATCTCTCATAAATCCTGAAGATCACTGCGTAACCTAGAGTATCTGGACCTGGATACCTCATATTGCCCTTTCTCCGTCCACTTCGAGGATTATGGCTATGGAAAGAAACAGCTATAGTCACATTTTGTGTGTGTGCTGGGGAATCACCAGTCTAGTTCTTATTCTTACCCAATGATCACTGATCCCACAGAGATACCTCTCCCACCAAAGAAACAATTATTTCCACTAAGAAATTATAATTATTAATAGGAGAATTCATTATAGTATATATTTTTGAAAGTCTATTCTCATGACTGCATTTTTAGCAAATATTCATTGATACCTTGCCATATATGAAGATAAAATATTTTCTAATCAAGCATGTATTTCCTGCTAACAATCAACTTAAATTCTATGAGAAAGATAGCCGTCTAACAATACTACCTACAGAACACCTAAGTCTTAGAAAAACTGAGGGATCATAATAATCAGAAAAGGAAAAAAATAATTTTCAGTAGTAGCTAATATTTAAGTTTTATAACATTATAAAAAAAGTAATGGTTTACAGTATCAACCCTAACAATGGTCTATAACCATAAGTCCTTATATCCACAGTGACAGTTAAAAGATCCAGGCAAAGAACCACAGCCTGACCCTGAAACCAGAGCCAAAGAAACACCCTGGCCCTGAAACATAAGCCAGAAAATACACTTGGTCCTGAAACCAGAGCCAAAGAAACACACTTTGCCTCAGACCAACGCATTAGAGAAACCAACCAATCCCTGAGCACAAAATTCATCCAACCTTCGAGTTTGGCAAAGCTCAGGAATTGAAATCTGACCAATTCCCACGCTAAAAATTCTCACCCTGGAAAAACTCCATGCCCTGTACCTGTTCAGTTTGAAGTTGTCTTTTTCCACCCTGGCAGATGCAGCCACTCTCCTTGTTCCTCCCTCCCAATAAATCTCTTAAATGAGATTTAGGTGAGAACCTTCTTTTGTTGGGGTGAAGCTTGACAGAGAAGTTAATGTTTTTGACTGAGTCATAGCAGAGCTGCTATATTTCAACAGAGAAACTCCCTTAGCAGAGCAGAGCAGAGCTGTAACAACGCTAGATGGGACAGGAACAGAACTGCTCCATTTTTGCAGGGAAATTATCCCCCACCAGAACAGAGTTCTTGATATTTCCTGGCTTTCCATGGCCAAGATGCCTTTCCCTGTAGAGCTGTAGATACCACCTGGCTTCCAAAAGCCAGGATACCTTTCTCTCCAGAAATGTAACCCTTGCACACAACAAAATGTTTTCATTCCTAATCGAGAAAACTTTTCCTTACAACATATAAAGACACTACAGAAAGCCACAATCAGACAAAATGCCAAGTTATAGAGCTCAGTTCCAATAAATACATCTACTAAACACTCCCACACATAAGGCTAAATGAACATAGTATTAAACAGAAGATCATGGAGTTTGCTGGGAGATTGTACCTCCTAGTGTTCTCAGAAACTACACTCACAAAGTGTCACTAACATGACTGACCAAACATGACATGAATAATGATGACCCTGTAGGACCCTCAGCCCTTATCCTCAAAGGGGCAAGAAGAAATTTTTTAACAGAATGTTTTCCCCAGAAGTTAGGGGCCTTCCCCTTTCCCACCTGGGAGATTCCAAGCACAAGGTCACTTAGCTCAGCCCAGCCAGCCACCTGGTACAGATTGATAAAGATGGCCTAACCCGGAAACAGTGACCTTGCTCTAAGAACAAGGTAAAAGCTGACTTAGCAGAATGGGAGGGAGCAAAAGTCCTTGCACCTGTGCCAAAGCAGCTTCAAAAAGTCTCTTTGTAGTTATGCCTTAAAAAGCCTACCTCACAGAAGAGATACAACTCCTCTCTCTACCTCGCCATGACGGGGTCGGAGATGAGTTCCAAACATGTTTGTATTATGCTGATTAAACCTTGCTTATTAAAGTCTGGGCCTCTCTGGTGGTCTCTCTCTGGGGGTCATAATCTGGGCAGATACAACTGGACTTATCAAAATCAGTGAGGAAAGGTCCACGAGGCGTCAGATTTACACAAAGAACTATAGGCAACTGAGAAAAGCTGAGAGCAGGAGAGGTGGCCCTCCCCAAGGAGTACAGCAATTAGTTGTCTGGTACCAAATAGTCATCCCTGATAAATGCATACAGGTAGCATTATACAAAATGATTAAGCTATATTTAGGAATATGTGTGAATTTGCATATTGACTTACTTATAAGCATTCATTTTTTTAAAAGAAACCATGAATTTGAAGGGAAGTGGGGAAAGCTATCTGGAAGGGATTAGAAGGAGAAAAAAAAAGGGAGAGATGTAATTTAATTTCAATCTCCAAACTTTTTAAATGATGGCTAATAGTAGGGAGAGTGTATATTATATGATAAGTATAAACTGGGATAATATACTCGGTGACTATATACTTACTACTTTAATATTTGCAGGGGCAACGAAACAACTAGTCTTAAGAGTCTGTGGTCCTTTGCTAGTATCGCATTGCTTTTCAGATATTAAAACCAGGTGTTAAATATGGAAATGAAGAGAAAGTCCCACCACAAAGCCGGAGATCAGACTTTCCTCGATACAGGTTACATGTCTGTACTGAGTAGTCTAGGAAAGTATTTTTAAAAAAAACTGGCTCTCAGCCATCCTCAATTCTCTCACAGCACAGTGACTAGAACCACAGGGAGAACTTCTGAGAAAGAACGGCACATAAACTGTACTTAATAACCAATGCCCCCTGTGAAGCAGAAATCTAATCTAAACATCTGACTCAAACTGTGTTCCTTATTTTGCCCCAAATGTTTTTAATTACAGTTCAACTTTGCTAGACTACTTAGCATAGCTTTCACATTCACTAATTTTCAAGCACCTTCTTGAAGATTTTATTCTTACCATTTTCTGAGCCCTTAAATCTGAAAGAGATAAGAGTGGTGTATATGACATGTAGTCTCAAGAGCATACAGTTTTGCGTTTGCAGACTGTCATCTTCTGTAAAATAAGAGTATGAAAATCTCAGGCTGTGGGTTTGTAGAGAATGTAAGATTTAAGGAAAATAGAACGCGTTTTACTTTCTCATATCATTGAAATTGTGTTGGGATTTTGTTCTGATTCACAGGTATGATTTCATAAGATTTAGTTAGTGTGACATTAGTATTTAGTTTATGTTTCTTCAATATCAGAACAAATAGAGAAGTAAAAAATGCATAACATTTACCAAAAGTCAACATTTCCCTGTACTACTAATAAGTGATATAATTTAGGAATTTTGCATATTTTTTCTGGACCTGATTAATACATTTCCTGTTTAGTATATCACTACTAAGTTATAATCTCAATAGTCATCCAGTATTACAGAGTGTCCTAGGAGACATTATACTCTTTCCCATGCTTTTGAAGGAGGACGTCAAAAGAGGTTTCTGATATTAACACCACTCTCTTTTCACCAAATGTGGCCCCTACCATATGTATTAAACTTACCAGACAAAGGCCTCTCCATTTCCAAAACCACTAGTGGCTTCTCTTTTACTGGTAATAAAGTATAAGGTCCTGTCTTTGTTTTCTGTAGTATTTCTCTAATAGCCATAGTGGGGAAGAAATCTAGCTTCTAATTACTTTTAAACTCTTTCCTTTATTACCTTAATCTTCCCTAAGGTAAAAACTGAGGCAGGTCTTGACAAGACTAAGGGCAAGGGTACAAGCATACACTTTTTCAGTAGTGTGGCTCCATTACAGGAGCTAAATGATGTGTCAGCATAAGGAAATACCATGTTGCTTTTCTTCTGAGGGGCCCCACATATGTGAGCCTATTCTATTTTCACCAGAGGTCAGAGAGTTTCAGCTTATTTCTGCTCTTTCAAAGTTGTTTATAACAGATGTGGTTATACAACCTGACCTAGGGTGTGGTTACTTGATTACATACATTAATATGGCCCATAGGGGTGGATCTGCTCTTCCCTGACTAAAAGTCAGAGAATTCAAGCATACTCCTGCTCCTTCATTTAAACTAAGAGTTTTGACATAGGGGGCGACTGCCTACAGGATCACTTGGTCTAGTGTGTGTTCATATCCTGCCCAAAACTTCAAATGCGTTACTTAGGAAATAATGGTTTAATGTCTCAAGTATTGGGGCAAGCAACTGCTCTCGTTGCCCTTTGTTCACGTTAAAGCAGTCTTTCCCCCTTTTCCCCCACCGCCTTTTGTATTGAGGTATAAAAGCCTATGAAAATTAAATGCCAGGGAATTCAGTATTCAGTATCCACTGAGTTGCCCTCCAAGTAGTGTCCTGTGTCTCTGTATTTCTATCATATCTCTCTCTGTTCCTCTTACCTAACTTTTCTATCCCACATGTCCCAACCTTGGAACAAAAGAACCCATCATGGTTGAACCACAGCAGATGTCACCCCCCAAAGGTTGCTTGCAACATCATTGCCATAAAACTACACTGCCTAGGCTTAAAGAAGGGATGCAGTATTCCTAGTGGCACTATGTTAAATGTAGTTTCCATGTTTCCATTGCAGATTCACAGAAGAGAGACTCCACTTACTTACAGTTGTTCTACAGCATCAACACAAATACTAGTGAGTAGGAATATCAAAAAAGTGTTAATGAGTTAGAGAGATAACTCTGAAGTTAGGTGGTACACTGCTCTTGTAGAGGACCTAAGTTGGGTTCCTATAACATTTTTAAGTTTTGAAGCTAATACTTTGTACCACCTGGCACTTGTACTGTTTCAATGGGAGTTTTGTTCTAAAGAAAATTAATTATTTAAAATATCAAAGTAGAAAAACACAAAAGTTGTACAAAAAAATCCTTGTAAAGTAGGACCGGTCCCAATTTTAGACAGTGGTTATGCTTTTCTCTGGAAAGGGAAGCATCAGACAGTTCATAATTAATTATTATATAGTTGGATAAATTTAGTACCGGTATTTCCCAGATGTGTAATGAATATGCCTTATTCACAATTTCAAAATATGGTACAGGGTCCTGAGAGAACGTATCCTCTCTCTTCATATTCATCTCTTCTTTTCTAAACAACATTCTAAGCTAGTAGTCCAGGTCCTTGAAACAGCCCATTGGTGCTGAGTGAGTTATGTGTGTATGCAGGGGGTAATGAGTTAATTATAATACAGGGTAAATATTTTTTATAGAGCAGAGATTGTGATTAGATCTTCCTCGTGATGTCAAAAATGCTTCATTGAAAGGTGATAATGTTTTGCCAATGCCAGATTTCAAATCAATAGCAGTCACAATATGTTACATTAATATTCTAAAGCCCTTTCCAGCTTGTATTTATATACAGCAATTAGAAAACCCTCACAGGGGCCTGCAGAGATGGCTCAGCTTTTAATTGCATGTCAGCTCTTGCAGAAAACCTGAGTTTGTTTCTCAGAACCTGTAAATGGCAGCTCACAACTGCTTATAAAGGCAACTCCTGGGGATATGATATTGTCTTCTAGCCACCACAGACATTGCACTCATGTGCACGCATGTGCACACACATACACACACACACATAGGTGTGAGTGTGAGTTTAAAAGTAATTAAAACTTAAGACGAAAATTCTTAGTGACACAAATAAAAAAAATTGAAGGTGAAAATGAAAGTAAAATATCTTATCCAAGGTGACACGCACAGTGTGTAATGGGACCAGAGTTACACAAGGGTCCTCTGTAACAATATGAAACATCACAATGATGTATTAATTCAGGAGCAAAGATCTACTGTATAGCAATCGACTTACTAAAAGTATCCAGTAGGACTGACTAGGTAATATAAATTTCAAACACAAAACAATGCGTGGACAAAAAGTTTGTGAACACACACTTATTATTGCATTTCCTACTTAGCAGGCTATTTTTCAGACACGCAGATCATGTTGATTTTAGTAAAAGGTGCAGTCTCATTGAGCACAGTGTCAGAAAATCATTATCCTAGCAGTTGGAAATTCACTTGAATTGGAGTTTGTCCAGAGAAAATGTTACATTGAATAATATCCCAGGCTTTTCCACACAAATATAATGCAGTGGCATAGCAACAAAATTATTTATATTATATAAATAATAATAGGAATTCTGTAAATGCAGTAGACAAGTTGATTCTAGCTTATTGCTTTGGAGTTTGTTCCACATTTTTAAAATAAAGAATAGTTATCTCTATCACTTGCCCTTCAGTAGAAAACAAACTCTGAAAAAAAACCTACTTTAAATGAAACTAATGTAGATTATAAATGATCACATGGATAGCACTAGGAGACATAATTTTCAAATATCACAACCCGAAATTCAGAACTTCAAAAGGCAATATCCCTACACGATACAATTTCAAAAATGATTAACTAAAGAGATTATCAATGAGAAATATGGTAAGGGGTGGGCATGAGAGGGGTTGCATGGAGGAAAAAGCTGGGGAAAAGATATGATATGCAGTTCTATCACATTTCAAAACATACTTGAAATAAACAAAATAAGCGAAAAAAATTCATGATATGAATACCGGAATCCTGGAAAATAAAACTGTAACAGCCTTAATTTCTGCAGTAAAACAAATCAATGAAAACATGTCAGAAGAAGACTAGCAAGTTGAATTCAGGGAGAATATTGCGTTTGGGTTATAGCAATACAAATTTATCTCATTAGGTGGAACCCAAAGCTAGGACTAGGTGAAAACAATTTGAAGGCGGGTCTAACAGTGTATCTCTAGCCGCAGGAGATTTCTGTGTGAGTCTCATCAAACTTACTTAGCAAGATCTTTCATAGCAAACTGGCAATATCAGTGAACTTTTTCAAAGCAAGAATTGAGTTAAAAATCAGTAAATACATAATGCTCTTTTGGATGATGTCAATATTGCTCAGCGTCTACCCTTTAACACACATTTTTCTTATATCAAAGTAAACACCCTCAATAGTAATAAGTTATTAGCCTTGTTTGCTTGTGGAATTCACTCCGTTGTTCGGTTCCTCTTCCCATCAATCCCAGCACAAAAGGTATACACTTGTGAAGGGTTTTAAGAATTTTTATCTCACGTTATCCCTTTATTTCTCCAACGTCACTCGTCAATAATATGATATCATGACATTATTGACTATAATCATTGTACAATGATTAAAACATTATAATGTCTTTGATAAAGGATGGTACATTATTTTCTTACTTCTGTATCTACGGAAGGTAAACATTTCCAAAAACTTATCCTAGAAACTGAATTTTACTTTATGGATTTTAGGTGAGTACAGATGTCAAGCTCTATGTTCAATTGCCAAACATGGAGACATGCAACTATATAGGTACCTACTCAACAATGACTCTCGTACTTGTCAGATGTTCGTAAAGCTTAGGGTTAATGTCTTCAAAACTATGTATCTGATTATTGCCTGCTTTTCTACTTAAGTTGCCTATAAACTGCATTTTCATGTTATAGTTCCCATTCTATCACACATTTAAAATGAGAACTATTATGTTTTAAAGAATAGAAATATTATATTTCTTAAATTAGAAAGTAGGGACTCTGATTTTCAGAGAATTTGTACCATAGTGATTTTTAATTTACAGAATTTTAGTATCTGTTATTATAGGATTTGGAACTGAACCTGGTTTCTTGGCAATAGCGTCTGGTGATCCTAACTGTTGGGCCATCTCTTCAGCAGCATCTCCCCATGTTTGTTCTTTAATAATATTTTAGAAAATAATGAAGATTTTTTAGAAAGCTGACCTTTTGTATTTTGTTTCTAATATTTCTGTGCTAGAAAAGCATTGTTCATTCTGGGATTAATCATTTTGGAATTATAAATTAATTAGAATCTGAAATTTGTCTCATATGACAATATTTTGGATTTAAAGCCTTGTTTCCAACCTGTGTCTCTGTCTTAAAGGTCAAGTAACTTCTGACACAATTAGAGTCACATTCCACAGGGCAGACTTGTGACAAAAAAATATCACCTTCATTTCAGGTGTCAGTCATGAATGGGAAATCTCTTATATATATTTGACTACCAAGCTATAAATTGTAGGTTCCCCTTAGGTGCTGTTTTGGTAGTCAAGAATTCTTAGAACAACTCACCATATACAGAAAAATAAATCATCTGCATTCACAGTTTTTTTTGCATTTTTTAAAATATAGGATACAACAGGAAAAATGGGATGGAAGAGATAATTAGGGCAAGATAAAACCATTGAGGGGAAATGTGCCTGTAACTTGGGACATGCCCCTTTGTCAATTTTTTCATGTGTTTAGTAATCTCGGCACCATCATATCTTACTGTTCCACAGTTTGGTAGTTTAATCCCCAGCATTCTCTACTACATAGTATTTAGTGAATATATTTCACATTCCCTACTTTCTAATCAATCCATCATTCTATTGATCAAATCTATAGTTACTTTGTTCAAGAGCCTGTTTTGTTGGGATGTTTAATGTCTCTGATGAGCTCAAAGCTGGAATACATATCCCTCATCTGATCCTGTAGTTCTAGAAGGATGTAGAACCTGTAGGGTATGAAATTTCCTCCAAGAGAATGAATATTGGGGGAGGGCATTGCAGGTTTTTTGTTTGTTTGTTTTGTTTTAACAGTCAGTGTTTTAGTGTATTATTTGTTACTTAAAACAATTTTTAAAATTTAAATATTTTGATTGTATTGCTCCCTTTCCCAACTCTTTCTAGATCCTTTCTCTCTCCCTACCTGCCCAATATTAAATTATTTCACAAAAAGAACTAACAAAAGGAGAATCTTGTGGGAGATGGGGAGGAAGGACGGTTGGGGTCAGAGTAGTCAAGGATACATGAAGAAAACCCACAGAATCAACCCACCTGGACTCATAGCATGTCACAGAGACTGATCTGAGAATCAGGAAGCCTTTGTGGAACCCACGTAGGCTCTCTGCATATATGTTATGATTGAGTAGCTTGGTATTCTGTGGGATTCCTAACGGTAGGAATGGGTTCTTTCTCTGATTCTTTTGCCGGATTTTGGGATCCTTTTCCTCCTACTGGATGGTCTAGTCCAGCCTTAATGTGAGGTGTGATGCCAAGTCTTATTGAAACATGATACGCCATGTTTGGTGATATCCATGGGCAGCCTTCTCTTTTCTGAAAGGAAATGGAAGAGAAGTGCATGGGGAAGAGGGGAGTTAAGGAGGATGGATTGGGAGAAGAGGAAGGAAGCAAAATTGCAGTTTAGATGTAATATATGAGAGAAGAATAAATGAAAATAATTAAAGATTGAAACAAAACAAATGAACAACAAAAACCCAATACAGCAAAAATCAAATAAACAAACAAAAACATCAAGAAAGAGGCCAAAAGAAGAAAAAAAATGAAAAAATTAAAATGCTTACAGAAGATTCTCGGAGACTATATTTATATGAAAGTTCTCTAAAGTAATGTTATTTGAAATAATTTATTGAGTAAAATCATTAATTAATATCCTAGAGATAAGCCCAGACTTGTTAAAGCTCCATTCTTATAGCAGTTATAAGAAAAATTGAAGAATAATGTAGCTATCAATGATGAAAAATTTCCAATGACATAAAATATTACTGACCTGGATTATGAGCTGCTTTGAAACTCAGGTTATCTCAGCACTCAAAATCTGACGCACTTATTGAAAATATGACTGTTGATTCCTGCAGCTATTTGCTCACGTGGCCTATGGATCCAGTGTTGAAACTGCCACTTGACAAGTGTCACTTCTATAATTCCTCAGTAAATCAGATGCGACAGTGACCTCACAGAGGGGGCTGGACCCCATTCTTTTTCCTGCCCTTTCCTGAACAGAAACAGGAATATCATGTTGGGGAGAGTTAACAGAGGCAGGAGGGTGGGAAGAGATTGGGAGGAAAGAAGGGAAGTTTTGACCAGAATGCAAAACAAACTAACAAACAAAAAATATTTTTTTAAATGTTAGAGGTGGAAAATAATTGTGTGACCATCTTTGTCAAAGTAATCAGCTTATTTTATAATTGCTGCTGAGAAGATGATAGAAATAATACATTATAATGTCGTTTCAGGTACAGAGCCCTGTGAATAGCCTGTATAGTAGGAAGTTGTCTTTTAGATAAGCCATGTCTGGAATTTATGTATATTTTATAATAAGTGTTAAATGCCTCAAATTGAAAGTTAATTAGGTCATTTGGGGTTAGTTCATTTAAATGAAAATATTAACACATGCCAAAGACAAATGATACATTACCTATAGCAATAATGAACAATTTAAAACCATTTATATTAATAACAACTAAACCGATCTAGAATTTATTTGGTTCATTAAAACTTCTAGTTGTAGAGTCTTAGTTCCTCTGAGATCTATGGATAGTTTCAAACCATTAACTCACTGCACTGAAACATTTTTTTTTCTACTAAAATACGAAAAGCTTCCATTGTCAAAGAGTTGATAAAGGGAACATTATAGTCTATTTATGGATCATCTGCTGGGATCTTCTCCTAATAAGGAAACATTTTTGGAAGCTTGCCTAATGAGAAATATATTAAGAACATAAAATACCTGAACCACCCTTTATCATCCCTGAAGTGATTAAATCTCAAGTGAATTAAAATAAACTCAAGTATAATGGGAAACTGTGTTAGAAGATAAAAAATCAGGAGAGCAGGACCTGGGCTTGTAGTGTTATGAATGAAAGTTACTAGACACAGCTCCAATGCCATGATTATCACAAACCAACTCTTCTGGAGAAATCATTAATGAAAAGATAATCCTTTACTGAAATAAAGGATCTCTAAAATGTGTCACAAACCCCAGTCTTTCTTTATATGTTAAACTACAGCTAAGAATTTAAAACGTACAATTTTACTTAGCTCATAAAAGCCCTGCTCAAGAGGTGTGGCTATAACTATTTTCCAAATGTGAATATCAAAGCAGAACTTTTCCTACATACTCCCTTATAATTGGATTTGCTTCAAGCAGTGTATCTATCCAACTCTCCAAATAACTTACTGATAATTCTAAATTCCACCTTTATTTCTGTCTCTTAAAGCCTTCTTCTAAAAACTACAGCTTCTGCTTCTACTGGTTTTTGTTTTTTGGTTTCTTTTTTTTTTTGGTTTGTTTTGTTTTAGTTTTTCTTCCTCTGAATTATAAACACTTTGTATCTTACTAAGCAAATAAAATTGTGGAAGATTAAAATAAATATATGTAGTTGAAGACATATATTATAAATTTCCTTGCATATTCTTTCCCATTAGTTTAAGGAAGAAGTATCTTCAAACTCATTGAAAGTATAGAGCTCAATAATGAAAAAATTAGTTTTATATTTAGTTGTTCTTGCTCTTATTGGCATACCAAGTGAGGAACTATGGCATATTTGTTTATCTCAAGTTAACTCTGTAACTAACATGTTCTGTATTCCCTGGAGACTTCACTCGTATAAGTCTCTGTATTACATGGGAGGGAGTAAAGAAAATATTCCATGCTAGTAGTTGCTGCTGTGCATAGAAAGATTACCCCAAAATAGTAGAGAGGCAAGACTACACCTCTCAACTCTTTTTTTTTTTTCATTTTTTTTTTTTTTGGTTTTTCAAGACAGGGTTTCTCTGTGGTTTTTTGGAGCCTGTCCTGGAACTAGCTCTGTAGACCAGGCTGGCCTCGAACTCACAGAGATCCGCCTACCTCTGCCTCCCGAGTGCTGGGATTAAAGGCGTGCGCCACCACCGCCCGGCTCACCTCTCAACTCTTAAGAAATATCTTGAGTTAGATTTTTCTGGAAGTAGTTTCTGAGACATTGCTATTTATAATTTTAAGGGTTATCGTCTACTTCAGCACCCGTGGACATGAAGATGAGGTAGGACTAAATGGGGGAAGTTATGCAATGTTGTATTGTCTATGACTATAAGTAACTTAGCATACCTTGTGAAGCTGATATATCCCTTCAAAGTGGTCTGCAACTAAGGCATATGGGAAATCATTAGGACCTTGCTCATCTCCTCTTGATCTGAAAAGCATAATGGTGAATTAAACTTTCACCAGAATAGAAACAAAACTGTATTGTATATATCCTTTCATTTGTGATGATTCAAAAAGAATACAATGATTGAAATTTGTCTCCTGACTCCATCTAGAACCTGAATAAATAAATCATTTATACTTAACTCAGTATCTGTGGACTTACCTCTCAGTAACATAAGACAAACAATACTTAGCAGAGCAACCAAGGCTTTGAATAAACACAATCTGAGACATAGACAAGTAGCTCAGAGGAATATGAATCTCAGTCATAAGGAGCAGCAGCCAGACTTTTTCTTTAAAGGCAATATGAAACAGAAATAAAATGTGATTTTGTATACTGTTTGTGGTGGGTTGACTAGAAACGGCTTCCATAGAACTCATTGTTTGAATGCTTGGCCTATAATAAGGAGGTATGACCTTGTTGGAGTAGGTGTGGCCTTTTTGAGAAAGTGTGTCAATGTGAAGGTGAGCTTTGAGGTCTCATATGCTCAAGCTACACACTGTGTGGTACTCAGTCTCTTTTTCCTACATGTGGGTCAACATGTAGGTCTCTCAGCTCCTTCCCCAGCATCAACTCTGCCTGCATCCTTCCTTGTTTCTTGTCATAACAATAATGGACTAAACTTCTGAAGCTGTAAGTATTTTCCTTTACCAGAGTCGGCATGGTCATGCTGCCTCTTCACAGCAATAAAAGTCTAAGACATCACGCAATATGCAATAAATAAAACAATATATGAAAAATAGATGGCAAAATAATAAAGTAGCAATAGTTCAGTCAGAATTTGCAAGTCTTTAAGATGTCTTACATGGAGATGTAACCACCTGAACAGAGAAATGGAGACTGCTTCTGTAACAACACATTTTAAACAGGAATAGGTTATTCTGGACTGTTCTGTTGAGATAGAGTGACAGACTAAGATTACTAGGTCTGGTTTGTCATGCCTAAATACAATAGTGGCCTTAGCTCTCTTATCATAAAATGAATGTTTAATACAAACCTTTTGTCTCTTAGGTTTCTTTGAAGGTATTTTATAAGTTTGTCAAATGTAAAATGAACAAGATTTCATTATGGCATTTCTGTGTATGTCTTTTATTGCTGGGAAAAAATAAAAATGTTTATGGAAACCATTTGATTACTTATGCATGTTTTAATAAAAAAACAACATAATATTTCATGATTTTTTTTTCAGTTTAGGTTGTCCAAGACAGGGTTTTTGTGTGTAACAGCCCTGGCAGTGCTAGAACTCACTTTGTAGATCAGGCCGGCCTTGAACTCACATAGATCCACATGCCTCTGCCACCCAAGTGCTAGGATTAAAGGTGTGTGCCACCAACATCTGGCTAATTTATGATTTTTTTAAGACTATTATATCAATCATAGATACAGTGGCATTTCATTTGTATTTTAACAAATAAAGCTTGCCTGAAGATCAGAGAGTAAAACAACCCCACTGGTCAGTCTACAGACCAGGCAGAGTAGTCACATTAGTTGCCATAGAAAATGGGCCATGCATACCTTTAATTCCTGTGGCACACACCTTTAATCCCAGCCCAAGAGAGGGTTATAAAATGGGAGGAAACAGTTCTCAGTTACAGTCTCATTCTGAGATTCTTAGAGGCAGGATCGCCACTTTCAGACTAAAGTCAAGGTTAGAGCCAGTGGCCAGTTGTTTTGCTTTTCTGACCTTCAGAATGAACCCCGATATATATCTCCGGGATTTTATTGACCGTTCTACGCATATATTTAGATGCTTATTATTAATCCAGAAAAAATACATCATTGTGGCCCAAAGTTAAGTCATTTCCAAAACTGTGATTAAAGAGTAATATATACCACAATTTGTGTTCTGTACCTTAAAATGATGTGAGTTGCTTTTGCGATGAAAAGGCTACACATAAGGAGAAACATTAGTTTATCTTTTTGCACATATTATATACAATTATTCAACTGTACTACTTTTGATTAAGTAGCTTAAAGAATATATTTCCAAGTATAATTGGAAGTGGAAAAAATCTTTTTAAATATGAATATATGACTCATCTCAATGGCTTCTAATATAACTTATAGAGCAAGTTATATATTAATATTAGAAGGTATTATTCATTTCTTATATGACTGGAAATAAACTATCTCCCTAGAAAAGTGTCAAGTTAATTTTTAGTCTGCAGGAGTCTTTGTAGTATTGTTTTTGCATTTTTAACTCAACATCCTTTTCTGTGTAAATTTTCAATAGCTAATCTTTTAATTAACAATTTTAAGAGTTCCCAGGAAACTTTTGTACTTATCTTCCTACTTAGCTGATAACATGGGGAATTTTTGAAAGGCATGAGTCAGGACTTTGCTATGCCTATATATTCTTTAATAAGAAATAAATCATTTCTCACACTCCATTAAGAAATACAAGGGATTTCTCTACTGATAACAGATAATTATGTCAAGTAATAATTCTGTCTTTGCCCCTGGCTACATCTGCCTTATTTTCTTTCTTTCAGACATTATGCAAAAATACATCAAAACAATTGTTAAAATGGAAAGATAAGTAGAATTGGATATAAATTTTGCAGTTGGTTTATAATAAGAATAAAATGTATTAAGATAGGTTCATTTATTTTAAATAATAATTCTAATTCTGCTTCTTTAATACACAAAGACCAGATTTTAAAAATCAAAATGTGAGTGTATATGAGTCTAAGTAACAACATATTTGTAGAAATAATGAGTAAGTAGACATTGTTTTTGAATTTACTCTTGAATAAAACTACTTCTCTTATTATTTTAACTATCTATAACTTATATTTTCATCTTAAATGTTTTAAATTGTGTTCTAAATGCAACTTGATATTTTTAAAATTTTTATGAAATTATGCTGTCTTTTTCACCTGAGTTATTGGGAAAAATATATAATAAAAAATAAGGTAATTGTGACCATGAAACTAGCCTCCATGATCAGACATTTATAATTTTAGGATATTAGAAATTAGAAAATTGGACTAATGTGATTAGATTAAATTCTCCAATGTTTATCTTCAATTAGCACAAAAATTTTGTATATAGTTTCATTATAAGAAGAGGGTGTATACAAAACCCTATTTGAACTCAGTTAACTACTTGATTTTAAACAATAACCATGATAATAAATGACTATGTGGTTAGGAGAGAGGCATATTGGAATGCCCAGGAACAATTGGAGGGTAGATGTAAAGGTTTGACATGCTTAAGATGCATTCTATATACATGTCTGAAAATTTCAAAGAGTAGTTTTAATGCTAAGCATCAAATAAAGAAGAAATAAAACAGAATTCTAATGTTTGGAGTAAGGATCCCCAACCATATATGTAGTAATAGTTTAAGAATCAAATAAATTAATTCAGAGGATTACAAGGCCCAATTATTTTCATAGCCCTTCCTCCTTAGTAATGTGGAAACAAAAATGACCGTTGTATTCATTAAAAAAGGCCATTTTCTTAGAAATAACAGCCAAAAGCCAGGTTTGGTACCAAGGATTAGGGGTAATCCCAGATAACTTTCCTGATGAAGTTTTGTCAACCATTTTAAAAAAAATTAATCAATTTGATCCTTGATTTTAAAGATAGTAAGATTAGTCTTCACACACACACACAAATACCACCCAAGTAACCATCTTTGAATGCATTCAAATTTAGGAGATGATGATTTTTTTATATTTAATTTCTTCATATCTAATTATGTTTAGAATATACAAACTAAATGGACATATCATTTTGCAAATTAAATAAATATTTCAATTTTGCCAGATAGATTGCACTAATAGTTTCATTGAAATATTTTTCATAAATAAATGGACTAAGAATATCAAATGCTTAAATAAATCATTGGTAAGAATCTTCAGGCCTTTGACAGTATTCTTGTGTTTACAACCTACATTCTGTATGTGGACTAGACACAACTTTTTTGGAGTCAGTGAAAGTTAGAGGAAAATGTCCTAAATAATCAGATTACAAAGAACTGAAATATTAGCTATTTGTTTTGCTTTTTCACAGATTTCCCCAAAACAAACAAACGAATGAAAAAACCCCGCCCATTTTCCTAGGGCAACACCTTGAGACAGCTTGGTCCCAGGCTAAGTATACATTGCAAATGGTATATGATGCTCTTACTACATTGCACATTTTTTGAAAAGTCCATATGATTCTCACAGACACAGCATGTAGGGAGAGAAGAAGCTGCAACTTTGCAGCACAAAGAGACCTTTCTAAAGTTCCCGTGAATACATGTTGGGTTTCCTGTGTGGCTGCCAGATATTCAGCCCTCTATATTGGAAACAAATGGTATTGGAACTCTGTAGGTTGGAATAATGTTCATTTCTGGCTGAAGGGAAATTCAAAGTACTCAATGTTTTCCTGAATACACTTGATTTGCAGAACACCCCTTTAGAGACTAGTGTTTATGGTCTAAATGCCTATGTCAAAGATGTCTTTTTCTTTCTTACCACATCTTACTAAAGCTCAGAAATCATTGAAGAAAAGGGCTTTGAAAGATTATAAGAGCCACGCAGAGTGGACAGTAATAAGGAAATAGTATTTTCTTTAAATATCAAACCAACTGTACATATGAACCCATAGTGATTGTGACAATATGTACAAGACCCACACAAGTTTAAGCCAAATAAAATCTCAGCATGGAAGGTTAGCACAATGCCTTACCCTTACTTAAGGAGCTATTGGCAAAACACAGTTGATGGTAGAGGGAAAAGCAGTTTTCTCTTTATTTATTCTTTCCTCATACAAAACATCCTGACAGCATCCTCTCTTCCCTCCATTCCTTCCAGTTCCCCTCCCCATCTTCCCTCTTCCCCAGATTCACTGCACCTTTATTTCCCTTCCAAAAAAGCAGCCCTAGCCGGGCGACGGTGGCGCACGCCTTTAATCCCAGTATTTGGGAGGCAGAGTCAGGCGGATCTCTGTGAGTTCGAGACCAGCCTGGGCTACAAGAGCTAGTTCCAGGACAGGCTCCAAAACCACAGAGAAACCCTGTCTTGAAAATCCAAAAAAAAAAAAAGAAAGAAAGAAAGAAAGAAAGAAAGAAAGAAAGAAAGAAAGAAAGAAAGAAAAGAAAAGAGCAGACCTACCAGGAATATTGAGCAAATAACACATAATAAGATGCAATAGGACTAGGACTAAATCCTTTTATCAAGGCTAAAGGAGGCAACACAGTAGGAGAAGAAGGATCCAAAGAGCAAGCAAAAGAATTCATGACTCCCCTACTCCCATTGTTAGAAGTCTCAAAAAAAAAAACACCTGTTAGAAGTCTCAAAAAACAAACAAACAAACAAAAACCAAGCTAGACAACAACAACATATATGCAGAGGGCCTAGCACAGACCCATGCAGTGTGGGTGTTTGTTGTTACAGTATCTGTGAACTCCTATGAGCCCTGTTTAATTAATTCTGTTGTCTCCTGGTGTCCTTGATCCCTCTGGCTCCTAGATTTCTTTCTCCCCCTCTTCCAAGGGTTTCCTTGAGCTCCATCTAATGTTCGACTTTGGGTCTCTGCATCTGGTACCATCAGGTGCTGGAGAAAGCCTCTCTGATAATGACTGGCTAGGCACCCATCCATTGATTATAGCCGCAATCATTTCACTGACTTTTTTTTTCAGAGCTATCCAGCTTCCAGTACCTGGCCTCCCAAGCAGTGTCAGGCATGTACTCCCTCTATTCTGTGGGCCTCAAGTGAGCCAGTCATAGGTTGGCAACTCCCATAAGCTCTGAGCCAACATTGCCCCAGCACAATTTACAGGCAGGACAGGTTTTAGGATGAAGGTTTTGTGGCTGGGTTGATGTCCCAGTCCCACCACTAGGGAGCCTTTTCTGTTTAAAGAAGATGTTTGCTTAACGTTAAGGAAGATGCTCCATATCTTCCCTTATTGAAGTCCTCACTAGGGCCACCACTATTGGTTCCAGAAAGTTTCCAATACACTATGTTTCTACACGTATCTCCCCATGCTCAATTTTAATTATTTTCCCTAGTATTCTCTCGCTGTGTCTGCCCATCCCATATCTTGATCTTTTTTGTTCCTTGTCCCCTCCCTCCCTCAGTCCACCTGCAAGATCTATTCTATTTCTTCTTCCCAGAGAGGTCCATGCATTCCCTGCTAGAGCCTTCTTTGTTACTTAGTCTTTCTATGGATTGTAGCATTTTCTTTCAGATTATGGAATGTTCTTGTGGAAGACCACACATCCAAGAATTATCAGTGACATAAACTGTACTTGATGTTATTTTGAGAAATCCAAAAAAACAATAAGGTGAATAGAAAGATCTGAGAGTAGTGTGTATGTTTAAAGGGGTAAAAATTCTGAATATATTGCATGACATTCTGAAAGAAATTATCAAAAAGGATGAAAAAACTTCATCATATACATGTTCCATATAAAGTAAGGGAACAAAGAATCTCCATTGAATGACCCGTTCATTAACTTCTCAGTTAACAGGATAATAGAGATCACAAGCCACTGTTCTATTTGTTGTCATTGCTATGAAGTAGAACCTTTAATCCATATATGATGCTGTGACTTGTTTCATCACAAAACTTGACAGTTGACTCCATAGAGGAATTATCTATCCTGGAGCAACACATTGAATTTTCTCATTCTTTTGTTCTATAACAAATGAAAAAGCCTGGGGACCTGGACTTCCTAAAGAAAAATAACTATTTTCCTGAACTCAGTTGCTAGTCCCACTCTACTTTACAGGCAGCTACTCATTCATCCTTACCTTCTGCTTTCCCTAGGAGATTCTCACATTTGCCACAAGAAAAAGATACAGTGCTGTGATTCTCATATTGAAAAGTTGTAGCTCCTCTATCAAATTTCTGTATCTTTGCAAAGTTCTATGAATTAAAATCCTCCTCCAGGCTGATGGGCTGCTGTGTTTTCAAGACTTTCCATTGATGCACTGTAATAATTTAAACAAATATGTTGACAGCTAGAGTCATCAAAACTGTTCAACTTCTCAGTATCCATTTTTCTCTTAATTGGATTTTCATTTACTTTAATAAAATAGCCCCAAATCAACTTAAGTCAAGGAAACATTTACACTGTATCACAGGTTCAGTTTATAGTGGATTTTCCCCTCTGTATAAGAACTTAGCTCATTACAGCATATCATGTTTCCAGCACATGGTAAAGCAAACGACTGACTTAGTTGGGACTACTATTGCTGTGATGAAACACCATGAGCAAAGCAACTTGGGATGGAGTTTATGCTTCTATTTGGCTTATGCTTCCATATTATAGTTCATCATCAAATGAAGTCAGGACAGGAAATCAAGTAGGGCAGGAACCTGAATGAGGAGCTGATTCAGAGGCCATGAAGCAGTGCTTCTTATTGGCTTATGCCACTTGGCTAGCTTGGCCTGCTTTCTTATAGAACCAGGGACCACCAACCTAGAGTCAGCACTACTCACAATGATGTGGGCCTTCCTTCATCGGTCACTAAGAAAATGCCCTGAAAGCTTGCATAGAGCCCAATCTTATAGAGGCATTTTTTAAAATTTAGTTTCCCTCCTCTCATATGACATTAGTTTATGCCAAGTTGACATAAAACTATCAATACACCTCCAAAGCCCAGGGTGTCTGGGAAAGTGAATCTATGTGAGAACAGAATCACACAACCTTCACCAAGGAGAAATCCCTTGTTCTTTGAGCCCAGATATGTTCTATCTCTTAAAATTCTTTCAGAGTTCCTAGTAGTGTCAGGTTGAGGACCAATCCTTTATCCTAAAAGTCTTTGGGTATCATTCTAGAAGCACAGTGTACCAAGAGACTGGCTTCTTAGTCTCTTCCTAATTGCTTTCCTAAGAGTGACAGCAGTGATTTCATTAGTTAATAATTTTCCAGTAATGTTACCGAAGAATGAGGCCACCTCATGTGACTGATTATACTTTCAAACATTTAATATTACATTATTTTCCTGAACTGATGTTCTGGCTTTGAATTCTACTGTGTCACACTGTGATTTCCACTGTGAATTACAAACAAGGAAAATGAATACTGATGTGTATTATGTTGCCACACCAGGCTATGGCTCTTTGGAAGCCTTGGTAAACAAGCAGGTGTTAAGAGGATGCTTAATTTATATTCTGCTTAGGATGCTTTACACACATTGAAAACGCCCTCCTTGGTTTCCATCAACGGCGTTGGACTCAAGTCAAAGAGAAGCCATTCTCCCCTCGAGCATAAGAAATTGGTTGAATTCAGCACACAAGTTTAGGTCCTTTCCAGGCCTCCTCACAAAAGAGTCACAATGGTGCACAAAGACCACAAACCTGGTGTAGTAACTATGTTGTGCTTCTTGAATCAGTCCAGTTAGTCCAGAACACCTGTCAGTATTATAAAATTTAAGTTTACAAGGATTTAATATGATTACGCTGAATCCCACAGAGAATAAAATTCTGATTAGTGAAAATCTGATTTGGTTTGATATGGTTAGGCCATTTGAGTTTTCTGGTTCATATGATGTCTACTGTAGAGATTGTCACATTTCTACTGTGTTGAAGTTTCATCTCTGTGAAAGAGTGTAACACTGACAGTTTCAATTTCTGTATAATTCATTAAATATTAATTGTTAAAAATTAGGTATTGAACCCTATTTGCACTTGAGCTCATTGCAGTGACAAAATTTTCCTGAATTAAAGACTCATATACAGTTCTTCAATGAACTTTAACTGAAAAGGTACCATCAACAGTTTCTTAAGACATGGAGGCTTCTTTAAAATTACATCTCATGTAAACTGTTTCAGTGGGTGTGTCCATCACGATCTTGAGTTCTTTGCTCATATTCTAACTCTTGCCACTCTTCAGTTGGACTTTGGGAACTCAGCCCAGTGCTCCACTGAGGGTCACTGCCTCTGTTTTGATCAGTTTCTGGATAAATGTTCTATAGTGACATTTAAGATATTCATCAATCTGTCTGCAGGGTAAGGCCAGTTTAGACACCGTCTCCTCTATTGCTTAGGGTCTTAATTTGGGTCATCGTTGTGGATTCCTGGGGATTACTCTAGTGCCAGGTCTCTTGCTAGCTCCATAATGGCTCCCTCAATCAAAATATCTCTTTTCTTGTTCTCATCTCTGTCCTTCCTCCATCATGACTATCCCATCCCCTCAAGTTCTCCTCCCCCTGCTCTTCACCCCTTCTTTTCCTCTTCTAACCTTCTCTCTCCCCCCACTTCTATGCTCGTAATTTTGTAAAGAAATCCTGTCTATTTCCACTTTGCTGCTAGATCTATGTATTTATTCTTAGGGTTCACCTTGTTACTTAATTCTCTAGGATTGTGAACTATAGGCTCAATATCCTTTGCTTTACAGCTTGTATGAGCGAGTATATACCATATTTGTCTTTCTTGGTCTGGGTTATCTCAATGAAGATGTGAGGCTGACTGCTGCTACATAAAACAGTAAATGGATCAACTGATTTCAAGGCAGCTACATAGTTTGACAGCGACCCGAGAAGGGAGAACAGGACAAATCCACTATGAAATAAGAAAGGAAAATCTAGCCCGCTACACTCTGGCAAAGTGTAGCTCTGACTTCTGCCCGTAGCTGTAAAGCCACAGGCAAATGGCTTTTTGGTAAACTCATACCCTAAACACTGTGCTCCAGATGTAGCATGAAGTTTAGTTGGTCTTAATAGCAAAAACTCAGAGTCAGATAGGGGGTGGAAGCTGACAGATCTGGGACTAGAGAGTTCTCACCTCTACCAATGCTCTGACTGAAAGGGCAATCCTGCATCCTCAAGACTGTGTCCCCAGACTTACTGCCTAGACTGCACTGATCACCTGTATTCTCCCACCTTATATATGCCCAACCATATAACTTTTATCTCCACCTCCCTAGTGCTGGGCTTAAAAGTGTCAGATCCCAGGTTTCTCTTTAGTTTTGGAGCCTGTCCTAGAACTGACTCTTATAGACCAGGCTGGCCTCGAACTCATAGAGATCTGTCTGTCTCTGCCTCCCAAGTGCTCGGATTAAAGGCATGCGCCACCACCACTAGTCTCACAAAAGACATTTTAAGTGTTAAGACTATATAATTGATAACTAGTAAAATCTAGTTCTGAATTCTATTTTTAAAAAATGTGTGTTTTTAAAATAATCTACAGATAATGTTGATTTATTTTCTTATTAAAGAATGAAACCAACAAGCTTTAATGAATTTTTACATGTGGTCAAATTTATTCAAATATAGTCACCTTTGATTCTCAGCATTAAGTCCTATCAGACTCCTCTGAAAGCCACACATTGTGAATAAATCATTTAGCCATGAGTAATGTCTGCTACATTCAAACTCACTTCAATGCCTGAAATAATTCATTAAGTTATTCTAAAACCACTAAATCACAGAGGACAGATGACATTTCTTTTAAATATTAATTTCTATCATTGATCAGCTGCATGTGGGGAAACCTCTGCTTCCCAGTCTGGCACATTACAAACAAAAGGATGAAGCTAAGGCAGAGAAATCTCTTTATAACTCCCAATTCCTCATTCCAGAGGGGAACTTGGTCTCACATACACAGGAGTCAGTTTTGTTTTAAAGTTGGAAAAGTTTTAGAAAATTATTGTTATTATTATTATTATTATTTGTTTTTTTTTCAAGACAGGGTTTCTCTGTAGCTGTGGTGCCTGTCCCGGAGCTAGCTCTTGTAGACCAGGCTGGCCTCGAACTCCCAGAGATCCGCCTGCCTCTGCCTCCCTAGTGCTGGGATTAAAGGCGTGCACCACCACCGCCCGGCGAAAATTATTTTTTTGATATTTCCTTTTACAGTGTTTTTTGAAATAGACTCATCTCTCATACAGTGCATCCTGACCACAGTTTCATCTCCTGCAACTTCTCCTAGCTCCCCATCACTTCCCCTCTTCCCCAGACCCACCACTCCCCCCTCTTAAACAGGATATAACAGGAATATCCTTATTTCCAAGAAAATAGAGAAGCTTTTTGAATATTAATTTCCTGTCATACTTTCATCCTAGAGAAGCATTCCTATTTAGAAATTACTTCTCCTGGGTTTAAATATCGTTTTTTTGCTTAATTTAAATATGAAATAAAATTTACCATCATATGCTACTTTTTCCAAACTGCTTTTTAGTTAGGGTAAATTTGACTAAAAATCCTATAAGATGCCATGTTATTATGAATATGTAGCCTGCAGTATGGTTTATTTGAAAGAGAGAGGATTGAGGTTAAATGCTTATAACTTTGACTTTCTTACAATGCATTCTTTCTGTGATCAAAATCAAATTATCTTTTCTTTCAGATTCTTCCATTTAATCTTTGGAAAAGAGTTAAATTTAGTTTATATTGAAATATATAATGTCTTAATAGACATTGTCCCTTAGACTAGATCATTAAGTAGAGGTTTTAACCAATCAGTACTTACTGGGTTACAGTCTTCACATCGACCCAATTCAATCATTTCTGGATGCATCTGTAGACAGGCAAGTGATATTCAGATAGAGATGAGTCAAAATAAAACACGACCTATAACAGCAAAAACTAAAAGCTCAGGAATCAATGTTGTGTAAAATCAAACTGGTAAGAATAAGAAGACAATAACTTGAAGACCAATTCTCATATTTGAGAAGACTTGCCATAATGATTCCAATATTTCAAAAAGCTACTTAGGGCCTGTATCACAGGGTTACTCTGTGGTCATAGAAGATAATATGAGCTATATAAGCAAAGAGACATAAAATAGCTAACAAACATTTTAAAGACATTTGAATTTAAAGTTACAATCAATTAATAAAATGTGGTATAAAATGCCCTCAGTCACATGCGTTTACTATCATTTAAAAGGATTTAATAATACTCATATTTTAAACTTTGATTACACTTGTGGAAAATTATATTGAGTTTCTTCCTGGGATAGAATCTCAGATTTTTTCCCCTGTTACTATTAGTATATTTTTCACATTATTGTAAAGGTCAGCAGAAACCAAAGAGTGAAAAGGAAATTAATGGATTTTGAATGAGAAAATAAAGAAAAAAGTGAACTTTACTCAGAATTCTATAGTGGCCCTTTGCAATAGAGTCTGAGTGAAGAATCTGACAGTGGAATTTGCAGAAGAACTTATGTAAATAGGGTAAAGCGCTTTTATGAAGTGGGTTTTAAAGTCAGCTTTTACTTCTTCCTGCTTGAATTGAGATGACAGCTGTGCACTATCTCTGCCCGCCTCCCTCTGCATGTTCATTCATTCTCCACTTTTTCATTCATAAACATACACCCACAGACCCACAGAAACATTCACAGGTCTCCCTTTCGATCTGATGTTCATACTGTAGCTTGTAAATGAATATTTTTTGTTTCTGTGATTTTTTTTCTCTTAATAAACATGATAGGTTTTGTTTATGAAATGCACTTTCTTGCAAAATGAAGTGATTCCAAGTACTACTTAAGATTTTCAGTGGTATCAGTTAGAGAATTGAGATTTACTCTGGATTTCTCCACTATGGTTCTCTTATTATAGTCTAAGTTAAATTTGTTGAAATTTGATTCTCTTTTCTCATAGTTGTTTTTTTTTTACTTTTCTAATTATGTAATTTATTTGTTTGGTTTTATTGCGGGGATTGATATTTATTAAAATCCAAAGTTTTATCAATATTGACTTCCTGTACTATTTGTTTTTGTTGGTATCATAGCATAAATATTTACCCCCCCTCTCTGTCTCTGTCTCTCTCTCTCTGTCTCTCTTTCTCTCTCTCTCTGTGTGTGTGTGTATGTACCTCTTGTGAGTCATTTTTCTCTTGCCACTGTGGGGACCAAACCTAGATCATCAATATCGGGTCTGCATAGTAATCCCTTTGACACTGAGTCATCTCACTGACCATCAGATGATAAATGTGGAAACAGGCAGAGAAGATATGGATGCTTGTATAGCTTTTCAGATAATCACTAAAGATTCAGACTTGCTAATGGTACTTCATCAGAATTGAACAATGAAGGGAAGTAGCACCTCCTGTGAAATGTGTAGTAATCACATCCAAAGCTTTTGTTCAAATGCCTTATGTCAGGAACAAGCTTTTACAAGGATGCCACTTACCAGGGGAGGGGCATGGGGGTTTGGAAAAATAAGTAAAGAGAATGAAGTTGCAAGTGAAAATAATTAAACAGAAGCAGGTTAGTATCAGGAGGGAATTCAAATGAATACTGAAAATCTCCTGCATTTAATTCCCATTTACTTAAACATCCTGACCCCAAAAGGTAGGCATAAGATAAAAAACAGCACTAACATGATACAAAGAAAGAACAGAATACTTGCAGGATTATGAACTACATTCTTAGTTAAACATACACTTGCTAAAACAAGGCAAGTAATGCTCACACCGTAGACCAAAACCTTCTGAAGCATACCACACCCTGGGTAGAATCCATAGTTATCTTCCTAAGGGTGTAGGAATCTAGTTGGATCCTTAGATTTTGCTTGAGATAGAAACAGATCTACTTCTTAATACCTGAAATACCATGTCTGGATATTAGTCACACCTGTTGCCAGAACTGTTGATAATAACCTTGAAGGAACAGAAGTTCCAACTCTCTGACCTTTAGTAAAGGTGAAATGGACCCATACTTATGGGACCTGTCAGCTCTACCTTATTGCTCATGATTGGTGTCAGTTGCCATTTCTATCATTGTGGAGAGTAAGATCTTCCAATTAATGCCTAGGTATAGTTCAGACAAAATAGACTTTTAAATATGGGGCATGGTAATAATTCAACTCTCATTTACCTTCTTTAGTCGAAAGGATATTGAAATTAGTTTGCCTATTTTGAAAATATATATTTTGTTGGTTTGCATGTCAATTTTTTTATTTTTCTTCCATTATGTTTCCCTTTACATAGTGTAAACTTCAAATGTCATAAATTCCTGATATCTGAATGAAATAATAAAATAAATATGTTAGTGATAACTAATACTAAAACTCTTTTAAACTTAACTCATGACTTTATATTTCAAAGACATTTACATTTCAAATCAGACCTTCTACATCTTGCCCATCATCTCTAAAAAAACAAAATCTGTCAACAGAAAGTTCAGTGTTAAATGTACCACTTCACTTATGTACTTGTTAGCTAATGGTATGTTTTGACAGATGCACAAATCCTGTATATATGCAGTCAAAAAATACAAAAACATATTGATGAGAAATTAATATCATTTAATTTTCAACTTCTAAGTACCTAAAACTCACTTGCATATTTATTTCTGTTAATTTAAAATTGCTTTCTACCTTCACTTTGCTCCACAAGGATTGACTTATGTATATATGCATAGTAAATTAGTCATAAAACATTATAGATCTTTAAGCCACAACATTATAATCTGAAGTCCTGTGAGTTGCATTTTACTTTTATAAATTATGGTGTCGTTGACATTTAAAGATTTTTGGATACATTATTCTAATAGGTAAAAATGATCAAATGAGATAAAATGGAAAATGATATGATATAACCTAGCAAAAAAATGTAATAATGAAAAAAGGAATAGTCGAGCAAACCTGAAAAGAAAATAAAAATTGAAAAGAAGAGAGTAGCCTTTGTGGCTTTCTATAAGCTGTTGTCTATGGAGAGGTGATGGCTTGCATAACACAGTTTCACTGTCCAGGGGTGAAGAGGTACAAGAAGAAACGCAAGCCATGGATGTTCTTACCAGTGAAACAATGACAGCTTTAACCTCTAATTTTCCATGTCATTGATTACACTAACATTCAAACTGAACTAATTAGACACATGTAAGCATGAAACAACCTAGTAAAACGATGAAAATAGGTGGCAATACAGTTCTCTCTAAAAATGTCCCTGCACTTTCATTGCTGGCAGGAATTTTACTAAGATACTGACTCTTGAGGTCTTAGATCAAGACGTTTCCTATAAAATCTCCATAGTGTGAAAGTAAATTAATGGAATTTTAAAACAAAACCAACAACACAACTCAGCAACTTCCTCTTTTTAGAGGTGGGAAGGCAGCAGATTGAACATCCTTAAACTGTAGACCTACGACCTATACCATAATTATTTGCTAGCCAGAGTTTCTTAATTCTTTATAGTAGAGTACATAAGTTTGCAGGAGTAAAGACTGATAAAAACTCATGTTGGAAACAGACAGTATATGATGGATTTACAAAGCCTTTGTAGCTAAGATACTAAAGTGCAGAAATTAGTAACTAGGTATCTAAAATTAAATTCAGAACTAAAGTGACAAAAGATAAGCATAATTTTCACAACCTAAACAATAAAAGATTCTTAAATGAAATGAACTGACACACTAAGCAATAAAATGTCCTTAGAAATGAAAGTAGAGCAAGAATATTTTTAGGCAAAACTTCACAGTAATAGTAAAAGCATAAAGGGTGTTCTTCAGGCAAAATAAAATTATTCCCAGTGGGAGCCTTGAGGATATAGAAAGTGATAAATACTTGTAACAAGGTCAAATTATAACTATGTCTATATTAAAATAAGACATATTCTGAGTTTAAATAAATGATGAATACAATTCATTGGCACAATTTTATGAAAAAAAGAAGATAGAGAGTATGAATTCAAGTTAAATTAGATATTGCTAATTTAGGAGGCTAAATTAACATTTTCCTAACAATGTAAGAGTAAACACACAACTAGTTTTTACCAATGTAGCAAAAGAAAAAAAATGAAGTTAAAAAAACATAATTAAAATTACAGAAGACAAGGAATAAAGAGTGGTATCATATTAAGGCAATACTTGAAAGAAATGAATGTATCAACTTAAGTTAAATGTAAGCTGATTATAGGTTTACTAGATGACAAATCTTATCAGTTGAGTCTAATGAGTGGCGCACATGAGTCAGAGGTATTAGGATTATGAATTTGAGGCCAGCTTCTCAAACAGTGAAAGGAAAAGGTTGTGCCACTAGCTTAAATCTCCTAAACAAATCCAATTACTTAATATTTAAAGGATGAGGTGGATCAAAATTGTACAGAATAGGCATCCTCCTGAATATTAACCTTCATCAGGCGATGAACGGAGACAGAGACAGAGACCCACATTGGAGCACCAGACTGAAATCTCAAGGTCCAAATCAGGAGCAGGAGAGAGAGCACGAGCAAGGAACTCAGGACCGCGAGGGATACACCCACACACTGAGACAATGGGGATGTTCTATCGGGAACTCACCAAGGCCAGCTGGCCTGGGTCTGAAAAAGTCTGGGATAAAACTGGTCTCGCTGAACATAGCGGACAATGAGGACTACTGAGACCTCAAGAACAATGGCAATGAATTTCTGATCCTACTGCATGTATTGGCTTTGTGGGAGCCTAGGCAGTTTGAATGCTCACCTTACTAGACCTGGATGGAGGTGGGTGATCCTTGGACTTCCCACTGGGCAGGGAACCCTGATTGCTCTTTGGGCTGACGAGGGAGGGGGACTTGATTGGGGGAGGGGGAGGGAAATGGGAGGCGGCGGTGGGGATGAGACAGTAATCTTTAATAAATAAATAAATTAATTAATTAATTTAAAAAAAAAGAATAGGCATTTGAACCAATGAAATAACAGGGGAAAGTGAAAGACATGCAAAAGATTTTTGCGGAGATATTGTCATTTAATTTCATGGTTCCCCTATGATAGCAATCCATTTCCTTTTAAGTAAGTCAGAACATCTATGAGAACTTTGTGAAATAAATTTAAGTCCCTAGTGTCTTATTTAATCAGGCACATAAAGACTCATTTGGAATTGCCTAGAAGTCAGTGCACATAGCTTGGAAAAGTACTTTATGTCATGCATCTCAATTCAGATTGGGAACACAGACTATATGATGAAACTTTGTAATTTTGAGGCTCAAACTAAGATACAATAAAGGCTCTCGGACTGTGGGTTGAGCTACATATATCCAGTATGACGCTCTATCCTCATAGGTTCTGTTCCTCTAGACTACCCTGTCTGATACACTTCCCTTCTGAGGTCTTAAAGACAGTAACATCATGATTTTGTGTTAACTGTAAGAATAAAAAAATTTTCATTTGACTGAAGACATTGGCCATTGTTCACTCAGAACATGAACATCAGTAGGGATTTTATATTTTATGAATTCTAATGAAGCTTCTCAATAAGCCATTTAGTCTATTTACATGGAAATGTAGGGGGTAAAGGTAGACTAAAAAATATAGACTATGGTTTATTATAACAGGGAAGCATTTTAACCATTGCCACATCACACAACAATCAGGAGAAATTCAGTGCTATGAATCCATATCATCACCTGTTACCTTGAATACCATCTGACAAATGTGATACTTACACACTGTTCAACTGTGTGAGCTCTAATGATTTTAAACATGCCACCACAAAAAGCTTTACCTTCCATTCATATAGGACAGATATTAGTTTGACAGATTTTTATGTACTCTGTACTCCACAATCGAGGAAAGTTATGTTTAAATATATTGCCGTAGCAAAATATGAATCATTATTTTAAATATCCATACATAATATTTTATTTATTTTACTTTTACTCTTCAAACTAATAAATGAGACTCAGGGAATGAGTACAAACCAAATGTACATTGAGTTTAATTAGAAGAAATTTGGGAGTATTAATTAAAAAACATCAAATGAGATATCTGCAGGAATTCAAGGTATGGCATCTGAGACATGAAAACTGAGAGTGAGAATATGATATAAAAGGATAATGGGATAAAGAAAATAAAGCAAAAGTTCATATAATTGCATTAACATACAGTAATGATAACTTCTGTGATCATGCTATAGAGATAATGCTATCAAGACATAGGTATATTTCTTAAGTGAAATACCATGTAATTTCTCTTAAGATGTTTGGCTTGAATTACATCTGCAATGACTTGCATTTGTATTGGAAATGTTTAGCTGATCATTATTCTCACACATCCTTTCCCTGATTAATATGACCAACGAAGTGAGACCTTAAATGTCAACAATGTAAATGATAGACTAAATGGCAAAAGATTAGAATAAGATACTTCAATTCCAAGTAAAATATGGACTTGAAATAATATGGAAAACAGTTTGATCAGACCTCTCTTATCTTAATGGAACTGCCAGCACTCAGTTTCCTCACACTGTTTAAGACAGAGCAATTAGGAAATGCAAAAATGTTCAATAAGTTAGATAAAGAAGTGACAGTTTAGATCTATGATAACTACATTTCAGAAGAGTGGCTTTCAGAGTTAAGAACCCTAAAATTGGACAAATGCATTCTATGAACACTTAACATAAGCATTTGCTGCCAACGGGTTTCTCTTGGGAGTGAGGGTGTCATGTCTGAGGAACTTATCATGTTTTTCCGTCTGTCTATTTCCCTGTTGAAAGGGGGGCAGCATTTTAGTGGGTTCTCTGAATTCAGCATGTGTCATGGAATCATATGGATAAGCTGTATAAAGTGAAAATTGAAATACAAAATCATAAATATTGTTTTCATGTAGATTAAGACAGATGGCAGATTCTCAAACTGAGACGAGAAGAGTTGCAGGTAATTTTCAAAGTAACAGATATAGGTGGATAAAACATCCAAGGGCAGAATATAAGAATCTGACTGGCAGGAAGAAAAATCTGTAATTGCTATGAGACCATTAATCATATGCAACTTTCCATTTTATAAAACTTAAGAAAGGAACAATTTTCACCTATGTATTAAGATTTTTACCATCTCATAAATGAGAATCAATTTAATATAATGCCACACTATTAATGCCATAGATTATTTTAGATTGATGGTATATTAAATATAAACTTCATTACAATTATATTGAATATTGATATATTCCTTATATTTAAACTAATTCAATGTAAGGATTAATATGCATTATGATTTTTACCTGAGTCAGTGTAAGTATTGTCCTACAGAATGCAAAAACAAAAATAGATTATTTCACATAAGATCTTTGCCGTACATTTTTAATAGAACTTCCCCTTCAGAATCTGATTAACATACTCCTAAATCTAAGCTTGTCTATGTCTGATGCATATAAACTCTTGGATATCTTATTTTTTACTTTTTTTATTTGTTGACTTTTTAAAACAATCTTTTCTCATTTTACTGTCCAAACCAGTTTCCTCTCCCTGCGTTCATCTCCCTCCACCCCACCTTTCCGCAGCCTACCCCTTACTCTCTCCTCAGAGGTTTCTCATGTGGAGTCAACAAAGTCTGTCACACCTCTTTGAGGCAGAACCAAGGCCTTCCCCACTATCTAGGCTGAGTAAAGTATGTCACCAAAGAAAATGGGTTCCAAAAAGCCAGTTCAAGCTTTAGGGATAAATCCTAGTTCCATGGCCAGTGGACCCACAGATTGCCCCAGCCATACAACTCTCATCCACATTCAGAGGGTCTAACTTGGGCCTATGCAGTTAGGCCCACTCTCAGTCCAGAGTCTGTGGCGCTCCCACTAGCCCAGATCAGGTGTTTCTGTGAGTATTATCATCATTGTCTTGACCTTTTTGCTCATATTATTGCTCCTTCCCCCTTTTGACTGAACTCTGGGAGCTCAGTCCAGTGCTAAATGTCGATCTCTGCAACATCTTTCTTGGATACTTTTTATGTTGGTTACACAAACACACACACACACACACACACACCTTATTATCTAATTTCATTTGACATTAAGCAACTAATCATTATTTTCTGTCTAACATAATCTGGCAGAATTTTGAATATGGAATAAATGAGTATGAATTACAAGAACAATTTAGTGCTCTCCTTTGAACACTTTATGTTAATTATTAGTCTTACGATTATTTGTGTGGAAGGGGATTTTTTTGTAGTTACAGAAATGTTGTATTAGTTTATTGTAGTAAAACTAGATAAACATAAAATCAAACTAGGAAGCATTCCAATAACAGCAAGAGATAATGCTTAATTTTTGTTTCTTTTCTTGTTTTTGGAAAAAAAATTAGAGACTGTATTCTGATCACAGTTTTTCCACCATCAACTCCTGCCAGATCCTTCCCACATCCCCAGCTATCCAACTTTACGTCCTTTTCCTTTCTTTTTGAAAACAAGTAGGCAAGTAAACAATATAAGAACTGTAAAACATAATTAGCAAAAATAGAATAAAACCACAAGAAAATTTGGGGGTGCTGCCCGATTTATTCGCTTGTAGTTGGAAAGGAGGAGTAGGGATTAAGAAAGAAATAAACAAGAGACAACAGATTGATTCGGGAGGGCAACCAGTTAATGCTGTGATCTGCCCGAAGTTTCTTCCTCAAAGTTCTCATATATACCAATCTAAAAGAGGGGGGAGGTAAAAGACTTCTTTACCATAATACAAAGAATAAACAAAGTAATTTCCTCCTCACATTTCCAAACACCAAGTAGCCACACCCTAGGCCAAAATATCCTTCTTTCTAGGCAAAACATCCTGTAGCCACATTTAGGTTAAACATTCTGTTGTATAAACCTGAAAAAGCAAGGACAGGTCTGAACTTTCTAACCTTTAGTCAAGGTGGAATAGATTCATTCCTGTGGGCTCCTACAAAGAATACAAACACAAACAAACCTCATAAAAGCACAGAATTTAAAGCTATACGATACAAGCAAAAGATCACTAAGATAAAAAATGTCCAAACAAAGCAATATGAGACAAAATATATCTCGAATTCAATTGGGTTCATTTTGTCTTAGCCAACTACTGCTGGTCATAGGACTTTCTTAATTATAGCTTATAAAGCCAGTGAGATTCCCTTGGAGAAAAACAATGTGTCCTTTTGTGTCCTTTGCAAATAGTTTTTTGGTTAGACATGGTAGCCTGTGTTCACTTCTCCTGTCAGTGCAGGAACCCTGTCTGCAATGGGTCCTCTACGTATATATTATAGTTTCCAGCTTTGTATTTTCAAGGGGTTTCTAACAGTGTGAACAAGTGAGTCTCTGATTTCTGATTCTTGATTCTTTTTTTTTTTTTTTTTTGCTTTCTGTGGATGTTTATTTGATACAGCTAAGGCAGCACTCATGAAAACATTAAATGAAACATCTTATTGAAGGGATAGACAAAACAATTTTAAACAAGCCCTCAAAGGCTTCATGCTGAATTCCACTCTGTTGCTCTCAGAAGTTAACACACTTTATGTGTGTCCAGGCTTTGGAGGTATACTAAGGACAGGACAGAGGGGAACATCTTCCTTGGTTCTTACATCTCTTGCAACATTTTAAGACTCTTTCCTCCTTAGGGCATGCTCCAAACTGGACCAGTGTTGTGGACTGGGAAGCGGGCATACTGGAAGCAGTGAAGGCAGAGGAAGTTGAGCTTCTTTCCTTAAGTGAGCATGAAGCAATACTTACATGCTGAATGTGTGTTCTCTCATGTACTGCTTCCTTTTCTCACCGCTGCCCACACAGAGTCTGATGTCTACAAGGTCCTGACCAGAAAATCTCAACAGTCACTGTTTATTAGGATTTCTTATGAAGGGTGGACAGACATTAGGTTCATTTTTTTCTCGTTCCAGTCCATCTCCCTTTCTTGGGCTTCCCTCATTGAGTGACAGTCTGACTTTGTATCCTTCAACAATATTATTGTTGAAGTTATCTTTCTCTTCCTGTGAAGAAACATTTGGGACATAACATACACACATCTGTAAAATGTACATTATTCAGGCTTTGGGCATCTATATCTAAGTAGAATCGGGGTATCATCCCAACTCTGCAGAGACGAAGCTCAAACAAGACAATACAATGTCTGTTGGTAAATAATGTGTCAAACACCTCCATCTAAAGACCCTGTGTTTCGACTCCTTCTTTGGGCCTCCAAGGTCACCAACACGTGTTGGGAGCAGTGAGACCCCAGATCCTGAATTTCTTGTAATCCCCTGATCTGAGTGCCTACAGCTGCTCTGAGCACGAGACCTTCAGGAGTTCCTGATGGCAGGAGAGTGGTTTCTGGTGGATTTGGCTGGGGTGTGGCTATTTCTATATAATCTGCCCCAGAACACAATAAATGGGGCATTCTTGGGGAATTCAAGGATGACCCCTATTGCTGTCTCTCTGTCTGTGTGTGTCTGTGTATTTTAACCTCCAGCCCCCTTGCCCGAAGCTCGCGAACTGGGTGCCAGCGCGCAGAGCACAGACACGGGGGCGCGGTGTGCAGCACACACATATGTGTGCATACAGATACAGACACATAAACAAACAAAGAACTGTAAAATAAAATTAAAAAAAAAGATGGACTGGGCACGGTGGTGCATGCCTATAGTCTCAGCTACCCAGGAGACTGAGACAGGAGGATTGCTTGAGTCCAGGAGTTCTGGGCTGCAGTGTGCTATGCTGATCTGGTGTCTGCACTAAGTTCGGCATCAATATAATGATCTCCTGAGAGCAGGGGACCACCAGGTTGCCTAAGGAGGGGTGAACCGGCCCAGGTTGGAAAAAAAAAAAAAACAAAAACAAAAGACAAACTGTTGAGATTGCTCAGTGGATAAAGGCACATTTTTCTTTATTGTAAAGCCTGGGGACATTAATTCCATCCTTATAACACTCCTGCTAGAAGAGGGGAACAGAGACCTGCAGGTTTTCTTCTGACCTCTCTACACACTCTTACTAGTATGAGCATGTAAACACACACACACACACACACAGAAATAAATATAAGTTTAAAAATACATATAGTAGAGAGTAATAGAGGAAGATACCCATGGTTTAACTATGACCCCCCCCCCACACACACACACGGCTTTCAAATCCCTCCTAACGCCTTCCAGGCACAGCACTGAGCTATCGTGACTCGTCTTCCCTTCACCAAGTTCTATTGGTGGGAAGTATTGCTTCATGCTCAGTTGAGGAAAGAGTCTCTGATTCTTATATCTCCTCTTGGACTCTTTCCTCTCTTTTTGCTTGTTTTATTTAATTCTGATTGGTTTTCACCTTATGATATTATCTTATATTTATTATATTAAATTCCCTTACAAGCTTTTGTTTTATTTTCTAATGAAAGACAGAATGAGAATGGATGCAGATGGGAAGGGAAGTGGAAAGGAATAGAAGGGACATAAAGAGGGGAACCGTAAATAAATCATGTAATAAAATCAGAATTAATCATGTAATAAAAAATCAATTTTCATTTTAAAAAACTGTGGTGAGCTGTGCATGCTGCCCAGTCTCTCTGAGTTTGTATGTTCATCAGTCCTGGGTATCTGCAAGACACTCTCCTTATGCCATCCATCTCCTCTGGAGGTTACACTCTTTCGGGGAAGTGTTTCATGACTTTTTTTTTTTTTTTTGCATTTGCAGTATGATCCTTACCACACATAGATTTTCTGAAGCATGATCTAGTTCTCAGCAGAGCATCTTGCCCAATGTTCAGTTTGGAACAGCAGTTCTTCAGAAGTCAGAAGTCAGATCCACTGCTTCCATGTGATTCTAATTTTTAATAATGCCAGAATAATACTTTTCTTTCTGGCTCTAGAGAATTACTCTTCCGCTGGCAGTATCACCTCTGTGCTTTTGTTGTATTTATGGTTTTTCTTGCTTATTTTTTATTTATTTTGTTTGTTGATTGATTGATTTGTTTTGGGAAAGCACAATGTCACAACACTTGTATACAAGTCAAATGACCACTTTTGTGAATCACTACTTTCCTCCTCACATGTGAGTCCCAGGAATTGAACTCAGATTATTGGGTTTAATGGCAATTGCCTTTATCTGCTGTGTCGTCTCCTAAATCCACACTGTTAAATTTCTCTTCTGTTTTGTTAACGATCTTGCTTAATTCATGTAACTGGATCCAAAGTTGACTTTTTTAGCTTCAGTATAATCCTCTAAGTGGGAGCACAGACAATTTGTCATCACTGTGTCTCAAAACACTTTACCATCTCTCAAAATAAGTAAATAAGAGCGCTCAACGTAAAAGATACTTGGGCTCATTCAGCATTATATATACCATTATAAAGCCTTTAAACAAATAATGTGTTTAAGATGCCAAGAACTAGAAAGAGGCGGTCAATTATGGGCCTAGAGCAACAGAGTCCATTGCCATATGGTCAGAAAGTAAAAAGAAAAAGCAAGAGGTGAGACTTCAAGAGCTCAGTTACAATAATGAAAAAAAAAATTGTCCCTCATGCTTTGTAGACCTGGCTGGTCTCAAAATCCACCTGCTTCTGCTTTCAGAGTGCTGAGATTAAAGGCATGCACTACCATTCTTGGCTTCTTTTTATTTTTTATCCTGAAACAAGACCTTATTAAGTTGCACATGCTAGTCTTGAACATGAGATTGTCCAGTTCAGTTATCTAAGTAACAGGGAATACAAGGCTGAGTAACAGGCTGAAATCCTTATACATTTAAAAAATGTTATTATTTATCATGTTGCTATTGGGTTCTATGTGACCATTGTATATTTTAGATATCAATCTGTTATCAAGCATATGGTGCTGAAACAGTTTGTTCATTTCAATATATTGTATCTTCTTTCTTGATGTGGGATTTCTGCCTGTATGCCGTGAATACCATTGGTAAATAAAGAAACTGCTTTGAGCCAATAGCAGAGCAGGTCAGAACAGAGATAGGCAGGAAAAACTAAACTGAATGCTGGGGAAAAGAAGGGTGGACTCAGAGAGAAGCTATGTAGCTCCACTAGAGACGATGCTTGAACTTTACCTGGTAAGCAACAACCACATGGTGATACACAGATTAATAGAAATGGGTTAAATTCATATGTAAGAGTTAGCCAATAAAAAGATAGAGCTAATGGACAAAACAGTGATTTAATTAATACAGTTTCTGTATGGTTATTTTGGGGCTGAGCATCTGGGAACCAACAAGCAGCCTCTTTCAACAATTTCTATTGATTTTTGTTTTGCTTTTATGATTTTTCATTTTGGTGCATTACAATTTGTTTGTTCTTCTTTTATTGTCTATTATTTTAAGGATCTTTCACAACACAAAGAACAGTGTTTGAGAACAAAGACACAGAGCTTGTCATGCATACTTTCATGTAATGTTTTGAGACTTCCCAGTCTTAGATTTTCATTTCCAATCCATTTATTATAGCTATTATGAAAAACATTGGAAATGCTATTAAGTACTGCAAACTGTGCAGAGAAAAAGAAACACTTGCATACTACCGTTAGGGTTATACATGTAGAAAATTCAATGGATATTTCTCAGAAATTTCAGGTTAGAAATAGCACATAATACAGCAATTTCTAGTGATAGCCATCCTTCTGATGGAAACTGTGATTCATATGTCAGAAATAAATGTAAACTATAATGCTCAGGGAGTTGATAATTACAGTAATTAGATATGAAATCTACTTAGACACTCACTAGTGACAGTATGCATGTGCATATTTATATGTAGCTGTATATTGTTTGTGAATATCTGTGTATCTGTGTATGGAGTGAGTGCAGTTTATACTGGTTACTTAAGATAAATTGCTAAACTTTGGGGAAATTATGGTAAATTAACAAAATAGTCTCAAAAGACAAAATCAGGCATAACTTACTTTTCTGTTGATCCTGATATGCATATCCTTAGAAATAAAACAGAGTGATAGAATAGGAAGTCATTATAAGTACATTCGCCACTTGGTACAAAATTTCAGGTACCAAAGAAGATTTAGTTCAAGAGAAACATTATATACTGTGATGAGTATGGCTAATAATAACTCCTCATTTTAATATTGCTGACATTAATTTCATTTTTCTGTAAATTAAATGTTAGCTATTACAAGTAATATATGTTTTAGTTATCCTTATTTGATCATTCTATTATGCAGAGCTATATATGGCATTATACTCTAAATCATAGAAATAATAATACAATAAAAGCAACATATTGGGCAAATATAAGTGGCAAACATGACTGTGGTCCCTTAGTGTTATATTGTATAATTAATGTTACAATTAACTTAAATATTATAATTTTATGGTACTTATGATGTACATAATGGTGTATTTTTGGAAATTATTTCCATCATCAAGAAATACATAAATATATAAACTAATGTATATAAATTTTAACGCATGCATACTACTGATAAGGGCTTCATTTTAATTTAAGATGAATAATTATAGATAATGTTTTTATTGAAGAGAAATATAAACATATGATGATCTCATCTATATACTATAAAGTATTAAGAATCTTTGAAAATTATTCACATGTATTTGGATAAAAATGAATGATTTAGTGATTGTAAGTGTAATGTCACAGAAGATCTGAGGCTTCACCAAGTCTTGATATAATATATGCAGCACATTGGACTGTGATATTTTTAAGTTGCTTTAAAATGAAAATTATTTTGTACGTTGTACTGTATTTCTTTCAGATCTTGAGTATCTGGTCAATGCAATATTCTGTTCAAAGAGATTTTCAAAACACAGCACTCTCTCTCTCTGACAAGAAAGATAACCTTTCTCTCCTCTTAAACAGTTATTCGCAATTATTTGATAGCATTTATCTACTATCCACACTGTTCCGACAGCTCTGGCATTTTGCCATGTTCACTGCACTTTTCACTAAGATGATATGTTAGTGGAAAACTTAGAGTCGGTGCCCCTAACTAGGATGCTTAAAGAATACTGAAAACTATTATAGCTAATGAAATATGTCAGAATAGACTGCAAGTTATTTTGACTGATATGATTTTATTGAAATAATAAAGAATTCCCAATGGACCAATAACATAGTAATACTTAATATTAATTTAAATTAATATTATTATTAGTCAAATATTAATGATATATAATAAATATTTCTATAAATAGTTTATATCCAATTTTTTAAACAACTAATAAGATTTCATTTTAAACTACTTTAAACTGTGATGAATTTATTTTTTCTTTCACATGTATGCTATAAGCTGTACACAGTGAGCTTCATATGTATCTATATAAATATACATATAATATTGTAACACAATGAACTTTGAAGCATGAAAATGCCTTCAAACAGTTTATTTTTACCTTTTAATTGTTTTAAAAATTAATCTATAATATCTTTTACGTACCTCATTTAATAATTTGAGTTTCATTTTTGTAGAATATTAAAGAATTGTTAGTTTTTAAAATAATGTGAAAAATCTGAAGAATCATTATGGAAGCTTTGGAAGAAGATGACCCCCAACGGGAGTGGCATGACTAAGAGGTGTGACTTTGTTGAAGCAAGTGTGTCACCATTGGGGTACTCTTCAAGGTCTCCTTTTGCTCAAGCTTCCTTCAGTGTGACCATCAATTGATTTCCTGTTGCTTGCAAGCAACAGCTCCAGCACCCATCTTCCTGCACAACTCCAGACCATCCAGACTCTGTGCCATGTTCATAATGAACTGAACCTCTGAACCTTTAAGTGAAACACCCCAACTAAATGTTTTCTTTGACAGAGTTGCTGTGGTCATAGTGTCTTTTCACAAGCAATAAAGACCCTAACTAAGACAATCTTATTTCCTTATGGGAGCAATTCCTTTTCTATCACAAATTTGAATCTCTGGGGAGAGGAAGCCACAAACGCGGATCTTGCCTTTGTTTTTGTTAATGATCCCAGCAGACTAGTCATAGGACAAGTGCAGTTAGAAAAGTCAGATGTTAGGAAAGTTACTAAAGAGTATAATCGAATTTGGAATGACTATTATTAAGGAAAGGTAAACATATGTTCTGTCAATCCTGCCTCATAGACCATAACTAAACAGGAGGTTCTAAGGACGTAAGAGCCAGTTACTTAGGGAGACTGGACTAAATCAGTGTCTTCTGAGCATATCAGGACCAACATACTCAGAAACTCACAGTCTCTGTCACTGCCTACCCAAGTCCTGCACCAAGTTAAACAGGAACACTATTCTAGCAGGCTTGTGGATGAGCTTTCAGGGCCTTGTCCTAAAGGAGGAGGTTTTGACAGTTGATGGCTGTTTAACAGTTTGACCTCAGGAAAATCGACATCAATCTCTTAAATAGACATACACTCGTGTGTGTGTTTATGGGTAGCAACTTAAAGGTATGTGCGTGTGTGTGCATGCGTGTGTGTATTTTAATTGTTGGTGAGTCTACAAGGAAGAACTCGAAAATCGCACTTTTCCCCATGGACACAGCGCAGTTCTGAGTAAGTGTAGCATCTGTGGCTGATCTCTTTTATTTTCTGGTACACTTGGCTTCATTTTAAGAGCTATTTTTTTAGAATACAAGATGTTTTAGGCCAATCAATTCATTTCACAGATTCTAACTATTATAAAATATATATAAAGTGTTCTATTATTTATACTGTATACTTTCCAAATTCATATGTATTAATAGTATTAAATTTCTATTCCTATAAGGAAAAAAACAGATAAAATTTTAATTTATGATTATATTATATTTATATAATTTCTATTAAATTTTAAAAGTAATGAATAATTATATTCATATAATTTCTATGAAGTTTATGTGGTGATTACCTGATCAAGCTATTACAAAAGCCATGGCAAATTTCATTACAAAATTTATATTTTCATACATAATTGAGATATGCCATCAGAATGTTAATATTTAAATTAGCATTTTTTTGTCATATAAATTATGCAAGATTTAAAACAAAAGGAAAATGTATTTATGTTTAATACAAGCATACATACATACATATGTTAAACAAAAATAAACATAGTGGTTAAGCTTATGTGATTAATTCTTCGGTTGAAAATTTCTTACTGGGAATTTATGTCTGGTTCCATCACTAAATACTGCTAGTCTGACAGCTGCCTGAGCTCTGGTCCAGGCTTGTTGTGATATACAGCACTGCTCAGCACCTCTTACTGGCAAGATTAATGAGATTGTGGTCCAAGATTTGTTGGAAGTTTTTAGGATGTAAGATAGATGGGGTAGACAAATCTACCCATTCTATTACCTTAGTACATTATTTTCCATCAGTTGAAGTCATCACATTTTCCAAGAGGCTATCTTCTTTTAATGAACGCTGATCTGACAAGGTACAGAAGTTCCTGAGATGGGAGAAAACATGCACAGGTGGATTTTATTAGCTTTTTATTATCTTCATTGTTATCTTCATTGTTAAGACAAATATCAATCTAATTTTAACAGGCAAGATGGTGAGAGACTTCTTGAGATTATATTACAGAAAGTTTTTGAGGTGGACACTCTTTCCTATGCCTGTACATGAATGAGAATACACATATTAACTACCCAAAACCCACATTTTCATATGCACATATCACCCAAACACAGATACACATACATACACCTATTTAATGAATTTTTGATTGAACTGACATGAACAGACAATAAAAGTTATCTTTATTATCACTATTATTTGATGACCAGGGTCTGTTGTTATCAATGACTCTCCATGATTTTAGAAATCCACTAATTTTTAAATAATTGAAAAAAAATTTTTTCATCAGACTTTTATGTGTTCTCCAAGATATTTCTGTATCTTAGCATAGTTCTGCTCAACCTGCCATGATTGTTTTTCCGTGCAGGCTTTCCTGTTTGTGTTGCACATTCTACATGATAGATTCCAAATGAATACCATTGATGATATTTCATCATTTTAGGGTTTGTCAATGAAACTAGATCATGAAGGTGCAACATGGTTGCTTAAAAATGTGGACTTAATACATAAGCATAGTGTTTCTAAAAATATGTGTACCTACCTCCTCTATTATAATCTCTAAAAATCATTTATTATAAGAATTTAACATTTATAATAATAGAGGTCCTTAATTTAATACAAAATATTTCTCGTTTTAGGATTTATCCTTTTTCCTACAATCCTCATCTTAACAATGTGGAGCCTAAGATGATAAATATTATTGTTCCTGTTTTATGTGTATATGTGAGGTGTGTGTGTATGGTATTGTATGATATTATTGAAATTATGAACATATACAAAATAACATGATCCTTCACCATAAAACACTTAAACTGCTTTCACCTAACTGAAGGGTGAGTTTGTTCACGATATATCATGCTATCTTTCTACTTTTAAAATTGAGATCTCTGCCAATTTTTACCTTGAAATTTATGTGGAAAAAACATTCTAAGTTAGATGTTTTTTTTTTTTTTTAAATAACAAACAGTTTAAAGAGATATATCCAGTCCAGGCAGGGATGGAGTTTCATGAAATACATTTTGTTCAGTAGGCATTCATCCTGAGTTTAAGTCTTAAAGAAAAAAAATTCCGGAAAGTGTTCCCAATCATTCATAATTTTTTATGAAATGCAAATGACTATCTATTGAAGTCTAAAAAAACAAGGTTTTTCAAAACTGTTTCTAATTGCATAACAATTTGTTCATGCTAGTAAAAAATTGAAGCATCACATTTTAAAATGCATGGTTCTTTATGTACATTTGAAATGTTATAGCACATATATTCCTGTTGAGTTATAAAAGTATAAATAATAATGATAACCGACTTTGTAAGATATGATGTGATACTTAAAACCTATTTTATTATCTCTTTATAAAATTTAATCAAGGAAATTAAAACTATATTTTTCCTGTTCCAAATTTGATAGAAATAATTTTGCAAACTAAGAGTGTCAAATAAGGAATAATGCACTCTGAAAGTTGATATTTGTTTTCTGACAAATTTGAAGTCACACAGAACAGTATAGGCACATACACATACTCAAAGCAATGAAGCAATGACTTCAATTTCAGCTATAGCAAACATTTTAAACAGTTTCATTTTTGCTAAGGGCATAAAGATAACATTTTTGAAACAAAGTATTCCTGTTTCCTTTGTGAACCCAATTAAATGTTTTCTCTTGAATATTAAGCACCATTGGTAGGGAAATGGATAGTTTGGATAGTCTGGTGAATAATAAAAATGTACTAAATCTTGATAAACAAATGCCTGTGTTTTAAAATTAAATTGTAATAAATTGGTTTTTGAATATGAAGTTCACTTGTTCTTTAAAACAGAAAAAATCATTTTAATTGAGGATGTCAAAGAAATAAAAACAGGAGCAATAACTTGGTAGTGTCAATACCCCCACTTAGGCTATGATGTCCATCTCTGTGACTTTCAGAATATTAATTGCTCATAAATGTTCATGGATGCTTGTGTCACATTAATGGGCTGATTTAAATACGCACAAGTTACTGATTATTCAACTGCCAGTAATTACACTCTGGGCTCTTCCTTCTGTACTCCTCCATATTATGTAAACCAGCCAATTTGGTGCCTTATCACTGATTTAGAATTCAGCTTTGAATCTAAAAGGAATAGTTGCTACTATAATTATAATTCAGTATTCACTTATTTTCCAAAACAAGAAGTGTGAGAGATATATTGGAATATTTAGATTCAGCCAGTGATAAGCATGAATATTTATTAGTTTTCCCTGTTTGTATAAATTGTCCAAAATCTGTATTGTTATTCATCAAAGTTATTGTATAATTACTGTGAGCACTTAAAGGGTAGATTCAAAAAATACTGTTGTTTCACATTCACATGAAAAAACAATATTTAACCTGAACTTTTAATTAGGATATTTGTTACAGTGTTATTTCCATCATATATATTGAAAATTTCAAAATTATTCTCATTTAAATATACATTCTCAATTAAATATATTTAAATATATGTATATATGTCTCCATTAATATATTGATAAAAATAGCTTTGGAGTGAAATGTAAGTGTATTTATATTATTATTTCTTTTATATTTCATTCCTATATAATATTTAATACAAATTGATGCAATGAGTTGCTAGGTCCTCCTGTGGCATTATTTTAACATATTAACCAGTGATAATGCATAAATTACCTGAGTTTTTCTTATATGTTTGGTGTTTTCATGGAGTAATATGTTATATTTTTTGTTTCAGTTTTATACATTTATACTTTTGGGTATCTTTTTATTTTACCCATAATCACCTCAACTCCCATCCATTAAATGCCTTATTCCAAATCCTCTATCCTTTTCCTATCTTCAGTATGTATGACCCACTTTGGTTAATTCAAGTTTCTTGCTACAGAGTGGGTGGAAGTTAGAGCAAGGACAACTTATGACTTTAAGGAGGTCATCTCCCTCTAAATCACAACCCTTTATTGCTACGTGAGAAGCTGTGGGACCTTGGTGACTATTGCCTAGATGGATTGTCACGTTTTCTTGAGGGGATATCATTTATATTTTCCTCATGAGTGAGAGGACTACTCCATCCTTGGGGCATGCATTGGATTCAAAGGGGTAAAAGTGTTTCAACAGATTAGTTAATACTTACCATGAATTTTAAGTCATTCTTTAGAAAATTAAATTTGAAAAGCTCATATCCACAGCATGAAGATAGAAAATAATATCTTATTATCTTCATTTATACGAACCATAGTAACAAAATTGTGATTATGAAGATTCCTTCTGTAGGCCTCAGAATACTAGGAGCTCCTACTGGGTGTGTAATTGGTATTTTTTTTAATCTTTCTGGTTTTGTGTGTTTTCCTGTACATCAAGACAAAAGCCTGGGAATCTCGGTTTGTTATATGCGGCATTTATTTAGAAATAAAGGCATATCATTAAGGAACTCATTTGACTTGTATTCGTATATTTATTTTTCCTAAAGAAATAGCAAGTATTTTAATTAATTAACGTTAAAAATTAGTTATGAGATTTATATGACAATTTTATATAGACTATGCAAGCCCTGTCCTTCTTAACAAAGACTTTTTAGCAAGGATTTTCTACATATCTATCATCTGAGCTTATGAAGTAACTTTTTTGTAATTTGTAATATTTGCTTTAGTATTTATTAACCATTTAACTATAAATCACCATTGAGCATTGATTATTTGAGATAACTGAAATCAAAAATGACTTGTATTTGGATCAGTCAGGTCTTGGAAATGTTTATACACGCATGGTAAGATATAATTTTTACAGTGTTTGACAGACACAGCAAGGGACACTATCTTAGACAATCTGTTCTGAAATACTTATCACACTACCTTTGCTAAAAGATTGAACTAGTATTTCTTGAACATTCCAATTTATTATTTAAATCACACACATGTTATTCTGTACTCAAATCTTTGCACTACAATATGTGTAGTCAAGTAATGTTGACTACAAGCTATCCTGGACAGAGATGAACCCCAGAGCACCTGGGCAGAATCATCTTCTGCTTGACAGTTTATACCTAATTCCCAACCTTTGGGTGACTCAATTTATTCAACTTTATTGATCTTATTATCTGCTATATCTAATTTAAAAAAAGACAAAATGTTTATTTCATTGTTGTTCAAATTGAAAATACAATTCAAAAGACAACTAAGTGATTACTATTGATTTTTTCAACCAAATTTGGGAGTTAGAAGAAAACAAATTTCAATCATACATACATAATCCCATAATGTGCCATGATCTTCCTATTGAGGAAATGTTGATCACTAGAAACAAGTGTCCATGTATTCAATATTTAATAATTTAAGTAACCGATAAGACTATGTTTTATTCTATTATTATCTGATTAATGGTTCCAAGTGCGTAAGCAGCTAAGCTGAAAAAATGATCTCAATGCAGGTACCTAAACGCTGGTTAGATTAAAATTTCTGTTTTATGGAGTTGCAGTTTTGAAGCAGAACAGATTTATAGTATGTAACTCCTTTAATATTAATTCATATTGAACAATCTCCCACTATTATACCTCCCAATATATGTCAGGACATGTGTTGATTCATCAAAATCGTATCAAATCTCTAACATTTCTCCTTGGTCTGTTATAAGACTGAAGTAATGTCATCTATGAGTGCTCACCGCTATCAGGAGCGCTATTGTATTTGCTGACCACAGTTTCTTCAGTGCAAAAATGTAAGAGCATTCCTACTAGAGTCTATTACATATCTGTTAGAACCTTGTTGAATGAGTTGCTTCTATTGTGATTTAAATGTGCAACCCCTCCCCCAAGATTCACATGTTGGAATACTTAGACTCCAGCTGATGGTGCTATTCCGGAAAGCTGTGAAACCTTTAGTATCTGGTATCTTCTTTT
>JABTXL010012463.1:8588094-8662423 GCA_025134845.1 Neodon shergylaensis
TTTTTTTTGGTTTTTCGAGACAGGGTTTCTCTGTGGCTTTGGAGCCTATCCTGGAACTAGCTCTGTAGACCAGGCTGGTCTCGAACTCACAGAGATCCGCCTGCCTCTGCCTCCCGAGTGCTGGGATTAAAGGCGTGCTCCACCATCGCCCGGCAGTATCTGGTATCTTAATGGAATAAATGAATCACTACCAACAGCCCTTGTTGATGCTGTATACATTGGCTATACCTCTTGCTTTCTCCCTGCTTCATGAGTAGAGAGGTACATGTGAAGAGCCAGTACCTGACTCCTGTTTTTATGACTTCCCAGCCTGATGTTTTATTTTCCCTGACACAGTAGATTATATCTTCCTGTAATTTTAAGTCAAAACAAATCCTCCCTACCCTTCGTCTCATTGGTATGGATATATTTTATCACAGCAGTGAGAAATTAACTAAATTTATAATTTCTGTTTTTCACTACTCAAAAACCTTTTTTGATTGTGGCATGGCTGAACAATGTGATATTTTACAAATCTACATTTCTGAGTCTTTGCATTGCTTTCTTTACATAAGTTCAAGGAGGTGTTGAAACTTCAGTTTTTCTCAGTTATCAAATATTCAACCAAATTATTTTACACACAGTGATAGAACATTAGTAATGTTTAAAGGTGTTCAGTCAAATATAAAAATAAAGATGCTGGGTAATAAGCCTTAGTTTCTCCATAGTAACAAATAAATACAATGTCTTTGGCATTAAAAGGTTATCCGTATTTCCAAACTCCTGTGAGTCAAGAGCTTCTGCATGGTTTAACTAGGCCATCTATTCTCCAGGTGTTTGCAGGCTGGTACTCAGATTACAGATGTCCACGTTGTCTGGAGTAGTGAATGATTTCACAAAAGTATACTGCCTTATGTATTGTCTTATACATACACACACACACACACATATATATATATATAAATTATTTCAATTTAAAAACAAAACGCATAATTACAACAATATATTTTTAGATCTGTGTCTATTATAATAGGCTAATAGTCTCATGGAATTATATTTTTGTCTCATTTTCTCACATTTATCGACAGCATATAAAATGTGAAAACAAAAACAGCAGTTAGTGAATTCTGTCATATCTTTCTCATTATGCACTCCACACTGCAGTCTTCTCCAGGCTCTGACATGCACTTTATTTCCATCCTGAAGTGTGACACATTCCAGCACAGTTTAAAATAGTTATCTTCCAGCTCGAATGCAGGCAGTGATGGATGCAAGTTGTTTCCCTAGGGACCTTGTTAGAGAACATCACTCATATGTTCCGGGAGCGTTTGAACAAATGGACCTGCTGTTCTACCTAATGCTGTTGTAATTCCTTGATACATGGTCACTGCATGTGACAATTCAGACTGTCACTTAGGACATAAGCACATTTCTAAACTCATGATAAATGCTGCACATTAATTCTTCTCAGAGAGGTTTTCATAAACAGAAAATACTTGGGTCTTGACAATCACTAAGTTTAAAGTTGTATATTATAGAGTTTCAGAAATCGAAACAATATTTTGGGTATAAATGCATGTACATTTATGTGATCAGGGCATTACAGAAAACTCTACTTAGGATAGACATACAATTTTGTTTACATTCATTGGTTTTTCTACAAAAGGGCTTTTTTTCTGTTTATAGAACTGTGTAATCATAAGAAAGAAAGCAATTTTAAATTGTAATCAAAGTATCTTAGAGAATATTAATTTGGTCTTCATGTCCTACAAGTAAATAATTTGGATGATTTCTATAAAGAAGAGCATAAACTGTTTTGGAAGCCATCATCTCCATGATTAAATTGTTTTACAAAACAACTGTGTGTTTGTGTGTATGTGTGTGTGTTTAATACAGAGGTGTAACGAAAAAATCAAAATGGGTATAACATAGCATAATGTTATATATGTAGGCTTGGGACGGAGAAGATAAAGAATATAGAGAGTCATGAAAAAAGTAAATGGTTTTTAAAAAATGACAAAAACAGTCTTTAAAGAGATAGAGTACAGAAATATTAAAATGTAATACAGTAAAAAATAAGCCACTTAAATATTAAAAATACACAGAGAACCTGTATTGTGTTTATTATTGTGTTTTCTTTAAATTTCTTGCCTGCAGAGAGACATTTGGTTCTGGGGACTGCTAAGCTAAATCAATATACTATGTATACACTTACTTTAAACATATCTTGATTTCAAAATATGGATCTAAGAATATGTTGCTATGGAAAAGAGGTTCTACTTTTGTTTCCACAGAGGATAAAAACTTGTGCAATCATTCCAGACTAAAGTGGTGTGATAGACCATGATGCCCTGAAGGGTTGCCATGAATACCTCCCAAAACACCTCACTCAACAAAAAGCAGAAAACAGTTTAAAGAGAATTATACCCATATTCCCAAATATTGTTTGTAAATGTTTTTTTTATATTTAAAAGGGGTTATACTATAGAGATTTGAGTGGTTATAGATCTTGGTCTATTTATAATAAACTATGTTATACTGTATATATATTTTTCTGCTCTTGATTAAGGTATTGTGATTGTATAGCTCATTTAAAAATGTAATGTATAATTAAGAAATATAGGGGCTGGAGAGATGGCTCAGTGGTTAAGAGCATTGCCTGCTCTTCCAAAGGTCATGAGTTCAATTCCCGGCAACCACGTGGTGGCTCACAACCATCTGTAATGAGGTCTAGTGCCCTCTTCTGGCCTGCAGACATACACACAGACAGAATATTGTATACTGTATACATAATAAATAAATAAATATTTTTTTAAAAAAGAAAGAAATATAGGTAAATAGAGTCATGTATAACAGTCAAGCTTGTAGGGATAATAGGTTTTCTAGATGTACAGAGATGTATTTCAGATGGATATTCAAACATTTCAAAGAATGCAGAATAAGGCATTTAAAATGTTTTAAGGACTTAGGACTTTTCATGACAATAAGGCACATCTGCTCCTCACAGCATTAATTAATTCAAGAAAATGGGCATCAAAGAGACTCCTTATGGTGTTTGCTGAACATTTTGGCAAAAAATTGTTCTTTCTTAGATTGTTTGATGAACTGGACATGCAGGACTCACAGAGAAATGAATGCTGAACTTGCCTAAAGATGAGACAGTCCTTCAGGGTTCCTGATTCATGAAAGAGTCTGCCAGACATTCTGCAGGATTAGGAAAAAAGTGACTGAAAAACTGCCAATATAGGCAGACCTGTCTTTGAAATTTCTAGCTTCATGGAGTAGTCTGCTGGATACTATGGGCACGTAGGCTGAAGATGGACAGAAGAACTTTAGGTGACTGTCCAGGCAGTAAAATGTCTATGAATTCTAGAGTTTTAGAAGTTGCTTACAATGCACTTCCTCTTTACTTAGGTATTATTATATCCTTCTGTAGTCTTTGGTGGAGTTGAAGAATAAATGGTTATAGTTTTCCTTATTTATGATAAAAGATAAAGTAGATATAATTATTGTAACTATAATTCTTGCCTGTAAACCTTCCTTTTTTTTGGATTTTTCGAGACAGGGTTTCTCCGTAGCTTTTGGTTCCTGTCCTGGAACTAGCTCTTGTAGACCAGGCTGGCCTCGAACTCACAGAGATGAGCCTGTCTCTGCCTCCCGAGTGCTGGGATTAAAGGCGTGTGCCACCACCGCCGGCTAACCTTCCTTTTTATTTAAAGAGAAAAGGGAGGGTGATGTGAGATTCCCCTCTGTATGCTGTGATTACCATTAATGAATAAAGAAATTGTTTTGGACCTATAGCAGGGCAGAACTTAGCTAGGCAGGGAAAACTAAACTGAATGCTGGGAGAAAGGAGGCAGAGTGAGAGAGAAGTCATGTAGCCCTGCTGGAGACAGACACTGGACCTTTACCTGGTAAGTCACTGCCATGTGGCAATATACAAATTAATGGAGATGGATTAAATTTATATGAAAAAGTTATCCAATAAAAAGCTAGAGCTAATGGGCCAAGCAATGATTTAATTAATATAGTTTCTGTGTGATTATTACAGGACTGAGCAGCCAGGAACCAACAAGTTGCTCTTATTGCAACAGAAGATTGCACCTTTGTGGCAAAGATTACATTTTTTTACATCTTTTTCAATAAATATACTATGTCCTTGCTAAATAATAATTGGGAAGGCACGCCTGTTATTCATTATAAAAATCTAAAACCCACACAGTCAAGACTGGTTAGTATATAACAATAATAGTAATAAGAGATAGAAAAAGTATCATTTAAAATGTAACAGATAATTTAAACATTTTTATCTAGATATTAATATCTAATTACACTTAAATATGACTGTTCTGAACCTCTAACAACAAAAACTTGAATCATATTGCTCGTCTAAGCTAGGAAAACTCTTTATGAGAAATTGCTATTGAGACTAAGGTATCCAATATGATAGAATATTCCTAGTCTGTGCCAGGAGGAATTCAAGTTCTAGGATGGCCAAAGCTACAAAGCAAGGTTCTGTTGAAAAATAAAACAACTTTTATTTAAAAATTGAAAGGCGAGAAAATAAATAGAAGTAGAGAAAATAATATGTTTCACAGGCTTCGACTAGATACTGAAGAATGATGGTAATTTGTAGAACTTCTGTATTACTCTACTCTTAATATTAACAAGTGTAGTGTAGCAGACAATAGTCTTTACTAATCTGTTCTTTTTTATATTTTCTGCACTTTTCAAAAAATTAGTTATTGTTTCCATTTATATAAGTTTTTAAATCATAAAATTATATGAAAAAATAATGCCTTTTCCAAAAGGTAAGCATATAGTATTAAAGATTTGCTTGCTTGTTTGTTTTTGGCTTTTCTTTTATTGTTGTTTTGTTTTTTTGGTTTTCTGAGACAAGGTTTTTCTAGAACTCACCCTGTTGACCAGACTGGCCTTGCCCTCACAGAGATCTGCCTGCCTCTGCCTGCCGAGTGCTGGGATTAAAGACATGCACCACCACAGCCTGACACATTATTAAAGTTTGGAATATATCCACAAGCTATTGGTGAAGTGCCATCAAGCCATTTCCACTTTAGAGAATAAAAATAATTTTTGCTCCTACTAAAATGTGAATGAAGAATTTCACAATGTGGTGATTATTATAACTTTTATGTTTGTATTTTCATTGATGCACATGTTAAAATTAGTGACAGTTTAATGCTTTGTCTTTGTGTTATTAAATGTTTTATAAATGAGAAAATTACAGGAAAAAAGATGAACAGCTAGGACAAACTTCTGATAAACATTGATGAATTGTTTGCCAGAAACTTCGCTAAATTATAATGCTTCAACTATTTCGGAAGCAAGCTTATTTCAGTGTACAATTTTGTTGCGAAAATCATTCAAGTACATAAATAAAAATGCATCTTTTTGTCTTAAATTGCATTCCTTTGATTATCTGGAAGCTTGCTGTGTTACAAATATGTATTTGGAATTTACATATTCTCTTGTAATTTTTTCAGTTCACTGTAGCCGTCTACAGTTTAACTGTGTAGTCACATAGATGGGGGGGGGTTGGGTAGGATTTTGCTAATGAGTCTTCTTAGGAATGTTTTTAGTTTTCATTAACTCCATCTCTGTAATGAGAAGCATATGGATTGAAGTTACAGTTTATTGTAATAGTTATTTTACAGAATGAATATGTATTGGGGAACGACTGCTGTTACAATGACTATAGAGCTCATAACCATTTCAACAGTTTCTAACCTTAACAACCTGCTAGAACTAGTACCAAGACTCTCCTGTAATAGAGAGCTGTGGGAAAGGAAGAAAATTGGGCTGGCGTATCCACTTTCCTCACAGAATCTGTAGTCAAAGGAGAAAGAGTCAAAGGTAAGAAAGGTATATAAAGTATCAAATAAGATTTTTTTTCCCATGCTACTGATGGAGAGTCCTTTCATCTCTCACCTTCCCTTAGAATATAAATCCAGATACTATGATAATGGACAAGAATATGTTTCTCCCTCCCAACTGAACTGTTTAATGTTTAAGGCTGATATGCCATTGCCCTAGAATATTAGAGAACAAAACACGATGATAATCATGACAGTGCTCATTGCTAACAGTTTATCATCTGGAGCAATCAATGTCACCAGATTCTACTTTAGCTAGTAGACTGGGGCTGCATTTAGTGCATATGACACTCTGTGGTTTGTGCGGTTTGTGGATAGGTGGTGAAGTGTCAGATAGCCCATACTGGGCTATCTCAGTGAGCACTGTGGAATAAGGACGTGTAAATTCACATTCCTTTTAAAATGATGAATTGTTAGTTTCTCTCATGGTAATGTTTTTCTTTTATTATTTATTTTTTGTAAATCCCCCTGCCTACAAAAGGCTATTACACATGCTTTGTTTTCCTCTTGTTTTCTAATAGTTTCCCACTGATTTATTTTCCTTTTGCTGTGTCATCAAATACAATGTATTTTTCTTGGGAAAAAAATAATTCAATATGTTATATGTTTAGGCCATGTTCTACAACGGTATTTTTTGTTTAGTTTAGTCTTTTTTGTTTTCGTTGATTTTCTTTGGGCTTTTTTTTTTCTGTGTGTGTTGTAGGTGTTGGGGCAGTGTTGACAGGATTTCTCTGTGCAGTCCTGGTTGTCCTGGAACTTGCTTTGTATAGCATCTTGGCCTGAAACCCAGAGAGATCTACCTGTCTCCGTCTCACCATCATCATTTACAACCTCTTCCTTCTACAAGCCTACAGGACATTTTTCATCTGTGTTATCTTCCACTAACTCTCAGAATTCTCCTGTTCCTAATAGCAGGAGCCTCATTTCTCCCACAGCTTTAGTGAGCGAGACTTTAGCAGTCATGTATCGTCACCAGGCTACTTATTTGGCATAAATGTTTTAATAGGATGAGCTTTCCTACAATACTCCTCACTGCTGAGTTCTCCCTAGCAAACTCTCCAATATTTATATTTAGAAAGTTTGTTAAACATTTCTTACGATTTCTTCTATCATGCTTTCAAAAATTACTTTGCCTTGTGCTTGTCACCAAATCTACACCCATTTCCACATAAGAGGAAGCTTCTTACAGTGACAATCTATTCAGAGATTGAAAACTTTTATTAGGTTTTGATTTCTGCTATAAAAATGCCAAATATTTTATATTTCAAAATAATACAAACTTATCACCTTCTTTTCCCTGAAAAGTTCTAAATTACTCTTTTGATTACATTGGAGTTGCCAAAAAAAAACCCCAGATAATTTTCTTAAATCAAAATCCTTAAAATAATCCATTCATACGAAACATAAATTAAGTAGATTGACAAATGGACATTTTTGTAGAGCCATTATTTTGCTGACAAAGAAAATACAAAACAAACAAAACACAAGACAAGTAATCTATGGTTTGTCTCCCCCAACTTTGGAAAGTACCCTCAAAGTTGATCCAAAGATTTCTAAATTTTTGAGTTATAAACACGGAAAATGATATGTCCTTAATTAGATGGAGAACAGGGAACTATTCACAGGTAAAAGTGGTGAAAAGGACATGATTTTTTGTGTATATATTTGATGCCTTAATTTGAAAATTGTGGAAAGCTGTATATACATCAGAAAATATGCCAATTCATGGATGTAACCTTTAAGAATTTTAAGTATAAATAATAACCAATTACAGAAGCATGTAAAGTAATATTAAGACATTGAGTATTGAGTTGCAGTATAATGAGTCCAAGATATTTACAACCATGAATATCTATCTAATAATTAGAGAATAACTTTTTGAACAAGATTAGAAAAGAGTGAAATCTGTGTTATGAGAAATTTGAATTTTGAGAAAAACACCACTAGGAGATAAGTATTATGTGAATAAACAGCTGTATTGTCAATTGCTGACAAACTATAATTTTTGTTTCTAACTTTAAAAAGCCCTTGAGCTTTGGATGATGAAGCCCCGGTGGCCCAGTGACTTTCAATATCTAAAAGCCTCATCAGGGAGGACATTCTAACTCTTCCCTGACTCCCCACCTGTATACACTGTGATATCAAACATCTGTGTTTTAAGGCTATGACATCTCCAGTAGTTTATATGACAAACAATAAACTCACAAAAGCCAAATTACATTTTAAGAAATTTTACATAACCCACTTAACAATTACAAAAATTACAAAAATGGACATACCACACTGCTTAAATAATATTAGGAGACTAATTAAAAAAAAAGCTAGATTGAGGTGAGTATATAACTGAGAGACTTGTCATGATTTGTGTTGGGAGAAGTGAGACCCCAGATCCTGAATTTCTTGTAATCCTCTTATCTGCGCGCCTACAGCTGCTCTGAGCACTAGACCTTCAGGAGTTCCTGATGGCAGGAGAGTGGTTTCTGCTGGGTTTGGCCGGGGCGTGGCTCTGTATAATCTGCCCCGAACACGATAAAGGGGGCATTCTTGGGGAATTCAAGGATGACCCGTGTCACTGTCTCTCTTTCTCTATGTGTCTGTGTATTTTAACCTCCAGCCCCTTGCCCGAAGCTCGCGAACTGGGTGCCATCACACAGAGCGCAGAATTTGTATTTGTCAATACAGTTATTTCATAAAATAAATAAGAGAAAATTGTTAAGTTTCCTTAAGAAATTTAATTTAGGAATAAATACAATAGCTTCTTTATTTTTATTACATGATATCTTTTTGGATGTAGTATTTTTGATAATTACAGTGGGCTATGGACCTCTGTAAATGTAATTCAAAATGTTTCACTGATCTACATTTGAACATTGAGTTCCTCTGCATTTATAGGAGCAGGATTTTGTTCAGAGATATTTCAGGAGGAATTAAATTTTTGTATCTACATGTAGCTCTTTTTTTTCTTGTATTGAAGATAGATTTTTTTCTCATATAATATATCCTGATTATGATTTTCCCCACCCTCTGTCACAATTGCTATCCAACTCCTCTCTCATAAAGATCCACTGCCTTCTGTGTTGGAGACTAATTTAGGAAACTAGGTTTAGATGATTTGAACAAGATATGACCTAGAAAAAAAAATATAGGAGTTCAAGGTAGATATAAGTGGGTTCCAAGGGATAATATTAAAATCATGAATAGAAAATAAGGTAAAACAAAAACTACCACACTGCCACATAACAAAACAAACAAACAAAAAGTAAAAGAGTCAAATGAAAGACACAAGAAAGAGATAGATCCAGAGACTCACTCATGTGCATACTCAGGAATCCCATAAAAACACAAAACTGAAAGGCATAATATATACACAGAGGACATGTATGATAAAAATCAAGGGGGGAATAACTAAATAAAAATTAAAGATGTGAAATAGAAACACTTTAAAAAATGAAAAATTAAAAGTAAAAGAAAGATAAAATAAAATCTCTCATGAGACATTATGAGGCAAATAACATCCAAAGATGCTATTGAGTTATACGGGATAATCTTCTTGTATACTGTAAAGCTATGTCTTTGCCAAGGAACCTTTTGATTAATTTAATAAAGACTGAATTGCTAACAGCTAGACAGGAGATAATAGATGGGATTTCCAGGGGGAGAAAGGTATGGTAGAAGAATGTAGGTGCCAGCGAGACCTGGAACATGTTGGACATACACAATGGAAGATACATAAAAGCCGCATGGCACAACATAGATTAATAGAAACAGATTAATTTAAGATGTAAGTTCCTAGTTCATAACAAACCTCGGACAAATGCCAAGGTTACATATTTAACTGTAAGTCTCTGTCGTTATTTGGGTACTGGCAGTTCAAGAAATTCTGATGAGAAAGCACACTATAATTGAGTTTATACCTGCAGTTTCTGATATCACAGAAATTATGTATCCCCTTGTATACAAAGTTAAATTATTTTATAAATTGAAATATTTTAACCAATATGCAGTAAATTTTAGCAACTAGTCTGTCCTATGAAGAAAAAGACCCTGTCTTTATCAGTGATTTCTATTTTGATATAGATACGTAACTTCATATTTCCTAAGAGTATGTAAAATCTATAGACGATTTTAAATATCACCCACATGAGCATTATTAATGTCAGAGCTATAGCTGACACATGGCATTTATTGAAGGATTTAGCAAAATAATGTTTTCTATAGTGGATTTAAAGACTCTAAGTATTTCCAGGTCACTAATATTGAGAATCATGTAACTTTATTTTATATGCATTTCTCCTCTGCTAATAATTTATACAATACAAAGCATTCCAATTTGAGAAAACTTTGTATAGAATGATGACCTATATTAATTTAAAGGTTCTGTCAGGCATAAGAGCATGGTAATAGTATTATGAATTTTATTATAAATTACTGGTGTAATTTTAAAGTATTTTTTATTTTAGAGAAAGATAAGCATCTTTGCTTTAGCCTGTGAGTGAAAGTAAAATTAATAATGAGGGTAATCTTTATAGATATGTGCTAACATTCATTCACATTTAGTAACCAGGGAAAAATGCATGAAATAAGAGCTGAAAACATAGAATATGGTCAGTACATAAAACTACTATGTGCTGTGATATGGCACTGATACTAAATTATTAACAGTTACTGCCTTTCTTTTTTACATTTACAAAATGTTTAAGGTAATGTCACTAGAAATCTGACCTGTTCTTTCTGCCTAATTAATTGTTACATGTCATGTATCTTGCTTATTGGGATTTTTAAGAGTTTCCCACATCAGCAGAATGTTAAAAAAAAAAAAAAAAGTTGTGCTTCACTGACTACTTAATGTTATATGCCAGGAGTATGAAAAGATGGCTAAAGTGTTCCTTTATTGTGGTATTTGATGGAATCAAAAGTGCTAAGGAATCATTCCCAACAAGGGACATGTCACAGTTTGATGGCATTAATATGCAAACAAATGGGAGCCAGAATGTTCTTGGAGCTGACTGAAGCTCTCCTCTCTTCACAGATGGCAGCTCCATCAGCACTTGCGGCTTTGGAAGACACGTTCCTCGGAGCTTTCACTTTAGTCATCGGTAAGCTGAATGATGAAGGGTACACCAAGGACTTTGATGTCTGGAGCCGAGCTGACCTTTGTACGATTGCCGATGCAACGCAAACACACACAATTCTTCACACAGACATAGATGAAAACATACTCACTCGTGTTAACACACACTTGCACACACACATAAAAAGAAAAAGTCACTTTTCACTTGTCTAATTTAGTTTATGCAAAACATTTTAGCCAATGGTTAGTTCTGGCAAGGAAAGAAAATATAATTCAGGTTAATTCCATAAAGATAGATATCCAAATTTTTTTAAAAAATGTAAAATATAGATAGTAGAATAACTTCCACTGAAATACAGGAAACTAGTCTTAACTTCTTTTCAAAAATCTCTAGTATTTGTAGTCTTTGCTTCCTAGTCATCACAAATTAACATATTAAATATTTCCAGTCTTGATCCTCAGGAGACTAAGAGTTAGGTGTTGTATAATAATGTTATTTCAAAGTGAGAAAACCCAAAAGGATGCCCCACCACTACATGGGCTCTCCTTGCTGTCAAGTTCAGACTCTCCAGACTCAAACCACTTGCAACAAATGACCAACCATGAGATCTCTGGTCATGAGAAAGAAGATCCTTCCCTACCTCTAAGTTATATACCAAATCAGAAACACCAAATCTCATATAGAGACAGCGCCACAAGTGGGATGGCTGCTTTCTTACTGGTAATTTCAAAAGCTAGAGGGTCTTAAAATGTTGTGTGTTTCGTGTTTTTAAAATTCATAGCTAGCAGTCAATACTGCTATACCCAGCAAAAACATGTTCTAATTGAGTGAGGAAAAAAAAATGCTTTCCATGATAGATGTAGGTTAAGGGACTTTTATGAGGCATAAAGCTTCCTCAAAGACTGCATACAATTCCTATAGAATAAAGAGAAAAATGCATGATCTCTAGGAGAGAGAAAGTAGGTGAAAACAGTAGTAAGTAGTTGAAGATCAGGAATGTACTAAACACCGTAAAATTATCAAAATAATTACTTGGAATTCTCGTAATCTTAAATTCTCAATCAAAAGACAGTTTAGCTTACTGGTTTAGCAGGCAAGTCTTGGGGACATGATAATAGCTGAGCTCTCAGGAGCCCTTGCTGCTTGTGCATAAAGTCATGATCAGTGCCGAACATCCCTCTGGTTCCTCACCACTGTCTGTAAACCCAACTCACACAAGACAGTGCAAAGGTCCTTTCATCTTGTGTTCTTGTAGAGATAAAGTCATATTTAACTAGAATCAGAACTTGATGAAAATCACTTGGAAAACTACCCAACTCTATTTGAGGAACCCAAGGTCAGGAAGTCCTAGCTAACTTAGCTTTTGTTAAAGCTGCCTGTTAATGCAGAACCCCCTCCAGCTAACCACTTATCTAAGCTGCCTGTTTGTGAGCAACCCCCTCCAACTAATCACTTACATTAGCTATCTGTTTATGTATGACTCCCTCCAACTAACTAGTAACCATAGTTTCTATTAAAACTGCTTACTTCAAACTGCTTAGTTTTGCAAAGCTCTTCCTACAACTGTAGAGCAAGATGTTAGGACATGGTTTCTGCCTTTAAAATCCTCTTCTGGACACTTGGGGGCTACACACAGGTGCCTGAACACTTGGGTGTGACCCCATTCAGTTGGAATAAAGACTTCAGTTGTTTACTTCTGGTCTGAGTAGTGAGATCCATGGAATACCTGTGCCTTCACACAGACTGACACAGACACCCATTTATACATACATACATACATATATACATAACAGCAACAACACATAGAATCTGTCCATATCTGCCCTCACAAAACAGAAGATGTATAAGAACTACAATGAAGAAAATATAAATGAAAGGAGGCAAGCCTTTTTTATTTTAAAATGATAGTCTCAGTTAATAGATCCCGATTCCATAATTAAATGAATTTTTAGTATTTTAGTTATTTCACCAAGAACATTCTTGTATGTTATTCTTTTCTAAAACTTCTAATAGGAAGTAAGTGTGAAGTAAAAATGAAACAATACCAGAGATAATATGGTACACTTTGACCCACCATCCATCTCTATGGATAACTGTGAATTGCTTATTAGAAAAAATGATTCCTTACATATTTAAAATACTAGTTATCCATCAGATGCATAATCTTATGTTGACTATGTGTTCAATATTCATTTCAGGGAGAAAAAACAATAACCTACATACTCATATAATAATATCTTAAAGCAAAAAGCTTTCTCGTAGCACATTACATAATAGACTAGGTGTGAAATTAGTTTTCTGGTGAGTGGATACCCAGAAGGTTGTTAGTTTTTTGTTACATACAGCTTTTCGTAAATGAATGCATTAACATTCTCCTACAGATGAAATTAATGTGTATAAATTAATGGCTAGCTCTGAGTAGTCACTCAGTATTTTTTCTGGACCGAAATATTTACTCCACTTTTTGTTGCAATAATGTAAAGTGATTTTCTCTGGGTTAGGCTCTACTTACCTTAAGAATTAAAGTATAAATAGGGAACAGCACATGTCCAAGGCGCACAATTGCATTAGGAAGTTTGCATGATCTACAGGAGAGTCACAACAGCCACATTTAACGCATGCCTTGTGATGTGTGCTTTCAGACTCAGTACTGGGAAGGCAGAGATGGGGTAGAGTCACTCTTTAGCCAGACCAGACTAAGGTTAAGTATGGAAACACATAAGCATTTGCATGCATATAAACGCACACATATGAAAGTGAATGAGCACATGCAAAAATATATAATTACAAATATCACATGGTTTGGTAAGTTGAATTCTCAAGGCATTCCAAGTTAAATATATTCTGTAATCAAGTCTAAACTAGAAAGACAGAAAAACAAATTATTACCTTTTCTCAATATATTATTAAGAGATTGAAATTGAATGTATTTCTTAACTCTTCAAACTGAAACCTTATTGTAACAAAGCAAAATAAAACTTGGATTCAATGTCTTCCATTATTCACAGATTTTTACATCTGAGAAATTTTATGGTTCTTATTTGGTTTCTCTTTCATATATGATACCAGGAAGTCTGTAAAACATGTTTCTTTTATAATTCCTTTCTTCTCAAAAACTATTTTCCCTAAAGTTATGACAATTGATTCACTATTATTTATTTAAGGATTTTCTAAAAATCCTGGGTGAATATATGAATTATATGTTTATTTCCAATTCTGTAACTACTTTTATCTTATATAGAGTAATTTTAAAAGACTGCTATATTTTGTCCATTTTGTTCGGTTGTGTGGAAAGGTAGGGCACAAGGAAAATTTTATTAAATGGCTAAAGAAAACACAGTGCAAGTCAGGTGACAGTGGGTCTTTAGAAAAGGAGAATGGTGGAGAGAAGAAAGCCAGCTAAGACCATTGATGCCAGGATAGACGACATGGATGGCAGACACACGAAGGGCTATTTGGCATGGAAGGAAACTTCCTAGAAACTCAACAACTTCTAAGTATTAGAGGAAAACTCTAGTTGCTTTTCTGAGTAACTTGGAAAAGCAGAAAAAGTTATAATCCTGCATTCTGACTGCCTGGAGCTTCTTTAATGCGGGATGGGGTGCCAGAACAGAAAACTACAGTATCTCATTCAGGAAATGAGTATTCTGTTCTGTCTTCCCTAGGGTAGTCACTTAGCTGCAGTTGGAATGGAAGAATTCCACCCAAGCAAGGAATTCTGTTCCCTTGACTATAGTTTTTGTTTTGTTTCCTTTTGGCTTATTCTGTTTTTAATTTTTGTTTGTTTGCTCTTTTGTTGTTGTTGCTTATTTGTTTGTTTGTTCTATTTTAACATACCCTCCTTGAGGAGGTAATTCTAAAATTATTTAGTGACCAACTTACAACTGGGAAGCATATTTGGTATCTTTTCTTCCACATGAGATGTGTTGCAGGGATAACCCTTCTGTCTTCTGTAATATATATATTGCTTCCATTAGTTAACAACACAAGCCTTTGACCAGTAGCCCAGCAGGATAGGATTAGACTGAACAATCAAACTGAGGGCTCCGCTGAGGAGATTATAAAGTCGGGGGAGATGCGAGGCAGCTGCCCAGGAAGCAACATGCCAGCAGACAGATAAAATCCATGGCTACATGCCAATACATGGATTAATTTAGAAGAGCTAGTTAGTAATAAGGCTGAGCAATAAACCAAACCGTTTACAATTAATATAGGTTTCTGTGTAATTATTTGGAAGCATGTGACCGGAACACAAAAGCTCTATCTCTGTTTGAAATGTATTCATTCATTTATTATTCTTTTACATGTTTTATTTATAATTATCGTGTGTCTTAGTTAGGGTTTATTATTGCTGTGAAAAAACACCATGACAAGAGCAACTCTTATATAGAAAATATTTAATTGAGTGTGGCCCATTTACGGTCTCAGAGGTCTGTGCATTATAATCATGAAAGGGAGTATAGAAGCAGGGAGGCAGATATGGTGCCAGAGGTGAAAGTGCTACATCTTGCAGGCAACAGAAATTTTACTGACTGTCACACTGAATGAAGCTTAAGAAAAGAGACCTTAAAGTTCATGCCAATGACACTCTTCCTCCAAAAAGGCCACACCTCCTCATAGTGCCACCACATTCCACTTGCTGGTACTTAAAAGCTTGTAGACAAATCAAAATACAAAAAACACATACAATCCATCTTCAAAAATCCACATAGTCTATAACAGTCTCAAACTTATTTCAAAATCCAAAGTTCAAAGTCTCTTCTGAGACACATGACAATCTGTAACTATAATCATCTGAAAAAAAATAAAAATAAAAAGGTAGATCTCATGCTTCTAACATATAATATCAAAGGATATACATTACAATTCCAAAACACAGGAAAGGGAGTATAGTAAGAAAATACTGGACCACAGTAAGAACAAAAGCCAGCTGGACAAACTCCAAATTCTGCATCTCCATATCTGATGTTAAAATTATCTTTTCAGGTCTCCAATTCTGTTCAGACTTTTGTTTGCTGGAACATACTTCTTTCTGTTGGGCTGGTTCCTCTCCTTGTTAGCAGCTCTCCTTGGCAGGTATCGCACAACGCTGGCAACTCAAACATCTTGGGTTCTCCAAGGCAATCCAGACTGCAACTTCACACAGTGTCCTCTCTACTAGGCCTCCATTTAGGAACTGTAGCAGGAATAATAAAAACCAATTGACAGACACTGGGGTTCAGCCTGAAGACAGGAAATGTAAAGTAGTCAGTCACTGGCTCTTATCTCTACCTCACAGTGAAATGGTGATCATGCTTCCACTAATCCTCAGAATGAGAGTGAGTCAAGACTTGTCTCCTCCTGTTTTATATTCCTCTCTAGTGCTGGTATTAAAGGCATGTGATTCCCTAGGACTGTGATTAAAAATGTAAACTACCGCCACCTGGATCTGTTTCTGCATTGATCTTGTATAGCCCAGGGTGCCATTGAATTCACAGAGATCCATCTCTCTCTGTGTCCCAAATCCTGGGATTAAAGGTGTGTGGATCACTGCCTGGCCTCTAGTGGCTTAGCTTTACCTCCAAATCTTCAGGAAAATTTGATTTATAAAACATAAACAAAATATCACTATATTTCCCTTTTTGTCTAAAAAATCTATAACTAATATAAAAACTGTATGTAATATGTACAATAACTATATACAACATATATAGGCAGTAAATGCGTCAATAATGTCTAGTAAATTTGCATTTGACAAATTCAGAGAATATGCTTCATATATATCTTATCTTGGTGAGTTCAAAGTCTTGTACCTAATTTACTTTCTATAATACTTTGCACTACCATCCAGAACTATCTTTTGATATCTCTCACCCTTATATACTTTACATTTCTTTAGTGTATTTCTTTTCTGAGTCTCATAAACAATGAAAACTATAAATATCTAGTCCTCAACTACATCAGAGACCTGAGGAGGAAATAAAATTAACTGAGTTAGAAGGAAGTGTTAAGCAAGCAACTTCCAAAATATGTGAGAAATGGCAGAAACAGCTGGCTGCCTGAATAGTCATCCAAAGTTCCTCTGTAACACTGGGGCATCCATCTTTGGCATATGGGCCTAGAATATGTGGCAGACTTTTCTATGAGGCAGGGTTTTTGAAGGACTGTCCCATGTTGTCTGTGCAAGGGTTGACAATCACTCTCTTTTGTGTCCTACGCTTGTCCCATTAAGACAACATACTGCTAGTACCAGAGTCAAGTATACTTTCTTGTCCAATGACTTACTTTTGCCACAAAGAAAACAAACTCCATCCAGAATGTCTTCGATTCCCATCATCCTCTCTGAAGTAGATTGGTGTTGCCAGGAGAAGACAAGTATCATTGTCATCGAAAAGTAATATTCATGCTTTATGGGCTATCCGGACACATGTCTGGCATCAATGTCTGTCTTTAGCATGGTGGCATTTTATTAAACTTTTTTTTCTATCTTTAACTCTAAAACCAGAACCACATGGCCAAAGCTGCAAAGTTCTCCTGCTTACTGGGGCTGGAAAATGGTTCCTTTTTAATTAAATTTTTACAGCTTTCTACTTTCCTTTAATGCTTAATCCTGACTTTCCTTAACTTGATCTTTAGATCAGGCTGGCCTCAAATTCAGAGATTTACCTGACTCTGCCTTCCCAATATTGGCATTAAAGGTGTTAAACTTTTCTTTAATTCCTTCCTATAGGCTAGAAACTTAGCTGGGTGGAATCTTGCTCTGAGGTCATCTGACCTCCATTGGCACCAGGCATGAAAATGTGCAAATACATACATACGGGCAAAACACATCTAAATATAAAATGAGAATTTTAACAAGAAAAGTTATGTGGGAATGTCTTTGAGTGTGTGTTTGTATACATGTAACTTTTGTTTTACATTCTGAGAGGGCTGTCAATAAGATAACATGTAGAAGAATAGATGCCATTATTTAAATTTATCTATATATCTATATATGCAATTGTTAAGAAATTAATAGGCCTTAATTTCAAGATTCTCATGAAATGTTGTAACATAGCATCTCTTGTTTAATTTATTTATATTCTAAGTAATATCAATGCAAAAAAATCTCAGTATGTTTTGGTGATTTTTTTCAGTTGCACCTATCTGGAATAAAGTTAGGTACAGAAAAAATATAAAAAATTGTAAGTCTATTGTTTGTTTGTAAAATTGCGTATAAATTATTGGTTGACTGAGTTACCTCACAGACCAGAAACAGCAGTATTTTCTATTAAGTACTTGGTAGGCTTAAGTAGAAATTTGAAGGAAACTGCTCAAGGAAACAATAGGTTGTACCAGATGTCCACTTATCCAGGTAGCCAGAGTCCTGCAGATTCTATGTCAAACATCTCTGTTCAAAACACTGCTCTCTAGGGAGAGAAAGTCAGAAAAGTGCTTCACCAAATGAAGGTCAGACAAATTGTGAAGGATTGGTGTAATTGATTCATGTATGTAAGTTTTTAAAAAATCAACCGTTTTATGGACAATTTCAATAGATAGCTGAATAGGCATTTTTCATTCCTATATTTGATAAGTCAGGGGGAAGATTTCTTTCTTTCTTTTTTGTTTTTCAAGACATGGTTTCTGTGTGTTGCTTTGGAGCCAGACCTGGAACGAGCTCTTGTAGACCAGGCTGGCCTCAAACTCACAGAGATCTGCCTGCCTCTGCCTCCCGAGTGCACCACCACCACCTGGCAGGGAGAAGCTTTCTGATCGATAACTATGAGGAATCAAAGAAATTGTCTTAACAGTTAATGTGTTATATGAGCACATTTAACACACATATAGAAATAAACAAAAACAAACAAACAAACAAAAACTCTCCTATATTCATTCACTAAAATTCAAGTATCCACCATTTCCAACAACAACAACAAAAACTAGCCAAAAATCTGTTGTTTTCTAAACTGATCACCAAAGCCATAAAGTTTGGTTTCTATGAGGATGGCCGTACCCAGATATTCAGCATTGTTTGGAGAATTGGACTTTAGTTATTTCACTCTCTTATCTTGAAGTACATGTTGGGAGAAGAGCAGTTTCTGTTGCTGTGTTTGATCTTCATGCATGAGTTCCATATTCTCCACATTCAATCCACTGCCAACAGGAGAAAAATTGAAAAATAATTTTAATATGTACTTAACACACTATAGCAGATAAACTTCTTTTATATAAATTCCTAGACAATACAGTGTAAATACTACTGACATGCCTTTTGCTTGCATGAACAATCTCTACATAATGTAAAGTACACAGCACATAGGAATGCATAGTGTGCAAGCCCTACAGCCCTTCTACTAGTCACTCTAGCATCAAGGACCTTGATATATAAGAAGGTTTCATATCTGTAATTTACGAATATAAAGGGTCTGTTGTGATCAATTACATCACCTACTATGGAGAAGAATGTATAGAGGTTGTTAATTGTATTATAACTTATATAGAAATATCAGTATAAAGTCATAAGTTTCTTTAATCAACATAACCACATAAATATGAAAAAAAGTATGGCACTGTCCAAATCAGCAATGATTTTCACCCTCAAACCATATTCTAAGTTGTAAAACATGCAATGAGTCATAAGTAATATAAATTAGAAAACTGAAAATATAGGACTTAAAGTAATTGTATCACAAATTCTTTTAGAGGCACAGTTAAGGAAACAATTATATTTTAAAATATACAGGATTCATAGTAAACAGTTTGCAACAGCAATAATGCTTCTTGGGGAATTTTCTTATTTAATTATTACTTATTTGTTTTGCATCTGTTTGGGTGTGCAGACACACATGTGCACTTACATGTCAAGGGCAGACTACAACTGGTAGAAGACAGTTCTCTCCTTCCCTGATGTCCCAGGAATTGAGTTCATGTCATTGGCTTTCTTTTTTTTTCTTTTTTTTTAATTTTTTATTTATTTATTAAAGATTTAAGTCCCTTTCCTGCTCAGCCGTTTCACCAGTGTAGTACATTGTGTTTAAAATTCAGTTCATTTCAGGAATATAGAAACTATAATTACTCATAGAAAAATCACCATCTGGAAGTGTTAGAAGCATTGTGGTTTATTATCTAGTTCCCTTATCAATCACATTATTTATCAAAACAGAGAGATCCCACATTGTTAATTCCATGGATAACCACAGCGAATTATTTTCTATGAATAAAGTAGTGTAGAAAAAATGTAAAGATTTAAGGATGAAGCAGAAAAAAGTACTAACTAATTACTTATGACCTTGAGAATATTTATTTGATTAGTACAGTAATTTGACTTCATTTACCCAGCAAATGAACAGGTTCACAAACATGCTTTATCTAAATGATTGAAATTCTCCCTGCAGCTAACTGAAACTTCCATTATGCCTGTTCACTGAGAAACCTTCAATAACTTACGACACACTTTTCTGACTCATTTTATACTATAGTGAATAAGATTGAGCCTTTTCTTGTTGATTCCATCAATCATTTTAGATGATACTCATTTATCCATCAAACATTTGCTAAATGTTCTCTCTTTCAAAACGCACAAACAACTGAAATCATACAGATGGACCTCGAATTCTAATTGTCAACTTATAACCACTCTTGCCAAGACTGATTAACAGTCTTGTTTTCTGTCATGAGGAATCCTCTTACAATAGACTGGAGGTTTTACTTCTGAGTTCTTCAATAGTCTGACAAAGCTTGGAATGAAAATGATGCCTTTAGAGTCAGTGTACAGACCCTTCTTGAGAGTGGATGTGTTACCTGGAATCCAGAGCTAGAAGCCCTTGTCTTTTCCAATAGACTCTTTGGTTATGAAAACAGTATTATAATGTGTCAAGAATGATAGTATTAAAACTTTATGTGATTTACTCTCCATTTTCTCTTTTTTAAAGAATTTCTTATTCATCTTGAATTTGGGTATTTATTTTTTAAAGATTTTTCTCCATTATGAATTAAGTTCATTATTCTTTTTATTTTGCCAACTTAAAATTTTAAGAAAGCTCTCCAGCATTCTGGTACATCTATTCCTAAACCCTACAAAGGAGAAAATCAAAAGTAGTTCATAGGCACCCCTCTGGAAATAAGTACTGAAACATGCAGGCAGTATGTCAGTAAAACACTTCTCAGGAGCAGTTTCATTAGCTTCCACAATTCTATGTTTAAGAATAAATTATTTAAGCTGGGTGTGGTGCAGACAGATCTCTGTGAGGTCATGGCCAGTCTGGGCTACACATAGCATTTCATTAGAGACAGGTTGGTTACATAGAAAAACTGTTTCTGAAAACAAACAAACAAAAAGTTATCTCCAAGAGCTGCCGCCTCTAGCTGAGATGCTATTGATATTTGATAGTTGATACAGGAGGGAGAGTTAGTATTCTTCGAACAATGAGGGCTGATGAGAAGCCAAGGACAATGGCACGGGGTTTTGATCCTACTTCAAGTTCGGGCTTTGTGGGAGCCTAGCCACCTTGGATGTTCACCTTCCTAGACATGGACGGAGTGGGGAGGACCTTGGACTTTCCACAGGGCAGGGAACCCTGACTGCTCTTTGGACTGGAGAGGGAGGGGGAGAGGAGTGGGGGAAGGGGGAAAGGGTGGGAGGAGGGGGAGGGAAATGGGAGGCTGGGAGGAGGCGGAAACATTTTTTTTCTTTTTCTCAATAAAAAATTAAAAACAAAACAAAGAAAGATACCTAATATATTATATTGTTTTAATTAAAAAATAAAACTAAGTGTGAGCTATTCAAAAAATAAAAGAAAAAGAAATTTGCCCAAGTAGGTCACCCACATTCTAGTGGATGACCCCAGACCCAAAATTATATGGAAAGTGAAAACTATACTTAGTGTCTTATTTAAAAAGATAAAGAAAACATGAATTTTGGGGGTTTGGACATTTGGGGATAGATCTGGAGGAAGCTAGGCATAAAAAGTAGGTGTGGGAGAATGTAATCAAGATAATTGACCTTTTTGGGGGAAAATGAAAGTTAATGCTGCCAAGTTATCATTTAAAAGGACAGGTTTCTAAAATAATACACAGTATAGATGACTTTGATCTTAAGAGAAATAATTTCCTTGTAAGCCAGGTAATTTCACTATTATGTATTTGTTTAGTCTATTCACTCTATTATGTGATATATTATACTATAAGTGGATAAAATAGGCACTTTTGGTTCTAAATAAATAGATACTGAAAGCAAATGAAAACACTGAGTTTTCAAAGACATTTAGGAAGTGCTTTTTGTAAGAAATATGGATCCTTTGCTTGATCACAAATTTGAAATCTGGGCTTTCCTTCTTCGTTTTCCTCTTTTACTTTGGGTCACACTGCTACTGGTGCATGTATGGCTGTATGTGGTATAGGTGTAAATGGTGTTGATATGAATAAGTATATGTGTATGCAATGCTGTTGCTCATAATTGTTCCTGTAGAGGTCAGAGGTTAATGTTCAGGCACTTCCTCTCTCATTCTTAACTTTATCTATCTAAAGTCAGCAAACCCCAGGGATTTCTCTCAGCTTCACTAGGACTGGGGTGCACCACCATACCAAGCTTTTATATGGATGTTAGGAATTCAAACCGATGTCCTCACACTTCTGTGATGAGTATTTTAAGCACCGAGTCAGCTTACCAGCCTCAGAACATATCTCTTCATGCTATATAGAGACATGATAGTCATTAAGATGTCTCAGTCTCCCTACCTTTTCTAATATCTTTATGAAGAAAAAGATAATCACTACCCTGAACCTATGGTCATCTTAGATTCTAGCAACATGGATTTCTCTTGGATAGGCTACCATCAGGATGAGATCAGTTAGGTAAGTTGGAGAGGCTGTGTCTCAGAGCTAGTCATCTCATAGAAATTAGATTGATTAACCGCACTCTTGTGATTAACAGATTAACAACTTCATTGCCCATCGTGCAGAATATATTCAATAAAATAATGACTAGGAAATTATCTTAATGAAAACTATAAGCTGCCCATAATTAACACATCACTTCTCTATTTATTCATATAGCTTAAATCAGTACCCCAATGGAAAGCTCATAGTAACTGACCCTTAATTTGTTCATCTTCTGGGGAAATGACTTAATTCCAGTGTTCTGTTTAACCAATACTAGTTTCCCCAAGAGAATGAGGAAGCAACGACCAGCAATAACTTATTGGGTTCCCAAAGGTTGAGATTTCTGTTGGAAAACACTACTCACCAAAGGAAATACTTCTGGGTTGTATGAAGGAAAGGAAGAAAATTTTAATTCCATTTCAGCAGATGCGTCAATGAAAGGCTGAAGTTCTACCCTTCTTCCATAGATGGAATCTCCATCCTAGTCATAGCAAAAGTGAAACATCGTGTGTAAAGAATAGTAAGAATGAACTTCAGATGGGACAAAAATGAACAAAGGAAACATGTTTCAAAGTCTTAGCTGAAACTCCATATCAATTGGAGCCATGTTGAAAAGTCTACATATCTTTCTCTTCTGTTTGTAAAAAATAAAAAAAACTTATTTGCAGCTGAAAGTTGAAAAAAATTGACCTAATATCAGTACCAGTATATTTTTGTGTCTAACAGAAGGCATTAGAATTGTTTTCCTTGAAGAAGATGACCCCTTCAAGAAAGACTTTCAATTAGAAAAGATCCCAGAAACTTGCGATTGTCTGTTAAGATTAATTTGAGGTTAGGGAAGAGATGTGACTATATAGTGATGAAAAGTGCTTAGTTATTTTATCAGAAGTCATAGAGATGATTATAAGGAGAAAATAAATGCCCAGAGAGCATCATTTTTCTTTGACTCTGTCTGTCTTCAATATTTCTGACTTAATCACAAACTTGGGGTTTCTTACAGGCCAAGTTTGTTTGGTATCCAGTTTTACTTTTTCTGGAGAAATTTTAAAGTTATTAGAAGCCATGTGTTTAAATAGTCTAAGACCCTTTGTTCCTTTTCTTTGTCCCTTCATATGATTAAGAATAAAAATCCCAATAAGTGCTTCCTTCTATATAAAAAAAACAAAACAAAACAAAACACACAGGCAAATGTAATACATTCTGGGTAATGTAAGTGCAAAGAAATATCTACATGCTTATCCATTTTCAGTGCTTGGTATCACATTGGTGTGTTCATTTTAGCTTTCTGCTAACTGGAGTCTAATAGAAAGGTCTTCAGCTAATAAATTCATATTTCAATACTTTCATCAAAGGCTGATTTCTTGACATTTCCTTCCTCAAAAAACATTCACTTAAATAACATAAATATGGAAATACATTGCCCAAATCAGTGAAGGAGTAATATCTAAAGCAGAACCCTGAACTCTGTGGTTTTCACTGACTCAAAGCTTCGGCTGATACCTTTTTAAGTATCATTTGACACCGGCAGAGGTTTGGTTTGAAATCAGGAAAATAACACTGGAAATGTATGCCTGCAAATAAAAGCTTGGAACTTAATTAAACTCGCAGATTAGGAATAAGAATGAAGTCATTGAACAAATATGAGTCTGTTACTGAATGTCTGTGAACCTTGCCCTATCGATGAGCTTATTTTCTCATAAATATTTTACTGTAATTGGACATAGTGAATGGAAAGAATCTATGCTGCAGGGGAGATATGAATTAGAAACAACCCCAAAGTCCCAACATCCGCATTTTTGACAAAGAAGCCAAAATTACACAGTGGGACAAACGAAAGCATCTTCAACAAATGGTGGTGAAATAACTCAATATCCATATGTAAAAGAGTGTTGATACTTAATGAGAATTTTTTCCCAAAATGCTACAGTATAAATTTAACTATTCAGATTTCAGGGTCTAACATACAAGAAAGTAATTGGGACTATATTTTGCTTTCTACCAAATCTAAAGAACATTTTGGAACATAGTTGTCCCATGCTCAAAATAAATGCACTAGAGCTATTTGTTGCTAATGATCTTTACAAGTGTTAGTCTATTCTTTTAAAACACAGGTTGTATTTCCCCATAAATTCAAATTTTCTCAGGCGTATCTTGAATGTATGTTTAAGGTAATATCATTTGGCTACTTAGGAAAAACAGTGAAAATTCATAAATTGGAATGATTATCTTATCATGTGACACTAAAAGAATAAACATCGTCATCAACACAACTCCACTACCATGACCAACAAAAACATCAACAATAGCATTAGCAGTATAACTAAAGCAAACCTCAGGTATTTAATATAAAAAATATAATTATGTTGCTACTTCTGGCATTCAGTAATACTATTTAATTAATATCTATTTATTATAGTTGTTTTCTGTTCTTTTTATTTTTATTATTTGTAATTAATGGTTCTATACTTTTATTTACTCCGTGTCCAGAATAGGTTTCAATGCATGGACAATAAAGATATTAAAAAGAACAATAAAATGAGTGGATCAAACAAAAGGGACCCTTTTAAAATCTATTCTTTTTTTCATATCCCTAATAAGCTTTGTTAGTAAAAGCACATCTATTTTAGCATAATTCATTTAGCATATCATAATTATATGAGATTATTTTTAAAGACTCAAATTCATGTAATTTTTTTCATAAAGAATATAGTATACTAGACTGGGAAGCTATGGTTAATGGAGACTGCCCAGATCTGAAGAACTACACAAAAACAATACTGATTATAAGACTTAGAACACTGTTCAGCCTATTAGCTCAGGAATCTTATTAACTAAATGTTACATCTTAAATTAATGCATTTAAATTTATCTGTGTATTATCATGAGGCTGTGGCCTACCCATAAGATTCTGGGGTATCTATCTCCTTCACCAGCTTTTTGCATTCAGTTTAGTTCTTCTGCATAGTTCTATTCTGCCTTGCCATAGGCTGAAGCAACTTCTTTACTAACCAATGGTAATAAAACATATTCACAGCATACAGAGGGGGAATCCCACATTATCTCCCCTTGTCTGTCTAAATAAGAAGTCGGGTTTTTAACTTTAACATAGTAAAATTACATATATAAAACGGTAAGAAAAATATTCTATAACCTATCCTATCTTTTTGAATCTCAAGTTTTATATCTAACTTATCTTTTATCATAACTAAGGAAAATTATAACTATAACTATCTTCTGCTCTTCAAAGGTCCCAGAAGGATATAGTATTACCCAAGTAAACAGGAAATGCATTGTAAGCAATTACCAAATTTCTAGAATTGACAGAGACATGATGGTGCCTGGACAGTCAACCAAACTTCTTCTATAACATTGAGGCATCCATCTTCAGTCTACAGGCCCATAGTATCTGGTAGACTTTTTCATGAAGCAGGAAATTTCAAAGACAATTCCACCTATATTGGGACTTTGTCAGTCACACTGTCTTTTATGTCCTGCACAAAGTCTGGCAGATGCTTTCATGAAGCAGGAAACCTGAAGGACTGTCTTTAGTCAAGTTCATAAGTCATTTTACTGTGGGTCCTGCATATCCAGTTCATACAGCATACCATCAAGTAGTCCAGAATAAAGCAGTTCCTTTCCCAAATGGCTATCCTTGTCACTTGAAGGCAAATACCATAACATGTTTTTACAATGCCCATCAACCTCTCTGAAGTAATTGGTGCTGCTAGGAGCAGACATGTCTCACTTTTGAGAAAGTTCTAAGTACCTAAAACATTTTAAATGCCATATTCTGTAGATCTTTGAAAGGTTTGAAAAATATCCATCCATCTGAAATGTATCTTTGTGCATCTAGAAATCCTAGAAAACAATAATATACATAATCCACACTCTGTGTATATTCCGTGGCTTAGTTTTCTTCTTTTCTTTACTTCTTTAAACTACAACTGTCTCTTTAAAGAGACCAGTTTTAATTAATTAATTTTATACCTATCTATATATACTCTTTTTCTTCTCTCTCTCAAGCCTACATACATTTTTAAAACACACTGTAACCTACTCAGAGGGTTTTTATTGTTGTTGTTTTGTATGAATCTGTCTTTATTTCAGATCTGTAATCATTTTCTGACCATGAGTGTGTCTTCTTCTTCTTTTTTTTTTCTTTTTTGTGCTGAGCAGGCATAGCTAGGACCAGCTCTGTGGCTCTCCCAACTTGTTCCAGTCAGTCCATTATGGCAGCAGTATGTTCACTGTCTCTGCAAGTTATGCTTATGCTTACTGGCTCACCTCCAGGGACACAGCAGGTCTAGGTTTCCATTAAACAATTTGTAACATGCTGCTCAGATCCCATTTAAGTGCAGGAAAGAGCCACAGTTCCATTCTGTCATCATGAGCCAGGAAGTTAGATCTTAAAGAAGCCATGCAATTCTTTGCCACTAACATTTAGTCAGGAAGATTTCTCTTAAAGAAACCATGCCTCTGCTTGCCACCAGCATACAGAGTCTATCTGAAAAAAATTGGCTACCAAGAAACTGTGCTAAACTCTGTTCTTTTATGTTCTTCCCAAGCTTTCTCAGTTTTTATGTGGATGTAGTTGCCCACATTGACACCATTATGTAAGCAGAGAGTTCTTGTTTGTTTCCCCACTGCTCTGTCCCAAAAATCACACAGAAACTATATTAATTAAAACATTGTTTGTCTAATGACTCATGTATATTTTTAGTAAGCTCTCATGTCTTAAGTTAACCCATTTCTATTAATCTGTGTATCACAACAAGGCTGAGGCTTTCCAGTAAAGGTTCTGGGCATTTGTCTCCTTTGGCAGCTGCATGGCATCTTCTTCATTCTGCCTACAATCTTTTTATATCTCTTTTCAGATTTCCTGTCTGGCTTTACTCTGCTAAGCCATTGGCCGAAATATTTTTTTTATTAAGCAATGGTAATAAAATATATTCACAGCATACAGAGGGGAATTCTACATCAAATCATTGAGACTGCATTTTGAATTTTAATTTTCTTCTACTTAGGTTTGACTTCATCTTCACACAGATTTCAATTAATGAGAAGAAATATTTGTTCAAAGCACCTGTGGTGTTATGTACTTTCTCCAGTCACTGGTAAGCTCTTCAGTGCTGAAACTATTAAGTTATATATTGAACTACTCTGGTACTTAGGGACTTTGCCTTTGGAGGTCTTTCTGTTTAAACTGATCACTCCTTCTCATTATGTTTTCATTCACCAAAGTCACATGTTGGATATTTTGTTTGTCTGTGTTGGGAAAAAGTCATAATGACTGGTAATACATCTCTAACTATAAATATTTTACTAACGCCTGATTGGTGAGGTTGGGCCACTTAACACTTTATGTCTGTTTCAATGGAAACATTTACAGATACTGATTAAGTTATATTTGGAGACTCTGTGGGCATGTCAAAGCACTTCCTTTTCTGTTGTGCTTAGCTGTTAGTGTTTGCTGCCAAATGTCTTTCTCCACCCTACTTTCCTTTATGCTTCTGGATATTTATAGTAAATATCATGATAACTTCCTGTTATGCAAAGCATCTCAGAGAATGAGAAGAAGGAAATCAACCCCAAGGAAACAACAACAGGAGTTAAAATGGTATTTAATTAAAATTAAAATAATAAATGAAAACAACAGAAAACATTTTTTTGTTCAACATAGAACAATAAGGTTATAGAAACATTCTCCTGTCTACATGAACAGACAACTGTTGTTTCTTTACCCATGAATAGAATGAAATCAAAGCTGTGTCTTCTTTTGCATTTAAGATCATTGTTGATTTGACAAAAGAAGTCACATTTCTGATTATTCATATCCCATGCATGTAGCCTTACTGTTTTAAGGAGTATTAGTTTTTCATATGACACTTGATTAAATATGTGTCTGACCTGATTCAAATTAAAAATTTGCTCATATATTTAATCATATGCAATCATTAATCAAAAGCTAAGCTCCATTTCAATGCTATTTAGTGCTAAAATTTATATTCTACCTAATACAGGTTTTCAGTAATTCTGAGAATAAATGGATATTGAGATGATTATGTTTGTGTACTTATGTCAAAAATGAGTACGGTCACTAATAGAAAATAAAATGAACAGAATCAATTGCAACTATATTAGTGAAGAATTATTATAATTTCTCTGCAAAAGAAGCAAGGCAAGTTACTGTTCAAAATGATGGTGCTTTTGCTACATTCACAAGATCATTTGCATCAGGGTTCTGGGTAAACTTAGAATTTAATAAATGGTTATTAGTTAAGAAGATGGGTTCAGTTTGCAAAGCATATGTCAAAGAAGCATAAGGAAAAGAGTCTGGATCATCAGAGTTCATGTGATAGTTGCACATGGTAACACAGAACTATGACCTCAGCACTCTGTGTGTGAAGGCACACATGCAGATAAGGAACTGGTTCTAGTTGGCTAGGGGTCTAACTCAAGCAAGTTTCAGTTTCAGTGAGAGACCATGTCTCAAAAAATTAAGATAGACAGCATGTCAATCTTGAACATAGTTGTTTTATGGGTGAGTGAACTATACATATACAAAACCATGCATCACATACACACATAACAAATAAATAACAAAATAAATAATCTTCATATATGTATATATACATAACTGTATGCTGATACGAATATATATTTCAAGACTCAGGTGAATTAATACTGAGATGATGTATATTCACTTTAAAAAGTACTTTTAAAGTAAAATTAATTTTAGAATACATAAATTTAAATAACTGACAAACAACATAGAATGTTATTTTTTTATTGAATGGCAGTCATTGCTGAATATTTCTTAGTAATGTATGTAAGTATTTGTAAAAACAGAAAAAATGAGAAAGTATACCAAGATTTAGTAGAAGAACATTGTTGAGGGTCTTTCTTCTGTGTGTGTGTGTGTGTGTGTGCGTGTTAGTGTGTGTGTGTGAGAGAGAAACAGACAGAAAGACATAGACATAGAGAAGCAAAAAGAGAGGGAGACAGAGAAAAAAGGCAGAGACAAATAACAGAGAGAGTGAGCTTGAATGAGCCTGTGTGCAAATGTAGGCACAGGTGTGTAGAACAGAGAGTGACCGAGAATGTCGGTCTTCACCTCCCACCTTTGTTTGGCACGGCGTCTTTATTGTTCACTAGTGGATTCAGCAGACTGGCTAGGTGTTTTCTTTACTCTTAGTCTACTGCCTTCTGCTTCCATTTCTCAGTGGGGATATGTGGGGACTACAGACACTTGTGCTGTTACATTATGTTTAGTTATGACATGAATTCTAGAGATACCGATTTGGGTCATCAAGTTTGAATTGCAAATGCTTTACCATTTAATCCTCCCTGAGTCCCAACACTACACATTTATATGAAAGATGCTTCATAAATTTGCATTGCATGAGAAAGAAATTAAAACATGGCGGTGTCAAAACCTTCATGAAAAGAATTCCGTTCTGCCTCTGTGTCTTCTGATTTGGTTTTCCTTTAGGAACACAAGATTATAGATCATTTTTCTTTTTGCTTTTTTATTTGAATCTAGCAAGTAATTTGGTCTCTCACTATTACTTTACAAAGTAAAAGTTTTGTTTTGTTTTTGTGACAATAGATAATACATAAGGATGATAATAGCTTCTGATGATGTAATTAAACACATTATTATTAAACAGCCTATAAATTCTAAAAAATTCAAATAATGTAGAACTCTTCAAAATAATTAGAGGTAAAAGAAAAAGGTATCATGTATGATATGATCAGTGAGGGACTGTTCAGTTAATCTTGAGTCCCCAAGTTTTTATATAATCTATGATGGAAATTATACTATATTCACTTGATCTAAATTTTTTCCCAATTTTAAAGAAACAGCAATGAATTTTATGCCCTTAGATTTAAGTCCTTCTAGTTTTTAAGAGTGGTGGTTACTCTGTGAGCCTCTTCAAGGATAACATGGAAAATGTACTCAATTGAGATAATGTAAGTAATTTATGACTTGAAAATAAAAATATCTAGAAGAAATAATACTATACTAAAGAGAGGCAATGAACAAAATAGGTAAACTGACATTAGACATGGATCATGGCATTTTCAGTTTGAAAAAAAAATGTATCTCTATGTGTGTTAATGAAAGAATTATATTCCCAACCTTACTGTAAACCAAATATTAGAAACTGTAATTTGTTTTTATGTCAAATCTTATCTGATCATTAACTAATTTGATAATTTTAAGGCATAATTATTACATACCAAGCATAGTCATAGGTAGCATATTTTCCATCAAGATTTTAATATTTTCACCAATCTATGAAGCCTATCTTAAAACTCCTTGATGAGTAATACAGTTTGTAAATAAGTGAAATCCCATGAAAAGGTGACCTTTAAGAGCTTTCAACAGCTTTAATTCAGTGAAAGTACAATTTATTTAACCTTTTAAAAAATGCTCATTTTTGACAGATTTCCTTTTCAAAGTTATAAAATGATATGTTAAAAGATGTGCTTTATATTTATTATTCATAACTTGCTGATAAAGTGAAGATTTTTAACCATCAACTTTTATTTAAAAATTTGGAATACATTTCATCTAAAAACTACTGATTTAGATTATATAGTCATTTAAACCGTATGTCTTGTTATTTGTCATATATATTCATATAATTGAGTATTTAAAATATTCTAGCATTTGGATCATAATAGAATACACAAACAAGTTGTTATAAAAGTCTGTGTAAGCATCTTATGCATAAATTTTAATAGTTACTTTGATTGATCACAATGATTAATTGTGGTATAAAAACTTTTTCTTGATATTTAGTTTAATCTCAGGAATTTTCAAACTCAGGGTTCATCAGTTAAGAACACATTTCTGCTCTTGAGGAGGACCCAACTTTACTTTCTAGGACCCATGTGAGATGATCAAAAATAACTTCAACATCTTTAGCCATCAGGAAAACAAAAACCAAAATGATTCTGAGATTACATCTTACACCTCTCAGAATGGCTAAATTGAGAAACACATGTGAGATCTCATGCTGTTGAGAATTTTTAGCATGGGGAACTAGCTCAATTATTAGTGGGAGTACGAATTTGTACACCAACTACAGAAATCAATATGGTGATTCCTCAGAATTTTGGGAATTCATCTACCTCAAAAGCCATTTATACCATTCTTGTGCATATACCCAAAGGACGCCCCATCCTATCAAAAGGACACTTGCTCAACCATTGCAGCTCTAGCCATAATATTCAGAAACTGGAAACACACTAGATGTCTCTCAATTGATAAGTGGATAAAGAAAATGTGATACTTTTACACAATGGAGTATTGTCAGCTGTTAAAAACAATGACATCATAAAATTTACAGGGAAATGGGCGGAACTAGAATACATCAGGCTAAGTAAGGTACTGCAGACATGGGCAGACAAGCATGGTATGCACTCACTTATAAGGACATTAGCTGTTATGTAAATAATAATCATGCTATAATCTAAAAATCCAAAGATCTTAAGTAATATGGAGGGCTCAAAGGAAGACAAATGAATCTCCCTGGGAAGGGGAAATGGAATAGATTTGTCAAGTAGACTGGGGACAGGTGGGATCAGGAGAGGGTGAGAGTCAAGAAGGTAGAAATGATTAAATTCAAGGATCATTCAGAGACACGTGAAAGCCTAGAGCAGTGGAAACTAGCTGGAATCTAGGAGAGTGACCTTAACCAAGTCTCCTACATGGGCATATGTTTTTATTGTTTGATTTTTGTTTTGCTTTTTGTATTTTGGAGTTCTTTTTGAAGGGAAACAGAAGGTGAGACTCTGAGGGAGAGGGGAATTATGAGGAGTGAAGGGAGGGGAATTGCAGTCAGGATGTGATGCATGAGAGAATGATAAAATAAAAATAGTAATAAGATTAGCAATAGTAGAACAGTGTTAATTAGTTATGGGAAAGTCCCCAGAAAGTGCCTTAAATGGAGAGAAACTATTTAAAATGCAGATGGTTAGCATTCTTGATGCACTGCTCATCTCTGCGTCTCCATTATAGGCAGGAAGTCTGTTCAAGTCTCCTTTCTTATCTTCAAGACTTAACCAGCATTTGAAATGATAACTACACTCAGAGTACAGTTTTGCTTTACTAAACTACTGAGTAATCACCATTTACAAGACAAATTAACTTCTAATCAATTGAATGTTAGGTTTTTTATTTCTTGGAACACAATCATCTATTTAAAATATGGGACCTGATCTGCTCTATATTTTGAAAATTAACTCCTGACCTGTTGAATTGTAGATTGTCTTTTAAAAAAATTTAAAAAATATTGTCTTTGCTATTATATAACCTGTAGGAGTTTCTTTTTTTAAAAAAATTTATTTTTTATTGAAAATTTCCACCTCCTCCCACTTCCCTTCCCGCCCCCCACTCCCCCTCCTCCTCCCTCTCCAGTCCCAGGAGCAGTCAGGGTTCCCTACCCTATGGGAAGGCCAGGGACCTCCCTGCTTCCCCCAGGTCTAAACAGACTAGGCTCCCACAAAGCCCTCCGTGCAGTGCAGTAGAATCAAAACCCAGAGCCATTGCCCTTGGCTTCTCCGTCAGCCTCCACCTTCAGCCACATTCAGAGAGTCTTGTTTGATCACATGCTCCATGAGTTCCAGTCCAACTGGCCTTGGTGATCTCCCATAGATCAGTCACACCGTCTCAGTGGGTGGACACACCCCTCGGGGTCCTGACTTCCTTGCTCATGTTCTTCCTCCTTCTGCTCTTCATATGGACCTTGGGAGCTCAGTCCAGTGCTCCAATGTGGGTCTCTGTCTCTATTTCCATCCATCGCCAGATGAAGGTTCTATGGTGATATGCAAGATATTCATCAGTGTGGCTATAGGATAAGGCCAGTTCAGGCACCCTCTCCTCTGCTGCCCAAAGAACAAGCTGAGGACATCTCCTTGGACACCTGGGAACCCCTCCAGAGTCAAGTCTCTTGCAAACCTTAAAATAGCTCCCTTAAGATATCTACTTCCCTGCTCTTTATCCACCCCTCCTCCATCCCAACCATCCCATTCCCTCAAGCTCTCCTCATCCTTCCCTTTTCCCTTCTCGCTCTCCATCTCTCCTTATCCCCATCCCCGTGCAATGCAGTTGTGGGTAATTCTCTTGTCTTACCTCTTCTTGAAAGGGCTGGCTATTATCTCAGTTCACTGAAGATAAGTCAATAGTCAGCAGAGACACATACTGATTACAGGTGTTACTGTTCAGCAGGAGATAAAAAGCTAAAATGGATCATTTTGGGAAATAGTGAGTGTGAATGCATTCACCATAGACAATACAAACTTTGACCCCAGCCAACCATGACAAGTGATCTGGAAAGTTCAGGTTCTTGGAACCCAGGAGGACATGGTTTCATCAGGAACATCTGTAAGCCTTTACAAGCAGAAAACAGAGGTCTAACTCCTACAATATTCTCTCCCTATCCTATTTTCAAACAGACAGTCATTGTTATCATCAGAATTACATCAGCCTCATTTTCTGAATATAAAATGATCCATTAAAAATGTACTTTGTTTATCGTACAAATTTACTCTGAGTAATGATTTGATCAGACACATTGAAATAATTGCACAAGTAATTTCTATAGCAATCACTAAAGAATATGAAAATGAAGTTATTTCTGCACAGTTTGCTAATCATCATCTGCTTAATTACATATTTGCACTTTAAATAATTATTGAACCTACTGTGTACCAAGAAGTGCATAAAAAGTAGTAGGGTTTTGCTTAGTAAAATTTTATGCAACATATTTTTTTCTGGGAAGAGACCCATATGAGCATACATATCAAAAAAGGAAATGTGTTCTAAACTAAGCACGCAGTACACTCTGGAAGATGCATGAAGATGGACTGTACTTTTGAATTCACAACGAGCAATCCACTTTCAATCAATTTGATGGAAATAAGCCTGGAATTTCCCAAGTGTTGTAAAAAGAAGAGAGATGACTGATGCTGACTATTTGTGGGCTCATTCCATGGCTCTAGCATTGAAAAGGCTATCAGAATACCAGCTATATCTGTCTCTGCTCCCTGATTGGTGACTCAGTGCACTATGCTTCCTCATTCAGTATAGTGGGAGCTGCTCTCTGGCTTTAACCAAACTACTTTTGTCTGGCATTTTGTTACATTAGTGAGAGAAGTAGCTAATCCAAAAAGCTGATTGAATAAATGATACCTAAGCTGAGAATTTAAGAATGAGAAGGACTTAGATACACATTTGGTTGTTGAGGAGGAAACTATTCTACTTGCATTTCCCTAAAAGTATACAATTACAATTCAATTTTCCAGACCTGGAAACCCTTTCAGGCAACCATATCGGTATCTTTCCAAATGATTTAAGACATTATGGGAGAAAGTAGTAGGGACAAATGCTATCAGAATGACATTAGAAACTATAACTTCTTGTCAAATATGAATCAATCTCTCCACACTTACATCTTCCAAAAATCTCCAAGACCAAAATAAAATTGTCAGATGCAGTTGTGCCAGGAAAGTCCTGGACACCAGCCATCCTATTTTATAGTCCTGAAGAAGAAAGTGCAAGTGGGCAAGGGAAGGCTTATTTACTCAGCATGGACAAAATGAGACCAATAAAAGTTGGGAGTCTTCATGCTCTACTTTGGATGACTGTATTTCCTTGGTGTGGCGCTCTGAGGACCTATAACCAGATGTGTCTCTACTCCAGAGCCTGCTATTTTTCATTGAACTTTTACTACTGCTCCAGATGTTTAATTTTGCTGGCTCTGACCACAAGACACATTATACTGATCAAAACTCTGAGTTATTTCTTAGTAATGTTGATGATCTGTTTGTTTAACCTATTCTAAGGCAGTTCATCCATTGTTAAAATCACTTCAAAACTTTATTCATGGACAAAAGTGAATTTTAGTCAATATGAGGGATAGAAAGATATAAATAATTAGAAATAAATGTTAGTCAATGTTCTGAAATGTTAGTGACACAGAATGTTTAAAAGTATATAAATAAAATGGAAATTTGTTAAATCATAAAATCATTCTTTTCTGTGAAATAAGTCAAAATTTCAACACAGGAGTAACAAGATTAAACCAAGATTTCTTCTGTTACCAGTGCTGAGTAATTTGTATTATATTGATGTAGTTGGAGATTTATCTCCTGCTTCTCAATTCCCGAATAACCACTGTGAGGCTTAACATTAATTATAAATATTTGGACAATGACACAGAATTATTACTAGCTAGATCTTGCCTCTTAAATTGATCCATTTTTATAAATCTATGCATTACCACATGGCCATGGTCTTACAAGTTGACTGGTATGTTGCTCCTTGGGTGAATGGCTGATGTCTCCCAGTCTTTGCCCTTCTCCTGTATCTCTGCTTGGATTTGCCACCTGGCTCTATCCTGCCTTGCCATAATACAAATCAGCAATTATTTATAAGAACAACACATATTCACAGCATATAGAAAGACATTCCACAGTATATTGAAACAACTATCTCACCACAGAATTCATAAAAAAAAACTATTGTCAATGAGCCAAACTTCCGCCTGAGTTCATACACAGTTTTATTAGAGAACAGTCATGCCTATTTGTGCTTATTGTTTGACCTCCATTCTACTGCTGTTTTCTAGGCTGGTTTCACTAGACTTTAGAGTTTGCAAATCCTGAATATTTAGTGTCAGTCTTTTATAGAAAGTTGTATGCCTCATTTGAAAACTCATATTATATACATAATGGTCTTCAATTTCATCTTCTCAAGGATATCTTTAAAATTTGGTATAGCCTGAGTAATTATTTTGGATTTTGATGCTGATTAAAGTTGCAACCTCTTATGATTGGAAAGGGCTGTACAGTGTGTTTAGTACAGCACCCATTTTATGAAGTGTCTTTTGTTCCAGTTCCTTCCATTTCTGATAGATGCACATTGATGCTTTGCTTGAGTAACTCTTTGTCAGGGAATTAGATTACCTCCTGGTATATAATGTTGAATAGATGGACAATGCTATTAGGTGAGAAAAAACTTTTTTTGTTTTCAAACAGCATTTTTATTTATAAAACTTACTGATTGTTTCAGTCTGCAGAGACATGGAAGAATAAACACGCAGCTTCTATACCTTGTACCTTTTAGCAATATCCTGACAATATTAGCCTCTAGAGTCTAGATAAATGCAGTAAACCAGTTGACACCCTCTTTCACTCTTCCTGGACATTGACTCGATTTGTGTGATATGTAAATGTTACTCTAAGATTATCAAAATGTGTATCTAAATAAAATATATCCTTTCATTGATATAAGACAAGTGTTTAATTTCTAAAAAATAAAACATTAATAGCATGGGATTTTCTAACAGTGAAATACACTGGTAACATATTGGCTCAATGCAGAAGCAAAGGCAGGGGTTTTCATTAAGCTTTGGTTTTAATTTTCTTGATATCATATTTCCATCCTGCCTTGCTCATTTCAGAAAATGACTTATATGTTAGAAATTATTTTGGTGTATTCTTTGCTTGAACATAGCTCATGGGTGAGCCAACACACTTCTAGCAATAATTTATATCTAACCAAACTAATACAAGGCAACAAATTCATTGCTTATACTTCATATTCTATGAAAATATATGAAAATAATTGAGTGTATGATAATTATGAACAAATTTATGAATTAGTTTAGGTTTAATAATTTACAATGTTTTAAATTCCCAAACAAGGTAGCTAAAAGATTCATTACACAAATTATTTCACTTAAAAAATTCAGTCTTTTTCAGTCATGTTCAATAAATATTTTGTTGCCTGTGGGGCCTAATGAAAATTATGTATTATAATTGTTTGTCTGATGGTGGTATAAGCACAGCTTCAGGCACAAAATGGCTTTTTGATGTGGCTTCCAGCAGCTTTTGAACTAATTCTTACAATAATTAAATACCTTTTAAAGTGATTATAGATCTTTCTGATTACAACTATTCTTTAGACAAATAGAATTGTTTGCTCAGTATCCAAGATATTTAAAAGCTGATGATTTTTTTCAAATATACCAAACATCTTCTTATTGTTATGTCTTGCAGTGAAATAAATTATTTGATTGACATGCCATTCCATTATTATTTGAAATTATAACTTCTTTGGTTCAATTTAGCTTTTTTTATTTCATTTTGAAAATTTTTTCAGATAATTAAATTATCCGAATGGGAGCCAGAGTGATAACTCAGTAGTTAAGAGAGCATGCTGCTCTTCCAGAAGACCAAGTACCATACACCGATGTCAGATGGCTTACAACTGCTTGTAACTCGAGCTCCAGGGAATCTAATGCCTTCTAGATGCCACAGAAACAATGTATTCACTTGATAACACACTCATACACACACAGACACACACAGACAGACAAACACACACACACAATTTGATCAGTTTCTAGTAACTTAAAAAAAAGCAAAAAATATGATAGAAATTTGAAGCATAATTGCTGTCCTGGAGAGGAAAATGATTGAATCAAAATTATTGCACCATTTCTTCTACTTTAAAGACTTTCTCTTATGTAAAGACAGATTAAGATTTAGTATAATTCTAGAAAATAAATCTACTGAAAAATAGAAGGTCTATGGTAGAAAGTATTTCTACTTAATAGTCATAACTTCCAAATATAATAATGTATTAATAATGAAAAGCAAAATTCTGACATCCTTTCAAAACAGTTGAAATTAAATAATGTATAATTAGTACGACTAATTATAATGCATTAATTTATATAACACATCATAAATTATGTATATATAAAACAAAAAATGTCACAAAAATCATTAGTGGTTATTTTTATTAGTGTATACTACTAACTTAGGAAGTCAGATATATTTGAAAGTTAATTTACTTTTCTACTGCTTCTCCGTGATCATAAAGTTCTATACTCAAGTAAGGGTCAAAGTTGGGAAATTTATAATTGGAATTTATTGCCTCTTATAACCTAATGACAAAGCAAACTTTTCCTCTCAGTTACCATGCATTGTTAAAAAAATGGCCATTTAGATATTTAAGTGTACTTGTTTTCTTGGAGAGAGAGAGAGAGAGAGAGAGAGAGAAAGAGAGAATGCAAATATTTCACCTGTGACATTTTCAAGACAGTGAAGGATGGCTTTTTTGAAGGCATATAATGAAAATGCTCTAAGGCAGGGATTCTCAACTTTACTAATGCCTCGATCCTTTAACATAGTTCCTTATGTGATCACCACCAACCATAAAATTATTTCTTTGCTACTTCATAACTGTAATATTGCTACTGCTATGACTTGTAAATATTTATGTTTTATGGTGGCCTTAGGCAATCGTTGTGACAGGGTGATTCAAACCCCCAAAGGGGACACGGCCACAGGTTGAGAGCCATTGCTCTGTTTCTTACAGATTTGAGTCTCTCGCTGATCCATAATTATAAATTGTTCTTTAGTATTTACACTGTCCAGTATTTTATTATTTGGTGCCGGTATGTTTTTATCAGAAATTGTTTGGCATAAATGTCATCTTATTGTTTTTATTTACTATCTGAAAATTTAATACAATATATTTTCTCATTTTCTGACCCCTCACTAAATGCTTCTCGGATTCTCTTTCACTCCCTACTCACTCAAGTTCATGTTCATGAAAGTCATTCTTGCTGTAAACAAGATGGAGTCTTGAATCTTTTGAACTGCAAGTGTTACTCCTATTTAGAGTTCTTATTTCCTGTTTAGTATATTACCATTGAATGTTGTCATAATCCAGAACTATCAACAGGGATATATATGAATGCATGAATGGATAAAAGTATAATTAAACATATGACAATGAATAAATAAATATGAGTGAATGAGTGATTATTATTCTTTATATAATTCCAATATATAGAAGAAACCTTCAGGGAAATATAGATGGATAGGATATACTTATGTTACAAGTATTTTATTGAGAAAAATTATTTAGATCTATAAAATTAATTAGTGAACTTGAAACATCTATGCAGTTTTCTAATAATGAGACTATGTCTCCCTTTTTTGAAGAAGGTAGATGGAAGAAACTATTTTGTTCTTTAAAGAATTGAGTACAAGCCCTAGGAAGAAGGTATAGTTGAAATAATAATAATAATTCTTGCTAATATATGACCAATTTTCATGTAGGTAGAGCTAAACATCTTTGTTGTATGCTAACAACCCTGAGAAAAATGTGCATCTACACTGTGATATATACTAAAGAGAGTCCTTTTTTTTTTAAATTTCAGGTGCCAGGATGTAAAATTTATATTGCATTTTTTTGTTCCCTCATTTTTCTCGTTTAATTACTTCTTTTCTTGTACACACAGATATGTGTGTGTGTGTGTGCATGAATTCACTTATAAATAAAGAATATTAAAACTCTGAAATGTACTTTTAAATATATTCCACCACACTTTCTCTACAGTTATTCATCATAAAAACATATGTAGACATATGTATTTATTTATTCATATCTATAAATATGAATAAATAAGAGTAGTGGTTACTGGTGATGGGTAATTTGACAAAATCTAAAAGGACCTGTGGTGAGGACTTTTGGACATGTCTATGAGATATATCCTGATTTGGTTAATGTTGGGCTATAGACTCATTATAATATTGGTGCGACCATCATTGACACTGACATTTACCACTTTCTGTTTTCTTTTCTTGTTTTTGGTTGTTATTAATTATTTGTTTGTTTGAGTTATATTATTATTATTATTATTCTCTCAAACAACACATTTTTCCTGCAGTTTTCTATCCCTCCACTCTTCTCGGCCTCTCTGCCACATAACCTCACCCCCAGATTTAGGCCTCCATTTAGGCCACTCTATGTTTTCAATTGTAGATGTGGCTTGACTTAGTGTAACACCCTGAAAAACTTGACTTCTTCGCCATTCGTAATATTTTCATTGCAAAGGAAAGTTACAACTGAGATTAAGACAATGGGAGAGATTTTATAAATAAAAACAAACCAAAGAACAAAATTCTAGGATAAAATTAGTTTATATAAAAACAATATTTATTTGGATTAAAGTATGTCTCAATGTTAGAATAGTCACCTAGCATATGTAGGTCTAGAGTTTAATTCACAGAACTACAGATTATGCAATAATTTTGAATAAATATACTAAAACTTTTTGTCTCTCCAAAGTGGAATGCTGTGTTGCTTTGTACTTAGTAAATTCCATCATTCTAGGTTAAATTTTAGCAACTTGAAACTTTAATTTCTTGGAATTAATAAATATTTACATTATTAATATAAGAACATGATTTTCTTTTCAATTAACTAATCTAAATTTTAGGTAGGAGATAATCAGTTGTATTTACAGACATATACTTTGACTTTAGAAGCAAACATCCAAGAAACAGATACAGATTTGAGCCTACTTCATGGGATCTACATAGGTATATGATGCTCTGACATAAAACAGTAAATTCATCAGCCCACAAAATTAACTAAAATATGAAGTGAAAAAAATAAGAATTTCAATATTTAATATAATATTTATGTATATGAGCTACTTTTATCTTATCAACTCAGTTTTGGGTTATGTTATGGTTATCTTGCTTGTTAACCTATTTTTACTATTTTATTATTTTTTAATGTTATTGGAAAATTATCACTGAAGCTTTTGTTGAAAATCCTACAATTTCCAAACATCTGCAAAGAACATTAAGACTATAAAAATGTAATATAATATTTATGTGCTTCTAAGTACATGTATTTTATCAACTGAATTTTAAGATAACTCTACAAGACAAGATTTCACTAGCTTGATCCTTGTTTCTTATTAGCTGTGCTTCTGATTCTTCCAGAGAATGATCTAATATGCATACTTTTTGTTTTAAAGAGTGAGTTTACTAAGTGTATAACTATCGAAAAAGAAAAAAAAAGAACAAGTAGAGAGACAGACAAATTGATGAACAGAGAGACATATAGAGAGAAAAACTTCATGAACAGGAGTCATCAGAAGCGTCCAACAGAAACCAATTAGGAAGCACACTGATACAGTCACCTGAAGTTATCTATAGAACTCATTTCTATAGTGAAGCTGCCATTACTGAGTTGTCTACATGTTATACTTGTATCTGTGTAATTAACTATTAAATTAATGTAAAATAATCTTTAAATATAAATTTTAACAAAACTGTCATTGTTTAAAAATCAAAATTTACCTAATTTATTAACCTCATTGACTGGTATAACACATGATTATGAAGAATATAGAAAGTAGGCTAATATAATAATAGGAGTAAGATGTCCTCTCATTCAAGAATCAGAACACATAAAAAGAGGTAAGGTAAACTCATGCAAAAATTCACATTGCAACTATAATCCATCACAACTGTGTGAATGGCTTCTAATTCCATTCAGGTTTTGACAATAATATAATTTGGCAAGCAGGAAAAAAATTATTTTTCTCTACCCCGCGGCTATTGTCTTCAAACACATGCTACTTCCAAAGGCTTCCCAGACACATTTCAATTTAAAATTTCAGTACCTCTTTAATTTAAAGCTAGTGTCATTAAAACATTCAAATTCTCACTACATGCTATTCAATCAAGTCAACAACTAAGGCCACAAAGGAATCTCACAGAACTTGAAACAGAGCACTGCGACAGTGCATACCTGATTTTCAAATCATGCCTTGATCATAGTCCATTTATCAAGACTGAAAGCTCATGGGATGGCTTGCTTCAGGGCTATCACTACAGTCTCAGTATTAAAAACAAAGCCATGGTGCTTCAGGGATATCCCTACAGTATTGGCATTAAACACAAAGCCATGAAGCTTCAGAGAAGTGAGAAATTCAACTCATGTTCTAAATGATATGATAAATAAAATATAAAACTAAATTACTTCATGATATTTATTCATGTGTGTGTGTGTGTGTATGTGTGTGTGCGCGCCTTTACACATAAGCATTTATGCCAAGGTGTGCATATGCAATTCAGATGATCAGTTGACTTAATTGGTTCTCTCTTTCCATTGTATAATGTATGTCCTGAGAATTGAATGTTGGTTTCCCGAATTAGTGACATGCATCTTTCACCACTGAGCTATTTCCCCAGATCAATTTCCACTTTCCTTTCCTTCCTCCCTCCCTCTATCCCTCCCTCTCTCTCCTCCCTTCCTTCTTTTTTTCTTTTCCCTTTGTAAGTATTTAATTACTAATTTGGGGGTTGTGTTGAATTGAGATGAAAACAAACAAAAAAAATAGAAAAAAGAAACAGGTTGCAATAGTTGGTTCTTTCCTTTCACTACAAGTGTACCAGCAATAAAACTCAGGTCACTGCTTTCCTCACAAAGACAAAACTTTTCTATTTGTCAAAATGTTGTGGACATAACTCAGTGGTGGAGAACATGCATCCAGGAAGTCTCGACATAGGAAAAGAGCAATGTGTGAGTTATGCCTAAATCTATGAAGTCCCCCCAAAACCAACAAGGAGGCCACGATCCGTATGCAAACTCTGACTCTCAGCGTGTCCAATTATTGGAATGATCAGAGACTACCAAGATTAATTAGAGTTGGGTTTTTTTATAGTAATAAAGGTGGGAGTGAGGGATTTCTAAGGTTCAGGACCCCTGATTGGCTGACATTTGTCTGGGGGTGTCCTGGTGAATGTGTGCTGGCAGGTGATCCTATCTGCAATGGTTGAAACATTAGGAATTTCCTTTGAATGATCTGTTCCTGAGCAGTCTCAGTTTGCAGTTCTTCCTGCAACCAGGTATTGCTCAGTGTAAACTACTGAGACTCAGGCCTCTATTAAGCTTATCTTGATTGGATCCTAGACTGGCAGGTGGCAATGGTTGGAACATTCCTGGGTCTGAAAAAGCCTGGGATAAAACCGGTCTCGCTGAACATAGCGGACAATGAGGACTACTGAGACCTCAAGAACAATGACAATGGGTTTTTGATCCTACTGCACGTATTGGCTTTGTGGGAGCCTAGGCAGTTTGGATGCTCACCTTACTAGACCTGGATGGAGGTGGGTGGTCCTTGGACTTCCCACAGGGCATGGAACCCTGATTGCTCTTTGGGCTGACGAGGGAGGGGGACTTGATTGGCGGGGGGGTGGGAAAGGGGAGGCGGCGGTGGGGAAGAGACAGAAATCTTTAATAAAAATAAATAAATAAATAACTTCGTTTGGATGGTCTGTTCTTATTAAGCTTATGATGGTTGGGTCCTAAAATGTGCTGTTAATATTTTTCACAGAGATACTTGTTAGATAGGCCTTACTGGAGACTGAAATCTGCCCATATAGCCTTATTCTTCAGGGGAAAATCTAGTATTTCAAATACATTGGAAAATTCCTCAGCCACTGCTGTCTTTCATCTACTCTAATAAACATCTACTCTTGGTCAACAAGAGTGCCAGGACAGAATGACTACAGAGAGAAACCCTGTCTCAAAACAACAACAAGAAACAGGAGGTTATGCTCATTTTTCTGGAAGAGTATTTACAATCTGTTCATTTTGCCTTATTAATGGCTACAAAATTCATTTGCTGAGAATGAGGTGTTAAATAAAACAGAATTATTTTTTCTTAAATTGAGGAGTTGACTTGGCTAGATTATTAATTATAAAGAAACTTTTTTAAAGTAATAGTTAGAACGTAAGTACAAAATATATTCTTTTCATGGTCAGGAAAACTAAAATAGGCGAATGCGAATAATTGAGAACATATGTTGAAATTGTCTAGAACATAAGCAAAATATGCTGATTGTTATATATCAAGGGCACACACGCACACACACAAACACAACAAAATACAAAAATATTTTCAAATACTACTATTCATACGGAGGAATAAAATTACTTTCATGAGAGTACGACATGCTAGGGATTATGTGGGATGCTTTCATATATTCCATAACTCTAGTCATCGAACATGCATTTTTTTTTTTAGTTAGAAACTGATTGGCCTATTAGCTCAGACTTCTTTTTTTTATCTTTTTATTGAAAAAAAATTTCTGCCTCCTCCCAGCCTCCCATTTCCCTCCCTCTCCCCCCACTCCTCTCCCCCTACCTCTCTAGTCCAAAGAGCAGTCAGGGTTCCCTGCCCTGTGGAAAGTCCAAGGTTCTCCCCCCTCCATCCAGGTCTAGGAAGGTGAGCATCCAAACTGGCTAGGCTTCTACAAAACCAGAACATGAAGTAGGATCAAAACCCAGTGCCATTGTCCTTGGCTTCTCAGGAAATTCGGGATCAACCTACCCCAGGACCCAGCAATACCACTCTTGAGAATATACCCAAGAGATGCCCTATCATATTAAAAAAGCATTTGCTCAACTATGTTCATAACATGCATGTATTTTAAGAATTTGAAAGTGAGACTAAAAGAAGCAGAAAGATTTTGTCAATTACATGGAGTTCATAGTTAACAAAGTTGGCATTCATAGCAGTCTGGGCCTGTGTCATTTTTACTTCTCTGGCCTGACTTCAAAGAAGTCTGTCTTCTTGTTTTTGTCCCAGGCACACCAGTATGGTATCCAGCTGAGGCATATACAACCAGGTCTCTAATTTCATTGCATATACAACGTCTTTCTAGCAGGAAATCCCCCACATGACACACTGACAAGCTTCTTATGTTATTAGAACAATCTTTCACGTATGATAAACTTAGCTAAATTCTGTGGGTATTATTTTGTCATTTAACCATAATCAATAGCTTTTAAGTAAAAATAAAAATAACACTTCTCACATAGTTTGTTTATACTTTTATCTTAACACCCAGTAGATTATCTTTCCTGAATTCTCATTTCTTAATACTTATCACACTGTGTTGGTAAATTCTAATTGTCAACTTGATATAATGTAGAATCCCCTTTGAGAACAGCCTCTACACAGCTATGGGGAATATTTGATTACATAGAATGAGGTAGGAAGACCAGTTCACTGTGGGCAGTACCACTCCCTCACTATGATTCTGGATTAAGTAAATAAACCACAATCAGCAGCAACTTGAAACTTGAAGCAAGCTTCCAGCTCCTATTGTCTCGACTTCCTTTCCATTGTGAACCGGAGCTTGAAAAATAGGTTGACTCCATTTATTTGCTCTTTTCAGGCTATGATATCACAACGTGGGAAAACAAAAATAAAATGCATGTGGATTGAAAATAGAGTTCAAATGACTCTTTAAGAGAATAAAATACATGAAGTGTGAAGACAAATGCAAAATAAATTTGGATTTCTACCTTTGTAGATTTACTGAGGGATTATTTTATAATTATTTTTTTTATCAGTGATATAAACCTGAATCTACATCTTGACAGGAAATATGTCCTTCCAGCACAGTAGTTACAGATCCATAAACTATATTGCAAGGTGATTTCAGTGATATACAACATTGTGGCAAACATAGCTAAATTCTATGGGCATGATTAGCTTTTCCCTTATAATCTTTTCAACTCTCTATTCTTATCAAGAAGAACTGATTTATTGTGAAAATTGTGATAAGATGATCCAATGAAAACATCTGTTTTCTGTCATATACCATCATCTTTCCACATCTGTTTAAATTTTCTGCATAATTGTTGTGTGCATCCTTGTTCATTTTAGTTTTTACTTCTTTCATCCTGAAAAATATTATAATAGCAAAAAGTTAGTCAATATCCATATTTAACTCTGAGATCATAAATATTTGTTGCAGCCATCTCAGCTGATTATAAGAGACATAGTGGCCATAAAGACTGTTTAATATCACCTATGTATATTGATCATGTATGCATTTAGATAGCGGTTAAGTAAACAAGCTAATTAATTCTGCATTGTAGGACAAGCCTATTTAACATCAATTTATATCTCTTGCTAATTCAATTTTAATATAATCAAGTGAATGGAATCAGGAGGGTATTGTTGGTATATTACTTTAAAATATACATTAATAAATCTATGTATGTATGCAGGCAGTGATATATACATACACATGCAATCTTATTTAATTTTACCTAGACTCAACTATAATAAAAGGAAATTTCACATCAAATTACCCAGTTCCATAATTTCAGATGGCACATCTGGCTGATTGTCCTCGCTCTGTGCTATTACAGGATTCAGCACCTGCTCTGACTAATTCACAGAAATACCAGGTAGTGGGAGAAGAAAGGAGCCCATCAGGTGTTGGCAATTTGACTCAAAGGACACTGATCTTATGCTCAATTGTGGGCTGTCTCCTCACAGTGGGAGGGCTGTACATACGGGGCAATTCTACCCTCTTCACCAGTACATTCAATGCACTCTTTTGTTTCCCTGATTCTTTCTATTTTTAAGTATTTTTTTCCATTTTCTATTTACTCATTTTCAATTCTTATTTTGTTCTTTGGAAGAAGACAGATAAAGCACAGCCCTAAGAAACACATAAGATACCAAAAAAAATGCTTTCCAATTAAAGTCTTCAGGTATGTTCAATAGTTCAGTTGGGTGACCTGAGTTATGGATCTTGTCTGTAATTTGTTCTTTGGACTTCAAGTTATTGTGTATATTTGTTCCTTCGTTACATTTGACAATAACATGATGGAGTCAGAAAATTGATGCATCTTGGGTCCTAAAATATTTTTGCTCTTCAGTTTACATCTTGGCAACACAGAAGCCTCAACAAGGATAAATTTTTGTCTCAAAATTTCATTATCTATGTTCAAATCTGTGGCTATGTCTGTCTTCATAATAAAACATTTGAAGACTTGTGTATTTCTGATAAGATTCTTGAAAAACTTTATATGCTAATCATATTGATTGGCCTTTTATAGATACAATTCTATATCAAATTGCAGTCGCATTATACATGTTCATTATAATCAGGTACTCTTCTAAACAATAGTACCTCAAGATTTCTTGGAGTCACATGATATAATTTTCTATTTTACCTGTAAATATTCAAAAGTGAAAAGATCACTGTTCCAACTTTGCCAGGCTGTTAAGTCTCTGTTCTGGTTTGTTGTATACTGACTTTAGTTAACAAACAGAAGGTTTGATTTTAGCATAATTGTGATAGGGGTATTATTGGAAATACAATTTTTCTTGTTGCTGTTAAATACATCAGACCCAGAGCAACTTAAAGAAGGAAGGAATTCTTTTATTTTATTAACGTTTTTTCATTTATTTTACATACTGACCGCAGTTTCCCCTCTCTTCTCTCTTCCCATTTCCCCCTACCCCTTCTCCATCCACTCCTCCTCCATCACCATTCAGAAAGCTGCAGGCACCTCAAGCTGTGGTAGGACTGAACTCCTCCCCTTGCATAAAGGCTGGGCAAGGTAATCCAGCATGGGAAACTGGTTTCCAAAAGCCAGCTAAGCACCTGTAACAGGTCCTGGTCTCACTGCTAGGAGTGTTATAAATAGTCCAAGCTACACTGCAACTGTTACAAGCACATGCAGAGGGCCTAGGTCGGGTTCATGAAGGCTCCTTATGAATTTGTTCAGCGTCCATGAACTCCCGCAAGCTCAAGTCAGCTGTTTCTTGGGTTCTCAGTCATGACCTTGACATCTCTGGTTAAAATAATCCCTCCTCTCTTTCTTCAGGAGGACTCCTGGTGCTTGGCCCAATACTTAACATTGGATCTCTGCATCTGCTTATATCAGGTAACTGGATTAAGGTTCTCTCATGGCAATTAGGGTAGTCACCAATCTGATTACAGTAGATGCCCAGTTCAGGCACTGTTAGAATACGGGCATTATGGTGACTCCTGTCACCTGGCAGGTTATACTCAGGCAGTATCCTGTCCAGCCCAGGGTCTCATAGCTGCTATGTGTTCTGCAGGCAAGTGCAAAAGATCCCTTTAAGAGATAAGCTCTGTGCATTCCTGATCTCTTCCCGTTGTTTTTCTGAAGAGGCAAGAGAGTCTTTGCCTCTCTTTCTTTCTTTCTTTCTTTCTTTCTTTCTTTCTTTCTTTCTTTCTTTCTTTCTTTCTTTCTTTCTTCCTCTTTCCTTTTCTCTCAATAAACTCACCTTAAACTCTTTTTGGCACCATTGGCTCTCACCCACCAAATTTTGGACTTACCCACCGCCAAAGTCTAGAATTATTACAGGCACCCTCACTTCTACTGCTAGGAATCTTAGCTGAGGTCATTCTTGTGGATTGCTGGGAGTTTCCCTGGCTGTGGAGGTCCACAGTTTTGAATCCATTCTATCTTGACTAACAGAGAGTTCAAACCTGTTCCTACTCCTCAAGGATGAATAAGATGGTTGGCCAAAGCTGTGGCTACTAGAAGCCTTACTCCTCAAAGGTCAGGCAACAGGATGTTTTTGACTTAAGGTGTTATTACCAGGTGTTTTGAGATGTAAGGAACTAATTATGCTTGTTTGTTCTTGGCATTATGGAAGTCTTGTGCCCTCCCCTTTTGACTGGGATGTATAGGAAATGAGAATAATACAAGTGTGGCTTTTGTTTTTTTTTTACAGTATTCACTAGAAGCCCTCCCGATTCAATCTTCTGTCTCTTGTCCATTTTTTTTCCCTCAGTCCACACTCCCCTTCTCGGGAATGGACAGATAATTTGGGCCAGAACCGGTACCTGACATAAGGTGTTTTTGTTGTCTATTGCTTTTATCAGAGTTTGAGAGTACCTAGCTAATCTTGACTGGGATGTAAGGGAGGTGGTAGCAGAGGCAGCTGCTCACATTTAATCTGCAGAGAGAAGGTAGAGAAAGATGAATACTGTGTTTTGATTGCTTTCGTCTTTCTCCTTAGAAGAAAATATTCTTTGAGAGAGGGCATCTCTGTGAAGAGCTAGAAACTCAATGCAGTGGAAATTCCCAAGAATCAATGATATATATATATATATATATATATATATATATATATATATATATGAAAACAATTTATTTTATTTTACATTTTTTTCTAGAAATACCTTTTCAATTTCCAGTGTAAAATGTAAGTGACTCTTGTTCTTAATTTGTGTTGGCAAATAGTATCTTTTCTACTCTTTCTGCTGCCCCGTGTTTTTAAATCACCTCACTTTACTTAGAGAACTCTTCACTACTGTGTACAGCAATGTTTTCATAAATATACTCATTGCAACTTGAAACACTAGATACAAATGTAATTGTCTTCCCTAAGAAGCACAAAAATGGAGGATATATTTAAGGGGATATTGAATGATACTCACCATGTTTTAAGACAATGAAAAGCTTAAACTTTTAAATTGTTAACCAATATTCCAGCATTCTTGGTTTTAAAAATTAATAAAATGATAGCAATGAATACAACAATTGAATTTAGTAGTCAAGGACACTTACGATATGCTATGCTTGAAGGGAGTATTTCATTTGGGAGAAAGTGTTAAGGTCCCAAAACACTAGATACATAGTCAGTGACCAATTGTTTCAATATCTAAAGAACATATAGTAACATTTTAGAAACCAAGGGCCAAATGTTTTCATTAGTTTTTGAGCAATAAAAATAAAAGTATATTCCATTATTGAAATTCCAGTGTAACTTAGCAAATTCAGAATATTGTAATTGTTACCTGCCAGCTCAAACCTTGACAGATGATGGTGCAAATTAAAATATACATCAGTTTGGAAAATTATAGACGTACAAAGCATAACTTTTATCTGCAATAGTCTAGATTTATAAGTATTGTAATGAATTAGGTTAGAAATACCTCTGATAGCATTGAATCTCTAATAACTAATATTTTAAATAAAAAGAAATCTGTTTTGTATAACTATAGGGATAGAAGCCAACATATGTCACTGTCTATGTACCATCATTTTCATCTGGCCCTGCTGATTTCCAATCTCAGTTTCTTAGACTTCCCTTCTTATTCTTAGATACAAGATTTTAGTGATAAATTCATTGTTCCCCTTTCTATTGATGATGTTACATGATTGATAGAATCATTTGTCTTTTTGTTTTATATATATTACCAGAAGACATGAATCATTCAGAATATATAGCACTATTTGCAAACATGGCCAAATGAAAGTGACCAGGATTTATGGTCAATTACAGGAGTAATGCAAATTTTCCTAATTATTTTGCAGTGTATTATTTACATTTCCATGTTATTTTTACTTTATGGTTTTTGGGTTTATCCTCACAAATAGTAAGAGCAACTTTATACGTCTCTTGAGATGAAAACAGTTAAGACAGAATAATGCTGTGATAAGACAGTATGATCCTGTGTAGAAAGTTAGCTGACAAAGATGAATGCTATGAGATCCACTGCATAAACCCTGCAAAAATGTATTTATATAATCAGTTCTTTCTTGGTTTCGGGCATTCATATTTATTCTAGAGCCCAACTGAAAACCACTAATACTATATTTTCGAATATGTGGTTGGATTTCTTTGGTAGATTCTCCTTATCATATAAACAACAGCTGGACTCAGCAGAGTCATCAGCTACAGGAATAGGATTTGTGCAGCCTAGCTCTAGGCATTCCAGGATGTATGAAACTGCCCATGGATGGAGCACTGTTCATGTTGAAGAGAGAATGGATTTGATGAGGACAGATTGTTTATAAATCTTCACAAGACAACAATACTTTTATACTTAAGGTTTAAAGGTTTTCAAATGAAACGAACAAAAATTCAGCAATAAGAAAATAGTGAAACAAGACAAGCAAACAAGCAGAAAGCAAAAGCCCCCAAACTTTCTGAGCCATGGAATTAATTTTGTTTTGGCCAATTACCTCTGACATTTGACCTGTCTGGAGTGTGACCTGTCTGGAGTGTGGTTGATATATACCTAGATAGACTCATCTGAAGAAAACTTATCTTCTTCTTCCCAACAGACATCAATTTCAAATATCTCATAATTAGGAATATTTTGTTGAGAGAGAGAGAGAGGTTGGGTGAGTAGGTGGGTAGGTAAGTGGAGACATCAGAAAGCGTGTAGGGGTGGGAAATATGATTGAGGGGCTGGAGAGATGGCCTAGGGGTTAGAGTACTAACTGCTTTTTCAGAAGTCCTGAGTTCAGTTCCCAGCAACACCATGGTGGCTCACAACCATCTATAATTTAAAAAAAATCTGGTGCCCTCTTCTGGTGAGCAGGTATATGATCCAGCAGAACACTGTATATATAATAAATAAATCAAACAAAAAATAAATCAAAAAACAGAAAAGAATATGATCAAATATATTATGTTAAAAAGTAAATAAAGGAAGAAAACTATGATTTGAAAGCAATCATTCTAACTGAAAAAATTTTATATTCACTTCATTATTTTAAAAATTAAATGATCACTATATAAGAAGTTAAGATTCTAAATTTCAACTAAATTAAGAGGACATTAATATAATCAGTACATACACTTCTGTTTTAGTTGCTTTTTATAGCCTACTTAATGTGCAAATTAGATTGTTTCTGTACTAGAAATTTATGATAGTATTTATTCAGTTAGAAATAAACTAAACTTACTTCTTTGTCTCTGCCATATCGCTGAAGTATATTAATAGCATAATGAAAAGACAACTGTATAGAGTGAGAAAAATTAATAATAGATTATATTTAAAATATTTAAATTAATATTTGCTGCTGGGAAAAACAGCCCTGTAATATTAAGAAGATGAAAATGAAATCTGCATTTACAGCATATGATATTATAGAATAACAAACTATACATGATGACAGTTCCCCTGAATATAGCCATATATGCAAATAAGATATCATAAAACACGAAAAATTTAAAGTTAAAAATAATATGTTTCCTATATTGAGGTCAAGTTATAAGTGGAAGCTGACTTCAAACCCTGATTCCAAATGTATACACAAGCCAATGGCAATGATTCCTGTCAGCTTTAATACTAGTAGCATTATATCATATCACAAAATCATAAAAGGGTCAAAGTTGGTGGAAGAGGCAACTGTCATAAAATAAATGAATACATAAATAAATGTAGGAAATAACGCATTTATAACTGTGAAAATACTCAGTATCAAAAAGCATCCTATGCCATGAACATATATTCACTGCACTTTCACAGAACTGACATATTGAACAGGAGATTTATTTATTTGCCAGTCTTCTACTGATTATTATTTATCTATCAACTATCTATCTAAAATCTATCTGACATCTATGTATCACATATCTATTCCATATCATCCTTAATCAACCCTATAATTATCATGTGCCTGACAATCAACCACAAATCTCATATCTAGAGATTATCATTCACCTAGCCTGTACCCATCATTTACCTACTATGAGTTCATTTATCTATTTCCTATCTATTATCTATCAGTCTATTTTCTATCACCGGATATCTGTGGAGTTATCATCTATTTAGAACCTATTTTCTATCTAACATCTTTTTCCAACTATTTTCTATTGGGTATTTATCATCTATATATCTGTCTGTCTCTCTGTATGTCTGTCTACCATTGTTTAATTTTTTTGAGAAACCAGAAAAAATATGCTGGACTTAGAGCATGTATAATGTTGAACATGACATAAAATATATCAAACTTATTAAAATAATATGAATGTGTAATTCATCCCAAACTCTATGAAATTTCAAACTAAGCATCCTTCTAATAGAAGAATATTCTGGGATCAAATATTCAATAATCATCATATTTTTCTGTCAAGGCAAAAATTACAATGGCCAATGTTAAGTGAGGAACGATGATTTACTTAAATCTGTGCTATCAAGGAAGGAAAGTCAGACTTTTCAGAATGATACTGCAAGTTAAGGAAGTAGTGACTTCAAAGGCTACAGTGTGAGGAAATTCATATGCTAATGAATTTGTTAATTTGTCTTACAAAATAAAACAATGACAAAAACAAAAAAAGGAAAACACACACACACGCACACACAAAAAAAATTTTCCCCATACTTCTTACAGTAAGTAGTTTTTATAACACATACTCTGATATCCTCGTACGTCAAGTTGTTTCTTTCATACAAAATGTTATCTTTTAAATGATAAGACTGTACCTTTTTATTTTCCTTTTTAAGAATTATTTACACAAAGCTAGTAGTCTGCAAATGAAAATCACTGTTAATCTCTATGCTCGTGAAAATTACTTTGAAAAGGTCTCTGACAATTTCTCAGTGGAAATAACAAAAAACAAACAAAATCAACAGAGATTTCCAACTGGAAAGAAGTTGAGTAAAAACTTGATTTCTAAAGTGTAAGGAAAAAAATTTTAGATATTACTTTTATAGAGTAAATATTGTAAATCAAACTGCAGCTAGTCCTCCTAAGACTATATGTGATGCTTTGATTCTTAAGTTTTATAGATCAGTCAGAATTAGAAGTTAATTATCACCCATGTTTGTCAAACTTATAGTCATGTTAGTTAGGTTTTCTAGGTGTGCAGAGATATATTTCAAATAGACAGGTAATCTTCAAATAGTTCAATGTCTAACAGAATATGGCATTTAAACTGTTTTAATAACTTAGATTTTGTTTTGACATGAGACGTGACTGCCCCTGACAGCACCAATCTATTCCTGAGAAGATGATGGGCACATACATATGGATGAAGATATTCCATATGAAATTTATTTTCTCTTGACAAAACTGGCTATTGGGCATAAAAATCACCCTTTCCTTGACTGCTGACTGTATGTTGTCCAATTTGGACCAACAGGACATAAAGAGATGCAACTGCTGAACTTTGCAAAGACAAGGTTGGACAGTCCTCCATATTTTTCTGCTTCTGAAAATACTCTGACAGATATTCTAGGCCTGAAAGCCAAAGATAAATACTCCAACATTACAGAAGCACTTTCAGTGACTGTCCAGGCTTCTGTCATTTCTCATCCTTGAGAACTTCCTTCCTTCACAGATAATATTATTTCCCCTCTCAGATCTTTTTTGAGGTTGAAAATTAGATAGCTATAGTTATAGTTCTTCCAAATCTTATCAAAAGTCATGTTAGGTATGAAGCTTAGATTTTTCATTAAAGGGCAACTAATAGAATATCTCTATAGTTTGCTAATTACCTATGGTCTGGACATCTAGATTGTTTCTTACTTGATATCATTCTTGTTGCTTGTAATTTCATTTTTTTTTAGATTATTGCCTTTTTTTCTTCTTCTGGACATTACTTGGTAATAGTTCTTAATGTATGTAGTATTGTTGTATTAGGCTTAGAACCTTCTTAATTAGGCAAAAAGGGGAAAATGTTGCAGGAATTTTGTCATTGTTCTGCTAACCAATTGTAAGGAGTGGCTTGGCCCAAAGGGCAGACATTTTACTAGAGGGTAAATTATGACAGATATTTTCAACTCAAAAGAAGGAAAGCTGGCCGGGCAGTGGTGGCGCATGCCTTTAATCCCAGCACTCGGGAGGCAGAGGCAGGCAGATCTCTGTGAGTTCGAGGCCAGCCTGGTCTACGAGAGCTAGTTCCAGGACAGGAACCAAAAGCTACAAAGAAACCCTGTCTCGAAAAAAAAAAAGGAAAGCTGAAGTAGTATATCAAATCTAGGGAAGTCTGGGCTATCAAAATGTCAACAAAAACATATAGGCAAATTATACAGCATATTTTAATATAAATACATATGCATATATTATTCAATATATAATTAATATTAATATCAAAACAAAAATATTAGAATTTCAGCATTAATATTTAGATGAATAATTTCAACCTACTTTTTTGATTCTTTGATTCAAGAAACCTCCCAAATGTTCAATAATTTGCTAATCTTTATGCTGTTTTCAGTAATACAATATTAAGAAACACAATTTATAATTGAAATTATTATTTTCATAGCTACTAAACTATTAACAGTGGTTGAACATGTTGTTTGCATACAGTAAGCATATTTCAACTGATGTTTTTCCCATATAAAAGCTTGAATAGAATAATTTTCTCTTGAAAATGAGGACAGTGAAGACATGAAAATTAGATGTTAATACAGAGGCAGAGACATGTAACCAGCAGGCCCGATTCCTGTCATACCTTGACTTTAGAATTTGCATCTGCATATAATCTATCAGGGATGGTAATATTTTCCTCCTTTAGTTAGATAGATGCTACCAAATCATCCCCAATTACTCAGCATGCATTTTTCCTTGCAAAGAAAGAACAGACTCATTACAATAAGAACAAACAAAGTTGCCATGTGTTCAGTAAAAACTACATTAGCTCGAAACTGCACCAAAAAAATCATTATGAAGCATATGCAAGCAAGATAAATGCACACAGAGGGCAATTTGCAAGCATAAAGAAAAGACAGTCAGTCCAATCTTAAAAGTAAAGGAGGAAAATAAAAATAAAATCTGTCAGGAAGGGGAAGAAAACTTATGCTTCAAAACAGTGGGCTCCAGGATCGAGAAGGAAAAGAACATTCACAGAAGAGAGATGGGAACATCAAAATACTCATAGCATCATGTTCTTACACTGAAATAGTGGATTGCAATGCTCAGTAGTTATCAAAATAAATTGAACTCACTAAAATCCAAAAGGCTAAAACAAATTTAAAAGTAAATTAAAACTTTAATGATTCACGAATGTTTGCTCATTTAACTTTCAAAATATGAATTTCACCCCTTTTGAAATCAATTTTTTTACTTGCTGCTTGATTTTGTTGTATTTCATATGTAATTGCTGTCTGGCTATATCAATACACTGTGAAAATTGCCTTAATGAGTACAAATGAAACAAACCAATACAATCATCTTGATTTTTATAGAGAAATTATAAGTCAAAAAATTAACCATAGCTTATCCATCTGAGACATGTCAGCAGACACATTACAGTATTATAAAAGTTTCAGCTTAAACCCACAGGTCCACTGTTTTTTCCTTTATGTCATTCCGGTCTAAACACTAAATTTTCTGTTCTTGATTTCAAAAAGCCTCTTAAGCCGGGCGGTGGTGGTGGCGCACGCCTTTAATCCCAGCACTCGGGAGGCAGAGGCAGGCGGATCTCTGTGAGTTCGAGACCAGCCTGGTCTACAGAGCTAGTTCCAGGACAGGCTCCAAAGCCACAGAGAAACCCTGTCTCGAAAAACCAAAAAAAAAAAAAAAAAAAAAAAAGCCTCTTAAAACTGTGAGATGGACATTTCTCTTTTAGTTCTTACTCATTTTGTTTTCAGTTTATTAAATCTTGTTTATTCAAAATATACATATTTAAACTTTTATTTGCTTTCTAAAGGAAGACGTTGAGTTTCCAAACTCTCAGAATACTGAAAGTCGGAAGCCTGCTTTCTTTAGCATTACCAGACTTTACAAAGTAGATACTCTTATAGAATTCACCAGGACATCAAGGAAGATTACAGACAGTTTGCAGATTTTTCAGGTAATCACTTAACCTGTACTCTCCAGGAAAGACGACAGCATTTTGATCTCAAAGAATCTCTATAGTTCTTGTGAACTGCTTTGTGCAGGTAATGATTTACCTGTGGCAAGAAAAAAAATCATTTTCCTTGTATAAAATTTAAAATAAAATACCAAGGATTGAAGCTCAGGGCAGAAGAAGTAGAAGCAGAAACGGCGGTGGTGGCAGCTGCAGAGGCGGAGGAGGAGGAGGAGGAGGAGGAGGAGGAGGAGGAGCAAGAGGAGGAGGAGGAGGAAGGAGAAGAAGGAGAAGTTGCCCTGCAGCTGGTAGCCTGTCAGAATCCTGTGTTACTGTACTCATTTAGACTTCCAGACATCCCAGGTTCGAGATCTACTTCTTTGCTAAGGCTCATCCCCAGCAAAACTGAAATAACCCCCTACACCCTATTAGACCGCTCAGATGAAAGCTTGATTTCAACAACAACAGAAACAGCAGAAGGCTAAGAACTCATGGAAAACCGAACAAGTTTCTACTGAATGACTACTGGATCAAGGAAAAATAAAGAAATTAAAGACTTCCTAGAATTCAAATGAAACTGCTCTCACACCATGCACAAACTTATGGAACACAATGAAAGCAATGCCAAGAGGAAAGTTCATAACACTTCTCATTTACATAAAAAAGGTTGGTGGTATATGCAGCACTCAGCAGGCAGAGGCAGGCAGATCTCTGTGAGTTCAAGGGCAGCCTGGTCTACAAGAACTAGTTCCAGGACTGGCTCCAAAGTTACAGAGAAACACTGTATTGAAAAAAAAAAAAAACAAAATAAATGAATAAATAAACAAAACAAAAGAAAAACAAACAAACAAAAAACCCACAAAATTTAGCAAGCTCATTCAAGAGGAGCAGGCACTGGGAAATAAAGTGAAGGCTGAAATCAAGAAAATAGAGACAAAGAGAAGAATACAAAGAATCAATGAAAAAAAGAGTTGGTTTTTCAGAAAATAATAGACCCGTACCCAAATAACTAAAAGACTGAAAGAAAATATCAAAATTAATAAAACTGGAAATGAAAAGGGAGCATAAAAACAGATACGGATAAAATCCTAAGAATTATTAGGTGATACTTCAAAAATCTGTTCTCCAGAAAATTGAACAATTTGAAAGAAATGGGTAATTTTCGATAGGTATCACTTACCAAACCTAAACCAAGATCATATAAACAACTTAAATGGATCTATAACCCCTAAGAAAATAGAAGCAGTCATTAAAAGTATCCCAACCCTAAAGAAGCCCGGGGCCGGATGGTTTTAAAACTGAATTCTAATAGAATTTCAAAGAAAAGCTAAATACCAATATCCACAACAGAAACAGAAGGATCTGCCATATTCATTTTATTCATCCCCAGCATTCTGATGCATAAACCACATAAAGGTTCAACAAAGAAAGAGAAACTCAAAGCAAATACACTAAAATCAGAAATAAGACAAGGCTATCTACTCTGTCTCTATATATTCAATATAGTATTTGAAGCTCTTTAGTTTTTAATGTTCTTTTCCATTTAAATGTCACCTTTTCATTTATTTTACATACCAAGTAGTTTTCCCCTCTTTTTTTCCTCCTGTCTACTCCCCTTTCTCAATTACCCTTTACCCCATCCACTCTTCCTCCACTTCCATTCAGAAAGACACAGATATCCCATGGGCTTTCACAAAGCATGCCACATCAAATTGAAGCAGGACTGAGCTACTCCCCTTGTGTTGAGGCCAAGTTGTGCCATGTAATCTAGCATGGGGAATATATTACTGCCGGCGGACCGCGCCCCTGTGTCTGCGCTCTGTGCGCTGGCACCCAGTTCGGGAGCTTCAGGCAAGGGGGCTGGAGGTTAAAATACACAGACATACACAGACAGAGAGACAGCGACAAGGGTCATCCTTGAATTCCCCCAAAATGCCCCCTTTATTGTGTTCAGGGGCAGATTATATAGAGGTAGCCACGCCCCAGCCAAACCCACCAGAAACCACTCTCCTGCCATCAGGAACTCCTGAAGGTCCCGTGCTCAGAGCAGCTGTAGGCACTCAGATCAGGGGGGGAAACAAGTTGTTTACAGGAAATTCAGAATCTGGGGTCTCACTGCTCCCAACAGATTACCAAACCAGCTACATGGCATGTAGAGGTCCTGCTCTCACTGTTAGAAGCCTTACTAAGAGACTGAGCTATATGATTGTTATATACATGCAGAGGGCCTAGGTTGATCCCATATGGGTTCGCTGACCCTTCCTTCAGTGTCCATGCGCTCCGGCTCAGGTCTGTGGCCTCTTAAAGCTCTTCCATCATGACTCCCCAGGTTGGTATAATACCCCCCTCGCTTTCTTCAGCAAAACTCTTGGAGCTCAGTGCAGTGCATGTCTGTGGATCTCTGCCTCTGCTTCCTTCACTTACTGGATAGAGTATCTCTGATGGCAATTAGAGAAGTCACCAATCTGTTTAGAGTAGATGGTGGTTCAGGGTCCCTTTCCACTATTGCACAGTTGAAGGAGCTTAAGGGCATACAAATTGGAATGGAAGGAGTTAAAATATTGGTATTTGCAGATGATATGATGGAATACAAAAGCTACCTCCAAATTTCTATCAAGAAACTCCTACAGCTGATAAGCAATTTCAACAGTTGGATACAAGATTAGCTAAAAAAAAAAAGCCCTGGTATATGCTCACGACAAACAGTCTGAGAAAAAACAAATAATAAAAATAAATAATGCCATTCATACATTTTACACTGGCCACAAACAATATAAAATATATTGTGATAGTCCTAAGGAAGCAAGTGAAAAACTTGTAAGTTTTTCATGTCTTTAAAGAAAGAAATTGAAGAATTTATCAAAGATGGAATGATCTCCCATTTTTCTGGAATGGTTGGATTAATCTAGAAAAAGTGTGCACCCTACCAAAAGCAATCTACAGATTTAGCACAATCCCCATAAAAATTCAAACACAATTCTTTATAGACCTTGATAGGATAATACTCAATTTGCAAAAATGAAAAAAAGAACAAACTAGCTAGCAAACAAAAACCCAGGATAGGTAAACTAATCCTGAACAATAAAAAAGTTCCTGATTTAAAGCAGTAATACAGAGCTTTTATAGTAATAAAATTACTTTTATAGTAATAAAAGTCTTATAGTTTTGGCATAAGTGCAGACTCATTGATCAAGGAAATGAATACAAGTCTCAGACATAAATTTACACACTTATGGACACCTAATTGTTGAAGAAGAAGTGAGAAATATATACTAAAAAAGAACATATTCATCAAATGGTGTTGGTCTAAGAGGATGTAGGCATGTAGAAGAATGCAAATGGAGGCATATTCATCATCCTGTACAAAACTCCAGTCCATGTAGATCAACGACCTCAATGTAAAACCAGACACACTAACTTGATAAAAAAGAAAGTAATGAATATCCTTAACGTATCGGGGTAGAAGACAATTTCCAAACAGAATGCTCATAAGACAAAGTGGCAGTCTACAGATTAGTAACAAGATTTTTAACAACTCCACATCTGATAGGGGCTAATATTCAAAATATATAAAGAACTCAAAAAACTGACAACAAAACTAAAACAATCCAGTTAAAATTGGGATACAGATCTAAACAGAGAATTGTCATTGAGAAATCTCAAATGACTAAGGAACACTTAAAGAAACATTCAACATTCTTAGCCATCAGGGAAATGTAAATCAAAATTACATGGAGATTCCATTTTCCCCCTACCAGAATGGCTAAGGTCAATAACACAAATGATAGCTTATTCTGGTCAGGATTTTTGATCTATGTGCAAACTTGCATAGCCTCTATGGAAATCAGTATGTTACTTAGAAAATTGAGAATCAGTATACCTCAAGATTCAACTATACTACCTTTGTGCATATAGCCAAAATATAACCCATCCTATTAGAAGGACACTTGATTAATCATGTTCACAATAGCTTTTTGTTTCATAATAGCCAGAAACTGTAAATATCCTAGATTTCCCTCAACTGAAGAATGGATAAAGAAAATCCATTTATACAATGAGTGGTACATTTATACAATGAGTATTACTCTAGTGTTAGGAAAAAAATCACCTCATGAAAATGGATGGAACTAGAAAAAAATATCTTTACTGAAGCAACTCAGACTTAGACAAACCTGATGAGTACTCACATATTAGTGAATATTATCTGTTAATTACTCTTCTAGAAAAGATTCTTGAGTTTGATATTAAATACATGTATATTCAGCATTTAAAAATATATATATATATACATTCATTAATTCACAATACTGTTAAAGCTGAACTAACCATTAAGTTTATTTTTCCTTGAACATTTTACATGACAAGCACAGCATTGGGTTTGATTGTGTAACTTTAAAACAAAATTTGTCTTTTTATATCTTAATCCACCATTCTCTCCCAAATTATACAATTCATTTACTCCTTTCACTCTAATGTGTATATTCATATTACAAGTTATATCTTTATATTTTAAATACATATAAAACTCTAGGTTTTATATTTTGTGTTTTATGATTTATTAGCTGCCGTAATTAGGTTTTTTAGTAATGTAAAGAAACACTACAATCAAAAGCAACTTAGGAGGAAAAGGGTTTATTTGGCTTATGTATCCATAGTCAGATTCCATTGAGGAAAACCTGGACAAGAACTCAAACTAGGCTGGAACTTTCAGGCAGAGAAATGATGCACAGGCCATGGAGGGGGTGCTCCTTACTGGCTTGCTTCTCATGGCTTGTTAAGACTGCTTTCTTACAGGACCCAGAACAATCAGCCCAAGGATAACACCACCCACAATGGACTCAGATCTCTCACATCTTTCACCAATAAAGAAAGTGCCTTACAGACATTCCTTACAGCCTTACCTTGTGGAGTCATTTCCCCATTTTTCTGTTCCCTCCTCTCAGATGACTCTAGCTTGTGTCAAGTTCACACAAAATTAGCCAGCACAGTATTGAATCAAAGTTGTGAGTTTGCATATAAATTCTGTAGTATTAGAACATTTTGAATGTGTGTACTTACATTTTTCCTGGAATTTTATGCTTTAATATGTTTTCATATAATCTATCTACCATGTTTGTCCTTTCTAGATCATAAATATTAATTAGAACTAAGTGTTTGTCAGTGTAAATATTCTTACAAAATTGATATGGTCAGAATTCTTGACTTAAAACAACTTATCACAAATAAATCTGGAAAATTATTTTACAAATCTGTCTAATGTTGTTTTAGAACAGTGTTCCAGATATTGACTATATAAGTTAGAAAGCACAACCCATATGCATGGATGGAATTATGATTTCTCTAAAAGAAGGAGCACATCAGTATGTAGAAGTATACTTTAATTCATTTCTAAAGAATTATGTAAGCAGAGGTGTACTCATGAGAGCACATGGTCACATAAGTAGCTTTTGGTATTTACCTAAGAGAATCACTTTTGTAACTCTTTCATATGTCTTCTCCCGTGGTTCCTGTGGTGTGGTGTTAAGATCAGAGCTGAGGCCTGAGTAGTAACTGGAGTCTTCTGGCTTCCTCAGCACCTACTGAGTCATCAGTTTTAAAAGGGCTTCAAAAGTCTCTGTATCCCTTCTTTTTATTTATTTATTTATTAAAGATTTTTGTCTCTTCCCTGCCATCGCCTCCCATATCCCTCCCCCGCCCCCAATCAACTCCCCCTCTCTCATGAACCAAAAAAAAAGTCTCTGTATCAATAAATTCTCTGCAGGATAGACTGACATGTGTTACACAAAAGGAATATAAATGAATATTCCTCATTCCCACTCAGAGCTGGATCAGGATTATGGTCCTAGGAGACATAGTAGTGGGAAAGAGGAAGACTACTGGAGACTAGAATGTATCTCTATTCTGTCCCAAGAACAGTAAAAACTTACAGAGAAATGTTCAAATTCATTTGCAAGGGAACTATTTTAAGTATTATTTGAGGAGATTGTTATATAAACCTGGCATCTGAACAGCCAGGCCAAACTTAGAATATCTAGAGAAACATTCTGGAGGAAAATAAATAATTAAAAGAACCAAAGAGGTAAGGCTAGCTTTAACTTTCTTGAAAAACATCATGGTAGAAATCTAGGTCAACTGATAGAGAAGACACAGTGTGGAGCCTTTTATAAGTTTGACCCATCTTAGCCCAGCCCTTGCCTTTCTGAGCATTTGGGCTCTTCTACAGTGTTCTGCACCAGCTGGATCCTGGCCACAGCTCTCCTTAAGGGAAGGTTTTTCCCAGCTGGTGAAGGCTAGATATCAGATTCTTTTCTTGTCTGACTTTTGGCTCCAGATACATAAATCACAGAAGTTATAGATTTCCATAGCAACTTTTTTTTAAAGCTTAATTTGTGCTTCACTAATGGCATTCTGAGGAATTGAAGATAAAGGTGCCGTGAACACTGCAGTAGATGAATAACAGGAGAATTAGTTGTATAAGGCCAAATCTCTAACACTTCAGGAAGAGAGTAAAATATTCATTTATTAAGGGAAAAGTAGATGATCCTGATTGGAGGCAGGGGACATGCAAGTTGTATCTATCTGTTTATCTGGGAAGAGTTGCTTCTGTCATGTTTGCCTAATGCCAGAAATTGAGGACAGGAGAAAGATGCATCAAAGGAAAGATCTCAGTGTAAGTGTGAGAAAAGGTGGAGCTCCTAGGGATGTATAGGGACAGCAAAAGACATTTGTGACATCATCACCAAGCTCTGCATTATAGAAAAATGATCACACAATAAGCAGGAGCTGCATTATAATAGGGTAAAGCAAACCAAATACAGCATCTTTCAGCTTAAAGTGAAATAATGCAGTTTAATACCCTTGTCATCAGCACACCATGTTTCTGAGAAACGAAACAATAAAAAACAAAATGAAAAATCAAGAATTATGGACATTGTAGAAGAAAAAAAATATATGTTTGCATGTTTGTGAATTCCTTTGCATAAATATGTATGTAATATATCTTTATGTATATATGGCCAGGAAAAGAAAAATATTAATTCTTCATGATTTAAAAATGATGGGAAATTGAAAAAGTCTCAATAATATTACTTTCCTTGAAAAACACAAAAATATGTTTCTTAATTTCATTTTTGAAAATTCAGTTTCTAGATAATTTTTTCACTTAACAGAATAATATTTAACCATGTTTCATAAAAATGAATGTAGTTGTAATATTCACAAAAATCAGAGTTCTTTCTAATTCATTTACTCTTGTACTTATATTTTCATGTATACTTTATAACAGTTGACTGAATAACTCTGTTCAGATTATTGAAAGTCTTTGGGTGTTGTCTAGTTTTCCTATTAAATTGAACAAAGCCATATCTGATATGTTTATATAAAGTTGGATCTACAGGTCTCACAGGCTTTATCACTATGTATTTGTGTTTTTATACTATAAAATATGGAAATTAAATTGATGATGTCCTTAGGCAACTTTATAGTGTGACAAGGAAGCAAATTATTTCTGGGTATCTGAATGAATTGGTTAATAAAATACATATTATAAATGTTCTTTCTTTATTTTCAGTTTTGTGCTCTCAATGACTCTTTTCTGAAGCAACTATTTCTTTTCAATAATGAAAGATTATTGGGTTTAATTCTCTATGTCACTATACTATATATTATTAAGAATATATAAAAAGGTGCAGTTTCTCACAAAATGCTATTAATTGAAGGATTTGCTGAAGCATAATTTAAATTTTGTGTTACTATGAGTTCAAAAAAAGGAGAACTATTGATTTTATAGCTGTTATCAAGCATTCTAGAAAATACTTTACGAAGGACACTGATATTGTGGCTAAATTTGGCTTTTTTCTGATTAATTATTTCATTTTATAAAATGATAGTAATACATTGTACAAGAAATGCATTAAGATGCAAAAAGTGTATGTAATATGATAGGTGTTAATATAAGAAATGGAAAATGCTAGGTGTTAACCTAAACTTTCTATTATATATGTTTATACATAAAAGTGCCAAGCAGGAAAACCAGATGAGTCAGCCATACAGAGGAAATGAATAGCAGACCGTTGAGTTGGATTTAATTTGGGATTGATGCAGCCAGAGGAAGACAGAGAATAGATAAGCCCCGGGCCTGTTCAAAACAGAGAATTGAAAATGAGACTGCGGCATTAAATTAGGTCTCTAGAAATCACGTATCTGAAGGGAATCCATCAGTTGAAAAAAAGCTTAGCTATCTAAAGAGATAAAGAAGAAACTTATCTCTTTCATAACCTACATTCAGATAGGTAGAGAACCTCTCTGAAAATGTATAAGCTAGGATGTATCTTAAGAGAAAAGATGAATAACTGTTGTTATTCTTTCTCCTTTATTATTTATTTATATCTTATGTACATTGGTGTTTTGACTGCACGGATGTCAGTGTGAGGCTGTCAGATCTTGAAGTTACAAACAATTGTGAGCTGCCATGTGGGTGCTGGGAGTTGAATCCCGGTCCTCTGGAAAAGCAGCCAGTGTTCTTACCTGTTGAGCCTTGCCTAGAAGTCTGCAACCATATTAACCAATTTAAAATTAATTTGATATGACAGTACTACATGGAAAAATGCAAAATTAACCTTTATACTTTATAAGAAAATTGTTTCAACTAAAATTAAATAAGAATCCTACTGGAATCCAAGATACAAATATAAGCATAGAATTTTCATTGAAAAAAACATGAAAATATCCAACTATTTGTATGTGGAGTCTGGAAGCAGATAGGATCTTTGATAGTAATGTCAATATTATGGCTGAATTCTGATCTTAGACAATGATAAAATTGCAATATATGAGAATATCATTGAGTATAGTACATATACATAGATATACAGAGTTATTATATTGAACTCTATGAGTGCATATGTATTACATGCTCCCATAGTGGCTTGATGGAGGAGGAGAGGAGGAAAATGAAAAGTAGAAAGTGACAAGGGGAGATGAGATGGGAGGACACAGACTACGAAAAATTGACAGTTTGACTAACAAAAAATTTCAGTAGAGAACATAACATTTTATTTAACATATAACTAGCTAAGTATTCAAAATTACTTCAGAATGAATTATTGTATTATAAAACTATCATTTTCTGCCTCAAAACTGCGATTAAGGAAATTTTATCTTCTCAAGGTGTGTTAAGCACAGTGGGGGTTGCTCACAATGCTTTGTGTCTTGATTCATCATAGTTATATACTTATATTCATTGTTAAAATGTGTCAATGTGAAAATGTGTTCATATTTAGAGTAATTAACTATAGATATTATAGATAAGTATATGAAAAATTCTGTTTGTATATTCTCAGTTTAAATTAAAGAAAATTTTTATACTAAGATTTCTTTTCACATTAATGATTTCAAGTTTCACTGCTTACGTTTTAACGTTTTATATTAATTTTTATTTAACATATCTTGGAACTGCATATGTAGTTAATCATCCATTAGCTTCTGTGATGGCTACTGAGGCATACTATTGCAGTTTGGGAGTATTTAAACAGTGGATAAAGAATTTGATTGCTCTCAACATCTATATGGTAACTTTTTTCTGAAAGAAGGATTAATTGGTATATAAAACATGAAAGCATGAAATTTAGTATGCATTGCACAATGTGTAGTGACTTGGTTAGTTTTAATAAGTTTTCAGATGAGTGAGAAGGCCTTGGACTCTCGAGCACCCTGCTTCTATAAGCTTACATTTGACCATTCATTCAGAGCAAGTATAATATGAAACATCACATCATGTTTAATGCCAAGCAGAAGAGTTATACCTGACAATAATGACTTCTCAAAATAACCATATAGAAACCTACTAAAATAGAAGTTTCCTAAAGCGTGAACATACACAGAGATAAAAAAAGTTTGATGACAGAGTAACTAAGCTAACACTATACTCTCAGGCTAACAAATAAAACACCTTGAATAGGCTGCCTCTTTTAGAGTTGTTGGCCATTGAGAAGTCATAGACCCACAGATTATAGACTAATGTGGATGTTCTTGGTTACCCTCAGGAATTTAGCAATTTAACTATATACTTGAATCACAGAACAGGGAAATCAAGTTGGTACTGACCCGGAACCATCATTTTCACTAGGTATCCTTGATAGGACTATGTGATGCATTGCATTTTACCAAAAAGCATTAATAATTGGTTTCAAAATCTTTCAAATGACATTAAAATAAATTATAATTTTGATATTATAATAAAAATTTAATAAAAATAATTAAATCCCTTCTCTTTTTATAGTTTCAAACCTAAACCATAATCACATATGAACAGTAATTTTCTGCTGTTAGATTTATTTAAGCTTGCAATTTTCTTGTTTAGATGAACACTTTCATTATATTACATTTCAAAGCTTTTCTTAGTTGTTTAGTTTTTTTAAAGTAGGATTTTTTGATGCATGCACATTTGTCTAATTTCCATAAAGATGTTCATTCAAAAGTATTCTTATATATATATGTATATATATACATATATATTCTGTTATATATATTCTGCTTTATATCTACTGTGATATACTGTTTTTGAGACAGAGTATCTCTGTGTAACAATCCTAACTGTCCAAGAACTACCTCTTTTAGACCAGGCTGGTCTTGAATTCACAGAGATTTTCCTGCTTATGCCTCCCAAGTGCTGGGATTAAAGGCATGCACCACCACTGCCTGACACATGTTTTATATTTTAAAGATTGTATTCATTATAAGCTTTATCAATAATGTTGATCAAGTGTCTATAAATAGTACAGGTCTTTAAATTGCTAAATTAAATTCATAAAATCATTTTTCTTTTTCTAATGTTTAAATAGTGCTATCTAGTTGTTCCATCACTATCACCCATGGGAATATAGTGGGAATAGAAAAAAAATTACAAAAATTTAGGAGAATTCAAATCAGACTGTCAAGGATCAGTGAGTTGATGCTAGGACTTTCATGTAAAATGCAGTTGTCCAGACATGAACAATTAAAGATTGTTGTACACAATTTCATTGGGTACACTTTACAAGAGACTACTAACCACCGAGTGGTATAACTCCTAGAGCAGCAATGCATAAGTCATATCTGTGGCTAAAACAGTTTATAGCATTATGTCTAAGATTAAATAGATATCCTAGATCATGTCACAAATGAAACAATTTAGATTCACCATTTCTCTGGTGCAAAATGTCCTGCTTCCAATTATAAAGTGATTTGGCCTCTACTATGTATATGTGATATATCTTCAGAAATAAGTTAATTCATTCACTAATGTAATTAGGATTATTTTCTTGCATTTCAATGATTAGTATTAGCTAATACTCAGTGGTAAGTATAACAGACTTCTCATGATCCAAATCGTTTTCCTGTTAAAACTAAGATGTATTTTTTTTGTTTGTTTTAAAGTTTGGAAAAATAAAAACCTATTTTATGCAAATGGGTAACTCATGTCAGAATGATTGGAGAGAAAATCCAAGTCAAGATAATTGTATTTTTAAAGGTGCCCTTGGGATTTTTTTTCCTTTCATCTACACTGGGATAAAGATTAAAAGAAAATCCTCTAAGTTCAGCGTAGTTCTCCCTCATAGCAAATTTCGGCTTTGACAGGCAGTTATCATTCTGGTAAATTATTTTTTGCTTCTTGTTTTCAGTGGATGCACCTGTCTTGTTTGTGTCTTCCAAAGACAATGAAAACGACATGATTTCAGGACTGTTGGTTAGAATATTTTTTTCCAATTACTGCTGTCAGTACAGAAATGGATAATGTTAATTTTGACCTAAAGATACGGTTCACAGATCTGTTCTTCATGAAGTCTCACTTATGATTCCTATTGATCTTTTTAAGTGAAGGCTAGATGCTGAAGGTTTGTTTGCAGTAAATCTATAATTGTTTAAGTTTTCAAATTCTTGCTGTGTCTTCTACGGAAAGTGATATTACACATAGCAGGAAATTGGTGTTGTTGCCCTGTTCCTCATTATCACTGTGGATTTGGAAAACAACTGAGGATAAGTACAAGATTTCAAGTTAACTGTCAATTATATTCTCACTGAAAAGAACGAACATCTGGCTCTTACAACTGATTACACTCTAAGCCTCAGATAAATGTTTTAAAATTCAGACTGGATTCATAGTTTTCAGTTACAAACACTAGATGCAGGTATAATACCAATTTGTAACCCTTATAAAAATGCTTAGTGGGGGAATGATGGTAACTTTTATTTACAGATAATCATTATTAGGTAGAAACGCTAGCTTCTAAATGACACCTAACCTACTTTAAGATTTTCAGATACCATAGAAGTTACTAATATCATGGTTTATTGTTTTTTTTTTTCTTTTTCAACCTCTGAACATTTTTCTGGAATATTCTCCTAAATTGGAGCATTACAGAAGAAAAAAATCAAAAGATCTGAAAACTACCAAATTTTCCAATTTTAAACAGAAATGAATGAGTAACAAGATGGTCTGCTAGACTCTTTATAACATCATTTGTATTGCAATGATTACACATTCTCATAATTTACAACAACAAATTATATCATTTACCCGAAATAAAATTTACAGCCTTCATGGAGGACAGCATTATTTATTTTGTAACAGAAACTTTCTTGTAAAATAGCTTAATGACTTTATAGGTTATGTGTAAAATGTTACAAAATGTTCTATCTAGGATAGATCAATATAAAGTACAGGAGAATTGCACAGAGAATATGTTTTTGGAAGAAGTACTAATATTGGTTTCCATATATCTTCTGTTTGTGTGCAATCATAAGCATAAGATGGTGTCAGAAGATGCAATAATGATGATGATTGCAATGGTAATAGTAACAATCGCCTTTCCATAGATATAATGATTAGGTACAGGGTTAGACACCTCGCTTTATTGAACTCCATTTCTCTATTTTCCCAATTCTCTTTCCTGAAAGGCATACATAAAAAAAGAAAGTAATTGATAAAACCTGGGTTTCAGATTAGAGAAATATGGACATGAATATACACCAGTACAAAGCTTACTAGGAAATATTAATTTAGCACATATTTCAGAAAATAAATGATGTGTAAATTTTGCATGTAACCTAAAATATTTTAAATCAAAAGATCATATATCAACCTAAATTTATAAAAATTATAAAACTATCATATTATTGGGTATTGACCCAACCATCTGCAGCCTAATTTTTTTTTAAAAAGGTTCTTTGACAACTTCACCTCTAAGTGCAATGGTATGGTGTTTGCGAGCCTCAGGTCGGGGCCCTGGAGATTAAAACATACAGACAAACACAAAGAGAAGTGGGGACATGGGTCATCCTTGAAACAAGATAGCCCCCTTTATTGTGTTCCAGGCCACCTTACATAGGGATAGTCAAACCCCAGCCAAATCCACCAGAAACCACTCCCTTGCCATCAGGAACTCCCGAGGGTCCCCTTCTCAGAGCAGCAGCAAGCATTGGAAAAACAAGTTGTTTACAAAAAATTCAGGATCTCAGACGAGATCGGGCGCGTTCAGGGTCTTGTGCAACCACTTTGGAAATCAGTGTTTCGGTTTCTCAGGAAATTCGGGATCAACCTACCCCCTGGACCCAGCAATACCACTCTTGGGAATATACCCAAGAGATGCCCTATCACATGACAAAAGCATTTGTTCAACTATGTTCATAGCAGTATTATTTGTAATAGCCAGAACCTGGAAACAACCTAGATGCCCTTCAAAGGAAGAATGGATGAAGAAAGTGTGGAATATATACACATTAGAATACTACGCTGCGGTAAAAAACAATGACTTCTTGAATTTTGCATGCAAATGGATGGAAATAGAAAACACTATCCTGAGTGAGGTAACCCAGACCCAAAAAGATGAACATGGGATGTACTCACTCATAATTGGTTTCTAGCCATAAATAATGGTCACGGAGTATATAATTGGTGAACATAAAGAAGCTAAATAAGAAGGTGAACCCAAGGAAAAACATAATTATCCTCTTGGCTATGGGAAGTAGACAAAGTTGCCGGGGAGAAAATTTGGGATCCTAGGGGTGTGGTGGTATGGGGGTAACAGGGGATGGGGAGAGAAAAGTGAGAAAGGGAGGATGAGGGAAACTTGGGGAAACAGGATGATTGGGATAAAGGAAGGTTGGATAGGAGAGCACGGAAGCACAATTCTTAGTTAAGGGAGCCACCTTAGGGTTGGCAAGAGACTTGAACCTAGAGTGGCTCCCAGGAGCCCAAGGCGAGGTCCCCAGTTAGCTCCTTGGGCAGCTGAGGATAGGGAACCTGAAATGACCCTATCCTATAGCAATGCTGACGAATATCTTGCATATCACCATAGAACCTTCAGCTGGTGATGGATGGAGATAGTCACAGAGACCCACACTGGAGCACCGGACTGAGCTCCCAAGTTCCCAATGAGGAGCGGAAGGAGGGAGAACATGAGCAAGGAAGTCAGGACCACGAGGGGTGCACCCAACCACTGAGACAGTGTGGCTGATCTATTGGGAGCTCACCAAGGCCAGCTAGACTGTGACGGAAAAAGCATGGGATAAAACAGGACTCTCTGAACATGGCGAACAATGGGGGTTGATGAGAAGCCAAGGACAATGGCCCTGGGATTTGATCCTACTTCAAGTTCTGGCTTTGTGGGAGCCTAGGCAGTTTGGATGTTCACCTTCCTAGACATGGACGGAGAGGGGAGGACCTTGGACTTTCCACAGGGCAGGGAACCCTGACTGCTCTTTGGACTGGAGAGGGAGGGGGAGAGGAGTGGGGGAGGGGGAGAAGGGTGGGAGGAGGGGGAGGGAAATGGGAGGCTGGGAGGAGGCGGAAACTTTTTTTTTCTTTTTCTCAATAAAAAATTAAAAAAAAAAACAGAAAAAAATTCAGGATCTGGAGGTCCACATCCCTCAACAGGATTTAAAGCAGGAACAGAAACCAAAATAATGGAAGAATAAACAAATTAATACTTCATTTCTGGCTTGTTTTCAGCTAGCTTTTATGTGTAGTTCAAACTTGCTCATTTAAGTAGGGGTGCCACCCACATTGGTCAGGACCCACCCATACTCTTCATCAAGGAGATAACTATCAGATATGGCCACAGGCCGATCTTATCTAGAAAATTTTCCACTGAAGTTCCATTTTCTAAGGGGACTCTAGGTTGTTTCAAGTTGACCATAAAACCTAATCAGGAAAGGAAAGAGTTGTGTTTTTTTCTTCATATAAGCATCATCTAGAATGAATTATTCATATTTGACAAAATGCCATGACTGTACCCAAGTCATTTGAATATGTTAGTCATTTTAAGAGACACCAAATATCTGCCTTATTTTCTCTGGTGACTGACTTCATGGAGACAAAGAAATTACTTGCAAAATCTATCTTCAGAGACAACAGATAAACGTAGGTCTGTAATGCCCAGAATCGGTAGCAATGTCCAAGACTGTATCCACTCAGATGTCCCGAGTCTAGACAGAGAAGATCTGGCCATTCAGCTCTTGAGTCAGAAACAGCACTTTATGAATCACCATCTGACATTGAGAAGTCTCTACTCTTCAAGGAAATATATTATAAAAGTATGTCCTTGTTCAAGTTTTTAGTTTCTACACTGTGGAGGCAAAACAGATGTAGCCAGATATAACTCATAATGTTTGATTACAAAATCTGCTGATGTGGGATGTCCCTCTGTATGCTGTGATTACCATTAATGAATAAAGAAACTGCTTTGGACCTATAGCAGGGTAGAAATGAGCTAGGCAGGGAAAACTAAACTGAATGCTGGGAGGAATTAATATGGAGTCCGGGAGAAGCCATGGAGCAGTGGGAGACAGACATGCTGAGATTTTTCTGGTAGGCCACGACCTCATGGTGATGCACAGATTAATAGAGATGGGTTAAATTAAGATGTAAGAGTTAGCAAATAAGAAGCTAGAGCTAATGGGCTAAGCAGTGACTTAAATAATATGGTTTCTGTGTGATTATTTCAGTGCTGAGCATCTGGGAACCAACAAGATGCCTCCTTTTACAACAATCTGCCAATCACACACAAGACTTTTCATGGGAGGTTGAATGTTGCAATACATTTTATGAAAATAAGTCTCACATTCTAAGAGAGTGGATTTCTTTTTGGGTCTCAATGACATGTTAATGTTAAATCTCAAAGTCACTAAAAATTTAAGTCTGATATGTTGCTGTCTGCTTTCTCTCTCTCTTTTTTTAATCTGTCTTTAGCAAACAATGTAACAATCTTCTTTTCTTTGGCTCCCCCTTATAATCAACTTGTATAACCTAAACTTGAGAAATCTTAAATTGTGGATTATTGCATGCTGTCAACAAAAAGCATTGTATGTGTGTGTGTGTGTATACCTATGTATACTATGGAAACTGAATATTTAAAAACAGCAAATAGGTAAATGTGACTTCAAATAGCAATAATTCACCATAAATATTATAAATAGCATATGGATATTGCTTGTCCATAGTGTGTTCACAATACTATTTCTCATCTGGATCTGTGTGGTCAGTTTGAGTCAGTGATTAAAACACTGGGGAAACACAGATAAGATTTCAATGAAGTATTCCACATTCCTTCCAATGTATTACTTTATATACTGTTAAAAGAGAGAGCAAAACCCTTTGTTAGGGGCAGAAAGACTACAGCCAGGCAATCATAGACATATAACACAACACAGAGAAGCTCGCAATTGTAAGTTGCAGACAGACAAAAGATACAGGGTGAGGGAGTGTTAAAACTTGATTTTACTCTTGGTCCAGCTAATCCAAGTGGAAGTGAATTGTTTTCTTTCTGAATGTGATGCTGGTGAATGAGGTTCCTCTGAGGCTATTTCTAATGCATTTAACAGATGCAGTTGAGAAACTGACTATGGTTCCCAGGAAACTGTTCAGAGTTTAATCTTCTTAGTATTTTATATCTTGGCTTATTTAGTTGGTTTTTATTATTGATTGTCTTTGGTTTTAGAGGCAGCTTTATTATGTGATTTGAGCTGGTCTCTTTTTATGAATATCTAGTTACAAACTATGGATTGCTGCATCTATCTGGAGTGCATACCATGACCAGGTTGCTGGAAGATTTAGTACTGGTACATTTTAGAGGTGATATCTGTATACACTTGATTTATTTTGATAGAACATTTTATTAAGATATAATTGCTTAATTTTAGAATGCACTATAAGATTGAAGTACTGTTTAATTTATAAAATTGTATCTTTTAATTTTTCTTCCTCTCTTTCTTTTTGCCTCCTTCCTTTCCTTCCTTTCTCTTTCCCTCCCTTCCTTTTTCCTTCCTTCCTTCCTTCCTTCCTTCCTTCCTT
>JABTXL010012463.1:8662433-8705201 GCA_025134845.1 Neodon shergylaensis
CTTCCTTCCTTCCTTCCTTCCTTCCTTCCTTCCTTCCTTCCTTCCTCTCCTCTTTGTTCCTCTCTCCTTCTCTTCCTCCCTTCCTTTCTTCTTTCCCTCCTTCTATTCTTTCTTTCTCCTTTCTTTCATTTTAAATTTTCATAGAGTCTAAGTGAGTTTCCCAGACTGCTCTTAAACTTGACTATCCTGCTTTTTCATTCTGTTTGTTAGGATCACAGGTGTGAGCCTCCCTTCCTGGTTGGGAAGGTAGATTCCTGAATTAGATTGTTCATATGTTCTATGATGGGGAACATTTGAAATTTAGTTTACTTTATAGAACTTGTAAAGATACAGTTGATGATGATAGCATGGTATCACGGTGGACAACTATTGTGCTCTGAAGGACACGCCAAACTTTAAAAACAGTCATTTTCCCTAGCAAACTGAAGTATAATTAGCAATGTGGGACACCTGGGCTATATGGCAAGCAAGTGTGCCTCTGTAATTATTGGACAGCTGCTCAGCATCTGACTGTTAATAGTAACTATTAATACATTGTCCTAAACAAAGCAAGCATGTTGGTGAAAACATTCAATCCCAAGATTTAGGAGGCAGAAGTAAGAGGATGAAGAACTGATGGTCATCCTCAGATGAGGAGAAAGTCCAGGGCCAGCCTGGGATACATTAGGGTCTGTCTCATAGCAACAAGAGAGAAGAAAAGTAAATTAACTTGAAAAAAATAATCCCCCAAAACACTAAAAAAATGACAACAAAACTGGATTATGTATGGGTGATTTAAAATGTAGGTATGCAAAAAAAAGTAGGTATGCATATTATTCCACATTCATGGGTAATGATCCCCAATATAAGCTATGAAATTTGAGTGATAATTAATAACAAATTATTAATGAACATAAATATATCACTCTTATATGTTGACAATAAAGGAACATGTGTACAAGGGCTGACAGTAGAACTGTCAATTATACTCTGAATGTAAAAATTATCTGAAAATTATTATCATAAACATGGACACACATACTTTCACACTCAAACTCTTCATTTTGAATGTAGAAGTTTTTTTTTCCCCTTTGGGGACAAAATATCTAATTGATTGATTATGTTTTATTTGCAGAAGTGCTACATGAAAGAACAAGTAATGTGTCTCATTTACACAGTGATGTGTGTACCAATAGTTTTTTGGAGAATGATTTCATGCAACACAGTTGTCCAGGTATCACTTAATGTTGCTCGTAAGACCCTGGACTTTACCCAGTGATCAATACTTTTCTGTCAGTCTGGGACTCTCCAGTAAGCCATGAAATGTCATCACTAGAAGACGCAATGATCCACACATTTCTTTGGTAAGACATGGTCCACAGATAAGTCAAATCAGTGTGTTTACTTTAAAAACTGAAAGATCAAACCAACATAAACATTTTTTCATTCAAATTTTGACATATCCTAAATGATTTAGAAAAACATGTTTCAGGGGGGCTGGAGAGATGGCTCAGCGGTTAAGAGCATTGCCTGCTCTTCCAAAGGTCCTGAGTTCAATTCCCAGCAACCACATGGTGGCTCACAACCATCTGTAAAGAAAAACATGTTTCAGAATGAAAACTATTCAACATTAACATTCTGTTTCTGTCTTGGTGTCTTCTTTGTTACTGTGATTAAAAAAAAAATACCCTGACGAAAACATAATAAAGGAGAAAGTGCTTTCTTGGCTTTGAATTCCATGTTCAAGTCTGCGATGGTGGAGTAACTAGGGTTCTTGGAGAGAGCTTGAAAGAACTTAAATCTCTGGCTGCTTTCCTTCTCTTGGGCTGCTCTGGATGGTTGGAATTGGTTGCCTTTTACTATGCCTTTCTGTGTACTCCAGCAATGCCACTGTCTCTCTGTTTCCTAATTTCATCCTGTAAGAATATTGGTGACACTGCACCATGGTCTACACTAAAGCTTCGTTTTAATATCAGTTAAAGGACTCATTTCCGAAACAGCGACATGCTATGTAAACGTCAAGAGTTGGAGCTACACATTCGAATTGGGGGTGGGGGGTGCAGGCAAAATTCAGTTTTCTAATTTAAGATTGGTGAAATTTTATAGTAAATGAGCTCATTTTATCCAGGCCATTTTAGATCAATTATAATCTTATTTTATAATCCTTACGTTAAAACTCACAGCAGGGATGCTTACAGAGAAGGGGGATATGGAAATAAAAGGCTTATGGTTTTAACCTCCTAACAAAACTTTTAACCTGAAAATGCTGGTGTGCCATCAATTATATTCAGCTCAGTGGCTGACATGTAAAGCTATAGCAAATGATAATGGCTTTGGAATGTTCTGCTGCGGCTCCTGTTAAAAATTAAAGTGTTAAAGAAGAAAGCATCTTTACAGAGTTTAACCAAACAAAAGGAATGATGGATCTTTGTCTTAATTCTGCCAATCTTAGAGAACAAACACATGACCCACAGCCCACAAAACGTGGAGGCTGCTGAGAGACATTCTTCTGGCTTGCTTTTTCTATACTCTTCAATGCAACACAGCAAAAGGTAGGTGTCCTGATCGCACAGCCTGACTTGACCCATCTCATAGGACGTGGCGATATTGGTGTTTCAAAGGAACGTTTGTCATTTCAGATTACATATTGAGAAAGAAGTATAGTTTGTAAAGGTTAGGTGCCTTCTGCCATGTTTAAGCAGTGATCCTGAGTTGATATAATCGACAGTGTGAAGGTTATTACAATGGGATCACATATGGCTATTTTGTTCTTCCTATGATGTTGAAATTATACACAATAAGAGAACTGAAACAGTTTCTAATATTAACTGAAATATTGCTCATATTCCAATTAAAATAAGAATAAAATACTCTCATCTAACAGTTTCAAACATATATAATTTCATATTAAAAAGAAACTTTTATTACTGATGATTTATTAATAGCTAGTTATTTACATATTAATAAATTCCCTCCTCCATATGCTCTCAATGGCTTATTTGGGTATCAATTTCAAGTGTTGAACATTTAGATTTCACAAAATAGCAAAGCAAAGTTTTCTTTCTAAATCTTGTTACTTTAAACATTTCAGTGGATTCTTTATGGGTTCACAAATTCTATTAAACGTAGTTAAAATTCCCCATGTTTTATCTTAGTAAACTATTATTTGATCAAGGTATGTACTCAGTTACACTCCTAATAGACATAACTTCTTCAGCAGTTACTGCAGTCATTCTTTTTCAGGGTGTTTTATACATTTAAGAAATAGTTCCAGTGCTAGCAGGAAATTAGATTTGCTCTTTTTGCAAAATATCCCTAAATACAACTTCAACTTTTTAAAATTTTATGCTTTTATAGAACTATACATTTTTCTTCTCTCCCCTCCCTTCCTCCCCTCTACCCTTCTACCTGCTCCTCTGATTCCAACACTCCCAATTTACTCGGAGGTCTTGTGTTTTTCTCCTTTCTATTTAGATCCATGTATATCTCTCTGAGGGTTGTCTTTGTTGTCTAGGTTCTGGGGTTGTGGGTTGTAGGCTGGTTTATTTTTTGCTTTATGTTTAAAAATCACTTATGATTGAATACTTGTTATATTTGTTTTTCTGGGTCTGGGTTACCTTACTCAACATGTTTTTTTTTTTTTCCCCTGTATTCATCCATTTGCCTGCAAATTTCAAGATATCCTTTTTTTTTTTCGCTTAGTAGTACTTCATTGTATAAATGAACCACCTTTTCCTTATTCATTGTTTGATTGAGGAGCATCTAGGTAGTTTCCAAGTTCTGGCTATTAGGAACAATGTTGGTATGAATATAGTTGAGCACATGTCCTTGTAGTATGATTGAGCATTCTTTGCGTATATCCCCAAAAGTGATATTTCTGGGTCTCATGGTAAGGGGAAAGCTCCATTGCGGTTGGGAGTGCAAACTTGTACAGCTACTTAGGAAATCATTATGACGATTTCTTAGAACATTAGGAAACAGTCTGCCTCAGCTTCAACTTCTGAACAGTAAAATTTAATGGGTACGTTTTAAAATAGTCTAATTTTATAATCCCATAGCCTAATTATTTCCTTGATACTATACTTATAATGATAATCATGTCAAACAAGCACAAAAGTGAATCTTGAAATTTTCAGACTGTAGAATATATATATGAGACATTTTGGCATGTTAGTCTGTACAAGAATCTACAATGGGAATATGTAAACTGTTACTCTCGTATTTTGATTAATAACAAGTCTGATTTTATCTGTATCACTAATATTCATTCTAAAATAAGCCTGTCTCATTAATTAAGAAAACTTAATGTTATCAATATTAGTATAAGATAGCAATCAGTACCGCTTCAGATTGAGACAAGCCTTCTCTGTGGGACTGGACCACTTCCTACTTTATCCCATGTTTCTTATTATGGAACTGGACTTCTCCTTCTTCCATCTCATGTATGTCATGATGGAATCAAACCTCTCCCCCTTTTATCCCATGTATCTCATTATGGAACTGAACCTCTTCCCTCTTTATCCCATGTATCTCATTATGGAACTAAAATTCTCTCTCCACTATCTCATATATCTTGCCCTTTGTTTCATGACTGCATTGGGTTTTATTTTCAGTTATTTTACAATTTCAATTTGCTTTTTCTCATAGACTCTGTTTCCTCAGAGAAAATATGTCATATTGGCATATTTCCCCTGTGTGTCTCTGCCAGGTTTTCTTGCTGTCTCATTTGAGGAAGCTGAGATTTTCCCCTGGGCACGCATTTCCTCATTACACTTGGGCAAGTCATCCTTTGCTCTTTCTTTAAAGTCTAAGGAGAGACAGGCTTTTAACCCATTTTGATTTATTTAACTCTAAACAAATATGAACAAAAAGTTTATAGCCACTTACTAAGATATTCAAATAAGAATGTCACCTTGGCGATAATAGGAAGTATTTTCTCAGTTCAAGTCAATATACTGCTTGACTCCTTAGAGAATGTTACATCAGTTTGAGATAATGGAATATCCCCACTCTTTCTATCACATTCTTTACTTCCTTCAGATTTCCAAAAGCATAATTTTGCTTTGTTTTTGTATGTTCCCTATATAAGATGCAGGTATATCCCAAGAGTAAAGGTTAAATCTCAGGAACAATATAATAAAATACATCAAATACAGAGGTACGTCAGTTTACAAAGGTGTTGTAACTGATTCTGTCACTTGAAGATGTTGACAATGGATATTGTTTTAAAATGACACATATTAGAATACAAATGGAATTTTCTTTGTTTTTCATTAAATACCTCTCCACTTTAACCAACTGTAGCAAGACTGGAAGGTCAATCATTCGTACAGATAGATACACCCTGATAAGATTTTTTTTTGAAACCAGAGGCGAGGAGGTTATAGAGGTCTTTCAAAGACCCTTTTCCAATTTCAGACTTTCCATAATGATTTGCCACACAATAACAAAAAACAAAATTTGTTGAGTACAAATGCAGAAATTTCTTAGTTGAATGCTACAAGGGGATATTAAGTGCTAGCACCTGTACAATCTCTCTCCTTCTCTCTTTCATTCCTTCCCTTTATCTCCATCCCTCCTTTCTCCCACAATACAGGAAGCACTATTACCCCTCAAGAGGTATTTCCTATCAAAAGGCTATGTTCTAATACTGCTCCAAAAAACAACAGAACTAACATATCATAAACTAAAATTTTTGAAACAATGAGTATAGGTAAATCTTTCCTTTCCCAACATTTTACCGAGGTATTTTTCAGATATAAAGATGAATAAATCAGCCGGGCGGTGGTGGCGCACGCCTTTAATCCCAGCACTTGGGAGGCAGAGGCAGGCAGATCTCTGTGAGTTCGAGGCCAGCCTGGACTACAAGAGCTAGTTCCAGGACAGGAACCAAAAAGCTACGGAGAAACCCTGTCTCGAAAATAAAAAAAAAAGATGAATAAATCAATAAGTGTGCACAGGTTCTCAGCAGAGAGAATCAGTATAGACTACCCATTGAAATTAAGCCATCAATGAACTACAAAGGCCCAACCCTATTGAAATTTTCAAATCAGAGAAAATAAAAGTAACAATTCTACCTAAATTAGAATCCATAAAGTAAACTCAAATTTAGAATGTTGTTCACCTAGAACAAACTCTTTGTGAACATTTATTTACATCATAACTCTATAGCTATTTTAGAAGGGCAATGAGTAATAGATAAGGCATAAATATATAATGGTAAATGCATGCTACAGTAACAACACTCAGACAACACTCAGAACAGGTATATCAGACATATAGAGTTCTGCATGTGATTCTGTTATTCATATTATTTCCATTGACAATGTTGATTTGAATGAGACTATTAATTATAGGTTCACGTATTTGAATACTTGATCTTCTTATTGGTGGCTCTGTTTAGAGAGGTCACAGAACCTTCAGTATGTAGAGATTTGGTGGAGGAAGTACATCTCCAGGCAAGGATTTAGACAGATTTTAACCCTCTCCCCACTTTTAGTTTGTTCTGTTTCTTGTTTCCAGTTGAGGATTCTGCTTCCTGCTCCAGAAGCTTGCTGCCTTGTTTTCCCAGGATTAAAGACTTTCTGTCTAGATCTGTTAGCCAAAATAAACTCTTACTTGCTAAATCATCTTTGTTAAATTGTTTCAATAAAGCAGGAAAAGTAACTAATGCATGATATTAATCCAAAGAAGAAAAATATTTCCAACTCATTTCAGTTGTTATTACTGGCTTCTACCTATGACAGACAATATGATCCTTAACTCTTCGCTTAGTGGAACTTTGATTTTATAAATATCTATACTGCCTCCACCAGGGATTATTTCTCTGACAATAATTGTCCATTAGATCCACATTTCCACAAAAATGTTTCCTTATTGGTTATACTTATCTCATGATGAAATAAGTCCATATTCTCCAAAGCTGTCGTAGGAAAGTTAGAGATCACTAACACAACTTTTTTGCTCTATATATTTACCTTTTGTAGGTTTAATTTTCTTTACAGTTCACAAATTGCTTCAGTACAAATAACTGTACACATTATATCTGAACTTCTTTAAATAAAACAGAGGACTATATCAAAGGCTTTAGTCCATTTAGTCAGTTACCTACAGTAATCACCCCACTGGAATGGCGGATATCCTACCAAAATCATAAACAGTAACATAAGCTAATTTAACTATAATTGCTCATATTTTATATTTCCATATTTATACATTTAATCATATATACTATCTGAAAATAAAGGAAAACTGCTTAGGCATTGTGAGTTGAGGCTCAATATTGAAGAATTAAAGTTTGATTAATTAGCTATAACTAACCTGTGGAATTTGAAAGAACCATATGCCTTGAATTAATGACACGATGATCACTTCATTATATGGATGGAAAAACAAGCCACATATTGAAAATGATTCCCCAGTGTTTCCAAGCAATGCCACGATCAGATATCTCTTTGATGCCTAGATGGTGTTGGTATTCACTGACAACTGATTACACCTTTCTAATTACAGAGAATAATGATGCAGCTAGCCATTGAGATACAGTACCAGATGGAGTGAAGAGGGTTATCTTTATTTGACAGGAAAACAGTCTGTTCAGTCATTTGAAATCAGACAAATTATATTTTATTAGACACCAATGAAATGCTTGAAGTTTCCTAAATTTATTTTATTAATCTTCCTGTAATGAATCCACTTGTTACTTCATACCCCATTTGAGATTTATATTGGAAGCACAGCCTTACATATTTCTGAATTTCAATTAATTAGTTATTAAAATCATTCATTTCCAATTTCCCAAATGTATCACTACATTTTTGAAGACAGTAAAAGGGATAAATGTATAATAAATCCTATATCTGAATGTGCCCATGGGGGAACTTATTTAAGTTTGTCGAGCATTTTCTACCTCAAAAGATAAAAGTTTTTAACTTATTTTCATAGTTGGTCATTATCCTATAAAGCTTTCAATGATACACAGCCTCGCAGCTATTGAGAGTCCAATTCCAACCTTTTAGGTGATATAATTCTTAACAACTGGAGCCCTGAGAAACAGCCATTAGTTACTTTTAACACCACATAAAACTGAAATATGCATTATTCTGATGCCTGAGCTTTGTCTGCTGATATTTATTTATTTCTTTTTGTGCAGCCTCAGTCTGTTGTTAGTACTGATGAGCCACTTGTTTGCGAGAATGAAAAATGGAGCCCAGTTCCTAAATTATAGCACAGCATAAAAAGACTGTGAAAACACATTAAAATGGGAGAAATGAAGGATTTGTGCTACCCGACTTTCTATCTAGGATCTGTGAATAAAGATTGTGCTATTTAAGTATAAGCCAGTTAGCATCCAACCATTTGCTACACTGTTAAAAAATAAGCAATTTTCAGTGCAGAAGTTGAGCACATTCATATATCTGTCACTTCAATTATTCTTGCCTTCAGACTTTAAAATCAAATCGTCCTGGAAGCCTCTCTCATTCATATTTCTTCTTTTAAAATATGCTTTGTGTTATTGGTAAAGATCTATATTTTTAATATTTAAAAAAAATTCTGTGTACACTTCAGCTCCTCCAGGTTTTTCTGGAAGATGCAAAATACCCTTTACTTGTCAGTAGAGACCACCACAAAATTTCATGGGTCCTCATTTGTTTTAAATTAGTTTTTTGTAAGCAATTGAGTGTTACAGAATATTTTACATACAAATGAGTCTACTCCTAAGAGAAATCAGGGATCCTGTCACTCAAGGGTGGGGTGAATGGGAGAACTCTCAATGTGCTGGATACCCTCCACTGAATTATATAATAAGTGGTTGCTGAATTTGAGAGGAAGTAATGACAGCCTGAATGGAAGCCAGTGGTAGGTAACAGGGTGATTTGTGACATTATCTGTGAATGACAGTCAACAGATTGGCTCACGTCATGAATAAAAGGTTGATGTGGAATGTCTGGTGTTTATTTTCCAAGTCACTCAAAATCCCCAGTTGAAATTACAGGAGAAATGTACCTCAATGTGTTATTAAAACCCAATATATGGTGGAAGCATACAAGCATATACTTTTCACAACCCATAACAGTAGTAGTCTAAGTAATAACATAGCCTTAAATTTTCAAATACAAATTGCTAGTGGAAATTTGTGACATTAATAGACTATAACCATTCTATATATTTAATTGTGATGTAGTGTGATGAAATGATAAGATTAATATAAGTGTGAATGATACAAATACTTAATACTGCCGGGCGGTGGTGGCGCACGCCTTTAATCCCAGCACTCGGGAGGCAGGCGGATCTCTGTGAGTTCGAGACCAGCTTGGTCTACAAGAGCTAGTTCCAGGACAAGCTCCAAAGCCACAGAGAAACCCTGTCTCGAAAAACCAAAAAAAAAAAACTCAAATACTTAATACTTATGAATATTTTAATATAATTCTCCTACATAGTTGAAAATATGCCATTAATTATAAATAAGATAAAAGTTGTTTTCAAGAATTCGTTAACAAATAGAAACACTGTAATAAGTACTACAAGGGAAATAAAATTTGCTGTCCTCTTTGTTATTTTACATTGGAATATGTTTATGGGGAACTACTATCATATAAAAGAGAGAAGATAAGGATATGGACTCATAGAGGCCTTCTTGGTGCCTATCACGAGATGTATCAGAGCTGATTAAAAAGTTGAAATACAGTTTCCCTGTTGCTATTTGTAAAAGTCTTGAATAATGATTCATAATTTGAGTGGTACAGGCTTATGATAACTGATCTATTTGTTTTACAGCAATTTCCATTCATCTTTGAGCCATGCTGTAAGATGTTCTAACCATTCTTGACATCACAGGTATTACTGAAATTGGTAAACACTATGTGATGTTCACACTTATTGCACACCTGTGAAAAGGTTTAATTTGCAAGTGAAGGATACCAAGGGGACAGTAACAGTAAGGATAAGGTAGGGCAATGATAATAATATTCCTCAATAACATCATTTGAAGCATATGAATTATTTATTTCAGATTTTTTGCTTGGTTTTCAAGGCAGGATTTCTCTGTGTAGCCTTGTCTGTCCTGGAAGGCACTCTGTAGACAAGGCTGGATTAGAAGTCTTCTTGGCTCTGTCTCCCAATTGTTGGGATCAAAGGAATGTGCTCCCATGATAAGCTATTTTTGATATTTTTGGAGTGAAATTGACAGCACGTACATCAGAAGGCAGAGCGTGAAATTAAAAGATAAGGGGAGAACATATATATATAATTTTTTGTTGGCAATCTGCTTTTTCTCATTTTCTTTCATCTGTCTTCCTAATATTTCCTACTGATTAGCTGGCATTTGGTGAAAAGGACTTGAGGCTAGATCTGAATAAATGACGATCTGGGGAAAATATGTATCTACCCTATAAATTCATTCACAAACGAAAATTACATTTTTAATGTGATTTATTAAAGTTAAGTAGTTTATTTTTTTTTAAAGTGACACATGGTTTTATGAAGAAACAAAGAAGTAAATTGCCATCATTCAATTCTTTTCCACCATAACTATTGAGATATGGTGGACAGTAAAAAGATTATTTTAAATTTTGGCTGAGTATCTCATTGTTCATGAAGGCCAGGGGATAAACACTCCACCTCTCACTCTCTAATTGAATTGTAAGGTGGCTTACCATCATTAACAATAAAAAAGAACATTACAAAAACCTAGCTGACTAATAGATGAAGTTTTAATAATTTTCATGCTTTTCCATAATCTATGTAATTATCTAGAAAACATTTGTGAGGTGCTAAGGGAGCCAGAGAGGAGCCAGGAATACAGAGCCGAGTAGGACAATGTTCCAGTCATTTATACCACAGAAGGGAGCCCTTGCAGGCTGCTTCACAATGGGACATCAAGGGCAAGAGTGATGCCAATGTAATGATTAGGAAGGAATGATCAGCTACTGTCCAGACACAAGTAATGGTGTTCTGGGAAAGAATTTTCTAAAAGCATAGGAGGAGAGATCTTCAGAATAAACCTTCAAAAAAGAGCGTGAAATAGATGGGAACAAAGAGTCTGAACTAGAGACTAATATGTTGTCTTTTTCAAGATCGAGTAGGGACTTTCTATGAGTTTCCTTGGCACAATGAAATGATGAATCTTGTTGACAGAATAACATTTTTTAATCAAAACATAGGATAATGCGAGTATTCTTTGCTTTCTAAGTTCTATAAGTACATTTGGGATTCAGGATATTCCTTTTTCATTGCATTTAATCTGCTCATTTCTGCACTGCAATGCAATGTCTTTTATTTCAATATTAACTCGATAAACATACTTCTTTATAAAGAAAGAAATAAGCTTAGATAGAAATTTCAAAAATTATGGAACAATGATTGATGATTCAACATGGAAAAATTGTTCCAAGCAAGCCCAAAATAGAGTTGGCATGATCCTTAATATAGTAAGAAGACCATTAAGTCATAAAATTCACTTGAAGTTATTTAGTTTTTATTTTACATGAATAGATTAGTTACTCAAACTATTAAGGTCAATTATTTTAGATTCTGCTCTATTTGTTACTTCAGTATAAATCATTAGCTAACACATTAGATGTGGATTTATTGGCTTGTATTTATTTTCCCAGGCCAACTTCATGGTAACAATAACACTTAAAGAAAAAAAATTACAATCTAATGTAAATTATTTTAAGCATAGTTATATGCTTAAATATTAAAGGTAAGTAGCATTTACTTCAGGATCTGAACATTTCAAAGTCAAATGCAGGGAAAATTGCCAAAGATGTGAAAGAACTCTTCCTAGAAGTGATAAAATATTCAAGGATACATTTTGCATAACCCATATCCTTGTGAAATTACTTCCTCAGCCAATGCTGCTTAATCATCACTTCATATTATAGCATATAAACTCAGTCGCATAACCAGAGGTGAATCAATATTGCATTTCTAGCATTTGACACATATGATAAGATAATCTAAAACATAACCAATATCTCAAGCATAATCCCAAGTGATATTTTCAAAACAGATATTCATCAATTACTCAAAGATATTTTAGTTTTGTAATAAAGCAATTCTGCATACATCCCATATATTAATTACTCTATGAAATAAAACAATGTCTAATAGAAACATTGAAAATAATATCTTTTAATTCTTATATTTTGGATAAACTAATATTTGTGTGATGTGAAGAAAGATGAAAGCTATTTTTCAAGAAATTAATTAACATATTTAACAAATTCCAAATACCCAATTTATTTTGTAGGTTTTTCCCTTGGAGTCATAGCATGAACAACAAGAGGCTAGGTGTGTATTAACTGGTAATACTAAAGTTGTTAGTAAATTTAGATGCGTTGTTCCATGATATTCTTATTTCCGTGTGTGTGTGTGTGTTAAAAATAAGAGTGAGAGAAAGAGTTATGGATACACACCACTTTGTAATAAATGATTTTCAATCCAATAATAACCATTATCTCTTTCTTGAAAGTATCAGTCAAAAGCTGTTCCACCAGTTAAGCTCAGCTTTATAAGACTTTGACAAGTCTTATAACGTCTTCGTCAGATTGGTACAGAAAACACCCCATCATGGAGTGGGAGGGGTGCAAAATTTCCCCTTATTCCTGAGCATCTGTGCTTACTGTAGGAGGAAGACATATTTTTCTCTAGTGATGTAGCCATTGGTCAGGTCTGATTGCTCTATAACTATCCTCTCACCCACACTGTGATCAGCAACCCTAAGGAAGCACTTTTAGACAAGCACAGTCATTCCAAATATAGACATGGAAGTATAAGAGAGTGAGTTGAGAAGAAGAGAGTACATAGGAGAAAGGAAACTATCAGTGATGAGGACTAGCATCAATATACACCATTTAATGTTAAAATTTCTTAATGAAAACCATTGATATTTCTAAATTATAAGTGTAGACTGATAAATAGTTTAAAAAGAGAGAGGTTAAATATGGCAGGTACTTAATTCTTTCTTATTGTGATATTTCAAATGTGTAAACTATTTTTCTATTTAAATTAAGGAGAAAATATTTTACTGTTTGGCGATGAGCATTGTTTTTGCCTATAGACCCTTGGAAAATATATAAATAGCTGGAAATATATTAAATTTGACCTAAACTGATCTTTATTTGTGAATAATATAAGATTAATCCTATAAACTGATTGACATACACTTGTGAATGACAATTGCATACATTTGAGTATAAAGATTCATAATTTATTTTAATTTAACAAAAATAAATAGAGCTTGTTATTTTTAAGTAAGTCCCAGAAAAATAAATTGCAAAGGGAGACCATTAATTCAAACTTTCATGTCTTTAGGAAATAGAGGTGTACTGGTACTGCCCTTGCTTCCATGTATGTGGTTTTTCATGCAGCCCTCAGTGCCTTGCTGTGGTCTTATATTGACATGCTATCTTTTTAAAGATTTTGGCTCATCCCTGACTTTATGATAGAGTTTTCAAGCTTACTGTACTACAATAAATACAAAATAGAATAGAAAGGAGACTAGGATAAAGATAGCGTGCAGAAAGAATGTTATTCAGAGAATTCACTTAGCCCTTAGTGATAGACATTTTTCTGCCATCAAAGTAAAACAATTATTTAATAATATTTTGATTGATATATAAATAATAATAAAATGGGCTGGAAAGATGGCTCAGAGGTTAAGAGCACTGATTGCTCTCCCAGAGGTCCTGAGTTCAATTCCCAGCAACCACATGGTACCTCACAGCCATCTATAATAAGATCTGGTGCCCTCTTCTGTCATGCAAGCATACATGGAAGGAATGTTGTATACATAATAAATAAATAAATCTTTAAAAAATAATAATAATGAAACACTGTCATTGAACCTTATGGAGGAAATTTGTGTTATCTTTTTGTATCACAATTGCTTTACACTTTTAAAAATAGGTTTAAAATATGAAAATCATCTTATTATTTCATATGTCACAATTGCATAAGAGTTATTTAACAAGTATATGCCTGAGAAGATTCCCTACACAAAGACTGTGACAGATCAGTAGCCTTAATAATTATAGATCTCAAAAGTAACCAGCACAACCAAATATGCCATATTAATGATTCTCATACTATTGGATAGTATTCTTTTAAAAAATAATTTAAAATTTATTTCATATTTATTTAGCATGGTGTTTTCAGAAATCAAAAGATACTGCCACTAGAAGGACAATTATGCTTTCTAACACTATGTGTGTCCTAAAAAATAAATGCAGGTCTTCAATCTGAGCAATAAACACCCTTACCTACTGAGCCATCTCTTTGGCCCTTGTTGTAAAATATTAAAATTTTAAAATATATTATTTGACAAATATTTTGTTTTCTTTCCTTCTAGTGTAAAACTACAGATTTATTATCAGCAAACATGATTTTAGACTTTAGAATACTGTCATGTATTCTTTCTTCAATGCAACTTCTCTATTCTGAGTAGTCATTCCCATTTAATGAAACAGGAAAATGATGACTGTCTTGGGGAATGGCCAATCTGTTCTCTGGTACCAACAAAGAACTGAGCTATCAGAAAAAGAAGACCAAGCCACGGAGAAATAGAAATAAATAGCTTCGTTCTATAAGGATGAGAGAGGCCTAACGCTAAAATCCGATGAATGGTTAACGGCTTAAACATATTATCGTGCCCCAGAAGCCCTCTCCTTTCCACACCGTCTTACTTAGGAAATACAACCCCCTCCATGTTTTCCTGCCTTTCTCTTTACAAAGCCTTCTGAAAACAATAGGCTCTTATCTCAGGAAGCCCACATTAGCTTTCCTATTCTAAGACCTTCTAATTCTCCTTTAATTATTTTGATCAAGATATATAAATATTATTTCACAGTTATGTATCTATGTCCCATGGATATTAACATGTTTAAGAATGCATTTGCATGAGTAGATGCCTGTTTGTGCACCTTTAATCAATTAAAAGTTTGCAAACATGTCTATAAGCATACATAGGTATTGCTAGAAGGCAGCTAGTTATAAATGCACATTATGATAATTGATATTTTCAATCTCTGATAGATTAAGATAAAAAATATTCAATACATTAAAAATACTTTTAAGTGTTTGTGATTTATTAGATGCCTGTTCAGCTTTATTTTATTTCTTCCTCCATGTCTTAGTTGGCATAAGCTAAGAATTTAAAAACAACCCAGATTTGTCTCACTCTTTCTGATGATGAAAGAGTTGTACAATGATTAACTAGGTCATTTTTTTTTTGAGCTTTTACCATAACCTTTCAAGGTGTTTGCTAGTGCGGAGTCCTGTTGCATTGCTAGCAGATGCTGGTATTTGTGGCCACAGGAATGCAGTCCTATTCCAGTTAGGAATGTCTCCCGCTCCCAGTGTCCACCTTAAATTCCAAACTACATGACCGTGTCATACACAGTTCATTCCTCCAAAGCCCAAAAGGAAGCGTGTCTGTTGTCTAGTTTGATGGACAGGAGACTTTGAAAAGCAATCATGGTAGTGTCCATATCATCATTTTACAGTATGAGGAACCATCAATGGAGCTGCCATCCCACTAGGTTACAAGGAAACCCAAAGTGAAAACCGGAGATTTTGATGTGTATTCTAGAGGGAATGGCCATCAAAGACCCCCTCTCAGGTGTCTGCTCTGACTGAGGATAAAGTGAGCCTCCCTGCAGGAGTGGAATAAAACATTTTTTTTTCTGTATCAACAAGATACTATTTAAAATTATTCCCTGGAAAATTAAATCCCCCATATAAATGCTGTTCTGCACAGTATTTGGCTATGCCATTCTATTTCCATCCATTAAAAGTGTACACAGGAGGGAATGAATGACCATGCAGAAACAAGTACTGCATTTCCTCATTTTGAATGGCTGCTCCATGGTAGCTAAAATGATTCTGAGAAAAGAAATGAACAAGGGTGTTTTCTCTGCTTTTTATATGAGAGGAATATGCTTTCTCAAATTCTCATAGCAGAATCTCACTGTGTATTCCTCTATGCCCTCCACACTGGCGCAGATTTAAAATTCTTTTATGGCGTTGAATTCCAGTAGGCTGAAAGCAACTGCCATTCTAAAGGAGGAGAGCTGAGGATAATGGGGGTATGCCTGAAAGGGGTGTTTTATTATGAAAATGCCAATAATTTCAATGTGAAAAGATCCAAAGCTGCATAGATCAATGGTATCATATAGAATTTTTAAAAATCAAAACTTCTTATTAATATGCAGATATCAGCCCTTGTATTTCAACCATAAAATAGGACACACTCTGACTTTTTGGCACTTTAATAATCAGTCAATTATATTTTCTTTATGCCTAAAATTAAAGGAAAATGGTTGATTCTCAAATAACTTGTGTATTTATAATTTCAAATCTAATAAAATAGAAGATATGTTAGAAAGCCCTAGACCCACTAACCATAATCTTATTGTTGCATTTTCAAGTTGAGTCTTAAAGAAGTAATTTGCTATATCAAACCTATTGGACCTGTGAATGCCAGGAAACTGACGACAGAATCCAGAAGTCTGCAAAATGCAAGGAGAATTCAGAATTCCAAGCATGTAATTTGTCTCCTTGACTATTCACTTATGTGTTAGGAAGACTAATAAGACAGGTGAGAGAGAAAGGGTTTGAGATATGTGACTGGAATTAAGGCCAGTAGCCACTCTGCATTTCTCCTCAATTAACCAGTGTTTATTTTGAAACTGTATAAACTGGACACATGAGGGCCTCATCGACACATGTTGCTTGAATTTACTAGTCTGTCCTGCAGACACGATCGCATTGGTCATGATCAAGAAGTATCTCATTAAAGAAGGACAGCGCTTCACATGCGTTGCAGTCAAAGCTTCAGTGAGCACTGCATGAATGAAAACTCAAAAGACACTGGGAGTCAACACTAAAAAGCTTAGGGCAAAGAATTTTCTCCAGACCTATGCAATTTAATTGAAATGCGGTAATTCATGAATATTAGAAACTAGATATTATTAAAACAGCATCGAAAAGCAAATGCATGCCGGCATAGAGTAACGAGCAATACAAATTTATTCATTCAAAACAACACTGAATTATTTAGAACTCTCCCTAAGCACAAGGTCAGGGAATAATTTTGGCAAGTAGGCATTTTGTGCAATGTATTTCCATAATTCACTTGAATCTATAAAGCTAATCACAACTTTGGCATGATAACCTGTTCATGTACTCACAACTCTAGCTAAAGGCTTAGACTTAATATTAGAACTGAATTAAGTTAGAAACATTCAACATAGAAAAATGTGTGTATAAATGAAGAAAACCTATGGTAAATAGTAATTTAGAAATTATAAATAAAATTAAAATCTATTGATTTCTTTGGAACTCCTAATGCTAAATTCATTCCAAATTGAAGACAGTGTTTAGAAATTGTATTAAATTCTGAGACTTCCACAAACTTCATGTTCAGTTCTGAAACAGGCAATGGCTACTGTTCTGTTTGGAGAAAGAATGTGTGTGTGTGTGTGTGTACCTCTATATTCCATTTTTTTATGCTGACCTTATTCACTTGATTTGATGATAACCACCTTTTTACATTATTTTCCTCAATATACTAACCACATATATTTTAAATATCAGCATGGAAATTCCAATGTATCAGACATGCCCAGTTTATTGGGTCTATTCTTCTGTCTCTTCAAAAAGTAATTTTTGTTTTTTTCTTATGCCTTGTAGAAGTTTGTTGAAAGTGTTATATCCTGGGTCAAAGGATCATAGGCTGAAGTAAAAGGAACATTTCTCTGAAGTTCTATTTATAAATCCAATTTTTTTGTTGTTTCTTTTTTTTATTTTTAATTTTTTTTTCTAGGATGGAGTTTCTCTATGTAGCCCTCGGGTGGCCTGGATGTAGCTCTGTAGACCAGGCTGTCCTCAAACTCACTGAGATCCACCTGCCTCTGCTTCCCGAGGGCTCAGATTTAAGCCATGTGCCACCATGCCTAGACAGTTTGCATTTTTTTATAGGTGTCACACACTCCATTTGGTTTTCTACATTTTTTTCTTCCAGTACTTAGTGATTTCCCCTAGAAACATCTAAACAAAGAACAAGTATGATTATCCCAGTTATATTTCTGAGGGATGACTTCCTGATGTCACTATGCAATGCAGGGATGGTTGTTCTGGAGCCCTGGGGTTGCCACTGAAGTAAATGAGACACCCCACCAGTTTTGAGAGCTGCTCCTTTCCATTCAAACAGCTTGTATCTATTCTCTACTAAAAGATCTCATTCTCTATAATGCAAGTTTTAGGGATAAAGTCAGAAAAAGCAAGCATCTCTAGTCCACTCCCCTACTTAAAAGGTTTATAATTTATTTAAAATTTATATATCCCTGAAATTTGTTTTCCAACATTAAAAAATGAAAAAATGTTGGAGAGATCTGCCTCTCTGTATGATAATACACTAGACAGTTTGAAAATGGAATGATTAAATGAGAGGAAAACTAATTTAGATGATGTTATGTAATGCCAAGTGTAAACATAATCAGCTTTGTCATTTTTGTCTTATCACTAAAGGTGTTGGTTAATCTGAGTACTAAAATACAGGCCTGAGTAGAAACTAATAAAAAGATATTCATATCCAGACAGTGGAATTTAATGGAGAGCCAATTTCACAATTACATTTATGAGAATAGAGAACAGCCTAAGGTTTTCAGACAATCAAACATAATATATCCAGTAACCTTAAAGGAATTGCCAAATGGCAGAGGCTATGGTACGGATTACTGAACTCCTGTGGTAGTGTTAGCTTTACGGAGATTCAAGGAAACAATAGTTTCATATGGCAAACATTCACCTTTGTAAAGCAAAGATTAAACTCATGATAAGTTGTAATATTATTATCTCTAAAGACTGAATAGAGTTGGTTAAAGGTGTTTTGGAGTCAGGTCCAAAATTATAATGGAGCATATGGTCGAGAGATGTGGCTCAGATTATTGAACAACAGAGTAAAGCTAGAGGAATCTTGCACAATAAAATTCTTGGAGAAACAAACTGTAGAAAGGCAAGCTGTATAGGATGACCACACCCTAGATTCATGCAATGCAACAGCTTTGAATTCTTGGGACAGATTTAGAGAAATAACAACGAAAATTGAGTCATTTACTAAAGTAATCCAGGGCCCAAAGGACACCTTTAATGATTTCTTTCAATGGTTGACTTAAGCAGTAGAGAGAATGATATAAATTAAGAAGTGAGACAAATAATAATTGAAACTTTGACTTTTGAAAATTCTAGTTCTCTATGCAAAATGATAATTAGGTCATTAAAGGCAAGTCAACATACCTTTGGAGGAATGAACTCAATATACAATTAATCTTGAACCTCATGAACATGATGATGCATAGATAGAAGAAGTGATTTCCAGAGGTTTCAGGAAAATCAAAATGTCAAGTGTTATAATTGCGGCAAACAGTCACCTTAAAAGGGCTTGTAAACAGGGGATTTTTAGAATCAATGTTTTTTTTTTTCTATGAACAATCCATTCTGAATGTCCCTCCCTTCTGGATTATGTGGAAGGTGTGACAAAGGCAGGCATAATAATGAATATAGGTCAATGGGGAATTCTCAGTGTAATCCTTTGCCATTGGGAAACTTTTTGAGGGACCCTTCACAGGCCTCTATGCCAAATCTGGTTCAGTAATTTCCTGCCCTTACACAGAAAATTCCTTCTCAATGCAATTAAAGAACCTAATGCCTATAGTAAGAAACTTTATTGCTCTGGATACTAGAAAAGCTATAAAGGAGAGAAAAACTTCAGGAGAAATGATAAAGTCAGTATTTTGGCAAACTTTTATAAAAGAACAAAGACCAAAATTAAATTTGCGAATAAATGACATTGCAAAATCCGTGTCTCATGTCAGAAGAACCACTTGATATGGGACAGAAGAAAAAACAAAATTTAAGGTCTATTTTATTGCTAATAATCTCATAATCCTTTGATTTTATATTGACTCTTCAATGGCTTTTCTCAAAGTGTAAGATTTATAAGAATAATATATACTAATTACTATATATTCAAATTTCTCTCTTGATATTAATGGTCCTATAGACTACTAATTAATTCTAGAGAAAGGTTTTATTTCTCTTCCTTTACATGGTTTTGAGTTTCAGTCTCTATCAGTTTTCTGCAGTGAACCATGAACATACCTACCAGTGAGTTTAGAAGCCTCTGTAAGGAGGATAGGGATCTATAACGACAATATCTCCAGGACGATGATAATATTACTAAGCTTAAAAATACCACCCAAAGATCTGCTTTGGACTATAAACTTCTCAGAATAATATTGAGGTGGCTAGTTGAGATGATCTAGTCCAACAGACTACTCTAGCCAGGACTTGAGACAAGTCCTGCACTTTCCCATTACATAGAGACTGAACAAAATATGATACAACTACCTCCCCCAGTACTTGACAACCCAAATTTTTCTTTTTGGAAAAGATTCCATCACCCCTAGACAGCAGGGAGTAAATTTAAGAATATAATTCCCAAGAGGTGAGGTAGGCGATTTTTGGTTGTTAAATGGGTTAAGGATATTTGCCATTCTTTAGGGGAATTGGTTACTGTAGCGTAATCCCTGCTCTACACTCTACATGTTAAGGTACGGTTCTCTAGTCGGGCAAGGACCTGAAGTTTGAAACAGACACACAGAGACACGGGTAATGCCAAATTCCCAGAATGTTTCCTTTATTGTGTTCCAGGGCAGATTATATGGTATCTCCTTCCATGCCCTAACTCTTAGCCGCAAGCCCACCAGAAACTTCAGGAACTTCTGAGGGTCTCGTGCTCAGAGCAGCTGCAAAGCAAGTTGTTTGCTCAGAGCAGCTGCAAGCATAGGAAAACAAGTTTTTTACTCTGGCAGGTGGGGGGCGGGGGTCAAAGGAAATTTAGGGTGTGAGTCCCCAGTCCCCAGCATCTTGCCCTTTTCTTTTCTTTTCTTTTCTTTTCTTTTCTTTTTTTTTTTTTTTTTTTTTGGTTTTTCGAGACAGGGTTTCTCTGTGGTTTTGGAGCCCGTCCTGGCGTGCGCCTTTAATCCCATCTTGCCCCTTTCTATATAATTAGACCAAGGTTCTTGATGTCATGGGCATAGCACAAATATGATGGAAGGAAGGAGAGCAACCAACCATATCCAACTGCTCTTCTTACCAAGTCTCAGCCAGGATGGCTTGGCAGTTGTCAATGATTTCCAGATCCTCCTGACTCTGCCTCCTTCAGCAAATCCTACCGGCACGCACCACCACAACTGGCCGGGGTAGCTCCATCAGGCTGGGCATCAACTAGGCCGGGGCAACATGCCTCCTATCACTGCTGGGAGGCGGGTCAGCAGGTAAGCTTGGGGACCTTCTGCATCTATTGCGTGGATCATTTGGGCCTTGTAGCAAAGCCTGCTGATTGAAAACAAACTCTTTGGAGCCACTGTGCTGCAGACTCTTGGGTGCAAGAGCTGGTGACTGTTGCTGCCTCCCTGCTCTGCCACTGCCTTCTCTGAAGGCCATGTGTGGATGAGCAGCTTGGCATGGTCTGGGCAGTTCCCACTCTCCAAGGGTGCAGTATTTGTTGCAGTGGTTGCTGAATTTCCTGGCACTGCTGCCACCTACTGCATCCCCCTCAGCCCCAAAACCTCCAGTAAACAATCATTTAGGAAATTTGGACATTCTTGTCTCTAAACTACTTTCTGTTGTTAGTTGGGCAAAGTTATTGTTGGGGGATATTCACAGTAACCTTTCAGGGGCATCTTAGTCCATCAAACTACATTAACCTGGAATGATTCCACATGTTCTCATCTTCTGTGGAAACAAAAGCAGAACGTCCTTTCCAAAGAAACAAATCCTTAGACCCATATTTGGAAATCAAGACACCTTTCTTATACCCAGACTCATATGTCTGTCTCCAGTCAAAAAACGAAAAGAAGACACATTAATATGCATAATCCAGATTCTCTGATCATATTACATCTTTTCAAGGCCTTCAGTTGCCCCTCCCATATCATCTTTACTACTTTCCTGCTGGTCAGTCTTCCGGAGAGTGTACCTTACATAGTTTCTAGTTCCTGATCTCAACAGTTGCTTTTGGGCAAGAGTCTGGGGATGAAAAAAGACATAAACACATACCCATCTTCAATTCACTATTACTGTTCCTGAGGATGATCTCTCAGGCATCCCTGGTTCCTGATCTTGCTTGGGGGCTCCATTTGTAGTGCAATGCCTGCTCTACATGCTATGCACTACAGTACAGTTGGCGAGTCCGGCAAGTGCCTGGAGATTGAAACATACACAGACACACAGAGACACAGGTAATGCCAAGAATGCCCAGCATGCTTCCTTTATTGTGTTCCAGGGAAGATTATATAGGATCTCCTTCCATACCCTAACTCTCAGCTGAAAGCCCACCAGAAACCACTCCCCTGCCATCAGGAACTCCTGAGGGTCTCATACTCAGAGCAGCTGCAAAGCAAGTTCTTTGCTCAGAGTAGCTGCAAACATAGGAAAACAAGTTGTTTACTCCAGCAGGAAGGGGGGCACAGGAAATTCAGGGTTTGGGGTTCACAGTCCTCAAAAGGTCACTAGTTGTTAATGGTGATGGTCATGAAAAAAGCTAAACATAGGGAATTAGATTCAAAGTTTTTGTTTTGAAAATATAAAAGGGGATATAGACATGATAGGATAAAAGGGCAGATTATTGAATCTACTTTTATAAAGCAACTACTAGCTTTAAATGTTTTACATTGGATTGGACTTTTGTAAACTGTATTGTTGGATGTTAGCGTCCAATCACCGAGGAGGAGGAGTCACCCCAAGAGACCATCTCTCATATCACAGCTGATATAAAAGCACGAGGATTTTATTAATTCTGTCATGACAGGGTCTTCCAGCAGTCGGAAGGCTAGACGACCCTGAATGTCTGGTACAGGCTATTTTTAAAGGGAAAAACCACAGAAGGAAGGGTGTCTGGGGGTTAAATTGTTCTTTAACTATTATGATTGGCTTATTCAAAAAGGCTATTACCAATAATTGGCTGGAGAGTGGTTGCCAGATCAGATGTAAAGGGAAACTTCTAAGGGTAACTTTGCTCCTTTCCCAGGGACTAAGTCAAAACATCAGTAACTGAGTAAAGGGAAACTTCTAAGGGTAACTTTGCCCCTTTTCCAGGGACTAAGTCAAAACATCAGTAACTGAGTCAACACCTAAGGGTGATCTTGCCCCTATTCAGGGAGATGGAAAGTTACCAACATCTCAGTACGTGCATGCATAGCTGTTATGTCCTTAGTTCCCAGGTGAGGAAAGGAAGTACTGAGAGTTGTCAGAAATGGCTTCAGAATTGTCTTAAAGTTCTACAGTATACAAATTTTGTATATTGATACAGATTTGAAATTAATTTTGTTGAAACATTGTACATATATTTTTACTCTTTTTAAGGTATTATATTTATACACTCCATTTAACAATGTAATGCAAATTTCTTTTTAAAATCAATTATTTTTTGTTGTTGGTCTTTTCTTTTCTTAATTCATACTTAATCCCCATACAAACTCTTCTTTAGAAGTCTGATAAAATAAAATAAAAACATTATATAAACACTTAAATTGACTGTTGGAAGCAGGGGAGATTTATGTGAGCTAATGTTTTTAAAAATAACAGGCTGAAAGGATGGCATAAAATTTCTCTAATCAAGCCCAAGTCCAATCAAGTATCCCTTGAATTGGAAGAGGTGTCTGCATATCTAGTTTTGCAGAGAAGGGTGAAGAAATCTTCAGCTTTTCAATAATGGAGAAGTATTGAGAGTCTCTAGGATGTTATGGAAGAACGAAGGAAGAGAAAACTATTTCTGAGTTAATATGATATTAATTTAGTGATGATCTTAATAATATTTGTCCAGTAAACTATGTTATTAAAGTTAGGTGGTGTTCACTGCTGATTAAAAAAAAGTAGTGATCATTTGAAATAGGGGTTTTCTGTGAGGTATATTGGTTGTATTTCTTGCTTATTTTCCTATAGGACTAATTGCTACATTTGGTGAAAAAAGAAAAAAAAGGTATTGACTACTCAAATTCATAGCAGATTTGGTTTTGTAAAGCTGCCAGGTCAGAATTCTGCCTGTTGGTGTCGTAAGAGTGAGATATTGAAAAAAAGAATGTGTTTAATCTAAAGTGGGCATGTTGTCAAATGAAGACACAAATATAAATGGGTTAGCAAAGCCTACAACATTGACAAGATATACTATTTACCAGAGACAAAAACGAAAATGGAAAGCATCTGCTCTGACAGCACATCACTTAAGTCCAAGGTTTGGTGTAACGTGCTGGCAATAAGCACGGGAGAATAAGTTGCAGGGAATAATTTCCTGGTTCTAATATACAAACAGTGGGAACATTAGGCATGTTAGTTAGGTATATTCTAATTGATATTGAAATGAAAAGGGAAAGCAAATGAGACAGTGTGGAATTTTTAATCGAGTTGTCCACACATGAGACAATCACTAAGTAATTTCCTGACTGACAGAGGCTAAGGGAATGTCAGTAAAGATAAGAAGGTACTGGAAACAAATAAGAAAGCTCTAAAGAGCTTTACCATCTCAAGGAAGCCTTAGCAAAACAAAACAATACAAAAAAAATGATGATAAGAGTACCTAAGTTTTGATCCCGCGCCTCTTGTAAAGAACACTAGTGAAACAATTGACAAAATTTGTAGAAACTGAACCAAACATTTACAAATACTGTTGAAGTTGAATTTCTATTTGTCACTGAACTGTGATCAAATAACAGAATGCCCTTCAGACATGCACACATGTACAAAATCAATGCCAAGAAATAACTTGCAATCCGCCAGGAAGTGTCTGAGAGCGTACAAGTTTGCCTGTGAATGAGCTTGTTTACTTGCTAAAATGTATAAAAATAGGACTTAGAAAGTTGTAAGAATTTTCTTATACATATATTAATATATTTTTTTAAAATTTCAAAGTCAACATAATCCAAGAGTTTATAGTTTATAATACAATGATGTAAGCCTCCATATCACAGATGTCTTTTCACACAAAAGTGAAAGATGGCACTTTGGAAATAACATCACAACAGCAGGGACGATGCAGGGAGCCTACACTTTTATTTTATTTATTTATTTATTTATTTATTTATTTATTTATTTATTGTTTTTTTAAATCTCAATTTAGTGAGGTGTGGAAAGTGATCAACTTCCTTCTGAGAGAGCTTAACCCAAATTGTTGGATCCAAGAATATATTGCGTTGAAATGATTTATTTTACAATTATGAATGTTACTAGTTTCATGAATGGAAGAGGAACTTGTGTCTCAAATGATGAAGGTAACCTTGTATGTGGATGAAATGAGTTCTCCCAGTTAGTACTAAAATTAAAGATACATTATACAGTAACTGCTCCTACGTGAAACTAAGTGGCTCCTATTGGGACTGGGCACATTTCCTTGGCAACCGCCGAGAAATGTTCCTACCAATTGAGCCAAATGCCTAAGCCCCATAAGTCTGTAGTTCACAAACAGGGTGATTTATAATGTGCAACTGGGGAAGGGAAATTGATAGAGTAGTACTTACATCTCAGTTTGGAAAACATAACTAACTGAAAAACAAAGTGAATATTATACCCACATTTCACTGAAATGGTTATATGTTTATATTTTACCTGTGATTTTAATTTCATACTAATGTTGATGTATTTTTTTTGTATTTTCCCTTTTTGTTTTAAAACTAGATCTCATTACCATCTGCCAGTGGCCTCAAACACCAAGGCTCAAGAGATCTTTCTAACTTAGCATCCTTTATAGCTAGGGATACATGTGTATGTCACCATGCCCAGCTATGAAATTTGTCTTAGTACTTTATTTGGATTAAATAATTGTAAAAATATAAATAATTGACTGATAATTATTTTAGTGAGTTTGTTTGGCAGACTAAAGATAATTTTTGAGGTTACTTTTCTCTGTCAACCATGTCAGCCTGGGAAGTGGACTCAGGTCATCAAAATCCAGGGAAAGTGTTTTATCCACTGAGTCATCTCACCAGTCTTTCTTTTTAGATTGTTTTGAAATTTCTTTTAATTACTAGACCTTTATTTTCATGTTATTTTTTCATATTATTTGCCATAACAAATCAATTGAAGCTTGATATTTAACAATTAAATGTAAACTTAAATGTACAATTTTGCTAGCTCTTTTGATGATAACAAAGATAACAATGGAAAATAAAATTATTTTAAAAATGTTTTTATTTGTTGCTAGTTAGAATACTTGCTCATGGAATTCAACATTTGCCACTAAATACATTATTCCTGTTGATAAATCTCATTAATATTGAAGTAACTTGAATAATGTATTTTCTGCTACTTGTTGATAAGCAACAATTCTTAATGTTTTCAGTTGTGTATCATATTCTGGGGATAAATGCATGTTGGTAGTTGTTAACACATTCCTGCTTGGTTCATTATGTCCATGTGTCCTCTAGAACATACTGCTACATCAAGCAAATGTGAATTATAAAGGTGCAACAATAAACTCCCCAACAAGAGAAAGACGATATATCAGTGCCAACTTGAAGACGTTTCATTTACTTTGAAATTCACTATAAAGAATTGAAGGAGGCACAGTGAAAACTCATGTTGTTTTGTAGATTCCTAGGAGATTAGACTATAAGAGACTAAAGAGAAGAAGTTAGGGAAGCTGGAAATTTCTCTGCAAATTTGTCATATTCAGTCAAGCAGCAAAGCCAACCACTGTGACCTTGCTGGACAGCGGTTAGAAGAAATTTCTTGCAAGCTGCCACTTTTTGACCTTTTAGGTTTCCAGCTGAGACCCTTTCCTGGGGAAGCCTTGGGGGCCAGGGTTCCTGTGACGTGACCTTCAGGGGTGAGCATCCTAAGTCAAGAACAGGGCTAGCAAGGGGAGAGAGCAAATGCAGGGGAGCAAGAAAGAAGGCTAAATTTAGACAGGTTTGAAGCAGATGCCATGTGTGCTGACTCACAACATGGTGAGAGTAGTACTGCAACAGAGCTGAGTTTAAAATTAATTTGGAAAAGGCGTGCAAATGAGGGAGAGTTCAGCTACACGTTTTCATAATACTGTCATTATAACAGAAATAACAGCTGGATTCTAAAGCAGAAAAATGTATAGTACATGAATTTACATTTTAATGTATGAAGAGCAAACTATCATAACATGCATGGGATCTTTGTATTCATATTATTTTCTGTGGACACTGAGAAGGTACACAGAGTGTGCAAAGTGCACAGTGGGTATTTGTCCTGCTTGTATCTCACTAAGCAGCAGTGAGTTTCTGAACAATATGTCACAAAGGACTACAGCAATTAATCTTCTTATATGAGGCCACTATCACAAATGTTCCAGTTAGTCATGGTTGTCTTTGTTACCCTGAGGCTGTAGCTGTAGATGTTAGCACTTTTTATTTAAGACAGAGACAGTCACCCTTGCCTGTAACTAGGTTAGAGAATTCCTAAGTACATAAGTTACTGCTTAGGAAAACATTCTCATTATATCGTTAGCTATGGTTGATGTTGAATAAGTTATAGCAGTTTCTGTTTAGGTCACCAAAAACAATCACAAAGCTTCAGATTTAACATAACTTCTATGACAGAACTTTCAAAACCACATACATGATTAATTAAGATGATTCTTTACCTTCTAGTAGGGTTCATATTAAAAATTTAATTTGGTTATGGAATGAAGTATTTTTCAAGTATTAATGCATTTAGGATTAATTTATAAAATTTAAAATCCAGAAAAGTACTACATAGAAAAATTCAATTCAACAAATAGTAATTTTTTAAAGGTTGAAGAAAATATAAAGTTTATGCTATTTAAAATCAAGAAAATAATTACTGTACAATTTAAGTGTAATGGCCAATATCATTTGTGTAGAACTAATGTCTTTTAACTAAAATGATCAATTTCAAAATTTATATTATATTTCTCAAAGCTTTAAATAAAAATTAAATAAAAATCAAGTTTAAAATTTTGTTCTCAGTTTAAAACTGAATACAAACATTCATTAAGCCATCTATCTATAAAAACCTGCACTATTCACCAACCCAGTTTTTAAAAATGTAATATTTCAGCTTGTGGTTGTAAATTTACCACAGGAATTCCAACACTCTGGCTCTTTATTAAACTCACAGAAGTTACTTAGAGGAATGAAAAAAACTTTTTCATTGTTTATATTTTTTATATTAAATCTTTTTAAAAACCACCCAAATATTAAGTAGCTCAAAACTATCCATGTAATACAACTACAGAAAAATTATCCAGTCTAAAATATGAAAAAAATATACAGATGCATAATAAGAAAATGTTCTAGTAATATATGATATAGCTGAGTAATAGTGACAGAGAAAGTTCTTCAAATTGTAATTTTTGCTACATTATCTCAAATGAGCAACTTAGCTTATTGTATTTCATAGACTAGGAAGTTTAAATTCTTAACAGCAAGGGAGGAATTCTTATTATGAAGACAATATAATTCATCATATATTCATAAGTCCCTATTGTTTATATTTTCTCTTACTTAAAATAAACTTAAATACTTTGTAATAACTACTATGCATTTTAATACTGATCCCAGATTTCCTGTGCATTTTTGTGTCATTTATTATCCTGAGAGGTAGTTCTGTATTCAATTTATAGAATTTATCAGACACACCAAAAAAATTAAATCCTTTTTGGTTTTTAAATACATCATATCTTGTCATAGAAAGAGATAATTTTACATGAATCATCTTCTAATGAACTTAAACTATAACTCTCATAAACGATTTTCTTATCCAAGCACAAAAACAAAAGTAATAGCATAAGACAGGAACTTTTAAACAGAAGTGTGAAGAGAAGTGCTAGGCAGATAACAGAAGTTCATAGCAATTTTCACATCACTATTAAGAATGTGTCTGTTCAATGCTTAGAGATATCCTGTTTTTATTCCATGTTGTCTGTTTAGAGTTCTGTATTATTTATTATGAATATGTACTGTTTCCAGTTGAAATAAAATTTTAAAATAACTATATTAGTAATTGTAGCAAAGATATTTTAACTATGTATGCTTTAAGTAAAGAAGTTGAAAAGTAAAATCATATTAACCATAACTTCTAAATACCAAATTTCTTCATGGTTTTGCCTATCATAGCATGTGGAATTTAATCCATAAGTTTCCAAAAGACAGATAATAAAAAACACAAATATTCTTTCTTATAAACTTTTCAGAGGAAAGTCTATAAGTAGGAGACTTAAGACTGGAAATAAAGTTTAATGTAGGAATCCGAGCATTAGTAGTTGATCCATTTTGAGAAATGAGGAAACATTATATATGTATCATGAGTTTCTGAAAATCATTAAAATCATCTGCCTGAAACAAATCTTAATAGACTTTATTAATTGGCTTTGCCTGGCTAATTTGTTTCAATTTCATGAGCTGGTAAATCTTCTTTAGAAGTTGGTGATGTGCCGAACGTTACAGCATTTTATTTTCTTATTCATCTATAGTTTGAGGAAAGTTTCTTTGAAACTTCACATGTTTACATCAGTGCCGGTTGCTCACAATCTTTCATACTCTTATTTGTATTCAAATTATGTATTTTAATACCTTTAGACAGCTTTGTTTATTTTCTTATTTTTTTACTTTATTTCTTTTATGTTTATTTTTTATTTTTTTTTCAAGATAGGACTTCTCTGTGTATCTTTAGCTGTCCTGGATCTCACTCCGTAGACCAGATTGGCCTTGAACTCACAGTGATCCACCTGTCTCTGCTGCCCAACTCCAGGGATTAAATGCATGTGCCACTATGCCCAGCTTAATTTCTTACTTTTGCAGTGAGTTTTTTAAATTGTATTTTTATTCTTTGAAACTTTTTCGTTTTACAGTGTACATCAACCATATGCATTCAAGATATCCATTCTCTCACACCACCTACTGCCTTCCACCCTATTTCTCTCCCAGTCTAATATCAATTGTAAGTTTTTTGATATTAATAACGTAGTGAGTCCAATTAATGCTACATATATATGTATATATACATATATACACACAGTGGTATATATGTATATATGCATATGTGTGTGTGAGTGTGTGTGTGTGTACAGGTTGATTCCTGTACCTGTAGTCACACAAGCTTGTGGGATGAAATGTGGTTTGATATGGAAACCAAATCTAGGTTGATATGTTCTTTTTTTTTTTTTTTTTTTGAGACAGGGTTTCTCTGTAGCTTTGGAGCCTGTCCTGGAACTCCCTTTGTAGACCAGGCTGGCCTCGAACTCACAGAGATCCACCTGCCTCTGCCTCCCGAGTGCTGGGATTACAGGCGTGCGCCACCACCGCCCGGCCATTGATATGTTCTTAACCACCAAGCCATTTTTCTTTTCCAAGTTGTTTGTTTTTTAACTGTCATATATTTTCATACCAATATTATAAGAGAGGAGGCTTCAGAAATGGTTAATGACCACAGCTGAAGAAATACTGTTTGAACTGCATATTCTATTGCAGATCAACAGAGAGAGAGAAAAAGTCCAGAGCATTGGCAGCTGAGGGCATAGTGCAGTTTCTAGAGTCTTTAATAATAATTTTTTCATTGTAAAGTAATATTATATGCATTTAATGGCAAAGAGAGGGTAAGCTAAATACATGAGCTCTAACTACTTGAATGTTAGGCCACTTGTTCTCAATTTTGTCAGAAACAGTGTCAGCATATTTAATAATTTTATTGTTGTAAAAACAACAAGTATAACTAACTTCACATTCAACTACAAAAGGTTATTTAATGGCTTTTTTGAATGAGTGGAAATAACAAGTTAGGCAAATATATTTTAAATTTCCAATTAACTACAAGCAACTAAGGAATGTGAGAACAAAAGAAATAGTCTTCCCCATGAAAGAACACTTTAATTAGTTATCCAAGACCAAATGATTTGCCCTGAAAACCTATATAAGAGTAACATTATGCTACTGAGCAGCATGTGTCTATGATTATATATATGTATACACATATATGCATCTATAAACAATCAGAGAAAAAAGAAACCATGAATTTAATAAAAAGCAAAGAAAGGCATATGGGTTTGGACAGAGGAAAGGCTAGGGAGGAGTAATGTAATTATATTATAATCACAAATAGAAATAAAAATAGTAAGAATGTAGGCAATCAAATTCACATAGTCCTGTAAATTTATGAGATTCCAGGTTGATATATTAAAAGCACAACTGTAACTAACCGCGTAGTTTAATGGTGACAACAACGGGAGAAATGAGTTTTTAGAGTTATTTAAGACTTCTTTAGCATGTACTTTTTTTTAAAAAAAAAAAAAAAGACTTTTCTCTATACAGTTTTTCCATGATTGAAAAAGTATATTTTTTTCTAATTGTGTTACTAACACTTATTATATTTATGTTAAAGTTTTATTTCTGTATTGAAGCAGTTATAAATAAATCATTATCTTATACAAATCTCTATCAGATAGTTCAAAACATGGACATATAAAGATAACGCCATTACAGGAATTTAAGTAGAACAGCCTAACAGAAGCAAAGAAGATAAATAATATTGAAATGTAAATAAATGAGCATAGACAGAAATATGGTAACCATAGGGACCATAACAGCCTGTTTTTGCATAGTAGAGATTATCTAGTATCTCCTATACACTTAAAAGCCTTTAGTCTTCCATCCCCGTGGGGCACCAAAATGCTCATGCAGATTTTTAAATGCCTCATTAGCTAATGTTTTTCTTCATTATGATAGTTCTTTCTGTATAATACCTTTTTGATGACTCAGCAGAGAACAGTTTTTGTTGATGTTGTTGAAACTGTCTCCAAAGAGGGAGACTAAAATTTAACTGAGCACGTCAAACCTCTTTTCCTGAGCAGGGACTCAAAAGAGCACAAGTCTTCTCTTTTCTCCCCTTCTTTCTTTTCTACCATTGTTGTTTGCAATCCTTCCTTTCTATTAAATATTAGATAAAATTATTACTAATTTATCATTTAGTTGTTCATAGTAGAAAGAAAAATAAAACAACTTCAAACAATTTTAAATCTTGTTTTAGATAAATGACTCTTTGTTAGGCCAAAATTATCTCAGGGCCTGTACCTCGAGGCCTATAGGACAGAAAAAAGCCTGGCTTGAGTTCAGGGCCCAGACTCTGAGGTCTGTAAGACAGAGAAAAGCCTGTCTCATGTTTGAGTGAGGATGAGACAGCAAAAATTAGGTAGATGCCCCTCCAGCCAGAGGGAGCGTTTGGCTGCCTCTCATTGTATGGATACCCACACATCACACCATGTCACTTAAGCTATATAAGCTGACACTCACAGTAATAAACTGAGTTCCTGCTTGATTGGACTCCCTATCCTGTACGATTGTCTTGCTTTGTGGGACTGGGGATCTGACTGTCCTGCTTCGTGGGGCTGCAGAATGGGCAGATAGCGCACTCACCTTTCTCTGGGAAATAAGGGAGGCTAAGCAAGCTTAGCCCTCCTAATAAAGAAAAGCATTTGTAAAGGTAAGTGCACATTCCTGTTATTTGTGTTTGGTGTGTGTGTGTCTGCACACTAATAATTCAATGAGTGAATCTATGACAATTAGAGCAAGGACAAGCAACTAAGAAAACCTAATGATGACAGGAGAGACAAACATGTCTGCTAAGTCCTTTTATGGGCAAACTCTGAAGAATTTCTTCAAGAAGTGCCACTTAACAATTATGATGGGATAGAGTAGATCTAAGGAAAGAGTTTTCTGGTACTGAAAATCTCAAGCGAACAGTCCCGTGTGATATAGAGGCATGCCTGAGGATCAGAACACAAGTTGAGCTAAAGTGAGGTATGCGGTGTGAAGAGCATTCAGAGATTAATTTGTCAAGGACATGAAAGCCAGTTCACACAGGATATTGTAGGAGAAGAAACTGTACTTGAGAGCTTTTAAGAAGCTATGTTAGACTGTCGTATTTCAAAAGGATCACTCCAGATGAAGAGGTGAATAGAACTCTCTGAAATAGGAGATCACATTATTCAGGCTACATCTTGAAGGAAGAACAGACAGGATTTGATGATGTATTGGAGTGGTAGGAAGGGGAAAAATCAAAAACTGTCATGTTTGAAATGAGAATCTGAGTGAAAAATGTTGCCATTCCTTACAGGACAAAAGTCAGGAAAGAGACTGGACTTAGGTCAGGGGCATCTAGAGGGGAACCTAGGCATTTAGGGACATCACGCTTGAATTTTATATTAGATATCCAAGAAAAAAATCAGGCATGTGGCAAAGTTAAGTAGAACTCATTGATTTTGAGCTTGGACAAGGGTCATATCTAGAGATATAAATCTGCTTGTCATCTATAGCTTTTCTGTGTCACTTGGGAAATATGAGTGGGAACTAGAAAATAGCATTGAGTCAACAATAAAACCTTTTAGGAAATGGAAAGTATTCAAAGGATTATAGTTTTGAAATTATGCAAGATTAAATAAGGTATTCTATATGATTTGTTTAAGTAATAATAAACAATAATATTTGCCACTCAAATAAAAAGGTTGTTTAAAATAGTGTTTTAAAAAACCATATAAAGCATTGGTAAAATAGTTTTCATACCTCATAATTCAATAGAAAAAGAGCTTTCTTATATCTTTAGTTCATCTATAAATGAAGTGTGCATTGCCTCCAATTGAACACAGTGCAATATAAAGGCTAGTCTATCAAAGATGGAATACCTGTCTAGAGGTAGCCCATTAGTAAGGCTGTGTATCAGTAGGACCATTGTACACAGAAACATGTTAACCATGACAAGAGGTGTAAGACTTTCACAAGATCATGTCAAAAGCAAACAATACCAACATGAGTGTGATGGAACTTGCTGTCTCACCCTAGCTCAGGAGCTTTAGGCCCTTGATGGATGTTGTTTCTAAGGAGAATCTGCTTTCCTCAGAGTCGGGATATGAGCAATGAAAGGGAACTCACATCCTAGTTGGAAGTCCTATATGCCTAACACCTGGGGAGAAAAAAATGGTGAGGTTGGAAAAGGAGAAGAATTTGAGGGGAGAGAATGGGAGTGGTTTTGATCAAAACAGTGACGATAAATGAAATCATCAAACAATGGAATAATTAATTGAAAATAAGTGAATGTTTACTTTCTATTTGGGAACTCATATTTTGTATTTCTCTTTTTAGAATTTTATAAAATAATAGATAAATAAATCCCAAATTAAAAGTTTTAAAGGTAACGAATCTCCTTCATTATATTTTCAGTAAATACAATGCAGAAATACATAATGTCAAAGATTTGAAGAAATGAATTTTGGCATAGACTGATAGTTGAAGAAATAACTCATGGAAAGACAATGGAACAAACAGCTCTGAAATTCACAGTTGCCAAATATTCACTGGGTAATTTCATGAGCATAGATATGCTTTTAACTTCCTAATTAATATAAAGCTTGTTGATAACTTTTAAATTACACATGACAATATATGGGAAATAACAGTACTTATATAACAAAACCGATAAATTTGTATTATATAAATTTTATGTGTCTACTAACTAATGGTACCTATACAGGTATACTCATAATTAATTATATTCATGGTTATTATAGACAAATCCATTAAACAAACATTTTGGTAATTTAGTTCCAGTTAGTTATGCATTAAATATTGTTCAATATTTGCTTAATATTATGCAAAATTTATGAAGTCATATGCCATTATTACCCAAATTACCTTTTGCAGTTTAACCCAGAACTTTCAAATTACTTAGGTTTCCATAACTTTGCAGAGGGCCATCTGTGTAACACTCCCTTGTTTTTATTTAATTATATACCAATACACAGCTTTTAGAATACATGTCCTTAAATTGATATCTTTTATAGATGAATTTATTTAATAGACCTTTATTTTTACTCATATATAATAGTATTTTTAGCATAGAAAACCAGAGAAATTCATGAGATAGTTTGTAAAATGTGAGCAGCTTAAAATATAATGTGTTATTAAACTATAAATGTAATTTTATTTTTGAAATGAATTAGTTTTAAACTTTAGTCGACTATGACACTGTGGAAACACAGAATTCTTACAAAGTGTGATCTGTCAATTCCAGGAAAGCGCCAATGTAATTCCAATGGCATTTTTCACAGAATAGAAACAAAATACAGAGGAAATGAGGCAAATGGCAAACTAAGTCGCCCAAGCAATCTTGATCAAAAGTAACACTACAGGTGTTGCAAGACCTGCTTTTAAATGACAGTATAGGACCACTGTAACAAAAACAGTGTTCAGCTTCTATAGTGATAAACAGAATAGAAGACCTACAATATTTATCTTTATGGGTCTAGGTTACCTCACTCAGAAAGATTTTTTTCTAGTTCTATCTGTTTTCCTGAAAATTTGATGATGTCGTTTTTTTTTAAAGAGATGACTAATATTCCCCTGAGTAAATATACCATATTTTATTCATCCCACCTTTTATTGAGGGACATCTAGGTTGTTTCTAGTTTCTGGCTATAATACTAAAATAACGATCATAGTTGTGTAACTGTCCCTGTGGTAGGATGAAAAATCCATTGGGTATATGCCTAAGAGTGCTATAGTTGGATTTGGAGGTAGATTGAATCTTAACTTTCTAAGGAAACACCATATTGATTTTAATAGTGTCTGTTCTGTATATGTTTTCAGTCCCACTAGCAATGGAGGAGTGTTCCCCTGCTTCCCATCCTCACCAGCATATGCTATCATCTGTCATATAAATCTTAGACACACTGACAGATATAAGACAGAATTTCAAAAGACGTTTGATATGTATTTCCCTGATGACTAAGAATATTGAATATTCTTTTGAATGTTTTTCTGCCATTTGAGCTTTCTTCTACTGAGGAATCTCTGTTTAGATCTGTACCTGATTCTTTAGTTGGATTATTTTTTTATATCAAGGTTTTTTTTAATTCTTTATATATTTTGGATATTAGGCCTCTATCAGAAGTGGTGTTGGTAATTTTTTTTCCCATTTTGTAGCCTGCCACTTTGTCCAAATGATGATATCCTTTGCCTTACAGAAGGTTTTCGGTTTCATTAGTTCCTATTCATTAATTCTTGATTTTATTGTCAGTGCTGTTACTGTCCTGTTCAGAAAGTCTTCCTCTGTGCTAATGAGTTCAAGACTGTTCTCTGTTTTCTCTTCTGTGAGGTTTTGTGTACCTGGTTTTATTTTGAGATTCTTGTTTGGGGCTAAATATTGTGAGATTGATAGGTATGGCTCTATTTTCATTCTTCTGCATGCAGATATCTATTCTTATTTGTACCATTTGTTGAAGACGCTTTGTTCTAGTCTGTATTTCTCATTTCTTTATCAAATCTAAGATATCCATAATTGTGTGGGTTTATGTCTGGATCTTCAGTTGGATTCCCTTGATCAACATGTTTGTTTTTGCGCCCATACCCTGTTTATTTTGTTGTTGTTGTCTTATCACTCTAGCTTTGTTATACAACATGAAATATGAAATGATGAGACCTTCAGTAGTTTTTTTTTATTGTTCAGGGTAGTTTTCACTATCCTAGTTGTTTTTTTTATATTTTCCATATAGAGATGTGAATTGCCATTCTAAGGACTGTGAAAATGTGTTGGAATTTTGTGGGGTTTGCATTGAATCTGTAGATTGTTTTTGGTAGATTGGATGTTTTTACTCTGATAAATCTTACTGCTCCATGAGCAAGGGAGATCTTTCTGTTTTCTGATATTCTTCCATTTATGTCTTAAAAAATTGAAGTTTTTATCATTACAAGTCCTTCACTTGTTCAGTTAGGTACCCGATCCTTGTGAAATTTTGTCAAAGATCTACACCACTTTTGACTTTCAAGTTAGTGTGACAGTCTCCATTTCCTTCCCCAATCTTTGAATTGAGTACTAATTTCAAGTGTTCTGGATTGTCTCTCTCACTCTGACACATACCATGACCAAAAGTAACTTGAAGGACAAAATGTTTTATTTCAGCTTAAATTTCTAAGTCACATTCTATTACTGAGGAAAGCTGTGGTGAGAGTTCAAGCTGTAAACTCAAAAAGAGCTCATTGAGCAATGCTCTTTCCTCCGTTGCTTTTTTGGCTATTCTTCGGCTTTCTAGTAAGTCCAGACTTACTTACATAGGGAGGTTACTGCCCTCAATGGACTGGGCTCTCCCATCTCAAACATCAATCAAGACAACTCCTCATATATATGGCCAAATAAATCTCTCCTTAATAATAACCTAGTTGTCTCTGAAACAAATCAAGGAGCTAGAGTAGACTCATTGGATATAGTACTATCACCGGAAAAATAGCAAATGCTTTAGACCTGCAGATGTTTGTTCTGCTGAATAGACATTAGTGGGCACTGATATTGTTCAATATATCTTTATGACTGTAGATTCAAATTTAATTGCTTCCTGCACTAGCAGAGTATCAATTCTGACAAAGCTGTTTTTAAATTTATTAAAACTTTCAATTAAATACTAGAGCAATTTGTAATTTTATAATATATATATATACATATATTTATCCTTATTGGTTAATATATAGATTTTCAGTTTAAAGATAAACATTATACAGGATTTTATAATGTTTTTGTTAAGAGAATCAAGTCTTTTTTAAACAATGCATTATTCATAGTATTTGTATTTATAGTATTTGTGCATAGAATAAATGCATCAGTAAGTGTATTTCTTTTTCTCTTTCAAACTTCCATTACTTTTATGCTGTAGAATTTGTAAGTTCAGTTAAGAAAAAAGCTACACTTTTAAAGTAAAAGTGTAAAATTTAGTTTTTAAAACTAAATTTGATTATTCCAGTATTTCATACATACACACGACTGACCCATGTTGTAACAAAAATAAGATGAGAAAGGACCAAGAGAGGTGAAAAATAGATGCCAAATGGCTGCAAGTTTGTTCAAAATGTCAAATCTTTCAAGAAGATGAGAATGTATGCATGAGCTTCAGCTTAAAAGGCAGGTGGACCTGGAATTGTCCTGTCTCTGTAAGTTCTCAACATGCCATCTTTGAATTATATCATTTTCTTTGAACTCTTTATATGAAATATGCATGCTGAATGTAAAATGAGAGCTAAAATCATCTTTCTTACCAGAAGCATGATGCATAATTTTGTTATTCTCTCATTTCCAAACTTGGAACATATGTTAATAGGAATAATCAAATTGACTTTGACCAAAACACAATTTTGACAGGAGATAGAGGACAATGTCATGCTTATTCTCATGTGTACAAGTCCTCTAAAGATCCAGAAACAGTAGGTGATTTCCTCCTCTGCCTGTAGAGTAATCCATTAAAACATAATTGTTTCAAACAGCTCCTTTACTTCATTTTCAGCTTATCTTTTCTCATTTCATAACTAAGAAAAATACCTAAGTAACAGCCTAGAAAGAGATGTTATTACCTGAGGCTGCTACCTAGAATGTCTATGGATTTCCTACGGAGACATGTACAATGAAAACAAAATCAATCTCTAGCTACTCTCACATTGTTCTACTACTCATAATTACTGCGGATTTGTTGCTTGTTTGTTTTCAGTACCCTTCTCAGCAATATGTTCTCTGAGAAACAAGAGTACCAGGACTATAATCAGACGTGAATAAAGCAGAGTCCTGAGAAGGAGAACCATATAAAGGAGAGTCAATACAAATCAACCTCATCACAGGACAAACATCATTTTAAAAAAGCAAAGAAATCAATAGGAATATCTTAATCCAGTAAGCTTATGTAAGTGATTATTAAGTAAAAAATTATGTCAAATGTAAACACAACACTTTGTATATTTTAGAGGAATGTGAAACGTTGTATTGTTACTGTTATATTTGCTTGTTTTGCATTTTAGCTTCATAAGATAAAAATCAATATAATGAAGGGGAAATAGGTACAAAAGTTAAAAAAATTGCCATTTGTTTAAACCAAAATAAAAAATAAAAATTATCCCAAATGTATTTGAATCCTATGTTACACAATATTTTCTGAAAAAAAATCTTCCAAATGGTAATTATTTACATTTTTTTATTTTTTTATTTTCTTTTCATTTTTTTTATTTTATTTTATTTTTTTTTTTATTAAAGATTTCTGTCTCTTCCCCACCTCCGCCTCCCCTTTCCCTCCCCCTCCCCCAATCAAGTCCCCCTCCCTCATAAGCCCAAAGAGCAGTCAGGGTTCCCTGCCCTGTGGGAAGTCCAAGGACCACCCACCTCCATCCAGGTCTAGTAAGGTGATCATCCAAACTGCCTAGGTTCCCACAAAGCCAATGAAGTAACTTTTTAATTTTACATATTAATCTCAGTTACCACTCCCTCCCCTTCTCTCCATCCCTCCACTTAAGGTCCGCACACTACCCCCATCCACTCCTCAGAGAGGGTAAAGTACATTGTTTTGGGGAAGGTTCAAGGCCCTCTCTACTATATCTAGACTGAGCAAGGTATCCATCCAAAAATAATAGGTTTCAAAAAAAGCCAGTGGAAGCAGTAGGGATAAATCCTGGTGCCATTGCCAGTGGCCCTACAATCTGCCCCAGCCATATAACTGTCACCCACATTCAGAGGAACTAGTTTGGACCTATGCTGGTTCCTTCCTAGTCTGGCTTGACTTAGTGAGCTCCTATTACACAGGTAAACTGCTTCAGTGCGTGCATACATCATAATACTGACTTCTTTGAAAATATTGTCACTCCTCCCACTCTTCAACTGGACTTTGGAAGTTCAGTCTAATGCTCCAATGTAGGTCTCTGCCTCTATTTCCATCAGTTGCTGAATGAAGGTTCTGTGGTGATATTTAAGATATTCACCAGTCTGACTACAGGGCAAGGCCAGTTCGGGCACCCTCTCCTCTATAGCTTAGGGTCTTAGCTGAGGTTTTCTGGGAATTTCTCTAGTGCCAGGTTTCTTGTTAGCCCAATAGTGACTCCATCAATCAAAATATCTTTCTTTGCTCTCATCTTTGTCTTTCCTCAATCTTGAATATTCTATTCCCTCAAGTTGTCACCCCCTCCCTTTCTCCCTCGTATTCCCTTTCCACCATCCCCACTTCCCCCATCCCCATGCTCTCAATTTTGTCAGGTGATCTTGTCTGTTTCCCCTTTCCAGGTGGGTCTATGTATTCTTCTCTTAGCATTCACCATGTTACTTAGCTTCTCTAGGATCATGAACAATCAGGATAGTGGTATCTCAGAAAATTGGGAATCAGCCTAACTCAGGACTCAGCAATACCACTCTTGGGCATATACCTAAAAGATGCTCAATCATACTACAAGGACATTTGTTTAACTATGTTCATAGCAGCATTTTTTGTAAAAGCCAGATCCTTGAAAGAACCTAGATGCCCCTCAACCAAAGAATGGATAAAGAAAATGTGGCACATTTACACATTAGAGTACTACTCAATGGAAAAAAACAAAACAAAACAATGACATCTTAAAATTTTCATGTAAATGGATAGAACCAGAAAAAAAACATCCTTAGTGAGGTAACCCATACCAAGAAAAAGTGAGTGGTATTCACTCTTAAGTGGATACTTTCAGTAATTACTTACATTTATGTGTATTTGCCTCCATCCAGCATTTATTAAGCATAAATTATATAGTTAAGCCTGTGGCTTATTCAGGGCCTGTGATTCCACTTACAGTAAGAAAGGAAGAAAGAAAATAAAAGCCACATGAACAAACTAAAGAAAGACTATTTTATATTAATAAAAAAAAACAGACAAGAAAACAGAAAGATAAAAAGATCATAAGAACAAAAGACATTAATTTTTGCTGTTATGTTTTTTCAGCACAATGAAAAATCATGTTGATCCTTAAAATGAATGCATAATGATCAAGAAATACAAGACCATGTGTAAAAAAAGAAATTTAATGCAAAAAGCAGCCATGAAAAAGTTGAAAAATATTTTCTAATACAATGAACTGTAAAGTGACAGATACATATACACATGAAATTTGATGTATATGTATATGTGTGCAGGTACATTTGTGTGTGTGTATGCTGTAATAAATAAACAGGTTCTGATATTCTGATAAATGCCTAAACTGTTGACTGTAATATATATTATGATAACTTTTTAAAAACTCAATGATATACCAGGGAAAAGCACAAGGAATTATTATTTGTTGTTGGGGGATAACTTAGCAATTAGTAGTACCTGTTAATCTTGCAGAGGACCTAGACTCAATTCCCAGTAACCACATAGTGAATCATAATTGCATAAATCTAGTTTAGGTGTACGAATTGATTTTCTGGAATTCTTATGCAGTATACACCAGAAACATATATTGAATATATGCATACATGTAATTAAATATTCATATTCATAAAATGAAAAATATCCCCTGAAATGATCTTTTGTATATTCATATTCTACCTCTGGCCCTTACAGTCGGTTTACTTACACTTCTGTGTAATTACCCTTACTTTGCCTGCAAAGTGTAATTTTGATATAGCTCTCTCATTTTGTGCTGAGTACTTTGAAGTTTCTTAATCTCTCAATGTTATATTGATCATTTATGGATCTCTGTGCTAATCACCATCTACTGCAAAAAAGAAGCTTCTATGAGAAGGAATGAGAAGTCTACTCATCTATGATAAATCATTATGTGTCTGTTTAAAACTGTTCAGTTAACAGAATAATAGTAGGGTTTTTTTTTCTTAATGTCTATAACTTATTAGCCACATGTTCTTTATTATGTATACAATATTCTGTCTGTCTGTATGCCTGCAGGACAGAAGGAGGCACCAGACCCCATTATAGATGGTTGTGAGCCACCATGTGGTTGCTGGGAATTGAACTCAGTACCTTTGGAAGAGCAGGCGATGCTCTTAACCTCTGAGCCATCTCTCAAGCCCCCTAGCCACATGTTCTTGGTGTTAATATATGTTCCATCTAATAGAGTGCGATTTAATTCAATCTACAATGTTTGAATATTCCAAAATATTCCTGTCACTATTTCATAAGTGGCATATCTTGCTGGGACAGTTGTTACTGTAGGGCTCAGTGTTTATGGCGGGATAAGACAGATGATTGCTTTTCTTCCATAGTAGCTAGCTAATATGCACAGCACTGCTAGCACCATGAAATCTAGCTAGTAGGGAAGAAACTCCCAAGTTAGAAACAGTTTGGTTTTGCATGTGCTATGATTCATTAATATGGTCTTACTATACAGTTATAAAAGTAACCAAGAGCACTGGCAATAACAAGTAATGGTTACAACATTATCTCGTAGCCAAGGTTCTAACATGCTCAAAACCTAAACAGGAATCAAACCAGTCCAAATTCCAGGAGGGGGATGTGGACATGTAAACTCATCCCTTCCTGACAATCTAGCTGGTCAGATAGATAGTCTTTTATTTTAAAGATTGCAGCCTTTTGCATATCAAATATACTGTAATGAATAGTCTTACACTCAAGAGTATGTAGCTTACATAAATTGGACTCAATGGGTTTAGAATAAACAAACAAGTAGATACAAAATTGGGAAAATAGGGAGGTAGGGTCAGGTCTGGAAGGAGATAGAATAAGGGATGCAGGTCAATATGGTCAAAGTACATTGCTGAAATCTCATAAAATTAATTTTACAAACTGTAAGTAACATCAGATTCTATTGTATTGTCACAGTACAATTATATTCTCCATCCCATAGAAGGGAAGAAAGAAAGAAAGAAAGAAAGAAAGAAAGAAAGAAAGAAAGAAAGAAAGAAGAAAGAAAGGAAAGAAAGAAAGAAAGAAAGAAAGAAAGAAAGAAAGAAAGAAAGAAAGAAAGA
>JABTXL010012463.1:8705211-8944349 GCA_025134845.1 Neodon shergylaensis
AGAAAGAAAGAAAGAAAGAAAGAAAGAAAGAAAGAAAGAAAGAAAGATGGTGGAAGAAAGGAAGGAGGGGAACGAAGAAAGAAGGAAGGAAGGAAATAGGAAATAAAGCTTTCAAGCATATTCTCATCATTTTGTAGGACGGTCAAGGAGATTGTTAAACTTTAAAGACAAATCATCTCTGTTGAGCTCACTCATCTCTGTACTTTAAGAATCAAAGCATTGGAGTGTAATAAAAATTAAATGAACAGGTCTTGTTTCAAGAGAACCTTATGGATACAGATGGAAGCCGCATTTGTCAATTCCTCATTTAGAACCCAGAGAAGTCATGAAACCACATTATGCATATGAGTATGGTTATATTTATGAAGAAAACCACCCCAGTGCAGGAGGAAAGGCATCCTCATTATGTGGGGAACTAAGGCATGGAAAACACTTGGAAGACCAAGAAACTATTTCAGAACAAGCTACTTACTGAAAGTGGTACAGGAGCAATGAGCAAGGACAAATATAAATGTCTCACTGTAGTGAATTAGGTTGGTACGATAAATAACCAGGATAGCTCAAGAATAACAGTTATATTTTAATAGTTAAAGAGGAGAAACTCACACTATAAAAGTGGGAGGTCCAAATTACAATCGGTCCGGCGGGCACCGCATAGGGAGGGCACACATCTGGATTCTCCCAGTTTTTCTACCTGGGCCCCATGTAGCCACAACCTAATTAGATGTGATTGGTTGATAGATTTTCCCCATCATCTTACAAGGTTCAAAAGAATGAAATCTACAGAATCTTGTATTTATTTATTTATTTATTTATTTATTTATTTATTTTTTATTGAGAAAAAGAAAAAAAAAGTTTCCGCCTCCTCCCAGCCTCCCATTTCCCTCCCCCTCCTCCCACCCTTCTCCCCCTCCCCCCACTCCTCTCCCCCTCCCTCTCCAGACCAAAGAGCAGTCAGGGTTCCCTGCCCTGTGGAAAGTCCAAGGTCCTCCCCCCTCCGTCCATGTCTAGGAAGGTGAACATCCAAACTGGCTAGGCTCCCACAAAGCCCGAACTTGAAGTAGGATCAAAACCCAGGGCCATTGTCCTTGGCTTCTCATCAGCCCCCATTGTTCGCCATGTTCAGAGAGTCCTGTTTTATCCCATGCTTCTTCCGTCACAGTCCAGCTGGCCTTGGTGAGCTCCCAATAGATCAGCCACACTGTCTCAGTGGTTGGGTGCACCCCTCGTGATCATAGCAGTATTCCAGAACCTGGAAACAACCTAGATGCCCTTCAATGGAAGAATGGATGAAGAAAGTGTGGAATATATACACATTAGAGTACTACGCTGCGGTAAAAAACAATGACTTCTCGAATTTTGCATGCAAATTGATGGAAATAGAAAACACTATCCTGAGTGAGGTAACCCAGACCCAAAAAGATGAACATGGGATGTACTCACTCATAATTGGTTTCTAGCCATAAATAATGGTCACGAAGTATATAATTGGTGAACCTAAAGAAGCTAAATTAGAAGATGAACCCAAGGAAAAACATATAATTATCCTCTTGGCTATGGGAAGTCTACAGAATCTTTTAATGGGTGAAGATGGGGTCAAGGAGATCAGATTCCCTCCAAGATCTGTCTCAGAAAAGGAGTAACAAAGAGGGAACATGTTGACTTAATATGCAACCATGCTAGTAGCTATGGTGGGGTGAAAACCATGGCACCATAATTTGAAACTTCTTTTTACACTTTGATAAATTTATCAGGTGATCAATTTGGACTCGGAGGAAAAATTTTGCCTGAAAACGCAGTGAGCATTCTTTTGTATCCAGGAAACATTTGATCGTGCTTGAAGTCACTTTCAGATGAACTGAGAAATGTAAGAGTTGAAAAGGAAGATAGACAAGATGCTATATGGACAAAACTAATCTAACGCTTAACAGAGGAGGTATCGCCCAACAGACGGTGGAAGAAAATTGGCAGTCAAAGGTGTTTCTGCAGTACAAAGAGAATCATTAGTCATAAAGCAGATGAATGGGTTGCTGTTGGCGTATGGCAAAGCCACAAAAAAACACAGACCATTATTTTTCTTGAAGAAATGAACTCTGAAATCTTTACCTAAATAATGCTATGAGTTTCAGCACATTTTTTAAACAGTAAGATTTCGAATGTAGGTTGTTATCTCTCACATTACACTTTTGGTGGGACATTATTTTTTGATTGTTAACTTAAATACAATAAAATGTGAACACTCATTGTAGAATGTTTGCATGGCAGGAAAATGGCCCAAGTATAATAATTAGAAATGACTGTGTCATTTGAACATACCTCTTTGACTTGAGAATTAATCTAATTGCATGGAGGGTGTGTTGAAATGCTGAAGAGAATAAAATAGGAATGTGTACTGACTTTCCAATTTCTACAAGAATACTTTAGGTTCCTCCTTCTAATTTCACCTTATTCTGTCCAGGAGATCAAAGACTTTTGAAATATTTATTTGTCACTAGGCTATAATTGTACTTTAGAAATAAACAGAGTGTGGTCCATGTTAACATTTCTGGGGTTAGATTGAATACTATCTTTTCCAAGCAATGATTTCTTTTTTCATTTCCCTAAGGATCATTCTTGTCTGTGCCAACATTAAAACATGTCTCCTTGCATTTTGCAGATGTCCCTCCAGTGAATTAGATGTTTCCTTTTGAAGGTTTTGATTCTGTTGCCTTAAGAAAGATGTTTCCAAGTATACAGATGCTTGTTTTCTGTCTGCCTCCCATATAAGGTGGGTTCCCCCTTCTGTCATTAGGGTACTAGCTAGCCAAAGAGACATTGGAAGATATTCATCTTTATTGTTGAATCTTCCCCACCCAAAACAACCAAAATCAAATCAAGCAACACCAACAAACCCAGCGCATAGGCAGTGTATATGAATACATGGTACCTAAACTTGAAAGACAAAATCAGTAGGCTCTATCAAATGAATCTTCATAAATTTTTATTTATTTTTAAACATCTAAGAGACTTTTAATATTATTTCAAAACTAATATTTTCAAAGTATGCTTTTAATTTTCTATAGTATCATATCATTTCCATTTTACAATATTAGTTTATTTTTAAAATTTTGATTTTTAAAGATTACTTTATAAATATATATATATTTTTTAATTTTTTATTGAGAAAAAGAAAAAAAGTTTCCGCCTCCTCCCAGCCTCCCATTTCCCTCCCCCTCCTCCCACCCTTCTCCCCCTCCCCCCACTCCTCTCCCCTCCCTCTCCAGTCCAAAGAGCAGTCAGGGTTCCCTGCCCTGTGGAAAGTCCAAGGTCCTCCCCCCTCCGTCCATGTCTAGGAAGGTGAACATCCAAACTGGCTAGGCTCCCACAAAGCCCGAACTTGAAGTAGGATCAAAACCCAGGGCCATTGTCCTTGGCTTCTCATCAGCCCCCATTGTTCGCCATGTTCAGAGAGTCCTGTTTTATCCCATGCTTCTTCTGTCACAGTCCAGCTGGCCTTGGTGAGCTCCCAATAGATCAGCCACACAGTCTCAGTGGTTGGGTGCACCCCTCGTGGTCCTGACTTCCTTGCTCGTGTTCTCCCTCCTTCCGCTCCTCATTGGGAACTTGGGAGCTCAGTCTGGTGCTCCAGTGTGGGTCTCTGTGACTATCTCCATCCATCACCAGATGAAGGTTCTATGGTGATATGCAAGATATTCGTCAGCATTGCTATAGGATAGAGTCATTTCAGGTTCCCTATCCTCAGCTGCCCAAGGAACTAACTGGGGACCTCGCCTTGGGCTCCTGGGAGCCACTCTAGGTTCAAGTCTCTTGCCAACCCTAAGGTGGCTCCCTTAACTAAGAATTGTGCTTCCGTGCTCCCCTATCCAACCTTCCTTTATTCCAATCATCCTATTTCCCCAAGTTTCCCTCATCCTCCCCTTCTCACTTTTCTCTCCCCATCCCCGTTCAAACTTATGGGACACTATGAAAGCAGTCCTGAGAGGAAAGTTCATAGCACTAAGTGCCCACGTAAAGAAAACAGAGAAAGCACACATTGGAGACTTAACAGCCCACCTGAAAGCTCTAGAAAAAAAAGAAGCAGACTCACCTAGGAGGAGTAGAAGACTGGAAATAATCAAACTGAGGGCTGAAATCAACAAAATAGAAACGCAGAAAACAATCCAAAGAATCAATGAAACAAAAAACTGGTTCCTGGAGAAAATCAACAAGATTGATAAACCCCTATCCAAACTAATTAAACGGCAGAGAGAGAATATGCAAATTAATAAGATCAGAAATGAAAAGGGGGACATAACCACAGACACAGAGGAAATTCAGAGAATCATTAGATCTTACTACAAAAGCCTGTATGCCACAAAACTGGAAAATGTAAAAGAAATGGACACTTTTTTAGATAAATACCATATACCAAAGTTAAACCAGGACCAGGTGAACAATCTAAATAGACCTGTTAGTAGCGAGGAATTAACGGGGATAGGGAGAGAAAAATATAAATATATCTTATGTCACTCCCTTTTCCTGCCCCCAAATTTCTGTTATCCTGTTCCTTTCTCTTCTTTAAATTTTGACCTTCTATTTCTTAAAATTCTTCTGATACTCATGTGTACACATCTTGCCAGATAAGTTTTCTAAATTTATAAAACCAACCTTCTCAGTCTGTATAATGCTATTTATATGTGTGTTCTCTTGGTTGATCATTTGATATTGGATAACCAATTGTCATGGACTTCCGTGTGGAAGACTACCTCTTTTGCTCTCAACAGTCCCTAGTTGACTTCAGAACTCCATAAGGGTTGAAACCTCCTGAGATTTCCCCCATCCATATTAGCATGTCTATGTGTCAGCTTCTATAGTTCATGTTTAGCAAGCAATAATGGTGAGATTTAATGAGTATAGCATGGATAGTCATTGATTAAAAATAAGATGTGTATATACATCAGAGCCCCCAAAGTTTACCCTAATTACATGGAAAGTAAGAAAAGAAATAGTGTTCATGTCTCTTAAAAGTTTTCTCTTCGATGCGAATGTATTTCACACATCTCTGTACTTTTGGACTACCTTGCAGTATGTTTAACACTATTCTGAAAGTTTGAAATGTGGTTTTTAATAACTAATTTTCTCAATGTTTTCTTTGACTCTTCCTTATTACAAAATTTGTTGTTTCATTTTTATCCTCATGGTCTTCAGAATCCTATGTCAAGAAGGCAACTTTGCAAAGATCTCATAGTGACAGAATATCTGTATCAGCTGTGTGATATTGGTCCTAGACTTAGATGCATCACGTGATGTTTTTGTGTGGCTTATTGCTTATGTATTCTGGATGGAAATCTAGCTAAAAATCAGGCAAGTTGATGGTTTTTGCCTCTAAACTTATAATTCATTCACTGAGACTCCTTTCTTAATAAAAAAGGAATAATTTATTTCCATATCATTTCAACTTTGAAGAGATAAGTGCTATTTCTTAAAAAAGCGAATAAATGCTGTTATTCTGAGAATATAGTCTAAAATATGGTTGTGCTATAGTTAAACTGTTAATAGTTGAATAGTTGATGGACATTAATAAAGTAATAAAGGGTAATATTTTAAATCATATTATATCACTCTTTCAATGGTTATTTTGTTGTTCATTGACATTTAGTCAGCCATGACACTAAAGTACCTGCTATGGAATGGCAGAGGCTGAGTTGACCTTGTTGTCCATTTGAATGTTTTCCTACAACAGCTCCACCCTTCACAATTGCATACACCTCTCTCTCTCTCTCTCTCTCTCTCACACACACACACACACACAAATACAAACATACTTTCATATTCACACACACATGTCCACACACACACACTCATGTACATGCAAACAAGGAGAGGTAGAGAAAGACATAAATATAGAGAGATAGAGAGATACACATACATATCTTAAATGTCTTGACATAGAGAACAAATTTCAAACTCGTGTCCCTTGTATCCATCCAGTGGATGATTTCATATTAATTTATTCTGAGAACTGTTAGCAATGCTGTTCAGTTGAGACTCTTCAAGGCTGGATAGGTAAAGTGATAAACATTAACAAAGCTGCCTCACTGAACCACACAGTCACAGCACAAGGGTAGACAGAGTTGACCTGAAAGACTATAATGAAACCATTACCAATTTGTTTTAGGGTTCAGCCTTCTTCTTGCTGTTATGAACAAGTGATTTTAGTCATTTTCTGATGCAAGGCTATAAAAATTATCACTAAAATTTATTTTTTGTATTGGGAGCTAAAAGTGTAAAGGCAAAACATTTCATATATGATTATTTATTTCGTATTAAGAAATGATAGCTATTGTGTGTGTGGGTATGTGTGTGTGTGTGTGTGTATGTATAGAATACAGAATTATTCCATTGTGTGTGACGGAAAACATCTGATATGTGAGATTCAGTCACCACCTGCCAACTTGTATCTACACTTCATCTATCTAGTGGTACCCATTATTTTCAGTCCCAGAAGCTCTATCCAAGACTCTACCTTCTGCCAAAAGGATACTATCGTTTTAATGTAAATGGATATGACATCCTTGGTTATTACATGTGTATTTCATTTGACCTGCTATCAAGTTGTCAAGATTGCTGTTTTATCAAATTGGCTTTGTGAGAGAAAAGAGAAACATATATTTAAGTTTAATTGCCTTTATTATTAAGACTAGCGTTGAACTAAATATATATAATTTCATATAAAATTAAATTTTCTTATTTCATTGTGTTGGTTGCAATGTTATGCATATCTACACAACTTACTTCCAAGCACAGAAGATACAAAGGAATACCACTTGGTCATGAAAGGCTATTAGCTCTTATACTCAGGAGTGAGGGCAGCTGCTCCCCTTTACTGGTCCATTGTTTTTACATGTTTTCTAAAAGAACAAGCAATTATTACTAACAGAGTTGATATTAATAAAATTAATCGGTGTATTTCTAGGAATAAATCTCATCTATAAAGAAATTTACATAAAAGTAATATTTACCCTAGACTGCATTATTTATTAGAATGAGTTGGCAACTTAAAATTCTTCATAAAAATAAAAGTCTACTTTTAAAATAAAGATAATCACACATAAAATTTAAGGTTTATTATAAGAAAAGAGAAGAGATTCCCAAAAAGCCACATTGCCCAGCCTGGGCATAATAGCAAAGGCCTTGAACGTTCCCCAAAGCAATGTGCCTTACCTTCATCAAGGAAGATAATTTCGTGTCTCCTAGTTTCTTGTGGAGGAAACACTCCACTTTCAGTGGATATCCTATTTCTATAAAATTATGTCTTTTTATAAGGCAATGAAAAAATATTTCTTCTTTGGATTAAGGTAATTAGCAAATATACAGGGCTGGCTATTCAATTATCAGGCACATATATGATGAATTATTCATGACAAATGGTGCTGTCATCTGTCTTGAGTGCTACTCATGTTCATCTTGGGGACACATGTGGATGGTTTGTATCTATCTGGCTTTACATGAGGAGCATTCCTTTGTGTCTTGGCAGGCTCAGATATTATCTCTGATACACTTAACATTCTGGTTTATTGCCTACTCATAATAATTATTTTCTTACAGCTCTGCATTTATGAAGACATTTGCTGGGCCTCCATCAATTTTGTTAGTAATTATACTTCCTGCATGGGAATCATCTCATAAAAAGATAAAATTCACTCTCCCCTATTTTATAAAGACATCCTAAGTATAAATTCAAATGTATATGATAGCTATTTCATTCATTCTAGTTCTTGGGCCATCTACTCACACCACTTAAAAATTATTCTCCATTGTTTTTAAGTAGCTACTTCAAAGAGGTATTTGTCTTTCACTGAACATTTAGATTGATATTGCTTTTTGTTATTTCTTATAAAAATGCATTGTGTCTGCTTTTTTAAACATGATAGGAAGAGCATCTCCTCCCCTCTCTCTCACCCCTTACACTTGATCAGCAGTTGACCGTGAATTGTTTGATGTGTGCACCGTGAAATGCTGGTATCTTCCCTAGGTCAAGACAGGAAGCAATGAAGCAGAGAAGAGGGAGAAGTTTCCATGTGATGTGGGAGTGTCGTATATCAATCTGTTGATTTCATTGGTTAAGTAATAAAGGAACTGCTTGGCCCTCATAGGTTAAAACATAGGTGGGAGGAGTAAACAGAATAGCATGTCGGGAGGAAGAGGAAGTGAGCTCAGACTCGACAAGCTCTGCTCTCTGGAGCAGAGAAGCCATGCTCCAGTCTCCCGGACAGACGTGAGCCATGAAGCCCCAATCCAAGATGGACGTAGGCTAGAATCTTCCCGGTAAGCGCACCTTGGGGTGCTTACACACACTATTAGAAATGGGCTAGTCCAGGTGCGAGAATTAGCCTAGAAGAGGCTAGATAGAAATGGGCCAAGCAGCATTTAAATGAATACAGTTTGTGTGTTGTTATTTCGGGCATAAGCTAGCCGAGCAGGCGGCCGGGGTGTTGGGGACGCAGCCCCAGCCGCCCTTATTTCTACATCCATGAGCAAATTCTGCTCTGCTGCTCATTTCCCCTGACATGCTTCATTGTGAGTGAGGGATAGACAGGGACGTGTGTGTAGGCTGTTTCTGGCAGGGAAAATTATAACACCGAATAACTGAAGTTCAGTCAACTCCAAATCAACTAAATTTATGCCACACATATTCATACTTATAATAGTGAATAAAGTTTTGTGTAAAAGGGAGAATTAATATTTATCCATTCATTTCCTGTAAAACATTCTGCATTACCCTATACATTCTAAGAGCAATACCGGAAGAAAATTTTCACATTTTCAGGTATGTTTATGTACTTTTGTCTGCTTCATATAGTAAAAAGATAAAATAGAATATTTGTTACAGAGTACTATATCTGTTTATTTGATAAATTAATATTACTTTTTCTCCTGGATGAGAATACTTGCTTATTGGCCTCCAAGGAAGAACAAAACAGAAACAATGACATAAAGGTTAGGAATATGGAAACTAAGAACTAAATAATACACTTAAAAACACTGGATGAAATATTTATTTTCACTCTACTCTTACAAATAATGTTATAATCATTCAGTAAAAAATAGGGATGGTTGAAATTTGCTTCTTCATCTTGACTTAAAATATACATTACGCAATAATTCTGACACTGTGATTCAGCTAAAATTATCAGAGTTAATTTGGGCAATATTTGCACCCTAAGACATAGAAAACCAGAAAATAATTAACAGTTTAATTATGATCCTGCTATTGGGTCTTGAAATCAGAAATCTATCGTCGAATCTAATGCAGCTTGATGTGTTGACACACCATGGGAACCTGAGAGGTTATTAACCTCCCTGACTTCTAAATCCTACAGCCTTGAGGTACGGAGACCACTCTCACTTCTCTTCAGCCTGTAATTATTCTTTCTTTTGTTCTCACTGAAAGCCAAATGGGATAATGTGCATTTGAAACATTTGTGTGTGTGTGTTATGTATGTACATCAATGTTAGACATCAGTTTTTCTCAGTTGCTCTCCAACCTAAATTAGAGACAGGGTCTCTCACTTAACCTCGAATACACTGATTTTCTAAACTAGCTGGCAGTTACCACCCTGTCCACCATCGTACAATGTGAAGATTTCAGGTGTATTGCACTATAGCAACATTTTATTTGAGTCTGGGAATGAAAACTCCATTTCCAATGCTTCTATAGCAAGTCCTTTACTAATTCAGTCTTCACCTCAGCTGGTATAAAATGTCTTGCAGACTATGCTGAAGTGTATAGCCGACCTCTACTCTCCTCAAAGTATTTGGCTTTGTCCCTCTCTTTCCCCAGTAGGTACCTTATGTTTCTAGACCTCTATCTGTACAGACTTTTTTTCAGAACCCCAACACTTCGTTGAGTTATTCAGGAAAAGGGATACAAACAAAAAACCATAAAAATTCATTTATTACTTCATTATAGAAAAGATATTTGGTTCTTTTGAGATCTATAAGTGAATGACTTCCTCATTCCTTCCAGTTTATTTATTTGTTTTTAGGTGTCAAAACTCTTCATGTCAATTTTCAGAATTCACATGTTCCTACCCAAATCAGTTCTAACAGGGAACCTCAGACGTGAAAGATTTCATTATTTGAAATGTACTTTCTCTTGTGGAAACCAGGGTTTGTCCTGCCCCAATCAACTTGTGTGCTTACGTGTGTGTGTGTCTGTGTGTCTGTGTGTGTGAGAGAGAGAGAGACAGAGATAGAGAGAGAGAGAGAGAGAGAGAGAGAGAGAGAGCAACATGCCTTCCCTCTCAGCATTTAGCATAGAATAAATGCTAAAATAATCTTGAATGGGAAAATGAAGACAGTGAACTGGTCAGGATAACAGGCATTGTTGTCTACCATCTTTAGTCAGTGCGAACTTCCATAGAAGTTATCCTATATTAGGTAGTGAGCTGCTTAAAAAACTCGTGACCTCCTCACAGTGTCCTCACATTGGAAAGGCTACAACCTTATACTCTCAGGTCCTTTAGAAACAATAAATTCCATTTTCAAGGGCTCCACACAACCACAGCATACACTTCCTGATACATCACAGTAGAAATTGGGTTCCAACATACCAATTTGGGTGTCACAAATTCGGAAGATTACACAGACAAGCTTGTAGAAGGAGAAGCTGCACAGGCCCCTTGACTAAGCCCCTTCAACAATCTGCATAATGCCTAATGCTGCATCTGTGCTTTCTATTCCCAGAATCCATTGTGGTGGTCCCAGAGAATAATAAAATGGAAAAATGAAGACCAAGTTAAAGCACTATGTGTAAATATAAGCAAGTGAATGAGGAAGAAATGGACAACACATACTCATCTGTCATGGATGAATTTCTAATAATATTTTTGTTTTAGTTTTTCATGGGGAAGTGGAGAGGGTGACACATGATCCCTTATGAAACTGCTATCTCTGGAAGAAGCCAGAATACTGTCTCCTTGGGGAAAGTGCATTATGCCCTACATATTTTTTTGCAAAAAGTAAACAACCAAGAATCTTTACCTCAGGGTCTATCTGAGAAGTCTAGAGAAATAACATGTTTGGACAGTTTTTCTGCAGGTAATACAATCCCAGATTACAAATGGCCTTATTCTAGTAGAACTTTTTAGACAAAAAACAAGGGTTTAATACTATAACATATCTTAATTATATATGATGTTTTCGGACTTTTAGGTGTAAAATAGAATTTTCTATAAAAGTATCTAGATTGATTAGGATCTAGATTGGTTAACATCCTAAGCTTTTGGAACATGAATAATTCCTTTAATTCAAAGTATTTTCTAACACTGAAGAGCAGCCAAGAATAGAATAGACTATGATGGAATCCTGTTACACTGACTTCATGGGAAGCCAAGAGAAAGTTCATTTGTGTAAGGTAGAATTTAGACAATGAATAAGTATAATCAAGATTTTACTGTGAATTGACAACTGCATCAACTTCAGCCCATTAGTGAAACCAAGTGGATCAAACTTTATTTCATGTTCACCTTTAATTTGTAAATGAAATTATTCCAAACCCCACTAGCTTTCAAGGAAAGTCACTTCATCGCACGAGGATGTCTTTGTTCTGAACTCTGAGTTCACTATCCAAGTTGTTATTCTGAACAACAGCAACTGTTTTCTACACTGAGCTTGTAATTCCCTCTTCTGGAACTATGTGCTTATTAGGAGTAAATGTTTAAACTAGTGCTTATTAGAAAATCAATGTTTAAATTAGTGCTTTTCAAAAATAAACTATAAACTGTTAAGTATTAGCCAACAGAAACAATAATTGAATTCATCAAAAGACATTAATAGTCCTGTTTGAAGGAGGAGACGTTTGTATCTACAGAGTAGAATGACTTCAAAATTGGCAAATACACAGTGGACAGGGCCATTAGAGCATCATTTCTTTTAATGTCCCTTTTTTCTCATTAGTAATAGAGGTCACATGTTTAACACATATCCACATAAGGGCAGGAGAAGTAACTGATACGATTTGTAGACAGGGAAGAAATGTATATATATGTATTATCATTTATATAAAACATTATTAAAGCAGGCTTTCCTGCATCACCCAGGTGGTTAGGTTTAGGCAGCCTGTCTCCAAGTTGCATGCTGGAGGTGCAAGTCCATGATATTTGAATCTTCAGTTAACCCAAACAACACAACACTTATCTAGGCTGTTTATGCCTTATAGGGGATACTTGAATGAGGAGCATAAATGCATTATTTCAAATTGCATCACTTTGAAGGTACATTTGCTATAATCAAGAACTTCTGTAAATCAATGTATTTCTGCTGTATGGGAGATATTGCTTCTATTTAAGGAGAATGCTGTTGATTTTATATGTCTATAACCTATATCTGTAAAAGCTGAAGTTTAAAATTATGTTAACAAAAGGGATGTTTTTCTGTTTGCTGACATTCTCCTACCTTTTTAACACTGTGAACTCTTTTTTAATTTTTATTGAGCTACATACATATTTTTCTCGACTCCTCTCCCCTCTTTTCCTACCCTCTCCCATCGTTCCCATGCTTCCAATTTACTCAGGAGATCTTGTCTTTTCCTATTTCCCATGTATATTAGATCCATGTATGTCTCTTAGGGTCCTCTTTTTTGTCTAGGTTTTCTGAGATTGTGATTGTAGATTGTTTCTTTCTTCTTTTCTTTTTTTGCTTTATGTCTAAAAGCCATCTATGATGTATCCTCCTACTGAAGAGGAGCAACAGTGGAAAATCTAAAGTTTCTTACAGATTCTGTGACTTTGATCAGAAAGTTGTTAGACCGAGTGAGGTAAACCAGATCCAAAAAGAGGAACATGGGATGTACTCACTCATATTTGGTTTCTAGCCATAAATAAAGGACATTGAGCCTATAATTAGTGATCCTAGAGAAGCTAAATAAGAAGGAGAACCCAAAGAAAAACATATAGGCATCCTCCTGAATATTAACCTTCATCAGGCGATGAAAAAAGACAGAGACAGAGACCCACATTGGAGCACCGGACAGAAATCTCAGGTCCAAATCAGGAGCAGAAGGAGAGAGAGCATGAGCAAGGAACTCAGGACCGCGAGGGGTGCACCCACACACTGAGACAATGGGGATGTTCTATCAGGAACTCACCAAGGCCAGCTGGCCTGGGTCTGAAAAAGCCTGGAATAAAACCGGACTAGCTGAACATAGCGGACAATGAGGACTACTGAGAAATCAAGAACAATGGCAATGGGTTTTTGATCCTACTGCAGGTACTGGCTTTGTGGGAGCCTAGGCAGTTTGGATGCTCACCTTACTAGACCTGGATGGAGGTGGGTGGTCCTTGGACTTCCCACAGGGCAGGGAACCCTGATTGCTCTTTGGGCTGACAAGGGAGGGGGACTTGATTGGGGGAGGGGGAGGGAAATGGGAGGCGGTGGCGGGGAAGAGACAGAAATCTTTAATAAATAAATAAATAAGGAAGGAAGGAAGGAAGGAAGGAAGGAAGGAAGGAAGGAAGGAAGAAAGAAAGAAAGGAAAGAAAGAAAGAAAGAAAGAAAGAAAGAAAGAAAGAAAGAAAGAAAGAAAGAAAGAAAGAAAGAAAGAAAGAAAGAACTATAGGTGAAAGGAATCTTTGGCTGAGGCCTCAGATAAAGATGAGGGATATGACCTCAGAAACTACAACAAAGTGACCACTAACTCAATTCACAGTGTCTGTGTCTTCGGATTTTAGTGTATCAAGAGGTTAAAACCTGACTAATTAAAATATTTTGTGAAAAAAATGTCTTAGTAAAATATCAAAGGGTCTCTAAGATTCTTTAATTCCACATATTAGGAGTAAAATGAGTGAGTGGAGTGGAAAATGGAGAATGAACTTGCTGAGAGCTTGGAGGTATTTTTAGAAGTGTATCCAAGGGTGTAAACCAGTGAACATGTGCTGATAATGTCAGTTCTCACAGGAAGAAGGAGTGGAGTGCTCTAACAGGACATTGAGAAAATGGCCGAGAAGACTGTGTAGACACCACAAAGGGTATTAGTATCTTAAGGGAAAAGAGTCAGGGAAGAAATTTTAAAAGTTCAGTATCGGTGCTGTCAGCCTCACCTCTCTACTCCTGCCTTTTATACGTTTTAGGAGAAGCTGATGTAGTCATGACTCAAACAAGTCAATATGATTCTCATTCCTCGGTGTTGACACACATACTTTATAGCCACACAAAGAACCAAAATTATCTTTAAAGTTCATACATAGTCCAGTATCCTAGTGATTTATGACAGGATGAGAAATGTACAGTTAATTTTATGTAAATGACATAATGCAGAAAATTTACTTGAACTATATCTAACTATACATGAAAGGGAAACATCACAAACCATCCTAAGATAAGAAGCATGTAGCAACTTTAGTCAGAGAAAACTGTATTCTCAAGACTGTAACAGTAAAGTCTAGGTGAACTGAGTCCAGAAAATGTACAGAAGAGAGCTGACTGCCTCCCATCACGGTATCACATTATGTATGATATGCAGTCCAAGAAGACATGCTGCAGTTGTCAGATCTTTGTTTGGAACTATAGGTCAGCTGATGGAACGCATGTTTCACATTCAAGAAGCCCTGGAATTCTTCTCCTGCTTTCCATAAAAATGGGTTTGTGGTCAGTGGCTGGAGTACCAACATTCAGGAAGTGAGGTGAATAGAGAAAAATCAGAACTTGAAGGAGCTTTTTTTTAAAAAAAAATGAACGAATTAGTTAGAAGAGTTTATGTTAACTTCCTGCCTAGCTTTGGAAAAGAATTTTTACTTTGAGATGACATTATAATTTAGCTCTTTCATATCTAACTTAGTTTAATTTAAATGTGAATTTGAAGTTGATGCTGGAAAATATTAAGGTCAAATGTCATGTACTGGAAACATAGTCATGATAGAAACACCATTGATAAATCAAACTCTACCTGGATTGCTTACCCCCTGAAAGACATGAGCATTCCCCATGAAGAGATAAATCCATCCTACTTCTCCCTGTCTTGCATTAAGGTCTCTCTCACATTTGGCTTCAGAGTTAGACTTCCTAACTCTAAGTTAATATATTTTTATTGCGTATTAATTACTGTGTACTTCCTGTGAAAGCACAGTGAAGCCTATGCAGATGCAATATAATATAACAAAAAATAATAAACTGATTATTAAATTTAGTGAAACTAAAATCCCTGTCAGCTCAAAGACTTGGCTTAGCTAAATTATTAATTCAATGAACTTATTTTGGTGCACATATACACACACACATATACACAAACACACATGTTTTCACTAGGTCTATTTTATTAATAATGTCTCTCAGAGGAAGAACTAGGAATGCAGATACAATGAGTGGCTCACTCAAGGTCTTTGACATGAGAGCTCAGGGTTGAATTCTGTACTTGGGAGAATGCTCATGTTGTCATTCAAATGCCTAAATATGCTTTCATGTAGGTAGAAAATAACTTTATAAAATAGTAAATATTATATTTATGCCAATGTATTTTAATTTCAATGTAATTTCATTTTCATTTTCTTTTGTGAGAATCTAAGCATATTTAGGATTCGTGACGATATATGTCATCAAATGAAAACCTTAACATCTTGCCCACCTCTCTACCACTTCTTGTTTTCTTGCTTGTTATGATTAGAGCCAGATAAATAATTCTCCTAGATCTGGAGCTAGTGCTACATCCAACAAGTCCAAATTTAGCTTCTTCTCCTTTGAAATTCCTATTGTAATCCAGGGCCCTTTACTCTGCTTGTCACTGCACCTGAGGCTTTATTTTCTACTCTTGGGAAAATAATTCAAAAGATGGAAATATAAGTTAATCTAACATTTATATCACTGTTTAAGTAGCCAATCTATTTTAAAGTGTGATATAGCAAGAATATGACTACAAATAGGATTATAACATAAACATATACACTTTAAACTTACAGACAATTAAAATTTATAGAATTCCACATTCCATTTAAATAGATTACTATTTCTCTATACATTTCTATATTAAAACTATGATGAAAAATTAAAGTGCTAAGCATCAAAATCTATCATATAATTATTTATTTCCAGGAAATAAAAATACTTTTGAACATATAAGCACTTGAAAGAAATAAATTAATATCATTCTCTTTGACATTGTGCTTATGTTTTCAATTTATACTTGGAAGTTTGGAAACAGAGAAATAAATTATATGCCTGCTTCACATTAGTGTGAAAATTCCTTTGACACTGTAAAAAATAACAACAGCATTAAGTTACTTAAATAATTTGTGGTGTTTGAAGAAAGCTCATTAGCACCTTGTAAATTTTCACATAGCTTGTGTTATAACTTCTTTTCCAGAAGAGCTATCATAGTGCAAAGCAAATACTATGTGAAATTAATAACTGAAAGAATCACTGAATGATTTTGAATAGAAGACAGTTCATAATAATGATTAAATTCTCAACTCAGAATGTAGGGTTGGAACATTTAATAGGAGTTATGCTTACCAAAATTATTCTACTCTCTTTCTTGCTTGTCAACCCACTTGAAAGTTGAGCTCTATACTACAATTTGGCACATTATTCTATCGGAAAACAAAGCTCTTATTTTATGATTTCAGGTTATTTTGTTAATGTCAAGGCATTATTTTTGGGCAAGTACTTCTATCAGTTTTTGAATTAAGTAATATAATATGTACTAGGATTCATTATTTGTCATCTATGGGCATTATTATTTAAAATTCAACATTTAAACTATGATGGAATAGAAAGTTCTTCATTTTTACTTATAACTGTGGGTTGTGCATAACTTCTATCACAGAAATTTGGACTCAATGTTGACTAATAGATGTTTTTAGTGTTTTAAAAAGGACCATGGCTCAATAAAGATGCAATAAATTTACTTTCTCCATCAGGCCCATAACTTTGGCTCTCCATATTCCATGCCCACACATTTTAGAATGTTGATTGGAGAAGACAAACACGTATTGTGGTTGAGAATTATTAGTATAGTAACTATAAATGTTTGAGGGAAAGATGGTTTTCTACCATGCTGACAAGACAGGTGGTACAGAGATGACTGGGATTCCCTCCCTTATCGGGAGTTTGTTGAACTCCAGTCTTCAGTGGGAGTAGCAGATAATTTTACAGCAGAGAAAAACATAGTGTAGACATTTCACCAGATCTAAGCCCTTCAAACTTAGAATCAAGATGTGGGCAGAAAGATGAATGGCATCTAATAATTTTAGAGAAAGTTCACAAGGACCACAATTATCTCCATAGGTCATGTAGGCTCGGATGGCAACACAATAACAAAGAATTAGTATGTGTCCAGGACACAGAGACTCAGAGGCTATTTATACTGAAGCAAGCCATAGTCATAGAGCCATTCGGGATGACTTCTATGAAGACATCAGGCCACATCAATTACTGTCAAGAATTTGGGGAAAAAGAGTCCTTATACATTTCTACTGAAAGAAAAACTTTCTAAATCGCCAAAGAAATTGTTAGAAAATTCTTAACAATAGCAATAAAATTGTACTGTATGACCAAGCTATACATCTATCAGGTATACACCCGTAGAATTTTAGAATAACCGAAGATAGTCCTGTGTTGGTCTTCATTGCTACACTAGTCCCACTAGGCAATATATTGAAGTAGGATGTCTATCTATCAACACATGAATTAAAATAATAAAATACATTTACACAGTAAAATTTTGTTCAGACAAAAAATAAAGCAAAGGTATGGCAGCTGAAGTAAATGGAGATCACCTTGTTAACAAAATATGCCAGTAGAGAAGAAAATTATTTTTTCTAACATGTTAATTATGGATCTTGGTATCTAATAGTGGGTGTAGAAGTCTTGGAAAAGAATAATGGGTGATCACCAATGGGTATAGAAAAAATAATGAATACACATCAGGGAGGCACAAGGGGAGATGATCTGGGGAGTTTGAACAACTTAACAGTGGGAGAGGGGAAACAGGTGATGAAATTGTGGTAGGAAAACACCAGGAATTGTATCCAAATGTGTGCATGAAATACAATAATAGAGTTCACTGTTTTGCTAACAAAATGGTGATTAAAAATTAGACTAATAAAACTGAAGTTTGAGCTGAAATTTTCCCACTTAGCTGAAGTCTAATAAATATTTTTAAACCACCTATTATTTGCTCTTTTAAAGCCAGGGGAAAAATTCTCATTAACTATTTAAAGTTTAACTTTACAATTTTAATGATTTGGTTCATGCCTTCTCATTTTAAGCCAGATAAAGGTCATAGGGCTTTCTAGTTTTGCTCAGAATGGTTTAATCCATTTTAGGTCAAACATCATTGAGTCGACATTCATTCATTTATTAAGCAAGTGACTAGTTAAAAAAAAAAGTGTAGGCAATATTCAATGACAATAAATGTATAGAAGAATTCCTTCCAATTTGAAAATCAAACAAAATATTATATTATGTGCATTTATGTCTCTTTTGTATAGAAAACTTTGATACAAATAGAACCAATTGTATTTATTTATATTAAATATTAGTAGCATGCATTATATTCAATATTCATGGGTGAATATTAACATTTATATCAGGAAGACAAAGACGGTTTTTCAATTAGCAGTCCATAGTATCACAAATATTGACAGATATCATAAGATGAACAAAGGAATATATTATTAATCATTCTTTTAATTCAGGTTTTTGGGTTATTTCAGAAATATTTCTTGTAAGTATACTAAAATAAAATTCTGTAAGTTTTAGCTGGTATAAAACAGTACTGGTCAGAGATATTAGTACTATATATTGGAAAACATTTTCAAAAAGTAAGTTTTGAAGAGATGGAGAGATGGCTCAGTGTTTAAGAACAAAGAAGGTTCTAGTAGAGGACCTGATTTTGGTTCTCATCAAATACATTGCGTGATTTAAAGCCACCAGTAAATCCAGCTCCTGTGGTCCTAGACCCTCTTACTGATTCCACACAGGTCTCAGTCTTGTACAATTATCCACACACAGACACACATAATTAAAAAGTAAATCTTAGAAAAAGAAAAGAAAGGGGTTCATGGTTCTTTTATTTTTCTTAATGAGTTTTTTTATTATTATTGTAATTTTGTAACCTGACCACAGTTTCCAGTCCCTCTTCCCCCCCACAGATCCACCACTTACACTCTGCTCTTTCCCCATCCACACCTCCTCCATTTCTATTCAGAAAATGGCAGATTTCACATGAATAGCAACCAAACATGGATTTTCCAGTTGCACTAAGCTCAGAGTACTTCACTTTTATCATTTTGAGAATTGAATAAGTATAAAGTATTAAAGTAGGCTAAGAAAAAAACAGACAAGGGAGAAAATACACCTCAAGGGCCACTTTACTGGTTGTGTGGAAACCTAATACAATAAAAGCTTCCAAACACAGACGCACAAAGACACACACATACACACAAGATGATCTAAAGGAAATTGACAAAATATGGGGGAGATATAGACCCAATTGGCCATTTCTTGTCACCAAATGAAGCTTCCTGTCTCAGGACTGAGTTACATCTAAATGAGTTGAACAAAATGTTATCATGGGAATCATCAAACAAGCCAGGCTCTTTCAAAGACTATATAGGATGCTGTGGTGGCTAGTCTTGATTGTCAACTTGATTATACTTGGAATGACTGCAGTCCCCGTTTGGAGGGCACACTTGTGATCCAGGTCTTGAAGCAGGAAGACAACATGTTCTTTGATCTATATTTCGAGGCTGGAATACCCAAGCTTTTGATTCAGATCTTGAGGCAAGAAGGCACACATTTAATCGGGGCCACACCTTCTATTGGAAGCCTATATAAGCACAGTGGAAAAAGGAAGAGTTTTGTATGTGTGGGTGTGCCTGTGTGTGTACATGTATATAGAATACTGAATATATTACAGAGGAAATATACCCTCCCTTGGCTTTGCCAAGTGACCAGAAAGATCTCTGACCTAATATACTGACTAGCTGTTTTGATTAAAAATAAATAAATACATAAATAAATGAAATAGATGATGAATGGGTAGAGAGACAAAAATAAAAATAAAACCTTGAAATATGTTTTATTTTGAAAAATAAAAGATTCAAAGAAACTGACAATATCTATAATCATAAGATAAGTGACACTGAATTTTTTACTTATTAATTTATATGAATAGAAATGTAAAACCATTAACAAATATCATTATTTTCACTGACAGTGAAGCCATCAGCCCTTTGTTTCTTAATTTTACCTCTTATTTCATCTCTGAAAAATTGATTAAATAACTGCATGCCTCTATCTACATAGACAAGCTTTAAAAAATAAAGAAAATAAGATATTTTATTAACTCACTAGAATTAGATTTAGAACACACATCCCAGAACTTTTATCACTAATTTTAGATATATTGATCCGAATCTACTCATTCTTCCTTTTTTTCTTTTTTTTTTTAATTGAAAGAAAAAAAAAAAAGAAATTCCCGCCTCCTCCCAGTCTCCCATTTCCCTCCCCTTCCTCCCACTCTTCTCCTCCTCCCCCCACTCCTCTCCCCCTCCCTCTCCAGTCCAAAGAGCAGTCAGGGTTCCCTTCCGTGTGGAAAGTCCAAGGTCCTCCCTCCTCCATCCAGGTCTAGGAAGGTGAACATCCAAACTGGCTAGGCTCCCACAAAGCCAGAACATGAAGTAGGATCAAAACCCAGTGCCATTGTCTTTGGCTTCTCATCAGCCCACATTGTCCGCCATGTTCAGAGAGTCCGGTTTTATCCCATGCTTTTTCAGTCACAGTCCAGCTGGCCTTGGTTAGCTCCCAATAGATCAGCCCCACTGTCTCAGTGGGTGGGTGCACCCCTCGTGGTCGTGACTTCCTTGCTCATGTTCTCCCTCCTTCTGTTCCTCATTGGGAACCTTGGAAGCTCAGTCCGATGCTCCAGTGTGGGTCTCTGTCTCTATCTCCATCCATCGCTAGATGAAGGTTCTATGGTGATATGCAAGATATTCATCAGTATGGCTATAGGATAGGGTCATTTCAGGTTCCCTATCCTCAGCTGCCCAAGGAACTAACTGGGGACATCGCCCTGGGCACCTGGGAGCACCTCTAGGTTCAAGTCTCTTGCCAACCCTAAGATGGCTCCCTTAATAAGTTATGTGATTCCCTGCTCCTCTATCCAACCTTGTTTTATCCCCAATCATCCCGTTTCCCCAAGTTCCCCGGGCGGGAATTCCTTCATTCTTCCTTTTTTATGTCACTTAAAGAACAATATGTTGACATTATCAACATTGAACTGTTAGTAAATTACAATTAAATAAAATTTAGTTTTGAACTTTTATAAATATGCTAGAATATTAAAAAGCTCAATTTGTTAAATAAGCAAACTAACATTTAGAACAATAACTGAATTACATAAAAATATGAAGTCTTTCATTTGAGATGGAAACAAATTTCTCCTTCCTCCACATTAATAAGTATGTAGCCATTAATTTTCAAAGGTGAGTTGTAATAAAATATGGCAAAAATGAAAGTTAGTCTAAGACTTTAATTTTAAACATGATTATTTTTCTTGAAGAAGCGAACATTCCATTAAAATTCATTATTCAATATTAATTATGTTTACATTTTTATTATGATGCTTCCAATCTGATGTGGCATTTGCACATTGGAATTTATGAAAAACTCTTTAATTTGAATAATACTTTATAATGAAGAATGGAAAATCATGGAAAATATTCTATTGTAATAGAGTTTAGACCTAAGTTAAAATAAATTAATTTTCCTGTTTCAAAAATAAGAAGTAAGTTTCTTGAAATTGCTAATAAATAAGTTAGAAATGTATCAGCCTGGTGTATACATGAGGAAGAAGGTGAGTTCAGACGCTTGAGGTTGTCCTGTGACATCAGCATGCACACCACTGTGTGCACAGAATTCTGTGCACACACATGCATAGCTACACACAGTGTTTTTTTAAAAAGTCTCTCTCATATACTTTTGTTGTATGATAGGGCATCTCTTGGGTATATTCCCAAGAGTGGTATTGCTGGGTCCAGGGGTAGGTTGATCCCGAATTTCCTGAGAAACCTCCACACTGATTTCCAGAGTGGTTGCACAAGTTTGCATTCCCACCAGCAATGGATGAGTGTACCCCTTTCTCCACAACCTCTCCAGCAAAGGCTATCATTGTGTTTTTGATTTTAGCCATTCTGACAGGTGTAAGATGATATCTTAAAGTTGTCTTGATTTGCATTTCCCTGATCACTAAGGAAGTTGAGCATGACCTTAGGTGTCTTTTGGCCATTTGAACTTCTTCTGTTGAGAGATCTCTGTTCAGCTCAGTGCCCCATTTTATAATTGGGTTCATTAGCCTTTTACGGTCTAGTTTCTTGAGTTCTTTATATATTTTGGAGATCAGACCTTGCCTCAAGAACAATGGCAATGGGTTTTGATCCTACTGCACCTATTGGCTTTGTGGGAGCCTAGGCAGTTTGGATGATCACTTTACTAGACCTGGATGGAGGTGGGTGGTCCTTGGACTTCCCACAGGGCAGGGAACCCTGATTGCTCTTTGGGCTTATGAGGGAGGGGGACTTGATTGGGGGAGGGGGAGGGAAAGGGGAGGCGGAGGTGGGGAAGAGACAGAAATCTTTAATAAAAAAATAAAAGAAAAGAAAAGAAAAAAAGTCTCTCTCAGTGAAAGTTTCTGTAAAATGCTTTCAAATAGGCTATTCTGACATGTTATAAATTTGGTAAAATTAAACTACTATCAGCTTTTGGTGGAGCTCATTCCCAACAAATAATTTCACATAGCATTTCATATGTGTACTATAAAGCAAATACAGAAGAGTCATCTGACTTTTCAGAAGATTAGAAAATGTGATCCTTCATGCAGAGAGCAACAGAGGATTTATTTTTAAAATAAGCAAACTCCTTCTCTTCATGATCTACCCAGCTTCCCTTACTGTGGGTCATTAACACGAGACAGAATATTAATCAGTGTATGCTCAATGATCTACTTGAACTTGAACCAAACTTTCAGATTGGCTTTCATTCCTTTTTATTTATCAGAAATACATTTTTTTCTACATACATAAAACTACTTCACCAAGGTTAGAGGTCTGATAATCCCCTGGGGTTCATGTTGAAGCACAATGACTTAGAGTGCTTCCATATGAACTTGGGGTATAACTATGCATAGTTACGCTTATAAAATTTCACAGGTTATCACCTTCTACATGTGACTCTGAGAACACATTTGTGTCTTACATGCCATCACTTCCATATTACCTGCTCATTTCACTATCACAAGTCCATTAGTCTTATCAAGGTGACTAATTTTGTAATGTATTGCCTTACTCAATTAGACTTTTTTTTAATTCCTGTGTTAGAATTCATATTGTTCTGACACACAGATTCAAAATAATATTTTTTCACTTTTAATTATTTCTTATTTTTGAAATTATAGTTACTATACTTCTACCTTTCTTCTTCAAGCTCTCCCATGTGTGTACTCATCTTTATTATCTTTCAAATTAATGAACACACACATATTCATATATATATATATATATATATATATATATATCCTAAATTCATGAGCACAACCTGCTCATTCTGTATAATGTTGCTTGGTCATATGTATTTAGGACAGACCATTGGGTATTCGATAACCAACTGCTGTGCTATTTCCTGGGAAAGACCTTTTTTTCCTGTTTTCTATTTTGTATATAAAATATTCAAACTTGATTTTATGTTAGTAAATTCTAAACTATAATTGTCCCAATATCTATTGACCTCGGTTGTCAAAGTGTCTTGTTGACATTATAGGTGCTGATGAAGACCACAGTCATTTTGCATCACAGTTTAAAAGTGTTATTTATGCTTTTCAATCTGTGTCTTTCTTGAATGCTGTTAGAAACAACATATATAAAACCTTAAGTTACAGAACATGTTATGTGCTAGAAGTTTTATTTAGTATTAAAGATAGGCAACTGTCTGTCACCTGTTGAGCCAGCTAGGTACTAAAGCTACTCTCACGTAAGCACAACGTACTCTCTTCATGACTAAGCATAATTTGTAAAGAAAACTTATTTTATTTGCACCTTATTATATGTGTAAAAATGTATAATAAATTATTTAAAGAATAAAGTGATCTATCTTTTCACTGGAAGTTGGGTCACATCTTTACTTGGTAAAATGTTACTAGAATTCTAACTTGTAATCATAAGCATCCATTAGCCCACACATAAGGTTCTCAGTAATTTAATCATCTCATTCTTTACTACCAAAGTACTAAGTACTGAAATCAATACATTTAAATTGTTAATTTACATATTGATATGCTGTTATTTACAGTTAATAAAATATAACTAATATTTAATGTTTAGTGTTAATGTATTAAAATTGTATTACCTTTGTTAATATGTTAAAATATTAAATGTCTTTTATAATAAATACATTGTAATTAATGTCAAGTCACGTATTTAGCAATGTTTATAATTTGAAACATTTAACACAATAGAATTCACTATTTTTTCTGTACAGAAATTTTACAAAAGGGAAGTTTCCAATTTGAAGACAGGAGTGTTCTACCTTTAATTGTCTTGATTTAAGACTATATATATCTAAGCCCTTTCAGAGCATTGAGAAACCTCCACTAGGCTTCACTTTGTCAACTAAACCTGTTATTAAGCAAAATTTGCAAGAAAGATTATATTTTTTAAGTGTATGTCACAGGCACTGTCAAAATTTAATAGTGCTGAGGACCTCTGTGTGCACTGTCTGCCTGTTTACCCTCAAATTATAAAATTAAAACCAGAAATAGAACTATAAAACATGAAATATTACAACAGTGGAGAGCAATTAAAAATTTCAAAGGCACTAATTCTTTGAAAACAGTAAAATGTAATGAAATAATTAATAGCATTATGACTGAGTTGAACAATCTAAATGGTCTGTGTATCAAAGCTTAGATTTTCATGTAGTAGAGAAATTTAATCATCATTTCCACAAAGGGTATTACTAATAGTCTCAAGAATATTGTAAGAAATTCTACACAATTAAAAACACCAGATGGACAGTGTTGATTTCATGGACTTCCTGGAGATTTGAGTTATAAAATAAAGAACAAGAACAAATAGATATAACTCCAAACTCAAAACACTTTATAGATAGGGATTATAGTCCTTGCAAGAAATAAAGGGTATCTATCTCTGCTGTAAAAATCAACAGTCCATGAAATATCCAGAATTTTGATGACCAACTTTTTCTGGCCAGGTAAACAAGAGGAAGTCATGAAAACCTGTAATACACTGCAAGTCTCCATCTCTGCTGCTCAGTCCTCTTTCTAAGCCATGTTATATGGCGCAGATGCTTCTTGACTTGGTGGGTCATTTGACTTTGCACTGCATAGACATAAGACAGCTGAAATAGAAGAATTGATGATTTCTTCCAATGAAAAGAAAATTGTGTCACAGATTTCCTCAGTTGGTCTTTCATTTACCAACTGCCTCACTCTAAAAGAAATGATTGAGTTTCATAGCCTATGTTTAAAAACAATAACACAGACTCTAAAGAGACTTGCAAAGTAGCAATCAGTATGAAAAGCAGCCCTGAGGTTTTGGAGGATATATCTCAACTGTCAGGTAATTCTTATGGTTCTTACTGAGACCAAACTTGGCATATTAGTCTATAGGTTTGTGAGAAATGAGCAGAGAATATTTTGTGCTGCTAGATGTGCTTTGTAGTTCCATAGGTCTGAGCACAACATTCATCATGGAATTAGCTGTAGCCCAAGAACACTTTGGTTTTTCAGTTTTTTGGGGGGCTGACAGCTCACAATAATGACATGAAGACTTATTATTAATTATGAAAGCTTGAACGTAGTTTAAGCTTTTTTTCAACTAGCTCTTATAACTTAAAGTAACTATTTTTTATTAGTCTATATTCTCCTGTAGGGCTTGGCTACATCCTTTCTACCAAATGTCCAACTTCTGCAATATCACCCTGATGTCCTTTGCCATGTTTGATTCTCATCTTGAGCTCCTCTCTGCCCAGAAGTCCTAGCTACTCTCTCCTGCCTAGCTATTGGCTATTCAGCTATTACTTAAAACAATCATTGTGACACACATTTTTTTTTTGAGACAGGGTTTCTCTGTGGTTTTGGAGCCTGTCCTGGAACTAACTCTGTAGACCAGGCTGGTCTCGAACTCACAGAGATCCGCCTGCCTCTGCCTCCCAAGTGCTGGGATTAAAGGCGTGCGCCACCATCGCCCGGCTGTGACACACTTTTACACAGTGTAAACAAATGCATCAGTTGGACATCCTCCATTTGTGAGTGAGTTTGGGAAGACAGACAGGTACTCTAACAGTCAGAACAATCTAAGACTCCTTGAATAGCTATTATCATACTGTAGTGATAGGAATCCAGCCGTCTACCATCTTCTGAAATCTCAAGGGGGTCAGCTACTACTGCATTTAACATGAATAAGAGAGCTTAAAATAATTTGAAATTGGTTAAATGAAGGTTGTGAAATGTCATTTGTATGGAAGTGGGAGAGAGAAGCTTTGATATGATTACTCATAACATAAACTATGAAACTTGTTCGAGGATTCCTTTGTATTAAGTGGGTCTACATTCAATTTACTCCACATCCCTCCCAGCAATTCTTGAAAGAAAATGATTCTAGCCTTATTATAAAAAGAGCGTTATTAGGTTGATTCACTGATATCAAAAAGTAGTTCTATGGTTATATAAACTATACATACTTACTGGTAAATATAATATCTATATACATTATAAAATATTAAAATAATAATGTATTTGTATATTTAATAACAGCATAAAATTGGAGAAAATACCTATTAGAGTTATGAAACTCAAGTTTACAATCAATCACAAAGTCTAAGCAAATATCTACAATTAGATTTGTCCACCTTCTTTTCTGAATAATTCTCATTTCAGAGAGCTTCTCAAAGTGTTCTGGCTATTTTCTTGGTAGGGGAGAAACAAACCACATTGATCCTATGTGGATTATATTACTCTTGTTTTTGACTAATTTTTAACAAGATTGGTGATCCATAAGATTAGCACTGCCAAGAGATCTACAAACAGACCTTTTATACTCTAAATATACTACCATTTTTCCACATGTATGTAGAAGTGATTACCTATGAGAGGTATATTGGTTACTGTATCCAGCAAAATCAGCAAAATCGACTTCTTTCTTTGTATATTGATACGCACAACAGGAGTTCCTATAGGTTTAGTAGTAACAGAACTCTCAATTCAGTAGAATAGTTGCTCTGTCTCACATTGAAACATCATATCCTCTGATTGTGTAATTTCTAAGGAAGATAGCACATGGTGAGGAAAACAGATTGATATACTTTTGCAACACAATCATGATGGTGAACCTTAAGCTACATGTTATCCAATTTGAGACGTGGTCTCTTGGATCCATCACATTAGAGTGCCTATTATGATAAATTTTATGAAAGATCTTGACCAGAATAAAGGATTCTTTGATAGTTATAAAACCCCATGTCCTAGTGTGTCTGTCAGATTATTTCTAAGGTCATTTTCCCTCAACTATGTAGAGAGATCATCAAATTATTTGATAGCTAGAGGAGAAAGGAAAACTAAAGAAAAAGTAATACCTGTTATCCACTTCTGAGAGAGAACATTCCCCATACGATCTCAACTTTCTTTATAATGGAAACTTACTCTCCTTCATATCACCTGAGTATCAAGGTCAACAGAGATGTAACTCATCAGACTGCTTGAGAAGATATTTTCGAGATGGTTAACCGAGAAAGCAGCAATGGCACTTAAAGTGGTCTCATCATGGAATGCTTGAGTCTCTAGAAATCAATGCCAGTTCTGAGCCAAGGCCTACTATTCCAGGAAAATATTCAAATTATTTCATTTTCCTTCAATATGTTTACCATGGCCAAATAATATAGATAGTTATGAAAATCCCAAAGAAAACACCGAGTTTCATGAGTTCTCTTGTGAAAATCAAGCTTTGCCTTCCTTCAAGAGATTCTCTGTTCCTAATCTGAGTCTGAGACTGAGTGTCTAGGTTGTGTGAGTGTAGTATAATTTAGGCTGGCTTTTATCATCTGCCTGGAATTTCGATGGTGCTCCCCTTCAAGGAACACTTTTTATAGATTCTCTACATCTTTCATTTCTCTCTGGCAACATGACTTTAGATGCTTTGATCCTGTTGTAACTGACATGCTGTCCATGCCCAGAGTGGAGGGCGGGCAATGCCATTGTGCTACACCCACTCTAGGATCCAGTTCCTCCTACACAATTAGGTTTGTCAGATCAGTGGGTCAGCCTCCACTCGAAGTTCTAATCATATAATGATCTCTAACTGAAAAATACTGTCAATGTGTTGGGTGATGGATTACAATACAATGATCTTAAATCGATAAATAATTATAGGATATTGATTCTTGAAAACATTTCTTGACTTGGGGAAATGACTCAGTGGTTGAAGCCCTTATCTTTTTTTTCCCCAGTTATTCAAGACAGGGCTTTTCTGTAGTTTTGGAGCCTGTCCTGGAACTACCTCTTATAGGCCAGGCTGGTCTCGAATTCACAGAGCTCGGCCTCTCTCTCTCCCTCCTGAGTGCTGGGGTTAAAAGCGTGTGCCAAAAACTGGCCGGCTAAAGTGCTTGTCTTGAGAGCATGCTAGCTAGAATTTGAATGTCTGGAGCCAAGTTAAAGCTAGGCTTACTTCTGTAAGCCTCAGTACTCCGGTGTCAGGAATGCAGGTGAAGCAGGAGAATTTCCCATAGTTATTGAAGCCGAAAACTGGACATATGCAATGGTGACCACCAAACAAAAACTAAAAACAACAAAATAGACACTGTCCCAACAAGGTGGAAATGGGTTCCCAAAGCGGGTTCGATTTCCATATACTCTGTAGTATATGACATGTAAAACACACACTAAAAACCATGTGTTCATTTCTATTAAAATCTATCTCCCATCATTCTGTGTTCTCTGAAAAAAACCAAGCAAACTTGCAATTCAGACATTGTGGATAAAGATTAAAAAAAATAACCACAGCCCTTGTACTTTCTTTGGAAAATTAGTTGAGACTTTCATTGTAAAAGGTACAAAAACATAAACTGCTTTTGGTAGAGGGGGCAAACACAAGGAGAGATTTTTATCAAAACCCATGAAATTGGGGAAAGTAGCTTTGACAATCACTGAAACATCAGCATATTTTCTCATGAAACTCAGGGACTCAGAAGCAGCTGTGAAACTAGGTCTCTTCTTTTGAATATCATATTCACAGACATTTATAGACAGGTAATTTAAGTGAATCATAAATTTTTCTGTTGGTAATTACATGCTTATTTGAAGGCCGGGGTCTTAATGAAATATGTCTATCAAGAATAATAGAATAAAATCCAGAAGGACTATGATATGCACCCGTTGTTATTCATCTACATATTTTCTACTTAAATTCGTGATGCTTATTATAAACAGCAACTATTATTTAATATAAGCTTATGTGTTTGTCAATTTGATGTAGATTTTAAATTATATTTTCTAGTCTTCTGGATTTTTAAAACAGCAAAAGGAAAGAGGTGAAAAGAGGACTATTAAAAAGAAAGAAAACCTCTCTGGTATTTTGTCAGTTTGGCATTCAGAAATCCTTGGGGGAAACCTGCCTTTTGAATTCAACTTAATAGAAAAGCCCCTATGAACTCTGTCATGAGAATAACTATTACAGAATTTGACACCAGAGTAGACAAGCAGAATCACTGCAGCAGAAAATCCTATAGCAATAAACCTGAAGTTTTCTGGACATGGAAGTGTAAGTTTGGTAATTAATTAAGCAGCTACATCTAGCTGATGGCAACGTAACCTTGACAAACAATTCTCCCCATGATGGAGGAAGAGAGTGGTAAACTGTCTTCACTCATGGTGAATGATTTCAATCACAAAAAATAAAGCTATAATTGAAGTGTTAAAGTCATTTCTGGAATACTGGAAGTAAGATTTGCATGATAAAATATTGTGCCAGTTATGGAATTCTATGTGGATAACCCATTACATTTAAAATCCAAAAGTTGTTTACTAATGTTTCAATGTTAAAGGAACAAATAACCCTTACAGTGTGTATAATTCAATTAGCTATTATAAATTCAAAATATTATGAAAATTAATAAATATTGAAGGAGAACAAACAGTAAGTTCCTATTCTAGTTAAACTAGAGAAAAATATGTTGAGTTCTTTGTTAGATTAAATAAATTTCTTTTCTGTCACAAAAGCTACTTTCATTCATTTTATTTTTCACACTACATGATTAGAAAAAACCATGCAGACAAAATATTTTAATTTGATCAAGAATTAAAGTTCCTGAAATTTTATTCTCCAGATGAGCTAAGTCATTGGGCTGCAGGTGCATAGATGCTAAAGAGGACTCCAGACTCACAGAAGAGGAACTTCAGTGCTCAGAGCAGTGACAGTAGTAGCCATGAGATCAGTAATTTCCTAAATGGTCCCAATTTTCTCAGACTTTGTATCTACAGAGTAACATTAAGATGTCCAGGTGTCACCTGCAGAAATGTAGGTGGAAAGAAAAGACGGGGACTCTAATTTTAGCCAAACTGGAAATTTTATTCTGAACTGAGAAAATCGTGCTTTGTTGCTTTGAAAGAAGACACTTTATGTATTGGGATGTGATTCATTTACTAAACACAGGTGGAAAAACGTGACAATGCATCTCTGCCCACAAGTGTGTAAGAAACAGAGAGGCCTATAGAGAACTTGTCTGACGGCAAATGCATGATGCTCACCGGTTCATCCTTTGGCTGGATTGAAACTGAAACACATTTGTATTATTAGTATAAGATACTGTGTTTTGTATGGGTATTCCTGTTATACTAATGGCTCTCACTTATCCTTTTATCTCTGCATTGTTCTCAAAGTTAATTCTGAAGAATTGATTTCTACATCTGACTTCATAAAATTTGAACAAGAAAGATGTAACACACATGGGCTAAAATAACATATATAACTAAGTATAGGCATACTTTGTGCATATAAATTAATATATCACACTTGAGTTATGTATATTCTTGTAGGGGTGTGATGAATATAAAGTGTGTTACAATAAAGCTGGTATTATTTATGTTGTTTCTACCTAGTACAAACTAATAATAGTAAAAAAATTATCTAATCTCCAGATTAAGTATAATATATGACCAAATATTCACATAACTAGCTAAGGAGGACACAACGTTATTGGAAGTATACAACTTCATTGACGGCTGACAACTCTTCAGTGAATGAATACTATTGTCCTTATTTAATGGATGGAGGAACTGTAGTTAAGAAACTAGCTTTTCCTGTTCCTCAACCCTAGCAAGAAGGAAAGGAAAGCAAGGATCCAACCCAGGAATGCACTTTCAGTTTCTGTTGTCCTTAAACTAAGCAACTCATTCTCCAAGCTGGTTGAATACTTTCACTGACTCTGAAGCTCTAATTGACATTGACACAGGTGTAGAAAACCACAAAAACCATTTCTCATTTGTGTGTGTGTTCACTCCTGACTGTGAAAATTCAGCCACTTGTGAGCCAGAGTTCAAATTTTGATATGCTATTTCAGGTACCATCTGTCTTGTTTTCTGACACAAGGTTTCTCACAGAAGAAGCTCATAGATTAGTCTAGACTGAATAGCCAATGAGACCCTGGGATCCACCCGTTTCTGAATGCTCAGTAATGGGATTACAAAAAAATAATAATAATTATAATGCTTCCCCTTCTGGCTTTTATTTCTTTTAAGACATGGTTTCTCTGCATCTTTGGAACTAGCTCTTGTAGACTAGGCTGGTCTCGAACTCACAGAGGTTTGCCTGCCTCTGCTTCCTGAGTGTTGAGATTAAAGGCGTGTGCCACCACTGTCTGAGGCATCAAACTCTAGTTGAATATAAGGCAAGCCCTTTACTGACTGTTCTTTCTCTCCAGGCAAGTAGAGACCCACCTAATTGTCTGTCTGCCTGTCTATCATTCATTTCTGGGATTGAGATAAGGACCTTATTCTTATTAGGCAATCACTCTATCACTGACTTTTATCCTAGAACTTAAAATGCTAAATTTTATTTCCTTTCTATTTTTGATTTTAAACAATATTTTGAGGATACATTGAATTAAAAATGTCTCTAAAAGGAGTGAAATATTTGGAGGAATTTGAATAGGAAACCAGAATCAGATCCTTTTGGCTTTATTATCAGATTATTTTAATATGGTAACATTTATGCCTTTTGTCTTAGCAATATTTCAAAGAAAGACATTTTAATAAAACTATTGCTTTTTACAATGTGCATAATCTTTGAACAAATAAACCTCTCTTTGCAAGTAGTGATTCCTTGAGCATTGTCCATTGTGTATGTTTTAACCAGAAAAACATTATCAAGATTAGCTTAGAAAACCCAGGATACTATATATTCTGTGCCAGAGACATCATCCAGAAAGCTGTTAACAAATGAACAAAAATCATTATTTTGTCGCTTTATACAGAGCTCAAAGCCTGTCATGATATCATTAGGAAAGATTAATCATAATTCCAAAATACAGAAACAGTGTGAATCCTGAGAGGGGCTCACAGCCAATTGTTCTCCTATAATTTTCTCCACACTACAAAAAGCGGAAATCTGCATGGCATCATGCAGGTCCCTGCTTGCACTCAGATGAATGCACATATTTTTGTACGGTAGTTGTCCTTCCCTACTGGTATGACTTTATGTTTTATTGTTTTAAGAAATAAGAAAAGAGTAATAAAAAAAACAATTTAAGTGAGAAATCAACATAAAAAGGATGAAAAAAAAACATGAAAAAAAAATCTGACAGGAAGTTCTGTTAGGGAATGTCGGAGCTGTCAGGGCTGACAGCGTGGAGAATCCCCACGGAGTTCTGCATTCTCTGGAATGTATAATAAAGAGTGTGGTAGTGGTCACATCCAGAATACAGAGCATTTCACCATGGACCTAGTTATTGTCCATACTTAAGATAAGAACTGACTTTATTTCTCTCAAAATTTAAAGTTACAGAAAACTTTAATCATATATACTAAGAAAGCAAAAGATATACTAATGTATTCACCCTGGCTCCCATAAAGAATTAAAACATGGTTGCTCTCTCAGAGCCCTGTTGGTTTGTTACGCCCTAACCAACTAGAAGGAAGTTGTAGGAAAACTATCATGCCACTTGTCAAGCTATACTGATTCTACTGATTACTTTTAAGTCTCAATTTCACAGGTTTGGAATTTAATTGATTTTTATAAATATAATTTTGAAAATGTAGCATAAACCTTTTAAGAGATGGAAGGAAGTTTTGCTAGCTATTAGATGGAGGCTTTCAGACAACATACAGTTACTGTTTTATTGGGTCTGATACTCATACCAAATATAAGTCTCGGCTATGTAAAGAAACACGATCTTACTTATTTTTCTTTTGTTGTATTAAAACACCATAACCGTGGCAACATACATGTAAGAAAACCTCATTTATATCACAAGTCAAGAGGGATGAGAGTCTATGATGATAGGATGAATGCAGCTGGCAGTAGATGACTGGGAACACAGCTAAAAACTCACATCCTGAACTACGAACAGGAATCAGGAACACATGCTTGTCTCTGCAAATGGCACATGGCATTAGAAACCTCAAAGCTGGCCTATTGTGATCTACTTCCTCTAGAAAAATCAACACCCACTAAACCTTCCCAAACAGCACCATCAATAGTGGCCAAGTTTTCGGGTGCCTAGGAATATGAGGCAAATTTTATTCAAACCATACACAAAAGCACATTAGTGTTACGTCCCATGAAAACTGCTCTTCTGATACCTAATTTGATAAAATGAGGACTAAAGAAATTCTTGATGGAAGTGATGAGACAAAACTTTCAAGTTGAGAGATAAAGGCACCATCTTAGATCACAATGCACTATGGAGGGAAAAATATATCTCAAAGATACTTTTTTTTACAAATATATATTAAAAACAAAAGGTAAAAAAGAAAGGTAATATGAGTGAAGAAACAACTGATTTCTAGGCAAGAGAAGGTTGCATGTTTGGTGCCTTAAGTATAATGTAGAAGAGGTCAATATTCTAGAGAATATGCTTAGATAGATACACACACAGAAAGAAGGAAGTGATATCTTGCAGCCAGAATTATAAGAGAGTGGATTATCAGCCAATATGCTGCTGCAAGGGGTGACTCTCTGTGCATCTAGGGGCTAGCTCTTTGCCTGTGACTTGATTCCAGAACATTGATACAAATATTTCACATTCATCTCTAAATATGTGAGAAAATATTATGCTCATTGTAAGCTAATGAACTTGTAATTTACTATAACATGCGCTATAACAAATGCTAATGCAGGTTAATTACCTGCAGAATAGCATATTTTTTCCACTTGGTATATTCACAACTCAGCACACTACCAGGAAGGAGGCCCATGATCAAACATGACTAAAATTGATTTTAATCTGTTCTGTAGATATTTAAGACCAAATATTGTGGGTAAGCATCCTTTTGATTGCAGTAGTTATATACTATCAAGCAGATCAAATGTAGAAGGATGATTTTTGGTATAATTTTAGTGGTTAAAAGGTCATTTCTGAAAGAGTTCCAAGAGCCCTGGCTTGGTTAATATTAAAAGTGTTTCACTGAAAACTTCTTAATACAATAGACAATAAGGAAGCAGCATTTGAGCAGTGAGTGATTTTTGTTTAATAAGAATGTTGAGACCTGACTGTTCTATTATGTCACTGTGAATGGATTAGTCATAAAACACACCTAAGTCACCTACATAAATAAGTCAGAAATTAACAGCATGTAGTAGAGAAAATAGTTAAACAGAGTACTGTGTTTGTTTAGAAATAGGGTTCACATACTTAAACAAAAGAGGGTATCATGGTGACTCACAGTTTCACTTCCTAGCTATCTGACTGTTTGTGGGGTCAGTAGTTGCATGGTGTATCATTGTTCGGACATACTGATGGAGGAGAACATTCTCAGTACCTGAGGTTGGGAAGCAGAAAATAAATAGAAGGATTCTTGATCCAATATTTATTTCTAAAATAGCTTTAATAACCCAAAGTTTTTCGAATAATCCTTACGGACCAAAAATTACATGTTTCCCAAATGTGCTCTGGCCATGCTAGAAGCCCTCAACATATGGACTTTCTACAACATTCAAAGTCCAAATTAAGTAAAAGGAGATACGAGAACTAAGGTGAGAAATAGGGACCAATAGTGTTGCTTTCTACAGAGTGCACAGAAAACACCTTATGGGGCAGTTTAGCACATTCCATTATTGTCAAGATACTCTCATCAATGTGAGTGGTCTCTGGAACAGACAAACTCAGTAAGGAAGCTCATGAGGCATTGGTTGGCAAACTGGGTATCTGGGGAACTAGGGTGGCTAAGAGGGCAAGTCTGGCATGAGAGGTCAGAAGAGGTAGAAAATGAATCTGCATAAGTGAAAGAAGCCACAATCTGTTAATACTGTGAAGATTTTTATTTAAGTTCACATGGATCAGCTATCAGATGGCTTGAGTAGAGGAGTTACTTGATTTAACCCTAGAAGATCCACAGTGTTTTTTTCTTAGAGCAGATTGATACAAATCCTCAACAAAATAAAACCCAATTCAAATAAAAATAACAATAAAACAGCAGTGTGCTATCTTCATCAGTATCATTCATTCATTCATTCATTTCTGTGTTTACTTATTGAGACAGTGTTTTTTGGCCTGGAGTTCCACACTTAAGCTAGAAGGCTGACCAGGAATTTTATTGTGCTTATCTCCCTAGCTTTTGCATTCCTTGTGTGTATACAAGTCTGTAGCTTTCTTTGGGGGCTCTATTGATAACAACACAAACATTTCATGGACTGAGATATATTCCTAGGTTTCATAAATTGTTCTGGACTTCTAGGAATGAAACTAATTGGTAGAGTATTTTCTTAGAATATAAGGAATCTTTGTTTCACTCCCCACAACAAATTATCAAGCAAGCAAACAAACAAGCCTCAATAATTTTTGTATTCCTTTCTTCTCATGTTTTATCAGTTATTATTCATGCTTAACTTTCTTTCGTAGACTGTATTGGTCTTATTTTATACACTGATACTTTATATTAAATAAATAGAATGCAATCTAGATATAAAACTCACCTCATATCATTTCATTATAAGAAAATGGGCATCTCACACCATTTTACAATGAATCATTTTTATACAACACACAAACACAAATATTCAAATTACGAGTACATGTTATAATAATCCAATACTAAAACTACAATATTTAAACTTGCCCTCAGAGTTTTTATTCTAAAACATTCACTACTTATATATTAAATAAAAGTGAGGGAGTAGCGTTGGAGGTCCTTCTGTTTATGTATTGCTTTTATTGGTTAATGAATAGAGAAATGGCTTGTCCTATCATGTGGGAGGAGGAAGATAGAGTTAGGGAGACACCATGGAGCTGCCGCCAGTATCAGACATGCCGAAACTTTGCCAGTAAGCCACTGCCATGTGGTGATACACAGATTAATAGAAATAGGTTAAATTAATATAAGAGTTATCCAATAAGAAACTAGAGTTAATGGGCCAAGCAGTGATTTAAATAGCATGGTTTCTGTGTGATTATTTGGGTCTAAACTGACTGGGCAGCTGGGAACTAATGATTGGCCCTGCCTCCAACAAACGTGGTGGGGGCAAGGACCAAGTTCCTTATCAACACACACACATATGCACATACACATGTTGTTGGTTGTTTTTCTCTTTTTAGACTAAGCTCTTTTGAATTTCTTGGGGGGCTGTCATCCAGTTCCCAAATAAATCACGAACAGACTCTTATTATTTTTTTTATATATGCGTGGCCTTAGCTTGACTTGTTTCTTGCCAGTTTGTCTTAACTTCAATTACCCCAACCACCTTTTGCCTCTGGGATTTTTTTTCTTACTTGTGTATATCTTACTTTTACTCTTATACTATCGCTGACTGGTTGGTTGGCTCCTGATGTCTTCCTTTCTTCTTTTGTTCCTTCATCTTTTTCTTCCAGGTTTTCACTTTCATTGTCTGGCAGAACTGTCTATCCGTTCTCCTGCCTCGATATTGGCCATTCAGATCTTTATTAATTATCAGGCATTTTAGATAGTCAAAGAATCACAGCTTCACAAAGTTAAACAAATGCAACATAAACAGAAGCAACACATATTTACATCATTAAACAAATGTTCCCGAACATAAAGAAAAGTAACAAATAACACTCCTTAAAATAATATACAACACACACACACTACTTTCCTGCTTTCTTGGTATTTCCATGCTTTTTTGACTAGACACTATATGTATTCAAGGAAATAGGCACATAATACGTGAGAGTCATATGTATTTCATGCTGACAAATTCTGATTTCATTTAGAGAAAAGAATCATAAAAATTATCAAGAATATGATACATTTTGCGTAGAAATTGACCGTGTTTGAGCTTCTCTGAGATTTTTTTTATATTGCATGATTTATTTTTAGTAAACAAACTTTTCTAAGAAAACAAATCCCCAGGGAAAAATAAAACCCAGCATTCAGTTGTCAAAAAGAATTTCTTTCCTGAGGGAAAAACTGCTGAATTTTCAATGTGCTTGATTGGACTGTTTTCAGATCACACATTGACATGGATTCTCTTGGAAGATAGGATGGTCAAGGGGCTTTAAAATTCATAGATATTTTTCTCCTTCGCTAGATGAAAAGCTCAGCATTGAACATTCCATGGTGGTCCATCCATCACCCTACCCCTCCATCACCCTACCCCCAAAATTTAAACATTCCAGTCTCCTTTCTTATAATGCAACTTATACAACTTTGACAACTATTTTTTTCACTTACCAGAATCTTATTACTAGGAGACATGTCATGCCATTTAATTTTAGTTCTGAAAAGAGTGTTGTTTTCTTGCATGTAAAGCCTCTTTTTTTTCCCTGTGAATTTATGTAGTGGGGGGGAATTAATCTTTTGTACTTCCTGTAAATAAATACAGAATTTAATGTATTGATGTGAAATATTGATGTTTCAGTATCTATATATGTATACTATAAATGTATTCTTCATCATGTATATAATGGTGCCTTCTGGATTTATTAGATAAATTTTAATTTAGAACTTAATATTAAAGATTTGCAAGAAGTTATTTACTAAGGTAAGATGTATTTTGGTGGTACCTTTGAAGGGGTCACTATTTAAAAATTGTATCTACCATATTTCTCTGTAACAGTTTGAAGAACAAATATAGCATTTATATATTAGAAAACACATGCCTGAAATATAGTCCTCTAAGTCTTAGACCTGGTCTAACTGTATCTCACTCAAGTCTACTACAAGACAGTCTGCTGCTATTTTATTGTGCATTTATCTCACCTAGTTTTACAGTGTTCATATGTCGTGGTATCCTTTGCTTTTCAGAACAACATCTTTTCTTCATAATATCTACATCTCCCATTATAATTTATAATGTTTCCCATGTATCAAATTTAAGTATAAATTTACAATAGTATGAGAATAATCTTATATAGTACTCCATAATTGTTTCTTTGTATCGATTTTTTTCTTTGTTTTAAGAACTCTCACATATTTATTCATACTGGATCCTGGCAGTTATATAGAAAAGCCCAGATTGATGCCATATTCACTTTCAAATCTGCCAAATTGAAAATATGTGCAAGGGAAGCTAGATACAACATAGTTCAGAAAAGAGTGAACACCGTGATTCCTTTTTGGTCACATCCAGGGAGTTGGGTTAGTAAAATATCTACTTGTTTTCATTGTGGGTTGGCTTGTTGTATAGAGAAGTGCCATGTAGAAACTTGTATGACAGCTTTGAAATCTGGCACTTGTGTCCTTTATATGTGTTGAAAATCTCTGCGGGGATCATTTCTTCAGAAACATTGCTTTTGTCTGCATGAGGCAAGCATAGTTGAACTTCCTCTTTGAAAGTCTTCAAATGTGACTCAAACAATCAACACGCCAATCTCCTTTAGAGATGTGTATTTTGCTCTCCATTGAGTCTCTATGAAATATTAAAGAACACTGAACAATATTTCATGTCCAAATAATAAACTCTGAAAATTTGTAGCTAAAATAAGAATGGTACAGATATCAGGAAAATGAAAAATAGGAAGCTGAGATAACTATAGGGTGATGAATCTTGAATGAGCAGCCCAGTGGGATCCCTCAAATGCCATAGGGATGCTCTCTTCTTTTGAAATGAGATGACTGATTATCTTGAGACCATCAGGGAATGGTAAAACTAGAGATTCAAAATTTAGAATAAAATATGAGATACCTGTAGTGTTTAATTTTGTAAATCTGAGAAAATATTTTCTACAAGCGTGAATGTCATCCAAAAGATATGAGATACAAATATAAATTAATATTTTATAGTCTTTTTTTATTTTTTATTTTGTGTTATAATTTAAAAAATTGCAAATTACCCTTTTCTCCATCTTAAACATATATGCAGATGTCACCTTTTAATTTTTACCTTTATAAACTTAATAAAGTTTGAATGTACAATTTACATGTGGGAAGATTATAAAGTAAGCAGTAGGATTCAATAGAATGCAATAAAATAGTATATAAGGCATGGACGAGAGACTAAAACAATATAACATGTCACTTTGAATACTTGCCATGTTCTAGAATGGCTCACTACTGCATTTTCACTCCACATAGCAGGATGAGGAAAAAGAAAGCATGAAAAGGATTTTTTTCTCTTCAGGAAAACGCTGCTGCAAAATCTTATTTTTTTTTTTGTCTTTAGTTTAGAATATTCTACAGAAAGGAAGATGAGGAAAGAACATTAATTCATTACTAACAAACAGCCCAGTAACCTTTGGAATATTACTGTTAGAAATGTAAAAGAAAGACAATGAATAGATATTTGGAAATATCTGAAAAGTTGCACAGGTGACATGAACTAATATATCACATATCACATATTAATAATTATAGGAAAAATGTTTCTGTTTTTGCCATACCAGCAACAATCTCTGATTTAATGAGCAAAACCTTGTACTTGAGACACATTAGTTCTGTGTGTGTTGAGTGATTGACTGGCTAGAAAATATCCCATCATAGGACAGAACAAAGGCATGATTGACCTCTTGAGTGGTGTTGGGAATGCCTAATGTCAACACCCACCTCATCTGGTGACTCCAATGTTAGAGATCATCATTTTGAATTCTGTTAATCAGAATGTAGAGAGTGATCCTCTGTAACTTCCCTACGGACACTTCCAGTTTCTTTTTATGGAATAAAGTTTTGATGGGACGTCCTTCTGTATATGTGTTGCTCTACTTGGTTAATAACAAAGCTGCTTTGGCCTACCAGTAAGGTTTTGGTAGGTGGCTTGCATCTTTTTCCTTTGGCAACTACATGCCATCTCCCTGGTTTTCCCTACTCTCTCTGCATGTCTGTTTGGATTTTCTGCCTGGATTTACTCTGTTAAGTCATTAGCCAAAATCAGCTTATTAACCAGTAAAAGCAACACATACACAGAAGGACATCCAACATAAAAGTTTTCAAATTTTACTGGTATGATCGATCATTTTGCCACACAATTCCTTGAGATAAAGGAGTGTTGTGGAAACAATAAGATGTTCAGTATATGTCCTGGTCTTCAGGATCTAGATGACAGCATCACCAGTGGATATAGGAGCAGGGAAGTAGATATCCTAATTAAGGGCGCCATTTTAGGGTTGGCAAGAGACTTGACTCTGGAGGGGTTCCCAGGTGTCCAAGGAGATGTCCCCAGCTTGTTCCTTGGGCATCAGAGGAGAGGGTGCCTGAACTGGATAACTATAGCCACACTGATGAATATCTTGCATATCACCATAAAACCTTAATCTGGCGATGGATGGAGATAGAGACAGAGACCCACATTGGAGCACTGAACTGAGCTCCCAAGGTACATATGAAGACTAGAAGGAGGAAGAACATGAACAAGGAAGTCAGGACCGCGAAGGGTGTGTCCACCCACTGAGACGGCGGCACTGATCTAATGGGAGATCACCAAGGCCAGTTGGACTGGAACTCATGGAGCATGTGATCAAACCAGACTCTCTGAATGTGGCTGACGGTGGAGGCTGACGGAGAAGCCAAGGACAATGGAGCTGAGTTTTGATCCTACTGCATAGACGGGCTTTGTGGGAGCCTAGTCTGTTTGAATGCTCACCTTCCAGGACCTGGGAGAAACAGGGAGGACCTTGGACTTACTATAGGGTAGCGAACCCTGACTTCTCCTTGGACTGGAGAGGGAGAGAGAGGGGAAGTGGGTGGAGGGGAGGAAGGTGAGAGTAGGGGAGGAGGTGGAAATTTTTAATAAATAATAAAAAAGTATTTCATGACATAGAATTAGGAAGGCATTTTTAAACATGACTCCAGTCATCCAGAAAACATAAAAGCAGTCAAATATGACACCTCAATTAATCCAAAGCTTCCATAGGACAAAGAAAACAGATATTGAGTAAAATATAGCCTACACAATTGATTAGAATCTTTGTTACCTGTATATCTGACAAAGGACTAATATCATCACTACAGAAAGAACTTAACCGAGCACCAACTAAACCACCAACCAGAATAATGTTAATGTTCTTCTACTGTAGGAGGAATCTGGATCTTCCCAGCTGGAGTACATTTAACTACCTAGCACCATGTATGTGAACTAAGTATGACCTTAAATGAATTTTAAAGTTATTTAAGGCTCAGTTGGATGATAGGGGTATATACCTTTAATCCCAGCACTTGAGAAGCAGACGCAGGTGGATTTCTGTGAGTTTGAGGCCATCCTGGTCTATAGAACAAGATCCAGGACAGATTCCAAAGCTACACAGAGAAACTCTATCTCAAAAATCTATAAAACTAAAAAGTTACCTCGGAATCATAGTCCATGCATTGGGTATCAGATATACTCAGAAATCTCACTGCACTTGTTTTAGTGTCTGTAAATACTTCAATCAACACACATGTGCTAAATAGTCGTCAGTCAACTTTCAGTAATGTAGTTATAGCCAGTGCACCCCTCTTTGAAATGCCAGATTTTTTTCATGGTTGTTCAGAAGCATTTTGTGCAACTTAAGTATGAGGGTTAGGTTTTGAGATGGGGTACTTCAAACTACATGATCCACGATCCATTGTACAGTATTGGCTTATGTGTAGTAAAGTAATATTATCTAGCATAAATCAAGTAATATTTATGGTTTTGATTGAAAATAATTATAAAATTTAAGACATGAATAATTATTTTTGTGTCATCAATATATAATGTTTCAAGAGTTGCTTTTATTAGGTATTTTGTCTATACATTAATTTAAACAAATGAATGTTAATTTCTTTAGACTGTTACATTTGTATTTAACAAAAGAGACAAAAATGATGAATGACTACAGATATTTAAACATTCAACAAAACAGTGTTTTTTTAAAAAATCTTTTAAATAAAAGTTTAAGAAATATATTAAATATAAAGCAATAGTATTGATCTTATTAAATTAGTACTACAGTATAGCTGGTTGTGATAAGTTTGAAGAAATTTTCCAGGATGTAGAGATTTATGTCTAAATCACAAAAGTCCTGTATTTTGAGTAGTTCTCAATATAGAATGAAATTTAGTTATTTGAAGAAAAGATGAATGAACAATAGAAACATATGATTAGAATACCAAAAAAAGTGAGATTAATTCAAACACGGTTTTGACAGTCTCAGGAAAACAGCATAATATCAGTTTACAATTTGAAAAGTCATAAATCATAAGGGATTTCCCAGAATACATACATGTCTGTTTTTGAAAATGATAATTCTATCCATATGTGGAGATATAATTCATACCCACATACAACATTTTATCTAAATAGATAGGAAAAAAGGGGAAAAGGAAAGGAAAGACAAAGACATTATAATTGGTTTCTAGGGGACACTGAATATAGTTTGTCAGGTTGTTGAACATTTTTATCTAAGTAATACTGAGTTAGAGAAAGTTATTAGGAAAAGAGTTTTGAAATAGCAACCACCTTGGTTTACATTATTACATTTACTGTAGAAATTGTAAATTAACCTTAGATATTTGTCCATATTTTTGTCAAATGCTCTCTTGAGAGATAGTTACAAACAGTGTTTAAAGGGTATATTCAACCATTCTTTTGTTTAACCAAATTTTGTTCATAATTCTGAAAACAATTTAGAATTCCACAAGGTAAAATATGATTACATTGTTCTGAATTCCTTTTGTACATGCCTCTTCCCAAATAAGTGACATTTTGGAGTCATATTTGACATTTTAAACCCAGGTTACTATTTAAAAATGCAAAATAAATACCTTTATAAAATATTCTATTATTTAAGTAGATTATTGAGGACACTAACATTTTACTTTTCCATATGAAAATTTTTTTAAAGATTTTGAGATAGTTATTATTTATTATATTCATTGTCTAAATATTACTGAGTTATCAGTTATTATTTATAACTATATTATATCTAGTGAATCTACTGAACTTTATGCAGAAATATTTCCTAATGGAATTAGGTTAAATTAATAGGAGTGGAAAAACAGATACTTAATAACATAGCAGTTCCCATTACTGTTAATGTCTGTGTAGGAGTTAAACTAAGGCAAAGAGATAGAAGTGGAGGGAGAGAGAGAAAGAAAAAGGGGGAGAAATATATTCTATTTTTGTTTACATTTACCAATATATTTATTCATTATTTATGTATGCATTTATTTAATTTGTGTGTGGGAGGGTCTTCATTGTGGTACATCAATGAAGGTCAGAGGACAACCTCTGAAGATGGTTTCTCTTCTTCCACTTTGTGGTTCCTGGTAATCAAACTCGTTCTCCAGACTGATTGACAACAATTATTATCCACTTAACCATCTCTTTAGCCCTTATTCTTTAAGAAAAAATATAGAAAAAGATTGTGGCCAAAAAAATAAGCAAAACTTTACATATTAGGATAAATAATATTTTTGAGTTCTGAAAATTTTGAGTGTTCAGTATCTTAATGGTAGGTTTCTATAAATTCAAAAATAATTAATTTATTACTCTAATATAGAAGAATGGGGCTATTGTTACAATCTAGTCAAAGCAAAGTTGAAATCAAATCCTTAAGAGACTTAATATTTTAAGACATACGTTAGTAGTAGTAGTAGTAGTATTTGGTAGTAATCACTAATAGTAACAAATTTCCTGTTGAATTTGAATTAGATGATAACCTGGATATTAAGCATAAAAGAACTAATAACAAGAACTCTAAATAAAAGCTATCGGCATATGCAAAACTCAGGAATTTTACGTACATACATACATGCATACCCACACACTTACATACATACATGCATACCCACACATAAAGTGTGTGGGTATGCATGTATGTATGTATGTATGTTTTTTGAAACAGTTTCTCTGAATAGCTCTGGTGACTGTCCTGAAACTAGCACTTTTTGACTAGACTTGCCTTAACTTAAAGAGATCCACCTGCCTCTGCCTCCCAAGTTCTGGGATTAAAGGCGTGCACCATTACCACCTGGCTATTTCTCTTAAGATAGTAAACAGTGCCAGGTGTGGTACCACATGTGTTTGATCCCAGGGCTGGGGGGGCAGAGACAGACTGATCGCTATGAGTTCTAGGCCAGCCTGGTTTTAGGACAGAGTTAGTTCCAGGAAAACCAGAAACCTTTGTCTCAAAAAAGAAATAAAATAAATAAATAGAGAATAAACAGTTTCATACTAAACCAAAAAGTGATGTTTTGAATGAATAGTTAAAAAGCTGAGGAGTCCATTTAATTCCAAAGTTAGTAAACAAAATTAGTGTTACTGCTAAACTAAATTTACTCTCTGGGTCACAGTGAGTACATACTAATGTATCTATAATAAATAATTAGAAACAAGAAATAAAAACCATCTAGAAAACATGAAAAATAAAGAAATTCAATGTTCCCAGAAAAAGATATTCCCATCATCATCAAAAACCTATTTATTGGGAAGTTACAGAAGATAACAATTACATAGCAAAGTTAAAACCCAACAGAAGTGCTAAAAACATAACATACCTTTTCAGTGAGATTGCTCAAAAATCTCATTGTATGAATGTGCTAGAAACACAAGAAAAACATCCCATAGTCCTCTTCTCATATGTTCAAACCATGTGATACCAACAGAGCAGAGTGATCACCTTGTCATTTTGAAATGGATGAGACTCCTGATTCCTCAGAAGAAACACAGGACAAGGCTGAGGGACATCTTGATGACATCACACACTGTGACTTCTTCTTATCTATCTCGTACATACAGAAATTCTTTCTTCTGGAGGACTGTTGACGTTTCTGAACATCAGAAGCATATTTTCAAGATGAGGTGATAAAAGCTTGTAGATCAGAACTTAGCTGAAAGAATGAATATTAAAATTCTTAAGAATACTTCAAAAGCGGGATAGGAGTGTGTAAAAAATAAGAGGTAATGTATGAAGATAATGACCAGTCCTCTAATGAATTCTGAAGATGGGGGCTGGGAGATCTCCTAATCTGACTGTCGAGATGTTATTATATCAAAGCAAACTTTGTAACAAGTATCAACATAAGTGTCAGACATGATTGACAGAAAAAAGTGTACATAAAAAGCAAAACTGGTTTATCTTTCAGCAAACGATTCTGTATCCTTGAAAAGTTTAATGTTTGAATATTGTGTTTGATATTATTGTATCAAAGTTCACAGTATATTGCATATCACTCTTATGTTTCCATGTGGAGTGGAGCACACTGTTTTCTTTGTAAGATAAATGTTTTATTTTTCCTTATTCTTGCCTTAATCAAATTGTATTGAATAAATATTTTTTGATGAAATGCCTATCTGTGACAGGCACAGTGAAAAGAATTAGGAAGATTTATTTCCATCTTTTGAATGATAAAGGGAGCAATCTAGAGGCTGGTACACATGTTTACATGGAGGTACTGTGATGTAGGTTAGGCAATACCTTGGGGACCCTAAACTTTTCACGAAGTGATTTCTTTTAACTGCTCCTGTAATCTTGAGAACCCTGTTATATTCCTTTGAATAAAACAAGGGAGGTTTTGAGAGGTTCTGGGAGATGGAGGATCTTTCGGGAAAAAACGTGTAATATGCACACCATCCGGATAGACTTGGAGGGATCTTAGAATTCTTGAATTTAATATTTGTTCACACATAACTGAGAGACATATATGACATTCCTTAAGATCCCTAAGCATAGCAATGATCAATAACAGCCATAATTATTCCACGATACATAGTAGAGGAGTTTATATAGAGCAACAGGCACTGTATCTGGCAAGGCACTATGTAGCCCAGTGGAGTTATCATGATTACTTCCTATCTATTACCCAAATAACCAGGAAATCTTGATTTTCCAAATATAAGAACTGTGTCACCATGCATGATTTGGTGGAAACTTACCAGAGCAATTTAGACTCATAACAGAATATGATTTCATCAAAGTTCTCTTTTGATGGAAAATAAGTTAGATGTAAGAGAAGACATTCAGTAAGTGAACACTGTGTGTTAAACAGAAATGTCAGCATCTTAGGAAGCTATCACATCAGTGGCTCCAAGATTCTGGTTGTCATAATTGAGTTTGGGAAATTTCCTCCAGCACAAAGACTACACAGAGATACTTAGAGAGAGCAAAGCAAACCCATATCAATATCAAACCATCTGCTTTTCAAGTCAGTACATTCTCCAAGCATTTGGAGTTGTGCAATTCAATCAAACGTGAGCACATTGCTAAAGAGGGCATTTCTACCAGAAAAAGGCATGGAATGCCACTGAAACTTGTAAGAGAATGTCTTTCTTTTTTTTTTAATTTTATTTATTTATTTATTAAAGATTTCTGCCTCCTCCCCGCCACCACCTCCCATTTCCCTTTCCCTCCCTCAATCAAGTCTCAATCCCTCCTCAGCCCAAAGAGCAATCAGGGTTCCCTGCCCTGTGGGAAGTCCAAGGACCACCCACCTCCATCCAGGTCTAGTAAGGTAAGCATCCAAACTGCCTAGGCTCCCACAAAGCCAGTACGTGCAGTAGGATCAAAAACCCATTGTCATTGTTCTTGATTTCTCAGTAGTCCTCATTGTCTGCTATGTTCAGCGAGTCCAGTTTTATCCCATGCTTTTTCAGACCCAGGCCAAGAAGAAAGTTAAACATTTTTTTTTCCATTTTAAAAAGCTTTACAAAATATTCTCAAACTACAAATCTCAACTAAAAAAATCAGTATAAAATGATCATAGATTCCATAAAAATACAAGGAAAGTAATAATTTAGAAGAGCTAGGAGAACAAATATGCAGGACACACTATGAATAAGAAGACATAGAATAGCCTCCAAAGGAGTCCAGGTTCTGCAATGTAAACTACTGCTACCTCAGGAGGCTAATAATGGCACTTTTTCCAATACAGAAGAGTGCTGCTCAAGTAATGAGTCCAGAGAAAATCAATTTAACATAAAACAGGATTATCTCATAAAACAGCACAGTGCCTTGAAAATGTGATGCAGTTGGTAATGAGTAAGTTTGTTAGACACACAGCAAATACATTTCCCTACATGAATGAAGAGAAGATTAGCAGTGTAAACCAGACCATAAGAAGCAATGACCATATCCACAGGATCCAATAACTATGTGACATAAATTCCAAGTAGAAAGTACATTGTAGATCAAGAAAGCAATAGCAAAAGTAAAATTTAAAACAAGATAATGTTCTGAAAGAAAGTAAAATGTTCCACAACAAAGAGATCGATAACAACAGTGTTAAGACAATAAAAGCACCTGGGCAGTGGTGGCACATGCTTTTCATGCAGCTCTCAGAAGGCAGACAGATCTCTCTGAGTTCAAGGGCAGCCTAGTCTACAAGATCTTCTTCCAGGACAGGATCCAAAGCTACAGAGAAACCCATTTTTTAAAGAAAAAAAAATACAGTGAAAGCAAATAGAATTCATACATTATTCCTGCATATACACCACAAATACACTCTCACTTGCATTAATACTGTCACATTCACACGTACACACAACACACATAATAATACTCTCATGAGCCGGGCGGTGATGGCGCATGCCTTTAATCCCAGCACTCGGGAGGCAGAGGCAGGGGGATCTCTGGGAGTTCGAGGCCAGCCTGGTCTACAAGAGCTCGTTCCGGGACGGGCACCAAAGCTACAGAGAAACCCTGTCTCGAAAAAACCAAAAAAAAAAAAAAATACTCTCATGATGACCACACACACACAATCACACAGACACAAATATGTGCACTTATGTAACTAAAAATACCCAGACACAAAAATACACACCAAAACACAACAGACAAATAGGCACACACACACACTTGAAATTCTCACCCCTCGTGTTTAAAGAAAAACAAAGTCTCCATATGTCAAAAATGCATGTGATTACATTTTCAGTTTCTGTATTGAATATAATTGATGAATTTATTCAAACTTGTCTCTATAACACTATTTTCTTCATAAAAGAAGGAAGCCAGAAGCCAGGAAGGCTGTTTTTGTTTTTGTCAAATCGTTTTTGGTTTAAATAATTTTATATTTGCGAAATTATACAATATTTTTTACAAATTTTAAATAGATTAATAAAGGCAGACAAATATGGAGATTGAATATTTTTCATAAAAAACAAACTGATAATTAAGATTGTATACTTTATAGTTGTTCAGACTTTTTAAGTCTTTATTAGTTCAGCTAAAAAAAATGGCACACAAGCATGTCAAGAATATCCTTTAAGAGATATTAGATTTATTCCTATAAAGACAGTATATTTGACATAATTGCTGGGTTATCAGTACATAGTATTAAAAAATTCATGTTTAATAATTTTCAGATATGTACATAATTAAAATATGTGACAAGTGAATGCATTATGCTTTACATGATTAAATATATTATGCCAGGATTAATCAACCTGTAACAATCCTTAATATAATAACATGAAGCTCATCAACTAATGATGGTCTAGGGTCTAATTTGGCTCAAGACACTTATTTATTTTCCTCATGCCTAGCCTTATTCCATGGGAGGACATTACAAAACTCCTGTCGTTTGTAGTGTTCATGGGAATTTAGGTGTTTTTAGTTGAGACTTCAGTGACCAATTCACTTCACATTTCAATTTACCTCTCTTAATTAATGTAAGAAATCTCTGCCTCACGGGAGACATCTGCTTATCGCTAGCTCTGTCTGTTATTCATCTACCCAACAGAGCATTTATCTGCTCAAGTGAATAGATAATGCCAAAATTCACCAATGCTTATCTATTATTTTTATTTCTGTTAATTTTCAAGGAAAGTAATCACCCCTTACTAAATCTGGGTACTTCCAGACTTCCTATTTGGATTTTCAGATGTGTATACCTATGTGTGTTTGAGAAGAATGACATTTGTTTGTTGTTATTTCGGGATATAAGCTAGTCGGGTGGCTGGGAGCCAGGAGGGACGAAAAGCAGGCCTGCTCCTCATACTACATAAATATTATCCTAATATGTAGACATTTCCAGTATTTTTATCTATTTTTAATTTTATAGACACATGGATAGATTCATTTTGTTGTACAATGAATAATGTCATGAGCAATTTGGTTCGAGTCATTGTATTTACATGTTTTCATCATTCTTGGTACGTAATTCAACGTAGATTAGCAGTTGGTGAGGTAACCAAATATTTGTGCACTGAAGAGCTATTATGTTACTTTCAACACTGCTGTAATATTTTTGTATTCCTTTTAGAAATTTATGAGTATTTTTTATTTGATCGCATGCCAGGCATATTGGTGCTGTAAGTGTGGAATTACTAGTGTGGAGAGTGATATCTCACAGCAATTTGATGTACATTATCCCTATTATTATTGCTTTCAGTACAGTATCTACATCTTTGTCTAAGAAATATATAAATAGTGCAGATATGGGGAGAAAAAAGTGAGAAGGGGGGATGGGGAGAGCTTGGGGGAATGGGATGGTTGGGATGGAGGAAGGGTGGATATGGGAGCAGAGAAGTATATATCTTAATTAAAGGAGCCATTTTAGGGTTGGCAAGAGACTTGACTCTAGAGGTGTACCCAGGTGTCCATGGAGATGTCCCCAGCTAGATCCTTGGGCAGCTGAGGAGAGGGAGCCTGAAATGGCCCTATCCTATAGCCTTCTGATGAATATCTTGCATATCACCATAGAACCTTCATCTGGCAATGGATGGAGATAGAGACAGAGACCCACATTGGAGCACTGGACTGAGCTCCCAAGGCCCAAATGAGGAGCAGAAGGAGGGAGAACATGAGCAAGGAAGTCAGCTGGGAACAAATGAGCAAACTCCCTTATACTGCCTAGTGCTTAACAGTAGATCTCTGTATCTGTTTCCATCAGGAACTTTAGGAAGACTACCTGATGACAATTAGGATAGTCAACAATCTGATTACAAGAGCAGGCTAGTTCAGGCACCCTCTCCACTATTGCTAGAGTTCTTAACTGGTATCATCCTTGTATATTCCTGCGAGTTTCCCCAGCACCAGGTTTCTCTCCTTACCCAATTGTGGGCAATTTGTTGGCCGAAATCATTGTAAGAGGTAGACACCATGAAAAAAGCATTTCAATGACATTTCAGATATTTTTCATTGAAACAATTATTACTAGTAATTAGCTAACAAGAATTTCTAGCATCTTCCACTTCAAATTCACTACCAATTCCAGATATATTCTCAGTTAGCTTGGGAACCACTCACATGGCTTAGTTTTGTTTGTTTGTTTTCCCCAGGTTAGCCATAATAGAATAAACTACAGATTTAAAGAGTATGTGTTAGAAAGTGCATTTTGAAAATATGTTAACTATAACTCTTTTAAAGGTTTAATGGAAAATCCTAATATAAGAGTTTTAACTTCCAAAGGTACAACCTGCAATTTTCAAAGGTTACTGATGCATAGTAGTATATCTACAAAGCAGGAAGTTAAAATAACTTAACTTCCTGTAATAATATTTCTTTTAATATGTATTTGAATGAAGAACCCAGAATGTAATCTGACAAATTGAAATCCCAGAGTGGTGTTACAATTTGTTTTTCACTACCCAACATCTCATTTTGTTTCTGACTGGTAATCCTGCATAAGGAAATTTTATTTAATGATGATGCATGTAGATTGTTCAAACCCAACTCTTTCACTTATGAAATGCATCACCATATATGAAACTCGCAAGATTTCATGTGATTAACTGGACTCATGTGATACCACATTTTTAAGATAAGTCACATATGTGTAAGCAACCTTAGCTGAACATTATTATCAAGACAGTCAGTTGATTCTTTAAATTTATGATAAAAGAAGTGTTAAACTTTGATAGCTGATCTTACAACATCTGGTAACATTGTGATTTCAACACATATAATATTGATGACTGGATTACAAGTTTCATTTTTATTATTTGTGTTAGTATAAATTTACTGCGAATTTGAAGAGTAAATAGCAATTTTGTTTTTTAGAAATATCAGGAGTTATTTTTCAAAACATAAAATAGCTTCCTTTATATTTGCTTATCTATTTACTGACAAACTTAATGAATTCAATTCTATATAGAATGAATATCAAATATCACTTTTAAATCTGTTTGTGTGCCCGGTACTCTTCAAATACCCTTTAATTTCTGCATTTGCCTTATACGAATGAGGTGGTTATCATCAAGGCCCTCAAAGTATATAAGAGGAAATTGAAACAAGGCTCAATGACCAAGGAGAAAATTGCTGTACTTTAATACAGGGATTATCACCTTTGAGTGACACGGTACTACTTCTGAGAACACTCATAAGTGTTGCTCTTTCTGTGGTTACATTCCCACGTACAAACCTGATCTTCTGACCACTTAAGCCCTTAATTGTTTCTTTCTTCCAAATATTACTTATGTACATTTTATCTGTCTCGACTCTTATTTTTAATAATTTATTTTCTTTCAATCCATTATAATTAGAGAATATCAATGATACATTAATGATTTATCTTTATTATTGAGTTCTCCTTTAAAGCAATAGAGCTGATTTGACTTATGTGACATACCTATCTTTAAAAAAGAATAGGTAAATCACAAGAATATAGTGATAAGAAATTGTGAAGTTATACATTCTTCCCTCCTTCACAGGACACAGACCAACTGGTCATTTAAATATTAATAACTGAAGAATAATGGAATTTCTTTAATAATACATAGAACTGGTGGAATGGCAACAGGAGTAATAATTTCTTTTACTGAGAAGGAAATTAAATTTAACCATAGAAAAATCTTGCCTGGTAATGTTACATACTACAACACTGGGAGTACAAGAATAAATGAAAAGTTTTCTGAATGTATAAATTTAGTACATTATTCAAAAGGCCTACTTGTGGCAATGAAAGTAATAATGCCACTTAAGTTACTTTTTATTATGTGCCTAAATTGTTCTAAGTTATAGATGAAGCTCATGGGAATATTTAATGTTTGCTGAAAAGCTGTGAAACTTTTCCACAGAGATAATAATTTTCACATGATACCTCTTAGTTCTCCCGCAGTGAAGCTCTGACAATAGATGAGCTCCAGATATGTTCCATGAGAATGAAAGAAAACAGTCCTTTGATAGAATCTAACCTGTTTCCTTTTCTCATTCCCTGAACAATCAGTCCACTGAATACCTGGTAGAGTGAAGCAAAGCCAGGGATTCTTTCCCTTCCATGTGCCTATAACTAGTTTAAAATAGAGTAAGCTGAAATCTCAGGCACAGTCTCTCCATTTCAGAAACATTCCCACAGCTGTAAAAAAAGAATAGGGAAAATCTGACTTCTCTGGAATGTTGCTTGCTGCCAAATGTTGACAACTCTTATCTTTGAAATATGTTGAAAAGTTTTCGGGAGCATATTTTTAACAATTGTATATAATGGTGACTCATGTTATGATACTTAAAACATCAAAGCTTGACTATTAAGGAATTACCAATATTTGCTCTTAGGTTGGGTGGCTTCAGTCCTTCCTGGCAGGGAGATTGGTGGAGCACAGCAGCACATGTGGCCAAAGTCAGAGAGAGAGAATGTGACAGCTGGTTTATTGCTGCATTCCCCCATTTATTTCCTCTGGCTGCACATAATTAAACTGTGCCTTTCCTCCTTATTTTGTCCTCTCTGTGAAACACAGGGTTGAGTTTTAAGAGGGTCATAGATGATTTTCAAGTCAGTCTAGTTTTCAACCAAAAAAAAAACCCACAATACTAATTGCTAATTCAACTATGACCTCTAACAAAACCAAAGTGTCAATATTAGAATATCATGTCAGATGTTGTCACTGTTTTGATGATTAAAGGATATATTTATTGTGTATTTCCAAAAGCTGGATATCAATTGATTAACAACTGGCATAGAGTTGAGATATATATCTACATTATCTTCATTATCCCTCCATGATTTTGTTTAATATATCATCTATATATCTCTAGCTATATATTTATAGAACTATATCTAGAACCACATATAAATAAATTAGTGCAAAGTTTTCTGAAAGTATACAATTTAGTACATTATTCAAAATGCCTACTAGTGACAATGATAGTGATAATACAACTTAAGTCCCTTTAAACATGTGTTTATATCACTCACAGAAATATTTGATATTTGTCTAAAAACTATAAAACTTTTGTGTAGATATAATTGTTTCCATGTAAAAGACATGTTCTTACTTTCTCCTTCAGTGCACCCCAGTAATGTTTCATAAGAAGGAAAGATAGAAATTCTGTGTTCTATATAACTATACATATACATATGTAAATCTATAGATGAATATAGATATAGGTTGATAGATAGATATCAAACAGAATATAAGATAGGGTACTATACCCAAAGTAAAAACAAAATGAGAGAGATTGATGTATTCAGTGTAACCTTTGTTGTTCCTCCAAAGTGAAACCCTTTCTAGATATTCCATTTTCCATTGCATCACCATATTTATTTAGGTAAATACTGAGGAGCCATATTCTTTTATATTTACCAATATTTATATGTTTTTATATTACATGCATACATACATACACACACACAAAATTTAAAGGAAGTGAAGCCACTTAGACTGACATTACTTCTCACAAGAACAGTCTACCAAAAAAAAAAAAAAAACAAAAAAAAACAAAACACACTCCCAGACAGGAGAAACTTTCTTTCCTTTGAATGTTTGGTCATGGTAATTCAAGGAACTCTTGAAATAATACTATGGATTATTGATGTAGTCCCTGGTGGTCTCTCAGGGCATGAATGTGGCTCTCTAATTTGAAGATACGTCACCTGAAAACTTCGTTCCTGTGGTTTAGCTTCCATGGATCGATGTAATTATATTGTAAGAGGCAGTGAAGAAAAGCAATTAAATAATCCTACCCACCTGCAATACCTCTGAACCATGACAATTATCAGCCTAGAAAGATACACATAAAAGTGCCAGAAGCAAGCATTCCAATGATGGTAACAAGCAAAAGCTGTCTACTTGTCTAAGTTGGGGAGGAAATGGTTTACTTGACATACACGGCTACATCACTCTTCATCACAGAAGAAAGTCAAGACAGAAAATAAAATGGGCAAGAACTTGGAGAAAGAACCTGATGCAGAATCCATGGATGGGTGATCACTACTTGTGTTATGACTTTCTTACAGAACTCAGACACCAGACCAGATATGGTACCACTAAATCGGTTAGGCCCTCCTCCATCAATCACCAATTAAGAAAATATCCCATGGGCCTCCCTCCAGCCTTTTCGTCTTCCTCTTCTCTCTTCCACTCACAAAATCTCTTCTATTTTCATTTCCTAAGGAGAAACTCTCCTTGATACCTATTTTCTTATCTCTGGGTGTGTGAATAGTGGCATGCTTATTCTCTATTTTGCTGCTAATATCCAATTAGAGTGAATACTTACTAAGAAAATTGCCATATTTTTCTTAATGGATTTGGGTTACCTCACTCAAGATGATTTTTCTCTAGTTGCATCCATTTCCTTCCAATTTCATGCTGTCATTGATTTTGATGACTGAGTAATATTTAATTATGTAACTGTACCACATTTTCTTTATCCCTTCCTTTGTTGAGGGACACTCTAGGTTTTGGCTATTTCAAATGAAGCTCCTATGAACGAACATAGTTGAGTAAGTATTTTTGAGGTATTTTTGAGTATCCTTTGTGTACATGCCAAATAGTAGTATAGCTGGGTTTTGTGATAGATTAATTCTCAGTTTTCTGAGGAAGAGCCATATTGCAGCTTTACAAGTTTAGACTCCCATCAGCAATGGAAGAGTGCTCCCCTAGATCCACATCTTCTCTAGCATGATATATAACTTGGATTTTTGAACTTAGCCATTCTGACAGGTTTAAGATGGAATTTCAAGTCATTTTGATTTGCATTTTCTTGATGGCTAAGAATGTTGAATATTTCTTTAAGTGTTTCTTTGACATTTGAGATTCCTCTATTAAAAATCCTTTGTTTAGATCTGTACCCCCATTTTTTAATTAGATTATTTTGTTTATTGATGTTTAGTTTTTTGAGTTCTTCATTTATTTTGGAAATCAGCTCTATGTCATATATGGGGTTGGTGAAGACCATTTTTTATTATAAAGTCTGCTATTTGGTCCTATTGATTTTTTGCCTTACTTTTCAGTTTCATCGTGACCAATTTATTAAGTATTGATCTTAGTGTCTGCTCTATTGGTGTCCTTTTCATGAAGCTGCTCCCTGTGCCAATGTGTTCAAGGCTATTTCCCACTTTCTCTTCTGTCATGTTCAGTGTAAGTGGATTTATGTTGATATCTTTGATCCACTTGAATTTGAGTTTTGTGCAGGGTGATAGATATGGTTCTATTTGTATTCTTATGCATGCCAACATTGTTTACCAGCACAATTTGTTGAAAATGCTTTCTTTCTTATATTGTATGTTTTTGGCTTCTTTGTCAAAAATCAATTGTCCATATGTGTCCATCTGGGTCTTTGATTCAATTCAGTTGCTCCACCAGTCTGGTGTTGTTTTTTGTTTTTGTTTTTTTTTTTTTCTTTCTAATAACACTTGATTTTTACTAATATATGTCTGTAGCAGAGCTTGAAATCAGGGATAGTGATACCTCTAGAAGTTCTTTTATTGTACAAAATTGTTTTAGCTAGCCTGGGTTTTATTATTTTTTCATATGAAATTGGATGTTTTTCTTTCATGGTCTAAAAGAAATTTTGTTAGAATTTTGATGGAGAATGCATTGAATTTGTAGATTGCTTTTGGTAATATGGACATAATTACTATGTGAATCTTATTAATCTATGAGCATGGGCAATCTTTAAATCAGATGATTTTCTTAAGTGAGGTTCTGCTGGGGTCCACCCTCATCTTGGGTTCAAGTCCTGAGAAGGGGAAGGTGTGTTTGCACAAGGAAAGGTTCTGACCACCAGGTGGATTGCACTCAAGTGGTCATTAATAGGTCAAACCATCTTGATTTATATTTTATTATAGTTTATTTTACCAGGTTTAGATGAACAAATTTATTATTGGCTTCTGTTTTTTGATATTAAGAAATTCATCACATTTTAATAAACACATTATACTTATTATAAAATTTTCCATTGTTCCCCCTTTGTGCTGTTCTAAATACACTTTTGCACTCCCTACATAACCTTATTCTAGACATAGAGTTTAGCATTTTTGCAGGCTTAGCTAAATATCGAGCCAAACACATCCTGCTCCCTCAGCATTTGTGTCAGCTGGCAGCTACATGCAGTTACAAAGTTAAAATGGAATGGACATGGGTGTACTGCTTTAAGGACAGCAATATACAAATCCAAACAATTCTTTTATGTCAGAAATAAATGTTTTTATACATCTTTGTTTTCTCCAATAGGATCCCAGTTGTCAAATTCTCTATTAAAGGTAGACTTTGATAACACACTGTTTTCCCATCCCACTATATCAAACTTCTACCATCAATATAAGCTCCTGTATATGTTAAAGATGGATCTATCCATCCCAAATTTCACATTGCTTTTTTTTCCCCATTGGATTAAACTAGATCCTATTGTTGAGTATATATGTTTGGTATCTAGGGAACTTACTCTCAACTGGTGGCACTGTGTGTATTCCTGAGGCTTTCCCCCTGTTCTGTGTATGCTTCACTATCCTTTCCAGGACTGCAAGACGTGGCTAATGTTCCAAGTGTTGTTTTCTCATATATATCTAACTGTGTCTATTGAGTACAGAAAAGTTCCCAGGATGAGAAGTTGTCGCTAGTTATTCTAGATAAGGAATTTGAGAAGCATTTGCCTCCTGTTGAATCTTAGGGTATAATATTTGAAAAAAAGAGAAAGAAAACAAACTTTCTGGGTAAAATTGCAGCTGTTTTATGTGTGAAGAACAAAGTAAAACTAGAAATCATCCAAAGAATCAACAATATAATGAGAGAGAAAAGAAACTGCAAGTTGGATGAATTTTTCAAACTCCTCTGCTACCCATGGTCTACCAGTCCTTTGCAAGTGAGCATCCATTTCGACGGTGCTGCGTACCTGTTGGGGAAGTAGTCATATGCTGATCCAAGACAAGGTTGCCTAACTCCCAACAATGTTCTCTCATACCAGAGGACTTCAACTTCTGTCACATTGACATAAAGCTATCCAACACGTGTACTTAGCAAGTTTTTGTGTATAGTGTTTCTGAATTCATTGAGATCAATTATCTGATGGAAAGATAAAAACATTTGTCTTTAATTACAGCTCTTTTGAAAGAATCCAGGTCATCAATGCTTGCACACATGTAACTTCAGCAAACAGTGTTCACCTTCTAAAGGGAGAAACAATGTCTGAGACTGAGTTAGGTATTGCACTAAGAAATTCACGTGAAGAATATTCTTGTCTGTGGATTCTTGAAGCAATTCATCATTCATGAAGCAAGTTATCTCAAATAGGTTAGAAAATAGTGTTCTTAAAGCCTCTTAATATTACCACACTTGAAGTTCCAACATGGAATCAGATTATTATAGTGTTTCCCCAAGTAAACAATCAAAAAGTTTAATTTAGTTTTGCAATAGCTGTCAAAGGATTAAAGATTTTTTTCCAAACAGTATAAACCTCAGTGTTTCAAATACCTCAAACATCTATTCAGATACTTAAAAGTCTTTTGTTTTTCTGAATGTATTAATAATATAAAAATGTAAAATAAATCCAAGTTAGATTAGTAATATTTTATGCATATGATAATACCAGGAGCTGTTTTCAAGAAGAGAGCCTTGACAGAATTTATTAGGGCTCAATTACAGGAAAAAAAAATGACACTAACCTGTTATTCCTGTATCCTGATAACTGCCACGAGAGTATGTGTAGTTCAGTGATCTGTAGCATGGTGTGAAAGTGTTGCTGGACCCATGCTCTTCATAAATCACCAGTCAGGAAACACTAATTTCCAGCAGAAAATATCATTAAAATCTTACATTTTACTTTTACTTCATAATATATAGTAGTCCAACCACTTTCCTAGTTAATTTACTTGACTATACATGATGTTAGCATTCATTCTTGCTGGAAGAGATGAACACTGTTTTGTCAACACATAAATTACAAAAGTTTAAAAGTGAGAGGAAAAAAGTGGCTGAAGGAGGGAGAGCTGTACATGAGTTCTTTTTTCTTTTTTTGGTATTTAAAGACAATGTTTCTCTGTGTAACAGCTCTTGTGTAACAGCCTTGGCCATACATAGTTCTGCCTGTCTCTGCCCCTCGAGTGCTAAGATTTAAGGTCTGCACCACCACCACCTGGGCTGCACATGGCGTTTCATGAAGTTAATTTTACGTTATGTTGAGCTATAAATTGATTCTGAATTTTCAGAATAAACAAAAATTAATGTTTAAGTGTAGTTTTCAAAAGAGAAAATAATTCAAAAAATTTTCATAAATCAGTTGAAACATCGATAACCTTAAAAAGATAGAAAATACTTTTTGCACAAAACAGATCGCGAACAATATGTTCGAAACTGAAAAGAGAGCAAGAATAGTCTTCATATTGGGTGTCACTGCCTTAACATACCTAGACAGTATAGAGAACAGAGACCTTCGAGATCATGTGGAAGAAGAAGGGGCCCTAATTGGGACCAGGCTGAGGCCTTTTGCAAGAAAAGATCAAGGATTTTAGCACAATTAACAACTGTTTCATATCGTTTTCCCTCGGCAGCAATAAACTTGCACTCTTCTTGAATTCTCACCACAACCCGCACTGAAGGGGAAGAATGCATAGTAAGTTCTTGCACAGGAATCGCAGCTTCTGCTTTCATCTAATTGGATTATAAATCCACGCAAAGCTTTTGCAGGGCCAAACGACATTCTCTCTTATCGTTTGAGAAAAAGAAAAAGACCATGGCAACCTCTTAAGTATTAGTACTATTTTATAGGTGACCAATAATAAATATTTTATTATTGATAATATTTAATTAATTCTCTGAAAATTTTGTACAATGTAATTTAAACATATTAAGTCATCCTTCAACTCTTCTCAAATCTACGTTCTGCACTCTGACCTCCCTGCCTACTTGATTCTGAATGTTCTCCATTTTGAAATCCATTGAGTTCACTTTGCGTTTCACAACTACTCTATTGGGAGAGGGGCCTGGCATAATTTGTACTTGAAATACCAGGGGTTATACCATTAAAGCAATCTGACTCCTCCATGCCAAGAGGCAATCCCATACGAATATCTCCTCAGTTTGTCGTAGGATATTATGCAAACCTACGCTTCCCACTCTAAATTTGGATTTTCAAACTATTAATCATCTGGAAGCTTTATCACTATTGCTTAATTTTCATGGTAGAGGAAGGTGCTTTGTATAGCACCGGAGGAGAAAAGGAATCTTTATTCTCACCGAGTTGTGAACCTTGTGAGCTACCAGCAAGACTGACTTGACAAAATACCAACATTGGTAGAGTAATGGAATTATTGTTATGAGAGTAACTAACCACTTTCTGTCTTGATCTAAGGCCCACTCTGTGAGATGAACCCTCTTCATAGCATTGTTAACAGGAAGAAAACTCTAAGGATATATAGGTTGTAGGTCTTATGAGAGAGACTAACATGATTATTACATTAAATGAATGAAGTATTAAAATGGCTTGTAATGACTTCTGGTCCTGTTCACAGATGGTTGCATTTCCCAGCTCTCAACAGCTACGTTTCATATTGTAGTAGAAGGGAACCAACTGGTCAATGTGCAGAGCATCCCAGACCTAAAAAGAAGCAGTACCACATAGAGACTGGACATCTTCATGAAAAGATGGGTGCGGAGAATGTAAGAGTCTGAGGTAGTGAATACTTTAAAAGGTTTTTTTTTTTCCTGATACCACTGGGAAGTTTTACATATGAACACAGTGAGTGATTGTAACATTTTCACAAGATTTATGCAAGCTTACACTTAACAACTTTTGAAATTTAATTTGAAAGTCACCATAATTGTATAACTGGCTACTGGTAAGATAATTAATTAATTGCATATATTCCATTAGAGAACTATGCTCCAAACTTTGGTATTTTCTGCACCCTGCTCTTGGGGAGAACATATTCCCATTTTGGTGAGTCTTATTTGCATTTGAGCATCCAGAGACCTCCTCGGTAAACTGGGAAAGGGCTGCGGTGGTGGTGGGGGGGACATAAGGGATCCGGGGTTGGGTGCATTGTGGGCTGGACAGAGGAGAGATGACATAGAAATAATGAGAAATGCCTTTTTTTTCTTTTCGAGACAGGGTTTCTCCGTAGCTTTTTGGTTCCTGTCCTGGAACTAGCTCTTCTAGACCAGGCTGGCCTCGAACTCACAGAGATCTGCCTGCCTCTGCCTCCCGAAAAATGTCTTAATGGGGAAAGGCATTTTGGAGTTAGGGAGAAACATGGTCATAAGAAAACTCCCAGGAGCCGGTCGGTGGTGGCGCACGCCTTTAATCCCAGTACTCGGGAGGCAGAGGCAGGCGGATCTCTGTGAGTTCGAGACTAGCCTGGTCTACAAGAGCTAGTTCCAGGACAGGCTCCAAAACCACAGAGAAACCCTGTCTCGAAAAACAAAAAAAAACAAAACAAAAAAACAAACAAACAAACAAACAAAAAAAAAAAAAGAAAAAACAAAAAAACCAAAAAAAACAAAAACAAAAAACAAACAAACAAACAAACAAAAAAAAACTCCCAGGAATCCACAAGGATGATCCCAAATAAGACTCTAGCAATAGCGGAGATGGTGCCTAATCTTGCCATCTCCTGTAATCAAATTGTAACTGCCGCAATTGTCATCAGAGAACCTTCATTCAGTTACTGATGGAAATAGATGCAGAGATCCACAGCAAAACAATGGGCAGAGAGCTCCAGACATTCTGCTGAAGAGAGGGAGGAAGGATTTTATGGGCAAGGGGTATCAAGGTTATCACAGGGGAAGAACTCAACGGAAGCAACTAACCTGGACTCTTAGAAGCGCATGGACTACGGATCAACAGCTATGAAGCCTGCACAGCACTGACTTAGGCCCTCTGTGTTTGTGGGACTTGTATACTTGGTTTGTTTTTAAGTTTCCTACCAATGGGATCATATCGTGTACCTAAAACTTGAACTGGGGTTTGGAAAGCTATTCTCCATACTGGTTTATCTCATTTAGGCTTAATACAAAGAATGAGGTTTAACCTACCTCAACTTGATATGCCAGGCTTTATTGACTCCCCTAGGAGGCCTACCCATTTCTGAACAGACACAGAGAAGGAGTGGATGTGGTGTGTGTGTGGCAGAGGGGAGGTGGATGAGGGAACAGGAAGAGAGGAGGGAGGTGAAAGTGCAGTCAAAATGTACAATAAATGAAAATTTTAAATATTTTTTAAAAAGCTATCATTAGTAAGAATCTCCCAATCTGTGTCATTAACTTTCTAGATTGTCCTATTAGAGATTCCTAAACGTTTCAAGGAATTTCTCATGAATTCCACAGGGTTGCACTGAGGAGCTCTGTCTCTGTTCTCTCACAGTTCCCATAATAAAAATATAAAAATTTATCAGTAAACTTATGAAAATAATTAGCTCATTCAGTCAGAAAAGTAAATTTAAGTTTTTGTTTGAAAATGTGAAGAAGAAAAAAAATCAAAAATGTCTACATGACGTTTTTGAAAAGACCACTTTAAAAAAAAAAGAAGAAGCATTAGCTGGGTTTAAAATGGAAAAAAGTCATTTCGCTTTTGCCATATAGTTGGACCTAGATAACATTATAAGTGAGATCAATGTACCCAAAAGGACAAAGGCTACATAATAATGTGTACTTAAATATTCAACTCAAGAAGCAGAGCGCATTAGTGATTTCCAGGGCAAGGAGAGGGACAATACTGGATTCTTCTCGAAGTGCTTGGATTTTTATCAGGAACAGATGGCATAGGCACACAGGGCCAAGGTAGGGCCTTGTCCCTATCCTGAGCCATCATTTGTATTGTACATTAAAAACTTTCTATGATGGCAGAACTCATATCTCTATAAGAAAAAATGTTATTATTGGTAACAATAAATGAAGAATATTAAAGAAAAAATCTGGAGTTGGTAAATCACTATGTGGCATGGATTATGCTGATGGTTCTGTGGTGTGTGCCTATTTACAAGTACATAAAGTTGTACTCTTTAAGTATGTAAAGATTTGTATGATGCTTATATTTCAATAAAATCTTTCTCAAAATATACATAGAAAGCCATAAACATATATAAGTAAATTTCTACTTAAAGAAATAATGGCTGATAAAAATTCAGGTATTTATTATGAAATTTATTTTGGCTCATCAGCTATGTTGTATGTATTTATAATAAGAAATAAGGCACTATGTATTATGTTAAGTGTCTTGGAAGCAGAAATATTCATCCAAAAACAACTTCAACTGAAGATGATCAGAGATTATAGTTTTGTCAAGGGTCAGGTTTATTAGTAAGAAAAAGGATAGGTACCATCACAGAAAAAACAATATGATTACAGGAAACATCATGAAGAGATGAGTTGAGAACCATGACCTTCAGTTTGATATATACAAGGGAGAAATGTGATATTTTTATTTTCCAATTAATATAAGTTGGAAAAGCTAAATTAACACTTTATATATATGTATATATTTAACTTAGCTATGTATATATATATATGTATATATAGGCATAGATAGATTTTCATGTATCAAGTATAAGATGCCTAAGTATATTATTATTTTTATACTCCCAACTAAATATATTGTTTGTGGGTTTGTGTGTTGGAGGGGAAACGGGGGAGATAAGAAGCTTTTGAAAATTACCTGAAGATGCCAAAAAAGCTCCATCTTTATGTTCATAGGAAAATTGACGGTGGTTATGTCAGAATAAAATAACTTTTGGACGGAGGAAATTATAATTATGTGCAATAATGTTGTCCAGTTAGAGGAAAATTGGCCAAACATACAGGCTCAGATCATCAGAGTCTCTGCATCCCTGCCTCTTCAGAGGTAAGCACATTATTTTTTTAAAGTACAGGACAAACACTTCCGGCAGAGAGTCTCATTAACTGGCATGGAGTAAGGTCAACACAAAATCTGACCTTTTTGCATGGAAGTAGATCTGAGGCAGGTGGAAATATATTCAGCTGTTGCTGTCTTTTCTTTTCTTTTTTTTTTCCTTAGTGCTAAACTGTCACAATTTGAGATTGTATGTTCTGAATTTCAACATTTTGGAGACTATTAATGACAGGTTTTTATATATATTCAGATGAACAGTACAGAGTAGATTTTGTATAATTTGCAATGGATAAATCTAAAGAAAGTTGGGAATATGTACATCACCCAAAAAGAGAGCTTGTGTTTTCTTAGAAAGTGAGATTAATTTATACATATTAGCATAAATTACAATTTCAAGTGGAACAACAAGAGTGATTTGATTTCACACAAGGTAAATTAACCACATATTAATGTATATAAGAATTGTCAGAGCAGTTAGGATAAAGAAGTATGATTTCTATAGTCACATAGATCATATAGACCAACTTCAAATGTATTACTACTATCTTTCTCTGCACACAACCAAGAGCTAACATAGATTATTTTCTAGAGATACAATTATATCTTATAATTTTCTTAGCTACAATTATAGCTAAGGCATATTCAGTTCCCACAGATATTATAAAAATATTTTGTTGATTGTTATCTCAGTTCTACCTATATATTGGTTTAATTTAATAATTCAAGACATGGGATAATGCACATTGATAAATCCACATTTTCTAATCCTAGAAAGTGAACACAGTTTTAATTTTTTTTCTTCCTCTGGCTGATGATTAAACAATCTTTTGGATATCATGGGGTGTCCACCAGAGAAGACTATATGGACATGTGTTTAAGCCAATAGATAGTCTTAGAAATTCAGCCACTACATTTGGGTGTTTGGAAACACAATGAACACAATGTAGCTCAGAGCCTTTCTCAGAGTAAGTTTTAAGTGAGAGAGAGAGAGAGAGAGAAGAAAGGAAGTAATATCATGATTTTGCATATTTCACTTAACAACAATAGATAGAAAAGCTGAAATTATACAAGCAACAAGAACATTTAGCCGAAAGTGGGACTATAGATGCCAAAAATCACATCTAAGAACTAGTCCCTAGTGCATTAAGGGACTTTCCCAGAGCTATGGGCTTTGATGGAGTAAGTCTTTCTTTTTCCTTCTGGAAGGTGTTGCTTCCTATGTGCTAGTTTTCAATGCCTAAATGTAACTTCCATCATGGTGTCAGCTGTGCTAAGATCTGAAGACCTTCTAAGGTCTATGTCTATTATTAAGTGGCTCTTAGTAAGAGCATAAATCACTGTCTTAAATTAAAGAATAGATGAAAATTCTTTTATTACCTAGGATATCGTAGGGTTTTTAAGGAGTCTCAAACTTGTTTATCCTTTTTAATTTTGTTTCTTTGAGATATTTGCATATGTACACCACACAAACAGGTCTCTATCCCCAATCTAATCTTGTTGATCCACAAGAACACGCAGTCTAATGATAATAGTTGTATATCAGACAGGCAAACCGATACTGGTTAAATCATCTATGGCACTTGCCGCCAAAACAGCTAGAGAATTGGAATTTCATTATGATCTGGTTTTCAGGCCAACTGATACAAGTTACTAAGAAACATCCCCCCCCACACACACACACACTAGACCAGCTCAGCTGCCACCTAGACAGCACACATCCTGAGCCTTTGGTTGGCTTAACCTAACATCCGCCTCATCTATGATATGATGAAGTTTGCGAGGAGACTGGTCCTAAGGAATGATAACCACAGGATCTCCAAGTCTCAGAAAAACAGAAGGATATCTGAGAGAAGTTGCAGTGAGGTTTCGGAGATGATGGTGTGGCAGAGGCCTTGAACCAGACCAATGATTCATTGCAATGACCACTTTGAGTATGGAGCTGATTGGAAATATTTGCAGATGATATGATAGCATATATAAAAGGCCCTAAAATTTCCACAGGTCAACTCCTCCATTGATAAACCCTCTCAACAAAGTATCTGGATGCAAAGTTAACTCACAAAATCAGTAGCCTTGTTATATATAAATGACAAATGTAAAGAGAAAATAATGACAAGTAACACCATTCACAAATAGCCTCAAATAATATAAAATACCTTAGTATAACTTGAACCATGTAAGTGAAAGACTTGTATGATACAAACTTCAGGACATTGAAGAAATAAATTGGAGAAGGTAGCAGAAGATAGATCTTCCATGTGCATGGATTGGTCAGATTAATATAGCCAAATAGCCATCCTACAAAAGGAATCTACAGAGTTAATGCAATCCTCTTTATAATTCCAACTCAGTTTATCCCAAAACATAAAAGCATAGTTTTCAGCTTCTCATGGAAACACATAAACATAGTAGTATAGCTAAAACAGTCTTGAATTAGAACAATCACTCTTAGAGGTCTCACAATTTCTGATTCAAGTTGTGCTACAGAGTTATAATAATAAACATACAAACAAATAAACAAAATAGTAGTAAACAAACAAAAATAAAATTCAATACCCAAACATAAATCCTCACACCTATGAGCACCCGATTTTAAACAAAGAAGCCAGAAATACAAATTTCAAAAAAGTGGTAATAATCAAAGTGAGTGGCTATTATTTAGAAAATTCAAATAGACCCACACTAATTGCCCTGGACAATACAAACTCTAAATAGATCGAAGACTTCCATATAAGGTCAGGTACATTTGAAAATGAAGGAAAGAAAGTGAGAGATAACCTTGTACTCACTGGCACAAATTCTCTATTTCCATCTGTTGACAGAGGAGCCTCTGCCCCCAAACCAGGATCTGTGAATATGCGACTTTTTTGTCTGTTCTCTTTCAATTGAATTTTAATACAAAATCTCAAACTGTAGGTTGGGAGCATAGCTCAGCTCATAGAGTGCTTGTCTAGCATATGTAACCCTTGGATATGACCACTAGAACTCCCCATAAACTGGGTGAGGTGTACATGTATGTAATCCCAATACATAGGAGGTAGAGTCAGAAAGATTAAAAAAAAAACCCTATCTTTTATTTCACATACCACTGCTCTCAAATTTAATGGCTCGCACTTTTCTTTTTTCCTTTTTGGCAGTATAAGGAAATTAGCTCTGTTTCCTGGCAATTAGTTAGAAGGCCTTCATTTTCACTCTGTTGAAGACTGAAGGACAAATCAGTGATAATAGAATCCAGCACTTGGGTAGTCAGCTAAGATTCTTGTCTAGGAGTCATTTATCATGGAAATGGTTCCTGCTCTTTCAAAATAATGCAAATTTGAAAACAGCTTTCTGCATGATTGAAGCCTTTGTCAATAGCCTACCACAGCATAAGACAAACGTTAACTTTATTCTGAAGTGATATATTACTTTGGGCATGGTATAATTAGCTGAATGTATGTATTTGTATATATTCCAAATCTTCTTCTTTTCCCCATTTACATCTCATATGCATCTTATATTCACACTCTTGAAAGCTTAGTAGACTGAAAAAAATCATTAATTTCTTTTTCTGTGAAAAAGAAACAGAAAATATCTAAAAAGTTTATAAGTTTTGGTTTCTTTCAACCTACAATTTCATCAATGTCTTAAGAAAGTATTAGCATTCTAGCACAGTGTCTACAGTAAATATATTTATTAACCAAATTCAGAAACACACATCTCTGTTTCAGTCCCTGTTTACTGAGTACTGCTTACTCTCCTGCTGGGACAATTGTCAGCTTTATACTTTGAGGCTCTCCTGTCTAGGACCACACCTCTGAGAAGGTATTTTTCTGTCCGTGTCAGTGCAGAGCAAACCTTTAGAATTGACTTCCCATCAGGAATCTCCTCAGCTGTCACAAACATTTCACTCAAGGGGATGAAATACAGAACAGCAGAACATCCTCACTGAGCTCCACTGTGGATCTAACAACCCCCACTTAACAATGGTCAATGAGACTTTTGTTATTCCACAGTTCCTTATGAGAATGCTACGGACACACCACTTCTTTCAAGTATTCACCCAAACAGTTAAAGCATTCACAGATATTAAAAGAAGTTAATCTATTTTCCATAAACTGGTAGGTTGAGTTAATTATTGCCCTTCATATATTGCTTGGGAACACGTGATATTTGTTCAGCGAATTTAGTGAATAGGCCAATTTCTTCCCCATTGATTGGGCATCTATTACATTCAAGGTATCTTTCCTAGTGTTGCTGATACGGATATTAGTGATATGATAAAGGTGTAGGATTTATGTTTTTGCTCTAAGTTCACAATGGAATATTTTAGAATGTAGAAATGAAACAAGCAGTACTTATACTGTCGTGACTTTACCTGCTATGGACGTTATTTAAAATGTGAGGGAGTGATGCGATCTATAAAATGGAGCAAATTTTTAATATGAACAGAGGGTCTTTGTGTATTTGCTGTGATTCATGGAGAAAACCAAAGAAGGGAAGAAAAACAACTATGGTCTGTAGCGAAACATCAGTGAGATGCTTTGATGTTTTTGCATTTGGATGATAACTGACTTCAGGCCATGCTGAGAAGGTAAGGTGGAGAGGTGGAAAGCCTTAGGCAGGAGAGTGATGCAGAAGTTTTCAGAAATTCATTAATTGCCTTATCTGCCCACATCCTAGCATATAATTTACTCCACAGCAAAACACAGCTGATCCCTCAGTTTAACTGCTGAGCCTCAGCAAGTGCCGCTTGCCTTGGCTCCCGCAGCAAAGAGCGATAAGCAGTGAGGCTGAGTACTGTGGGCATCTTAATATTCTGTTCACCTCTTTCACCCTTTGCCTCGGGGCAGCTCACAGACTTTGCACAACCCAAACTTTAGCAGAATTTGGAAGAATTCACCTCCGGGAAATTAAAACTGCAGATCTAGTCAAGGGACCTATGATTACAAATAACTCACACTCTTCTGTTATTTGGTAATCGTTAGCTACAGTGGTGCAGCAGTACAGATTGGATCGGCACGGTTTTCTGGTAGCCATGCACACGGCAGTAAGTTTATTTTAAGTGTGTCACCTCTTTAGCCTAAGTCAAGCTCAATGTGACACAAATAGATTTGCAACATGAATATGGCATGTTTTTATTATTTCCTTCCTTCTACCCTCCCTCTCTTTCCTTCATTTTCTTCTTTTCCACCTACATTTTTATTTCCTTCTTTCCTTTTCTCCCCATAGATTGGATCTCATTATTTTTCCCATGCTGGGCTTGAACTTGGAATGCCGTGCTATGCTTCAGTCTTTCAAGGAGCTAATATTACAGGTGTGCATCACTTACCCATTTGAGGGCATAGTTCTAAAAGATGGCATCCAATGTTTACATAACTATCTTCCAAGCATGAGTGTGCTTGCACACACACACACACACACACAATCACATTGGCGGATTTTTCTTCATCTATGTTAAAGTAAAGTAGATAGACCATTCTCAGAATGTATTTCTCTAGGTTCGGGACTCTTGACTTCTAGTAACTCTCAGTGGAGACCATACCAGGGGACAATAGAGCAAACTGGCTCGCTCAGGGCTATTTTGCACCTTATCTTTTTGTTTTGCTGTTTACACCCACAGAGTGCACCTAAGAATTGATGTCCCCCGAGATCCCCAGATCATTGTGTGTGTGTGTGTGTGTGTGTGTGTGTGTGTGGGTTCTGGAGGGGAAACAGACTTATGTCCTATTTTTCCCTCTGTACCACAGTTCCTTCCTAGACCTCATAAGGTTTGGTCATAAATCCTTTCCTATGAAACAGATTAAAAACAAATTTCTGTTTTTGAATCTTGTTCTCAGAAAGCCTAAAGTATGTCACATATACAGGATTCTAAAACTAATCCTTGGTGGAGTGAGGAAAAAGCAAATACAAGTTCAACCTTTTGTCCATCTTGCTCTATTTATCATATTCATAATTTCTTTTGAGGAAACGGAGCAAAGATCTGGAAAGCGACAGGTTTCTTGAAGACGGGTCATAAACATGTTAAATAGATTGTAGCTTCCTAACTATTCTTTTGACTCAGTTATTGAATGATGCATGAATTTACATCAATTAAAGATAAAATAATAAATCATATATGCAATTTCATTCACAACATTTACTTTCATTATTTGTAATGCAACTAATTTGCAAATTATAACATCTTGCAGAGTTGTAGACACTTGAAAGTACACATGACTTTCCCTACCTCAAAGCAATGACAGGCTCTTCAGTTTTCTGATCTCTAGGACCTCAGAAGACCCTTAAGAGTGTAACATAGGACTGCGCATACTTGCCTTCTCAAAATCTCTTACCCTTGTGTGATTTGGATAAAGTGAAGATGACATACTGTGACACTTCGTCTTTTCAAGACAATCACTAATGCCCTGCATTTTTCCTCTTTTACTATTCAGTGAGGATTAGGTCATAGTTTTTCATCACCCTACTTGGCCACTTTTCCCCAAACTTCTCTTTCTAAATTTCCTGTCGGAACTACTCTTCAAAAGAGCACATGTATATAATAGCTAAGAGTATGAACTTGAAAATCAGTCATCCTCATTTACATTCCTCTTATACCACTTGCAAAATTAAAATTAGCATAAATTTTCTGTGAATTCTAAGCGCCCATATGTTCATTTATGTAGTAAAAATCGTGATTTGACCTAGTAGCCGAGTCTGACATAAAGATTCAACAATGAGACCTTCTAAAACCTTAAGTTTAATATTTAACATAGAATCACTATTTAAACAATGAGCTACATGAGAAATGATTATATTATTTCTTTACATTTTCATTATATGATACCATTTCCTCTTCCAAGGTAATATATAAAACTTCATAGAATAACTTTTGTTAATTTAAGCCCCTTAAAACACTGGTTTTAAAAAACTGCATCTCCTCCAGTTTTTCCTTCATGCCTTCAGACGTATTATTAGTTTTCTCACATTTCTTGTGTATAACACCCCTGACAAACGAATCCATATCCAAATTGTTATGTAGTCATGAATGTTCGATGCTCTATCTGTTAGAAACAAGCTATACAACATAACTTTAGAGATTAAATGTCATTTCACATTGGTCAAATATTTAATGAGTCATCCTTTCATAAAGATTAAAATATTACTCAAATATGTTGATACAAATATTTTTCACAGTCAAATCATAGCAGGGCAAGCTGTCAGTCTGGGTGATCATCATTGATACAACAGAAAACTCAGTGATTGAGAATGTAAATTGATTCTTAAAAAACTCCAGTGAATCTTATGCTTTTAGTGTTTTCAGCATGCACTAAGTAGTGCTCTGGTGACCTCCGAGATTCTCTCCACAATTTATTTGCAAACTCCTAGTGTTCATTTTCAGAAATGTCTGGTCATTATATAGGGTTCAGAGTATTACTTATAAAACCCAGGGATACAAAGCAGTTTCATTTGAATTCATTGAATTTTGATTTTTTTCAATATGATGCCTTTGTCTACGACAAATTACAGTCAGATAAATATTCTGTTTATGTGAGTGAAGCAGAAACTGTTTTGTATATATGTTTATTAGTGGTAGCCATCACATTTGGTGCATTAATTCACGTTAAACATCAGAATCGAGGAAGTCTAACATTTTATGCAGAGTCACAAATACCTCTGCATGTGATTTGTGATTCTGTAATCTCTTCCACTAGAACTAGCTAATGACACCATTGTACATGCAGCACTTCAGTGACCTGAGTAGATAACTTATATTTTAAAATTTGATGCTACATCAATGTCAAATTATATTGCTTCTATCTAAATTTATATTCATCCAGATAAATACTTATTGAAAAGTTTAGCACCAGTGAGCTAGATCAGTGTACAATGACACATGCTGAAAAGTCTGAGAGCCTGAGTATGAACTCTAGGACCTATGGTAGAAGGATTGATTGATTGTTGCATATTTTAGATACAAACACACACACATGCACACACACAAACACATATGAGGTTAACAAATAAATACATGCAATTTAAAACTTTTCTGGTCATTTATTCACAAGCTGACACTGATAATCATTATTTTAAAGCATGATATCTTTGGAAAAAGAAAGGAACACCAAAGTAAAATAACTAATAATAAATAAATGAGTAATGATATGTAATTAATGATAAATAACTAATAAAAATTAATTTCATTGGCTAGTTACCCTCTCTTCATGATACTAGTACTCTAAAATAGGCAAAATCAATATGTTTAATGAATTCACCCAATTTGCTGAGGATGCATCAAAATTGTAGTGACTTATGCTTTCAGTGTTATCAATCTTATTTATCAAATAGACTACAGGGAGAGAGAGAGAGAGAGAGAGAGAGAGAGAGAGAGAGAGAGAGAGCACATACCTTATAGACACATGCAAGTTGTATAAATAAGTTAGAGTAACATAAAGAAAAAGATATAAGAAAATAAATATAAAGAGCAGAGCATTTTAATGGAGGAATGTGTTCTGGGCTTATTACTCCCCTCATGGTTTTTATATGTTATCCATGAGTATTTCCCCAGGCTCTCTCACAATCATCATGATGAATGCATACCACAAGCTGCATTCTGTCATGAAGCCCAAATTTTGAGACACATTTCCTGAACAATTGTAAACAAATGTGAATTCATCTCAGACAGGAAACTGGCAACATACTAATGTGACAATTCCACCAAAGTTCAAAAGCTATCGGAGAACCATTACTTGCAAAAGTATGGGTGACGTCTTCCTTTTAAAGTATTGAATGACTCATGGCAGCTGTGTCCCTAAAGGCCCCCAGCCCTGATGACATCTCATGAGAGCTAGAACACTGGAGCTCTCTGCATGACTATCAGAGAGCTGGACTGCTTGGAGAAACTTCTCTCCTTAGTTATCCTTACTGTTTATGTAACTTTAGAAAGTAAGGGACATTATAAATCCGGTATATTTCAGGACATTCCTGAGAGCTGTGAGTTGGTTACTTAGAACACTTTTAGAGCTTCTTGAGACTCAAGAAATGTTGTTATAAGATGAAAAACTTCAGTTTGAAGACTATGGCTACAAACATGGGATTTCCAAAAGGTGGAAACAATATCCTTCTCATTAATTTTCCTCTGGAGGCTTGTTGATAATAGACTGAAAATAGACAGAAATACAGGTCTCAATACTTGAGTGTAGTGAAATATAAATCAAGGTTAAATAGGAATTAACAAACTACAGAAAGTAATGGGAACAAAGCATAGAAATCTATAATTGATAAAAAATGTGCTTTAGCCTACAAATTATAAGAACAGTTTATAAAAATTCAGAAAATGTGATATTTTTATTCAGGGACTAGAACAAAACAAAATTTGGCATGTAGAAGTAAAATGTAGCACATAATTAAACTTCTTTTAATCCAGTGTAGGGAAGGGATTATAGTATTCATTTCTTTCAGGTCATTCACTTTCTTTTTTGAGACAGGGTCTCTCATTGGAAATCAAGCTTGCTAATTCATCAAGACTTACTAACTGATATTTCTCAGTAGTCTCCCTGTCTTTGCTAGTGTTAGGAGAGTTGGTACATGCCCATAGCCTGTCTATTCACATAAGTGCTGTGTCCAAACCCAGGTTTCCACGATTGCATGACAGTCACTCAGCTGACTGACCTGTCTTCACAGCCCCACAAAAATAGTTGGATAAGAATTTCTATGGTTTTTTAAATATAGTTTAAGAGAATTTAAAAATAAAAACATGTGCAACATCAAAAATATATTTTGTTTATCCCTGAGGTCTTTGGTAACAAAAAGGCAATACAGTTATGATTCAGATTTGACAGGTTTTCTTTTAACTTGAAAATAATGATGCACAGAATATGCTTAGATAACTTTCTGTTTGTGCCTTAAGCACTGTCTGATCACCCTTTGATTTCAGTGTCTCCAGTGAACGCTTCTTAGAAAACCATTTTATAGTTTAATTAATTAACCTAATTCATCTTGATAAAAATCCTGAATGTGAGATATTGGACATATTTTGGAACTCTTAATGTTACTGTGATCCTTAAAAGATGTAATAAATACCACAATTCATTCTATGAAAATTATTTTATCTAGGAAGACATGAAAAGACTTACTAGATTGTTTCAGTCTTAATTATATTTGTAAGGTAAATATAATAACTCTATTTGAACTATAAAGAAACTTTCAAAGCACAAACAAGATTTCCTTTATTGTTCTGTTTAATCTTTTATTTAGATTTATCTCATCTGTTACTCATAGTATAGGTACTCTTGAGAAAATAGTGATATATGTGGGAGAAATACTTCTTAACAAACACAGAGGCAACAGTTCTAATTTCAAATGCACTTTAAAATGGAAGCGGATAAGTCAACAGATAATGCCTGGAGGAAAATGTAAAAATCACATTAATGCATTTCAAATTTTGATAGAAAAATAAAGTGCCCAAAGCCTGATTTATTCATCATCATAGCATTTCAACATCGTTATCAAGCAGTATATAGTTAACAGTGCTGTTTTTAAAGGAATTATGTTTATTATTTTGTTTTGTTTTTTTTTATTTTGTTGGTACCCTTCTAAAAGATGTTAGACTACATATCATCTAGGTCATCTCATTTAATGAGCATTAGTAATTGGGAATGAAAAAGAGAATGTGTGAAAGGGAGAAAGAATTTCACTTGAAAAACAACACACACTCGATTAGAAGTGCTGAAATGGATAAAATGGTCGGACGAAAAAGAAATGTTCTTAACAGATGATGCCATATCAGGATTAGAGACTTAGTTTTCAAATATACTGAGTATGAATCATGAAAATCCAGTTTACAATCCCGAAGAAGAATGAACAAATGGAGAGGAATAGAAACCTGTTAGTCAAGGATGACACTACAAAGTGTGTGACCATTGGTTTTGAAATATATTACTTTAGTGTTCAGGAGGTCTTGAAAGATAATTCAGTGAGTACAGGCATCTGCTCTGTGGATCTGAGTTCAATCCTAGAATCTGCACGGTTGAAGAAGGGAACTAATGCTCATGTGTTTTCCTCTGATCTCCACATGTATTACGTGGCACATGCAGGCTCCATGGCCACCCTATTTATAAATTAAGAAATGTAAAAAGTAGTTTGCAGTATTTTCTTTTCTAAAATTGCATTAAAATTTGAAACAAAACACTTTGCTACAAAGCTAAAATGTAATGCATAAATTAGAACATGCACAGAGGGGGGAAGAGAAAGATATTTAACAAAAATCATAAATTCAATTTGCTAAGCAAAAGGTTAATTAGTGAGTATAAGAAATATAAATTAATAATGGGTAGAAAATTAAATCTCTGATGGAAAGATCTATAAATGATTAATAATTGCAATTTGAAGGTTTCTATTACTGAGGGAAATCTGTCCATATCATTCAGTGATATATCATTTTGGACATTATTTAAAAATATATGGATATATTTTTCAAGACTGTCCTTGAAATATAAGATTGGCCTCTTATTTGCCCTCCTTTGTTATTGTCAAATGTTATAAGCAAATTAAAGTTGCACTATGAGGTTTGAGAATAACAAAGTAGAACAAACATTATATTGGCTGATAAGAATTGACTTTTGAATATATATGTGTTCTTTTTGAACTTGCATATTTTGCCTTAGTAAAATAATTACTCAAAATTATCAGTTTTTAATTTGTCTATCTGTGTTATAAATTTTCTTTCTATCTTCTGACATAGTTTTTTTTTTGGATAAATTACTCAACTACTTGTGCACATCTTGATTTTTTTTTATTTTCTCAGTACTGTCTTTTGAAAAAGATTTTAATTTTGATAATATTGAATTCATTAATTTTTGTCTTGTTTCTTTATATTTTATATTGTATTTAAGAAATATTTATTTAAGAAATATCAATCAGATTTATTATCAATTAGGAAAATAGGATTTTTTTAGCATTTTATTGAGTTAGCAGTCACACTTAGGATATGCTATTATATGACTTATTTTTCTTTATAGTGAATTAGATTACATTTATTCTTCCAATGATATAAAATTATCTAGAGATTACTTCTTCAAAATGCTGCTCTTTCCCAGTATGTATTTTGGAAATATGTTGATGATCAGTATATTATAAGTGCTAGTTTTTTGTTTTTTATTATTAATTAAATTCATTCGTTTCTTTCACAAACATCCCTTCCCTCCTTGCCTCACATTCTCCCCTCCTGCAGTCCATTCCTCTTCTGCTTCCATTAAACACCGGGCAGGCCTCCCATGGATACCAACAAAGCATAGCATACCAAGTTGAGGTAGGACCAAGCTCCTCCCCCTGTACTAAGCTGGGCATGGCAGCCCAGTGTGCAGAAAACTTCCTAGAAGCCAGCTAAAGCATTAACGACAGGCCCTGTTTCCACCACAGACAACTGCCCCACATATGTAGAGGGCCTAGGTCAGTCCAATGCAGGATTTCCAGCTGTAGTTCAGAGTCCGTGAGCAAACAAGAACCCAGATTGGTTATTTGTGAGGATTCACCCGTCATGACCTTGACATCCCTGGTTCTTAAAATTCTTCTTCCCTCTCTTCAACAAGATTCCTAGCTGGGCAGTGGTGGCACAGGCCTTTAATCCCAGTACTCAGGAGGCAGAGGCAGGCAGATCTCTGTGAGTTCAAGGCCAGCCTTGTCTACAAGATCTAGATCCGCGACAGGCTCCAAAGCTATAGAGAAACCTGGTGTCAAAAATCAAAAACAGAATAACAATAACAAAAACAAAAACACGATTCCTGGAGTTTGGTCCAGTGCCTGCTGTTGATCTTTGTATCTGTTTTTATCAGTCACTGGATGAAGGCTCTCCTATCACAACGAGGTTAGTCACCAGTCTGACTACAGAAGGCCTTTTCAGGTACCCTCGTCACTGATGCTAGGAGTCTTAGCTGTGTTCATCCTTATAAATTCAGGGGAGTTTCCTTGGTACCAGTTTCTACCTCACCCCAAAACAAACCCCCATCAAGATTTCTCTTTAATTACTCTTCTTTCCCCCAAACCCTTACCCAATCCCTCATGTTCCCATCCCAGTTGGGCCCCAGTCTACCCAGAAGATCTCTTCTATTTCTCCTTCTTAGGAAAATCCATGTGTCCCTGTACCACTTTGGGCCCTCCATATTAACCTAGAAATAAGATTTGATCCTTTCAGTATGTTAAACACATGGAGTGTAATTGGTTTAAGTATTTTTCTAATATTCTACCATTTGGTTGGGCATTATCCTAAATTACCAAAATGTATATGATTTTGATAATATATGAAAATGACTTCATACTTAGCCAATGATTGGCCAAAGGTCATACTGAGAATTAGAGTCTTGAGATTTGACTTTTTGATTAAATAATACTGAAGATGGTTTCAATTGAGGAGAAGAAAAATTCTGTCTAGTGTTCAGCTATGACGTACATTCACTGTTGTCTGTGCTGACCTCTGAAAAGAGGCAGTCTTAGCCATTTGACTTGCAGAAAATGCTATTAGAAGTGGACTTTGATTTTAGGAGAACTGTCTTTGTCTGAATCCATTTCTGACTTTCATAGTCAAATCTGAGTTTACTGTGCCACTTTTCTTGTTCCCACTTAACATCACCAGATGATTTGTTGGCCAATTCTGATTTCTGTGAACTGTGTTAAGAAATAGATTCTTCCACACTCTACATAAATTTACCTGCCTCAAGTGACTCCATGGGTAGGATTTCCTCTATAAAAATTCAGGCCGTGAGGATGTGGCGACCGGCTTCTTCTCAAATCTACCCATAATGTAATCTCTAGGTCACTGAAGAAGTCAGGGTAAAGTGAGTGGGAATAAAGCCACCATTGTCCACAGTGTTAGCTTCACAAAAAAAAAAAAAACCTAGGTTCTCTGTGTCACAGAATCAGCGTGATGTCTCAAGGAAGAGAAGAATTGAGGGCACAATTTCTCCTACAGAGCATAGTAGGAGATGCAACAGATCTTTAGCTGTAAAGGAAAAACTCCATTTTTTTTATATTAAGGATCAGTGTCTTTTCTAGTATGGTAGTTTCAACTCATATTTTTTGAAGTCAATTTCCATTGACCCTGCATTGCTGCTTTTATTTTCCTTTGTTGATTTGTGTGACTTTATTATTTCGGAGAGAATAATTAAGTTCTAGTCATGTTATTGAACTTTTCAATAATTGTTATTTTATGAAAATGTAACCCATTATCCAAAACAAAAAGACTGTCTCTCAAAGATTTGCTTATTACCAAACTGGAACTAGAAAATGGAACCAATGACAGTGTGTCAGTCTAAAATGAATCTTGTTTCAAGAGATCATGACTATTTATATAACTATTCGAATCCAATTCTATGTCTTATGAGTTATACACATACTGCCCTCAAAACTGTCACGTATCTTGATTACATATATGTTCTCATAATATTCTTGACATAGTCTCACACTATCTTCTTATATATTCATCATAATTTAAAGAACTATGGAAAAAATCTTAACACTGCATAACCTTATACTCAGAGTAGCATTTGATTCCAGAAGACTGGTTACATTTAAAACCAACAGAGAAGTTAAATAATAAAAGGAGAGAAATTGAATATATTTATGTTGGCAGAAGTTTCTGACACGCAGGCTACTCCCAAGTAACCACTCAAAGTCTTAATATTAATTATAAATGCTTACCCAAAAGCTTAGACTTATTACTAGCTAACTCTCACAATTAAATTAGTCCATATTACTTATCTATGCTTTGTTTCACTGCTAGGTACCTTTTTTGTTCAGTACCCATTTTACTTCTCTCTGAGTCTGCTGACGACTCCCTAGCTCCACCCTTATTTCTCTTAGGATTATCAGTTTGTCTCTCCTGCCTAACCTTATCCTGTTCCACTATTGGCCAATCAGTTTCTTTACTAAACCAATCACAGTGATGCATATTCACACAGTGTAAAGGAATATTGCACATATTTACTATCTAAAATTCTTCAGCAGTTTTCACCATATATATATATACTAAATAATAAATACATGTAAATTTTATGTAAAACTAAATAAGAAAAACAATGATGTTAATATTAAGGAATTAATACAAAGTCCAAGAATATATTCATTTATATGAATAAATTTATAAAAAATTAATAGACATTCAAAAATATTTAATAGCACCAATCGAATATAAATATGAAAATGAAAAAGTTCACAAACATTAAAAGAGAAATAAAATCATAACATAAAATAGAATTATGATTTGTTTTGTTTTTAATATGCATGTGTATTCAATTCATGATATATAAATATTCGGTAGAAGACTTACAAAGATTTCTATTGATTCCTAACATAGGCCTTCCTAATTTTACTTTATTCCCTCTCTTTTTCACAAATGTAAATTCTAATAAACATAAGCCATCGTCAAATACTTCTGCTGAGAACATATGCCTCATTTGTAGGTGTTATTTAAGTGTTTTCTTTTCTGGTGATGACTTTACTATGTGAAATAAGATCCATAAATTGAAAGAATTTTTAAAATTATGAAAAATCTTAACTTTTAAGCATTTTAGGATATCTTGTTTGCTTTCATTCTCTTCAATGCCAGGGAGTAAAAGTCAAAAATTTTCTCAGATTTGCTGTAACGATGCCAATTTCTTGTTTTTCTATGCATGGCTTTCTCCAGGGCTGGGAGCTCCCAGCTGTTCACCCATTTGGCCCATACTAAAAGCAAGTAGGAATTCATACCTCAGCCCTGCCAAAAAACTTCCCACTGCCAGTTCTTCTCAGCCAGTGAAGCTGGGGATAGCATACGGTGCTTTTGGAAGACATAATTCAGAATATGCTCTGTTTTCTGGTGTGTATGCTGATACTTCACATAAGAAGAAAAATGTATGTGTGAGAGAGAAATATAAGAAGTGAAATTTTCCTGTGGAGTTTAATTTCAAAGGCCTTTAAAAATCCATTATGAATAGCAGATTCCCATTGAGAGACTATCTGGACCCTAGTGAGGAAAATAAATATAAACTATAGTACTTTGAGTTTTTAAAAACTTTTCCCCTACACAGTAAGTGTGTATAGAAAATGACTTCATTTTGAAAATTGTAAAAATGAAGAAGCCATCCCAGCAAAACATTATGGAAATCACAGTTGAGGAGTGGTTACTAAACTAGTTAAGTGGGTCTTCAGAAAGTTCTCTCCATGTTCAACTTTGAGAAGTGTGACTCGGGACACTGTAGAAACTGTGGAGATGCTTTGCTGAAGAGATAAAAAAAAATTGAAAGGGAGCATTGATTCACTAACATCCCCTTTCTGTATTACAAGTCAATGCCCTAAACTTTTCCTTGGCATCCTCAGATATTCCAAGTGTGTTGTAATTCCATGTTGACTCTGCCTTGCTTGGAATTCTCTTCTAATTTATTGGTGACATTGTACGTCCCTTCTTAGGGTTTTGCTCAGAGCTCTCCTTGAAAATGTGGTGTCAACTAATTTTTCTGTATAATATTTCAAACCACCCCACTATTCATTCCTGTGTGAATGAGATTCTTTAAAAAATATGCATCATCTACAGACACTTAGTGACTGATTAGAATTTAGAATGTTGCAGGTCCAGAGACTAATTACCTTATCTGGGGCTAAGTTATGGCCCTCCAAAATAGCTGCTCTGTGCCTTCCTATGTGCAAGGGGGACACAATATCTTGTGACTAAAAGATATAAAACATTTTGAATCTACTAGCTTAGCAGATCACTAGTTTTGACCAAGTCAAATCCTGAGTGTCATCAGATAGAATCTTCACCCCACAGAAATGCTTCTGCTGTAACTGCCTCTCTGAAGTAGCCACACACGTATATTCATCTTGCTCTTGTTTATGATTTTATTTGTGCTGTAAAACTATGAAATAGCTTCCACATTGGAAAACAGAATTTGGCTTCACCTAAAACTGTGATCCTGACATATGTTACTCAAAATGGGTAAAGAATGAGCTATTTCCTGCATCCTTTAAAATTAAGAGCTGTGACTTTTGAATTGACCCCAGTTATCTTTATTCAACTTTTCATTCTACATGTGTAGTTTGCTTATCATGTACCTGTTTGCTACATAGATACTATTTGTAATATTTGGAATTATAAAATCACCTAAGTTTTATAATACAAAGAACTCAACATAAAACAATTCCTGACAATAAGAAATTTATCACTACTGGTCAAGTAACTAAAATGCTTATCTTAGTTACTTTATCTGATTTAATAGAAACTTTTTCTTCAATTTAATAAGCTTTCTGTCTTTGGCTTAGTGGAAGCCACTTAATTCACAATGTTTATTGTTTTCCTGTATTTAGACTGATGAAAACCACCCAAATCATCTTTAAAACCTTCTCATTTTATCTCAACAGCATCATAAGCTAACAGTTGTCTAAAGCAATACACAGATATATTCAAATGCCTTTATTATAATTTACTTTAAATTCAGTTAATGTTAAAATTGTAGTCTGATATAGAATTTTAACTGGATCCCAATTGTGGTTCAGTGTCTCCCCTTTCTTAATTTTCTCTCTTTATATATTTTTAGACATTCTATATCCTTACGTTTTTGTTTTGAGTCCTTTCATTCTTATTTGATGTTATTCCTCAAAAGACTTGTCTCATATATTTGGAATAAATTAAAGCATCTTTACTTGTAGGAATATTCACTGACTTTATTAGTTGGTTATTTTTGTGATTTTCATAGTTCTCTCTTATAAAATTGGCCAAAATTAAAAATGATAAAACACACTCTTATATAAGGACAATGACATTTTTCAGGGTTAAGATATAAGAGCTGTATTGATGTCAGTGTCATTAGTTAGGACAAAAGCGATTTGTGCAGATCCAGAACTGAGTACATTTTCATTTTGATACTTTTATCTTAAAACCCTAAACTGACAGTATCTACAATATTTGGAACAGTTCCTTGCTATCTTTGTCATAACTCCTCTTTCTACTGTGGTGTCCCAGATTGAACCCAGAAATACTGATTGTTTGTTCCTACAGATGTCCATGCAGATAGCAATACATGTTATTCAGTGTTTTAGGAGATTTGCTGCTGGTTAAAACGGCTAGCAAGATTAAATGCAAACTTTTTTCTTCAATTTGATCTGCTTTCTCTCTGGAACTTACTCTAAGCCACTTAATTCATCGTTTATTTTCTTTCCTTCTACTAATCTGGAAGGATTTAATTTAGGCAGTCTTTAAAAGCTTATCCATCTATCTATTGTCTTTCACTCCAAACATTTTTATTTTTTAAAAAATTTTTATTGAAAATAGATATATTTCCACATAATATATCCTGATTGCAGTTTTTCCTCCTAATGTCCTCCTAGTTCCCCCACACGTCCTCCTCATCAGTTCCAACCACATTCTATCTGTCACTAGAAGACAAATAGGCTTCTGAGGGATAAAAATGAAATGTTATAAGATAAAAAGTCTAACACATCAGAATAGGACAAAACAAACAAAGAGAAGGAAAACATCCTAAGAAAAAAGGAAATTAAAGAGATATAGACACAGAGACCGACTTCTTTGCACCCTTAAAAATTCCATAAAACACTGAACTAGAAGTCATAATAGATATGTGCAAAGGCCTGCAGGGTAAAAAGAGAGAAGACAAATACACGTATGTAAGCATAATAATTTTAATATATATGATAGTATTTAAAATTAAAGAATATCCTTGACATATTAAGTCAAATAACATCAAATATGCCATTCAGTTGATTTTCTGTTGATCATATACTGCTGGACTTGCAGCCTAACCTTAAGAGTAGTTTGTTTCCCCAGTAAAGTTAAATTTTCAATTTCAAGTGATTATCATTTGGAGGTGACTTTTGGTTAAGGGATAAGGCCATGTGTCCACTTTTTCTTTTACCTCTAGGATCCCACTGGTGCAGACTGTACAGGCCTTTAGCATGCTTCCTTAGTTTCTGTGAGTTTAAATGTGAATCTAGCATGTTAATTTAGACAAAGCAGTTCTCAATCTGTGGGTCATTACCCTTTTCTGGATTACATATCAGATATTATGTATATCAAATATTTATGTCACTACCATTCTGAATTAGCAAAATAAATTTGTGGTTGGGTCACCAAAACTTGAACTGTATTTACAGGATCACAGCATTAAGAAGGTTGAGGATCATTGATAGAGGGGCACATTTTCTTGTTGTTCTCCATTCCTCTGGCTCTTACACTCCTTTTGTCTTCTCTTCCAAAAGCTACCCTGAGGACTGAGGGATGGGATTTGATAGTGACATCCAGTTTAGGGATGCATAGTCTAAGGTTTCTTCTCTAGAGATTGTCTGACTAAGTGTCTAAGTATTTATTCCCATATGCTATAGGAAAAAGTGTCTGTGATGATGGCTGAGCAAGGTATTAAATACTAGTGTCATTAGAAGGCATGATATTAGACATATATACATATATATTGCATACATAAAATCATATTGTGTATGTATATATGATTTTACCCTAGACTCCTGGGTTAGGGTAAAATCTAGTCTCAGGTTATTCATCACCCACTTTCAGATATGTGTTCCATTTTGTGGAGTTGGCATTCAGTCATTCAGGATAATATTTTTTCTAGTTCCATCCATTTATCTGTGAATTTCATTCTTTGATTATTTTTTAATGACTGAGTAATACTCCATTATGCAAATGTACAACAATGTACATTGTACAACTATCCATACATTTGTTGAGGAACATCTAAGGGGTTCATAAATTCTGGGTATTATGAATAAAGAAGCAGTGATCATGGTAGTGCAAGTGTCTCAGTGAAAGATTAAAAACTCTTCTTTGGGGGTATATGTCCATGAGTGGTATAATTGAATCTTGAAGCTTCTTTTCCTATCTCTGTGAGGGTCCTCCACACTGAATTATATAGTGGCTATATAATTTTATACTCCCACTAGAAATAGATGAATGACAACTTTAGTCCACATCCTCAGTGCAAGAGGTTCCACTTATTTTATTGTTCCTCACCATTCAGTTGGGTTGGAGATGAAATCTCAAAGTAATTTTGTTTTGCATTTCCTGGATAACTACCGATGTAGTTGATCATTTCATGAAGTGTTTCTCAGACATCTAAGACTCCTCTTTTCAGTCTTATCTGTTTATATCCATATCCCATTTTTAAAAATTGGTTATTTGTCATGGATTTCTACTACTTTTTAGTTCTTTCTATATTATTGCTACTAGACTTTAATAGATGTGTAGTTTGTAAAATATTTTCTTATTCTATAGGCTTTTTCTTTGTCTGAATAATGACACCCTTTGCTTTACAGAAGCTTTTAATTTCATGAGGTTCATCTTAGTGACAATGCTAATGGCAGAATTCTGATCTGAAAGGGTGTTCCTGTGTCAATGAGTTCGAACCTATTCCCCACTTTCTTGTCTATCAGATATAGGTATTTGGCAGAATCATGTTTAAAGTCTTTGATCCAATTGGGCTTCAGTTTTGTACAGGGTAATAATTATATATCTATTCGAAGTTTTCTATCTACCACTTTGCGGATGACCAGCAAACTTTTTGAAGATGCTGTACTACTTACAATGTGAATTTCTGAATTCTTTCTCAAAAATCAGGTGTCCAGAGATGTATGGATTTATTTCTGGGTCTTCAGTTTTATTCAATTGATCAACATGTCTGTTCTTGTGTCAGTAGCAGGCTGTTTTTATTACTATAACTCTATAGTACAACTTGAAATATAAATAGTGATATTTCTAACCAACAGTTCCTTGATTATTCAGAATTATTTTGGCTAGTTTAGTTTTGTGAGGGAGATGAGGGGTTCAATATGAAGCTGAAAATTGTCCGTTCATGGTTGTTGGCATTTTGAAGTGAATTGCTCTGAATCTATATGTTGTTTTTGGTGTGATAGTCATTTTCAGTGTAATAATCCTACCAATTCATGAGAATGGATGGAAGATCTTTCCATCTTCTGATATACTCTTTCATTTATTTCTTCAATGTGTTGAAATTTATATCATACAAATCTAACTCATACTTTATGAGTTATTTTATATTATTTAATGTTATTGTGAAAGATTTTATTTCCCTAATTTTCTCAGTTCATTTATCAATTTATATGGAATCACTACTTATTTTTATGAGTTAATTTCATATCCAACTACTTTGATGAACATGTTTATCATCTGTAATAGTTTCCCTGTACATGTTTTGGAGTCACTTGTTGGAGGAGGGGCTGCTTGTTATTCCCGGCTGCCTGGCTAGCTTAGACCCAAAATAATCACACAGAAACTGTATTATTTAAATTACTGCTTGGCCCATTAGCTCTAGCTTCTTATATGCTAGACCTTACATTTTGATTTAACCCATTTCAAGCAATCTGTGCATCACCACAAGGTCATGGCCTACCAGTAAAGTTCCAGCATGTCTATCTCTGGTAGTGACTCCATAGCGTCTATCTGACTCCACCCTTCTCTTTCCCAGCATTCAGGCTAGCTTTCACTGCCTACCTAAGTTCTGCCTTGCTATAGGTCCAAATCAGATTCTTGGTTCATTAATGGTAATCACAACACACACGGGGGACTCCCACATCAGTTACTTATATATACTATCATAACATCTGTAAATAAAAATACTTGACTTCTTTTTTTTTTTTTTTTTTTTTTTTTGGTTTTTCGAGACAGGGTTTCTCTGTGGTTTTGGAGCCTGTCCTGGAACTAGCTCTTGTAGACCAGGCTGGTCTCGAACTCACAGAGATTCACCTGCCTCTGCCTCCCGAGTGCTGGGATTAAAGGCGTGCGCCACCACCGCCCGGCAATACTTGACTTCTTGTATTCCATTTGTATCTCCTTGATTTCCTTCATTTGTCCTATTGTTCTAGCTAAGACTTTAAATACTATATTGAACATCTATGGAGCTCTTTATATAATAATAGGGACATCTGGTTGCTAGACAGTTTCCCAAAGTTCTTTTTTTAATATTGGGAAACTCAACTTTGACTTACAAGTCTAGTATATCTGATAGACATTTCTGACACAAAGGGAATTTTGAAGAACTGCCACATCTTATCTTGACAAAGTTTGGCAGTCCCTTTTTTTGCATCCTGCTTGTCGAGTTTGGACAGTATACTGTAAGCAATTGAGCAAGGGCAGTTTCTTTGCTCTAGTGTCTAGGTTATACCATAAAGAAAGCAAGCTCAATATGGAGGTTCTTTGATGTCCCTCATCTTCTTTAAAGTAAATTGGTGTCTTCAGGAGCACATGTGACTGACTATTATGAAAAGACTTAGGTTATCAAACATACTAAATGCCCTATTATGTCTGTCTTTGAAGATCACCTACTATCTAAACATATCTATTTAACCTTGAAACCATGCCTAATATGACTATAAGTTTGGTTACTATAGATGACTAACTCTCAACTTTTATTCTTTAATTATACAATATATTTTAAATGACTTATATAAGCATAATACCCAAACCAGAGAAGAAACATACATATAGTATAGCAAAAATAATTTTAAATTTGTATCATATGTTATATGATTTGTAGTATGCCTAGGTTTATTATTTTATGTCTGTAGTCAGTAGTTTCAGGGGTCTTTCCTGATCACACCTGAATCATATCAACTGAAAATTAATCTATAGCCTCTCTTTTCCTGTGGAAATAAAAGCGTAAGTTCTTCCCCAAAGTAACACATCTTTTGACTTCTATTTTGAAGTCAAGACATTTTTAAACTATGTATATTAGTTTAATCCAGCAATTTTCATAATCTTATTAGCAATCAAAATTCAAAATGACATAATAAAATAACATACAATATCTAGACTCCCCATGAATTTTTCATCTTTCTGCATCTTTTTTCTTTTATTTTGCTTTATTCTTTCTTTAAAGACTTTATTATTTTTTATTTTATCTCCCAAGCATATGTATATTTTAAAACACGCTGTGACCCTTTTAGGGATTTTTTTTTCCAATTTTCATCTGGATCTGTCTTTACTAAGTGTCTATAACTTTTCCTGCCAGCATGAGCAAAACTTAAACCCACTATTTGGCTTAGTGCATGGTGAATTGACCAGGCTCACTCTAGTGGTGCCCCGACTGACAGCTCAAGCCCACGGGCTGGGAGATGTGTCTCTGTACTGCTGCTGACATAAGTATAAGTCTCCAAATATATTTAAAACAGTGGATATGTAGTATAAAGTAAACATACAGAAATACTTAGAAATCAGGAATAACAAAGCAGCTATAAACTTTCAAAATGAGATTGAAAATGAAAGCATATGGTTATTAAGAAATGCAAAGACATATTTATAGAAGTTGACACAAAGGACAGCATGGCGAGGGTTATAAAAATATAAATTCTTGGAAACACTATCAAATTGTCTATCTTTTCTTCTTCTTTCTTTTCTTGCTACCTTTTTTTTCTAGCTTTCTTTTTTCCTTCAATTTTGAGACTGAATCTTTCTGTGTAATCCATCTGACCTTTAAGAGATCTGCCTGCCCCTGCCTCCTGAGTGAGTGCTGGGATTAAAGCCAGGCAACATCACACCTGGTCTTATCAGTTTTTAAATATGATAAAGTACTACTGTTTAGGTTCCTTCTCCAGCTGCCAAAACATATAACGTTAAGTCTAGAGTTAAATTTTCTATTCCAGTTACAATCCTGACTTGTAGGTGTGAAGAAACTGGAGACGCATTAGTTTAAAAGGGAATAGCTAAAAGAATTTTCATTTTCAGCTCCAAGATATAAAATATCTTGGGCATTAACAGAAAAAAAGGTTGGACACACTCAAAGTCAGTGTTTTTCTTGACACCATCCAGAAATTGAAGTTGTATGGCAAGCTGCCACTCCGCTATTTGGCTAACTTAGGCACACACAGAAACAGAGCAGCCAAGATCTGCTTGCCTGGAACTGACACGGCTGTTTCTGATAACCATCTGCATTACTCTTGGCTGGAATATCCTGTTCAGAATGTAAACACTGCTTCCCTTTCTTCATCCAGTCAAGACATTCATCATCCCAGCCTAGCATATAAGGAGCAGGCAAGGCTGACACCTTTCCTGCGGCATCCGCTAATCTGAAAAACTGTACTACTGATCGATCAGCAAAATCTAACAAACGATAAAATCTTTATATCACAGATTAAAATTAAACAGCCTGACTTTAGAATTATTCTTTCTTTAAGTAAAGTGGGGTCATGTGTATATGAAAATGAAGATCCCAACTGCCAGGTTAGTTAACCTGTACTGCTAAGGGTGAGACTGCCAATAATAGTTTTTCAAAATCAATTCCTCAAAGTGCAAATTATAGATAAGATTATGCTGTGATCAATATATGCCAAAACAGAAACATTAAAGACATATGGTCATGTCTAAACTCACATAACCAAATTCTAACCTCAGTCCTACATGAAGAACTGCAAGCAAATAAGGAAGGCTGAAAGTGTGAGAAATAGCCTTCCCATGGGAGGATCATACCAATTGGTTGTCTAATACCAAATAATCAACCCCCCAAAACATTGAAACATTTAACATTATACATATATGAAATAATCAACACTTAAGTCATTCATGCAAGAAATATTGCAAAGACTGAGCAGATTATATTCAGCAATATACCTGCATTTATATAATTGTATACATATGTAATTAATAAAATTAATGGAAAGAGAGCAAGAGGTTACAGATGGGAGTGTTTGAAGAAAGAAATGGGAAGGAAGGAATGGTTTAACTATAATCTTAAAAATAAAGGAAATACAGAAGAAACAATGACAATATAAACATAGAGTGGATAGAGAGATGGCTCCATGGGTAAAAACAGTACTTTCTATCTCACCTTATGATAAGAGTTCAGTGGTTGAAAAAGAGAGTCACTTTTTGCAAAATGTCTTCTGACTACCTATATGAGATAGCGCACACACACTTCACACACAAAGTAAGTTTTAAAAAAATTAAAAATTAATTTAAAATATTTCTGCCTTGTTTGTTTAAGATACTCGTTCAGTATATGAAATATGTCAGTATGAAAAGTTAAAAAAGAAATAAGATTACTGATTTGGAGATGTCCATACATTAGTAATAAGAGAGAGTCAATAAACAGTAAATGCTATAAGTAATAACTGATGAATTGTTTTAAAAGATGATTAATGAAATGAAATAAAGAAAACTATTTCAGGGCAAAGCTAAATTAAATGTGTATGGGGGTATGAAAGTAAATTAAAGCAGACAGACTCAAATAGACTTGGGAGACTTGATTCAAAAGAATTGCATCAGTGAAAACAGAATTTACTCAATTGTGCTTGAGAAAAAGTAGAATACTTATGAGTCCTCTAATAACCTTGGAGAAAGTTCTGGGCAATGATAAATGTGAATATGAGCCTGTGGTGTGGTTCTGTCTCCTTGGTAGGGTATTCTTAGTGAAGTTTTAGGTGTCTTCTCTCTCAAGTAGACTGAAGGTAGAAAGCGTAATTCCGGATCATTACATTTCAAAGAGACTGCCCCCAGGTCTTTGGAAAAGATGTCCTTGGAATTAGACACTTGAAGAAACTTTATGTCACAAGACAACAGACAAAGAAAAATTTTTTCAATTGCATATTTTGTAAAATAAATGCACCAAAAAATGGCCCGGAGTCAGGTAGGAAGCTGTGTGATTTAGTATAGCTGACGGGAACTTTCAGGACATCTTGGTGGGTGTTATGGAGGTAGGATGCTTTGTATAATATTAAATGTGGCATTTGATGTAGTCCACACTGAGAAGACATATTGAACAAATAAAACATTGAGACAAGAGGAAATGTAGTGTAAGTGGAGAGGAGAGAAAGGAGTTTCTAAGACAATGTATTGCCTGTCGTTTCAAGGAAAGTTTGCGAGCTTAATGACAGCAGTAGACTGTGAAGGGAAAAAGCATTTGGAAAATGTAATCAGGAACATTTTGGGACTTTTCAGTTCTGCAAATGCATCATTTATATCTGAAAACGTTGAAAAAATTATAAAATATCATTTATTTGTAGAAGAAATAAAGAAAGAGAAAAAGAAGGAAGGAAAAAACAAAGCCATCAATATACACAACAAAACATGTTGTAATACTTAACAAGACTGGTCAAATAATAAAGAACAATAAACACATAAAATGTGCGTGAATAAAAAATGTGAACTCAAGAATTAGAAACAAAAGTGTTCTGAGTTCATAGCCAGATTAATCTGTGTAGGAAATAAAAAGGCAGTATAAGATACACAGCAAGACCTTATCTCAGAGAAATGAGCGTCATATGTACAGTTTGCTTTAATGGCAGGACACTGGGTTCTGCACTGACCACATTCCAGCCCCAACAGAAAAAGGAATAAAATGTAAAACAAAAAGTTAAGTATAAAAAAACAAGAAATATTTAACAAAAATTATATTAAGCTTCTCCAACAGCCATCATAAGATAGAAAATACATTTCCATAGACAACATTTAATTATTTACCTTAACCCAGAAGAGTAATGATCATGATAGTATACTCCTTTTAATGATATTTTATTTATTTTTCATGTTTTATATGAGAATTGGTTTGCATGTAATTATCACAGTGGAGGCCACAAGAGAGTGTTCCCAAGTAATGTTCTGGAAAATGAACTAATGCATACATTATTGATTTTAAAATGTTTTAGCCCTCTTTGGCTAACAAAAAAATTAAACAAAAATATTTGTTCCTGTAGAAGAAGACTGAGAAAAACAAAACTTTGTAATGGAATAAAAAACAAATTCTTGTGTTCTCTGGAACAAGAGAAAGCTTGATTTTCAAAAGGTATTTATGCATGAAGACATCTGCATTCATTAGATAATCATATGCATCTCACTTATAAACTTGTTGTATTATTGACTGCATACATAATTATAAATATATGGTTGTACAAACACATATACACATATTCTATCCTATTTCTAATTATACAGTTTTACATAATGTACTTTTAAATTTATTTTTAATTTTATGTGTGTTTTTTGCCCTCTTGTTTGATTTTTATGTGTAATTTTATGCCTATCACCTCCAGAGATCAGAAGATACTCCTGGATCCTCAGGTAATGAAATAATGGATGATTGTGAACTGCTGGGTGGGTGCTGGAAACTAAGCCAGGTCCTCTGTAAGAACTGCAAGTACTCTTATCTATTGAGCCTTCTTCAAGTCCCTATAATGTGTTTTGTGATTTTAATGCATCTTATAACATATAGAAGAAGATTTTGGATGTGTGCACAAGGGCACAGACCACCAACCCACTTACAGGCACACACCACATGCACTGCACAGAGACACACACAGATGCACACACATGTATATATATACTAATATGAAAGGTACATCAATTATTTTAATAATAAAAATATCTTGCTAAATAGTTAAATAATATTGTGAATTTACCTTCATGATGTTATAATGTTTAATTAATGGTTAGGGCATCTTTTAGTATCATTTTGCACTTTTAGATTCATACTCATGATCAAACTCTTGATTTTTTGGCTTAACGCTATGTTACAAAATCTCTGAAATTAATACATTAGTGTTTATTTTATTTGCTTAATGGACACTTGGGTTTTTAAGTATAATACTTCTTAGGAAATACAGATATAATTCCCTGTGAATTACAACTAACAATGTATATGAAGAAATAAATCTCTAGATTATTTTCAATTTAAATTGTTTTAATTAACCATTAGATGAGAAAATAAGGATGGTATGTGTTCATGATGTCAACACATTCACTCTCAAAGTTCTCAATTCTCCTGACAAATAATTTCTGAATGCTAAGGTTGCAATCTGAGCCCGCATGTGGATTTTAAAACCTTTCATTGTGATCCCTTCTAATGATTGTTTTTCCTTAGTTGAGACCAATTTGTGCTGCTCAAACTTCCTTGGATGAATGGTCAGCTTTCAAGTGGCTTGATACAGTTTTGCAGAAAAGTTTCCTTCCCTTTCCCAACAGCTAACAAATGTTAATAGATCCATAGCCAAGAATGTAACTGTGTGTCGAACTCCTCTCTTCTTGCTGAATTCTAGCTCAGGCTTGCATGCTGTCCACCTGCTGTGAGTGCAAGACTGTGGCTTTCCTGATGCGTCCAGAACCCATGGTTTCTTGGTAGTAATCCATTGCTTCTGGCTCTTCTGCTCGTTCCAACCATTGTCAACTATGGTCCCCAGCCTCGGGAGGAGGAGGTGCTGCTATAGAGATGCTATGATTTCACTTAGGGCTCAGAATTTTGTTGTCCCTTATTACACTTCTGTTACACTTCAGTCAGCTGTTAGGCTCTGCTTTAACCATTGTCTACTGCAAATCGAAGATTCTCCGATGAGAGCTAAGAGATGCATTGATCTGTGAGAATAACAAAGTCATTAGGAGTCAGTTTAATTAGTCTATTTGGCAAGATAATAAGAAAGATTATAGACTGTCTAGTCATAGGTACTTGGCTAGATAATGTTGTCAGCTAAGGGTTTTATCTTGTACGGCAATATTTCAGTGAAATCAGAACATGGTTTGTTAGTGCAATGATGCTCATGCAATTATAGCACAAATAGGAATGTCTTGCTAGGACAGCCATTATTTTAGCTTGCAGTGTTTCATACCTAGGTATAAGTGATGATAACTTTCATCCTCTAGTAGCAATATGGATCCTTCCAGCACTCTGTAAGCTAACCAGTAGAATAAAGCTCCTGGTTCAGCACCAACCTGGTTCCTAAATTTTCTATGATTCAAATATATAATGTCTTCAGAAATAAGATCTTATTATCAAGTTCTTTAATGTAGCTAAGGACAATGGATATAGCTTGTAATGTTTAGCTATCTAGGTGGGCTCATTTGTCAACTCTGAAAGAAAAATCTCCCATTACTAAGAACTATTTTGTTACTTGTGTGCCACTGTTGTCTAATGATATCTTTATAGCCTCCTTCCATTACTACATTTAAAAACCTGTTAAGTAAGTATGAATAGATGTATGGGTATATATATGTACATATCCATTTGGAAGCTTCTATGTAGTGGGTTTCCATACGACTTTTTCAGTAGTCTTTATTATTTTTTATGCCTATCTATATTATTTTCTCAGTTCTGCCCTTTACTTCCCTACCCCAGTTTAACACTTACCAATCCCCAATTCCACACTACCTCTTTATAATAGTGGATTCCATTTCATCTTTCAAGGTCCCTCCTCATGTTATTTTAACAATTTCCTGCATCAATTGTTCTTCCTAATGAAGCACACTTTTTTATGACTAAACTGTAATATGTAAATATAAAAGAAGATAGGTGATGATAGTATTTTTAGGTTTAATGATTGTTTCCAGCTCTGTCCATTTACCTGTGACTTATGTAGTTTCATTATTTTTCATGGAAAAGTAACATTTCATTGTGGAAATATATCACAGTATTGTTATTCATTCTTCACTTGATGGACATCTAAGCTCTTCAAGTTCTGTTTGTTGTAACTAGAGCAACAACAAACTTTGATGTGCAAGTATCTCTACAGTAGGAGATAGACTCTTTGGGGTAAATTCCTCAGAATGATATAGTTGGACTATGTGGCAAACTGTTTCCAGCTTAACTTTTAGAGGAACTTTCACACTGATTTCCATGGTGGCTGAACCAGTTTTTACTTCCACTCACAGTGAATAAGTGTTCCTCCAACCCCTTATCTGTAGACAGAGATGGCTTGTTTGTTTCCCAGTCACACAGACCTGAAATAATTACACTGAAACTATCTTAATTGGAACATTGTTTGGCTAATGACTCTGGTGTATTCCTAGCTCTTACATCTTAAATTAACCCATTTCTATTAGTCTGTGTATTGTCATGTGGTTGTGGCTTACCACTAAGGTTCTGTCCGGCATCTGGTGTCTGTCTCCTGCAGTGGCTACATGGCATCTCCTTGATTCCACCTACTCTCTCTTCCTTATCTGCTTGGAATTCCTGCCTTGCCCTATTCTGCACTGCAATAGGCCCAAAGCAGATTCTTTATTAACCAATGGTATTCACATACAAAAGGGAATTCCATATCACTTATCCATGGCAGTATCTCATTCTTCCACTACTCCCATAAATCATTCTGCCTGGGATGAGATAAAATCTTGAATGAGTTTTGATTTTAATTTCATTGATGATGAAATTAAACAAAATTAGTTCTCAGTAGATATATTTCATTTTTTGACAACTGTCTGTTTATTTCACTGTCCATCTTGAAAATTAGCTTGTTTTCTTTATGTTTAAGTTTTCAATTCTTTGTATATTCTATATACTAAGCCTCTGTCAGATATATAAATATAATAAATTATATTTTTTCTTGATCTTTTGGCTACCTCTCCACCAGAGCAATGGCAAATTCATTAGGTCTTATTTATCAACTGTTGGTCTTAATGACTGCATAATTGGTGGTATGTCTTCAGAAAGTCCTCTTCTATGCCAGTGAATTAAGCATATCCCCTACATTGTCTTCTAGCATACTCAGAGTATCAGGCCTTTGTTGAGTGCTTGATTCATTTGAAGGTGAGTTGTACAAGATGAGAGATCAGGATGGAAATCTATTTTTTTTTAAATAGAATTATCCAGTTTGACCAGTCACATTTCTGAAGATGCTATCTTTTCCCCCCATGGGTATTGGGTATTGTTTGCTGCTTTGTAAACTAAGGTGGTTGTAGGAGTGTGATATATATATGTATATATATATATATATATATATATATATATATATATATATATATATGGGTCTTTTTCTATTTTGTTGACCAATGAGTTTGTCTTTATGCTTGTGCCATTGTGTTTAATTTCTCTAGTTGTTAACTAATTTGAAATATCAGATACTATTACTTACAGTCATTTCATTTTTTAAGATTGTTTTGACAGTTCTGGCTCTTTTGTATTCTAACATAGAATTATTTTTCTTTCAATTTCTGTTAAGAACTGTGGTGGAAAACTTAAGGAGATTGTGTTAAATCAGTTGACCGCTTTTGGTAAAATAACACTTTTACAATATTAATCCTCCTAAGCCATAAGCATGGGAGGTCTTTCCATCTTCTAATATAGTCTTCAATTATTTTCTTTATGTTTTACAGGGTTTCTCTGTGGCTTTGGAGCCTGTCCTGGAACTAGCTCTGTAGACCAGGCTGGTCTCGAACTCACAGAGATCCGCCTGCCTCTGCCTCCCGAGTGCTGGGATTAAAGGCGTGCGCCACCATCGCCCAGCTTTTCTTTATGTTTTAAAGTCTTCAATGTACCTGGTATTCATGCACTTAGCTATATTCACACAAAGACATTTTATTTTATTTTATTTTTGTAGCTATTGTACACGAAGCTTTCATTAATTTCTATCTTGCTACATTTTGACATTTGTGTATATGAAGATTACCATTTGTGTGTGTTGATTTTGTATCTTCATATTTTATGGTATGTTTATCATGTTGATCATATAAGAAAAGAAGGGTAAAGGAGCTTTTTTGAGAAGCGAGTTTTGTTTAAATATAATTGTCAAGGGAGAGCCCTTCATGGAGTTATATATATGTATGCACAGGAATTGAGCATCAGAAAAAACCAGCGATTTAGTTACTTGGTAATGCATTGAAACATGCTTCCTGTGATCAGTGATAACATATGCAGATGTAGGTTGTATTGCCATTAAGTCCAAGAAGTGCAAGGAGAAAGCCAAGCACGTACCTAAAGAGAAGAGTGCTAGGTAGCAAACACAAATGTAAGGTGCTTGAAAGAAGCAACTTAAGATTCTTGCATCTACCACACTGCACAGTCCAATATAAAGTATGTTCACAAAAAATATCAATTGACCTGAGAACACAATTCATTGACCACCATCTACTTATTATTCTCTTTTTACATCTGAGAAATAAATTCTACGCATTACTTGGTCTTACTAGGTGGCTACATGTTTGTACTGCACAAAGAAGTTTTCTAAGAATGATTTATTAAGATAGGCTTGTTAAAATAGCCTAAGAACACATCTCTTGCAAGAAACAGTAGCTTGTTCCTCTTCCTACTTACTTATGCTGTGAAACAGCCTATTAAAATGTGTCTACCGTCTGGGCAGGGACGGCCATCCTCAGAAGAAATTCAAACACATCTGCGTAGTGATTGAAAAATAAATAGAGCTGAGGTTTCTTTTGAGTTGCTGCCTGATTTTTTTTCCTTCCCATCTGGGACTTTTAGCTCAATCAAAACAAAAGGGATGTTTTGGACAGAGAATTAAAGGAACCGTCTGAGCTGTCTCAGATACACGGTCTGATTTTAACCCTTTTCATTTTCAACTTTAAAGTTTCAGTCTTCTTTCACAACCTCAAAAATATTCGAGGAGAATTGTGATTGTGATTCCCTTTTTTTTTTAATCTTGATTTTTCTGAAAGTGTGTTTGAAATGTCAACAACCTTAACTAAGCTACCAATTTTCAGGCAAAAATAACAGCAGGTTTTCTTTTGTCTACATTTTGAGATGTTAGAGTCTAAGTGTGTTTTGAGTAACTCATTTCAGTGACCAAGTACTGTTTCAGAGACACAGGGAAGACTAAGTAAGAAAGCATCCTCCTCCTCGTGTTGTGAAATGCATGTGCTCTGTATGAGCAAACCCCATGAAGCGCTAAAGCAAACAAGCACAGCAGGCTCCTATCCTCTTGGATATTCTGCATTAATTTCTTAATGCTTGGTTGGGTTTGCTGATGAGTGGCCTGTATCTCAGGGATTCTGGAACATTGATTTCCAAGCGAGGAGTGAATTATTTGTTCATTTTCCCTTTGCATGATTTCACAGTTGGGATGTTGTAAAGAGATGGGTAGGTGGTGGAGCTCTTGAATAGATTGGTCCTGTTTAAGGTTTCTTATTTAATAATACTTCTGTGAATATATTGTTTCTAGAGGAAGATTTTTATTTAGGAACACTTTAATAGATATTTTCAGTGAATATATAGTCTGTACAGTCAAATAAAAATTTCTCAAAGGAAAAAAAATCACTAATCATTAGCCCAAATACCTCCGGTGAATATTTGAAGAGAATTTCCTAAGTAGAGATAGGATTTCATGTGAATGTTTGCTGCTTTAAACCTCAAAACAATTCCTGAAACTGACAGGGCCATGTTTTCAGTTCTCTACATGTTCTCATGAAACACATTAGTGAATGTGTGCTCAGCACTATTGTCTATCAGGCCAGAATAGAATGGAAGAACCATTTAATTTTAATATTTCCAAAATAATATCACATTTATCCAGAAATAAATTCATGACAGAAAGAACATAGTATCTATTTATAAGTCATGGCGCATTTTCGAAGGAATATTTATGTCACTTCGTTGAATCGTGTACGAACATGAAACATTTATCTTATGATATCATCCATTTGTAAATCATACTTTAAAATTGTTCATCAATGATTTTGGGACCTCTGTCCAAATCATATATCATTTGTCTATAAACACCTCAAATATTTTAAAATGTTATTTGCTCTTAAATAATTTTTCTGAAATTTATATATATAATCAATTTTGTTATACTATTCAATTTGTAATGTCATATTATCTTCAGATATAGCATATTTTTCTAACATCAAATGCAGAATTAAATCTTCACATATATCTCAAAATACCAATGGTGTGATAAAACATATTTGATATTTACAGGAGACACATTTTCTGACTCAAAATAAAAAATGAAAGACGTTTGGCTTAATTAATGTTTAAGTGATGTGATTTGTTTAGATACATTTCTTCCCTATCTGAACATTTCTTGAAAAAGCAGTTTTCCTCAAATGACTTAGATATCTATAAAATTTCAAACCCTTTCTGACACAGAAAACTAACAAATCATGCTTTGTTTCCAAGATTCAGAAATCAAGTAAAGTTGCATGTTAATTAAAAAATTGGTTAGCTATGCTGGATAGTTTTTTTTTGCGAACTTGACAGAAACTAAAGTCAATTGAGAGGAGGAAACTTCAGTTAAGAAAATGCCTCCAGCAGGTACTGGTGGTGTACTCCGGTAATTCCAGCTGAGCTTGAGCCCAGTCTGGTCTATAGAGTGAATTTAGAACAGCCAGAGCTAGTCAGAGAAACTCTGCCTGAGAAAACAAACAAACAAATGAAATGAAAAACAAAAGGAAAGAAAAGGAAAGAAGAAAAAGAAAATGACTCCTCAAGGTTTTACAAAGCCTGTAAGACATTTATCTAATTAGTGTTTATCATATACTACGGTATGATGCTCCCCACAGGCTTCTATAAGAAAACATACTGAACAAGCCATAGAGAGTAAAGCCAGTAAGCAGCACCCAGCCTTGGTCTTGTCTCCAGGTTCCTGCCCTGAAGTTTCTGTCCTAACTTCCTTCGATGATGAACAGTGAGATGAAAGTGTAAACAAACAAACAAACAACAACAACAACAACAACAAAAAACCTGTCCTCCCCAATTTACTTTGGTCATGATGTTTCATTAGAGGAAAAGAAACCATAACTGAGAAATCAGAAAGTTTATTTCATTTCATAGAGTACAGTAAAATGAAAAAAATAAAAGGAATACTTTAAATTTTGGTGAAGACATTAGACATAAGAAATGTACCCTAAAGAAAAATATCATTTCAACTTTTATTACTATTGTCACCATAGATTTGATATTAAATCATGTCTAAAATTTAAAACTTCTAAAATTTTATCTAGTCTCTGCCAAATATTTCTGTCACTTGAATTTTTATTTTATGCCAAAGGTAAATGTTTATCTTTACTACCTTTAAATAGCCAACTCATACTGGGAATTAATATTGAATTTAAAAAGGTTTGTAGATATTCTTATTATTTCAGCCCATGCCTCAAATTTTCTCACAACAACGAGGACATAGATATCAACAACAGCAGCTTCAGTTGTCAGGAAAAGTAGAATCACCTGTGCTTTTTGCTCTCTGTTGAGGACATGGGTAAATGGGTGTGGAGATGCAAAAGAGGCTGCTCATAAACAAATTTATCATAGCACAGTTTCATAATTATAGATTTATTAAAATGAATCTCGTTTTTAATGGCCAGTCAATATGCCAAAGAGTATTTCTAATTATCCCGTAAATTGTTTGCATCTGTGACTAATTCTACTGCAATGACTCTTTGCCAATCAACTCATCATTCCTGAAAAATGTTTATTTACATTTTTTGCCAGTTATAGCTGATATTTTACCGCACACATCACATTTTTTTCTTTGCCATTAATTTTCATCTAGTCTACCTTATGTAACAATTGCTTTCTTCTAAAAGGTAAAACATGATTTTAATCATATTTCTAACCTCAGAAGTTAAGAGGCATTCTAAGGTTTTTTAATATATATTTTCAGGTTAGCAATTCTGCAATAATTTTTGTATAGTGGGTGTTTATTTGCTGAAGCCGCATAGAGAGACGGAAGTCTGACATTCAATAGATGCTTCTTTATTTGCTTACACATGGAGGGGCAGCCTCTCTCTAGATGGTATTTGAGGGGTCTGCCAAAGAAAAAGCTGGCTGTGACCTTATTTAGGGGTGGTGTGAGGAGTTTGAGACTGGTGAGATGTTGCAGCATGTACCCCACAATTTTTTTTTTTTTCTGCAGCCTCTCCTTCCTGAAAGAGTTTCCTCAAGGTCTGGCAAGCTACCGTGGGAAACAAGTTATCTTTTCAAACACGCCTGAAAAACCAAGGTCATCATGTTAAAATACTGTTCTGCTATCTAGGCAATCTATCATTCTAAACCTTGAGGCATAAAACAAGAGGGATCTGGGGACATAGGTCCTTTCTTAGCTCCTTCCTTCTGGGGAGGGTTGGTGATCAAAGGACTGGTTCTGGATCTGCTGAAGAGGAACATCTAAGTCACATAACAGGAAGAGAGTTTTAACTTGATCAGCTGTGATGGACCATCCTAAATTCCTGGAGTTGTTCTGGAAAAAATAATCGTTAGAGGGCTGAAAACCAATAATTTAGTCACAGAGTAAAACTAAAAGAATTGCCCAGGAAGGTAGAGAGAAAGAAAAGGATAGAAGTGGGAGAGATAGAATAAGTACGTGCAATGATGGGGATATAGAGTTGATTCAGAGTCACAGTGACTAGTCTCTCTGCAGGGCGTATTCACCAAAATGGGCTACAGAAACAACACGGAGGTACAGAGAATTGAAGGAAGGAAAACAGAGAAAAATGGAGCACGAATTTAAAGAATTGTATCTGGCCTAGGGTGAAAGTTGCTAGTGGCCAGAGTTTCTCCAAAGCATCTAAAATTTTTTGTACAGATGTATCAGAAACAACTGGAACTTTACTGCAAGTGTCTCTATGCTAATCACTATCTGCTCAAAAATCGACACTCTTCTGTTCAAGTTTAATAGGTATAATTATAAGTTCTTCAGGAGTCATTTATTCACTACATCCATTTAACAAAATATTAATAATAGTACATAATCTGCTTGGTCTTATAATCTGCCTACCACAGGTTCTTGATCTAATAATGGCCCAAGGAACAGGCATTTTCTCATATAAAGGGACTAAAGTCCAAGTTAAAAATACATGATTACTAGCATGATGTCTGTGTCACTATTTCATTTGTTGACATGTCCAACCAGGCCTATATGCATTGTTTACAGAAGGGCAAGACTGGTGATTACTTTTCTCTTCTGGGAACATGCATAGGATGTTGCTGTCTGAGATACTGGCATTTGAAATTACAACAGAATTTCCAATAATTTCTGAAATGGTTACAAAAATATAATTCCACCATTTTCCAATATGTGTCTATTTAAAGAGTTATTTTTAGTCCTGATTGTTTTCATGTCAAAATATTGACCAACTCTGAAAGGCATTGAAGATTATTTTCTGCCGAATCAAGCATTTATTCATTTAATATAACAATAAATAAGCATGCCCATTTCATTAGTATATAAAGCTGCTTTAGTCTTGAATAAATTGTCAAATTTGTGTAACAAAAGAAATGTTTTAAAATAAATCAACTTATTATTAATCATCAGCAAATATATACATATTTAATATACGCATTCTTGAGAAGTTGGGCAAGCTTTATCAAGGGAAAATGTATTAAGAATCATCATGGGATAATGAAAGGGAGAAAATAAAGAAACAAAAGGGAAATCCTGATTAGGTAAGTTGATGATGTCTAGTCCCAGGAAATGAGACAACTACTTACAATTGAATAGCCAAAGGAGTCAGGGAAAAGTCTTGTAAAAACTGCTTGTAGTAGACAAATACAGCCTGAGAACATTTCAGAAGTAGCAGCAGAGATGTCAGGGATGCTATTTAAGGCAGCAATTTGGTTTCTTGATTTAACATCATTCTTGGAACAAAAGTAGCATGTCAACTATCTGTAAAAATACAGTTCATACAATATGTAGAAGAATGCAAAAAAAAAAAACCTAAAACCCTCGCTTAGTTTTAGAATAATGACACCTCAGATAAGATCAGGGTTTGGCTAGACAAATGCATTCCTTACAGACGTGAATCCTTACACTTTAAAACTGAATAATATCTCTTAATTTGTAAATGATCCTAATGGTCATGTAAAAGATAATATTTCCAGTACTTATAATCATTAGGAAAAAATACATAATGAATATCCAAAGTAGGAGCAAGGAATAAATTCTTATGAGTGGGTATAGAATACACAGCAATATTACGGAAATATTTTATAGCATTTTGAATAAAGTCTTGTTTCACTGCAATTCATTCGGTAAACCCATCTTTAATTTCAGTCTTGTCTGCTGAACATGGTTCCATGCAATGGCTGCCATCCGACAGATACGCTGTTTCTAGAATCCATGTAGCTTTGAGCTTTCTACTTTCACTTTCAAAGACTTCTGGAACAAAGTGAGAGATTATATGATCATCGGACAAATTAATTTCAGAAATGAGAGGTAATTATAGTTGAAATTTGAAAAATTCTGGTGTCAAGTAGTATTTTTCAATGATACTAGAGATACTAGAGGAAATGACTTTTTATCAACTGGATGGCCACTTTGATAACTGCAACATTATGCAAAATTTTCCTCTGTTATGGCTCACTCTACTCAATAATTACTTCCCGAGGACACACTCCAAATTTTTGGCTCTGCTGATGTTTTAGGAAGACCAAATATGAATTAGAGATAATGAGAGTCATTCTGATAACCCACTGAGTTTTGTGATAATAAAAATGAATTTATTTCTAGTTTCTATATAAAATTCATGAAACAACAAGTATATAAAAATTATTGTATGTGGTCAGGATGTGTTTTATAAGAGAAGAATAAATTTTTAAAAAGGAATACACACAGCAGTGGTGGTGCATGCCTTCAATCCTAGTACTCAGGAGGTAGAGACAGGCAGATCTCTGAGTTTGAGGCCAGCTGTTCTACAGAAGAAGTTCCAGTATAGGCACAAAAGCTACAGAGAGACCATGTCTTGAAAACTCCAAAAACAAAATAACAATACAAAAAAGTAATAGAAAATATTAAGATAACCGCTTGATTGTCTTTTATTCTCTCTCTTTCATTAGCTCTTAATTTGCTTAGTGCTTCATCAAACTGAAATTGTTATAGACCTTTATCTAAAATTTCTGCAAATCTAAGCACAAAAGTGATGGTGTATACATGGACAGCAGATGTGACTAGGTATAAAGAGGTCTGCTTCTGAAAGAAATAGTGTAACTTGTCAAAGAAAACATAAAATTTCATAGTTTATATTTTATACAACTTTCAATTATAACTCTTAGTTACTGGACAGTTTCTTCCACTAACCACAGAAGATGGCAAGGAAAAATACTTTAAGCACTCACAAAATATTTTACAAGTCAGAAACCTTGGTACTTGAACCATATTCTCCTCCCATTGATTGCAAAAACTTTAGTGAAATTACCCAAACATTAGATTAGTCTGTGTCTTCTGTATAGTTATTATTTGAGTTACTTTCTTTGTTAAAATATCTCAGAGAAGGAAAGATGATGGCTTATTTTTTGAGGCTATCAAGGCAAGGAAGGTATGATGGCAGAAGAATGAGGTTGTTTTGAGTCCACAATTAGGAAGCATGGACTGGTACAGGTGATGGTGATAATTTCTTTCTTCTATTTCAGTCAATCCAGATCCCAGTCAGATCTCCTCAAAGAGGAACCAATTCAGTCTCCAAACCAAGGCTCAGAGAGTCCCTCTGAATGCCCAAGGAGAGCTTCTGAACTAAAATGGGCTTTCTCCCTCAGATGATCTTTTTTCTGGAGCTTCTTCTCAGGTGATTTTTGTGGAGAGACTTCTTCCTCAGATTCCCTTCCCCAAATTAGACAAGTGTTGCTCAGAACTCTGTTATCTGAGTATCTTATTAGCTAAGGCTCTTCTCTTTCAACAGAGCCTGACCTGCATTGATTTCTGCAAGGAAAACCTCATGTTTCCTTTGTCTACAAACTGAATGTATCTCGACCAATTTTATCTTGGAATCTTTTGGAGGACCTGAGTGCTTGTGTTTTTTGTAATCCTGTTTCAACTTGCTCACTATGGCAAACCAAGTAAATTGAAGCAAAAAGAAAATTATATGCAGCAACAAGTGAAAATACATGAGTAGTGATAGCTTAATTTATCAGGTTAATTTTTAATAAATTTATAAATTATGAACTCTATTTAGAAAATTTTTTTATAAATCTTGGATTATCATAACATTCATATGTAATGCAGGTTTATCTCTTCTGGATAGTATTCATTTGTGGAAAATATTTTTTCTTTAAGTGTAAAAGATGGAAAATTTATTTGAACTAGTGACTAAAGAAAATGTCTTTGATGTAAACGTTGGGTAATTTTTCAAATATTCATTTGAAAGATCTTTTGGTTTCTACAAATTCATATTGTAATAATTGTGAAAACCAGTGTATGTGCAAATGCATTTTTACTAAAGCAATGACATAAATAGCTTTCCAAAACAATTCATTATGGAACCCACCAGTAGTTCCAGGACTTGATGGTAAGTGAGGCAGATCGGAAATCAAAGACATCTTCTACCTTGTAAGAAGTTTGGAACCATGAGGTCTTTTCCAGGTAAACAAATAAACAAAAATTACAATATTAAACTTGGAAACCTATTCATAAGACTTTTGTGCCCTTGATGCAATGCTTCCCATTATGCCTCTGTGATGAGTAAATCATTTGAATTTAATTATTCTTTGCAATCCAACTTCATGTATTGAATGCTACTTTCTGGTTGCTTCTTTGAATTTAGAGAGGCAGAATCACATTGATCAGTGTCACATCCAAATTCTGGTAGTTACACAAAAGCCAACCTTCCTCTGTAACTTGTAAAGCCAGTTCCCCTCCACCAACAGAGTCATCTCCTTATTACTTGTAGAAGGGACAAATGGCTGTCTGTAGTATATATTGGTATAGTAAAGTGCATGCTAACCTGCAGGATCGCTCAATATCACCAGCACACACCATGTATTTCAGAGTCCATGCTGGCATCTTGGCACTTCCCACCGGCCCCTTTACCCTAATCTTCTCCAGCTCATTCTCCGGCTATGCACCCGCTTCACATTATCCTCATAACCCCCTCTTTCTGCCATCCCCCCATTTTTGTTGTTTTTCTTTCTCTCTTATTCCTCTTTCTGTCTTTCTCTAACTCTCTTTTACCCATTTCATTAATGGCCAAGTCCTGTTGGATGGTCATGTTCAGTCTACTTTCTCTCTCTGCTCTGGACTCTTTCAGATGACTGTGGCTGTATTCTCCCTCGTATCTGCAATAAAACCCTTCCCCTCAGCCATATCTTGGAGTGGTCTTGTTCTCAGTTTATATAACTGGTGTTGAAAACATCAGTTTATTCACCTGGTACCCAAATCCTTAATTTATAGAATTAACAAACATGATCATTACTGAGCAATGCTGTTCTTAGTTTATGTTATTGTATTTTTGTCTCATGATCCCTAGTTTTTTTCTTAATAGTTTCATGTGTGTGTGTACATATATATATATATATATATATATATATATATATATATATACTGGATTTTCCCACCCTCCATTGTCACTTTTCACCAATTCCTTAGCTGAAATCTGGCTCCTTCTTAGCAATCTCCTCATTCTCAAAGTTTTTCTTTCTGACCCAGTGAGCTCAATCATAGTTGCACGCAGGAGTATCAGCATGGGTTAATTTTTCTCCTTCCCCTTTCAGTGTTTGATGAACCTTGGAGAAGGTGATAAAGATTTTTCTATGGGGACTTGTAGTTTCCATTTGCTCTTGTTAGTGATGAATCTCTCTTAACTGTAAACCACTGCAAAATGAAGCTTCCCTGAAGTTGGCTGAAAGCAGAGCTATTTTATAGTTTGAACATATGTGTTTAGAGTGCAGTTTGACCCATGTCCACTTAGCAACAGAACAGTAGTAAATGTTCCATTAGCACTTTGACCAGGTTTACAGTTTCAGGCATGAGTTCTCTCCTGTGGAACAAATTAGTTGTTTCCTTGCCATCATAGTCATGCTACTGATATTAGCATTAACTTGGTAGTCATGTCTTGCCAGATAGCTTTCGATTATAGCTCCTGGCTTGCACAGCCAGTTAAAGTTTACTATTATAGCTCCTAGTATCCACATTCAGGTAGGACTGATGAAGACTTTTGACCCTAAATTGCTTGTCTGGCACCTTCTGGCACTATTAAAGGTATCTAGGAGACAGAAAACTTGTATCTCACATCTTTTTTTTTGTTTCTCAATGCCAAGTAACCCAAGTATGAGCTGTCTTTAGCAACAAAATCTTTCAATGCATTTCTATTCTATGACCACAGGCATTAATCATGACGTGCAAGATTAACAATTCTTATAGAGGCATCCCACCACTGGTGCTGAGGGTTTCACGTAATAATCTTGTCTTCTGTGACAGAATTGTCTAACCATCTACAGTACCTTTATTCAGAAAGTTTTCTAACTTATATAAAGGAATTGTAAGTTTTTATAGAGCTTTTTAATACAACCCTTAATTTAGGTTAACTTTTTCATTTATGTTTCAAAAATATTTTTCACTCCGTTATTTATATAAATAAACATATCATTTATGTTTCCTACATATTTAAACCACACAACTTTACTTTAGATGGATGCAGGTCTGTCGTTAAAATCATGGCTCTATCAGAAACTACAAAATTGAGTGACTGGATTTAATACCTCATCTAGGAATTTTCTCCATTACCCTTCAGCACTTTAACCGTTTGTATGTTCAGCTCATGTTCAGTATGATGATTGCTTATGCTAATATAGCCATATAATGTAGTTTTCCGCAAGACAGGAAACAGCAAAATGAGCCGGGAGAGGACTCTGCAGCTGTGTGGATTGACTGTATGCGATCCTTGGGGGATACGATTATCAGACAACTGAACCATCATTAGGATAATTAGTGTACCCGGCAACTGCATTAGTGGAATTATTGTCATTGCTCACAGCTTGTCAGCACAAGGTTTGTTTTTTTGTTTTGTTTTGTTTTGTTTTTGTTTGTTTGTTTCTACAAACGCAGCTAACTGTGTGGTTGAAATCGAGACATAAACATTTCTACTGTCTTGATGCAGTCTCCTCAAAACCAATAAATGGCAGACGAAAACTGTCAAGCAGAGAGGAATATTTTCTGCAAGTAAGTGGTTAAATTGAAATTGTTCTGGAGATGAATTTGGCGAATTTAAATGAAATCTATTATTATGAGCAAATTAATTATTTGAGTCATCTTCCCTACTGAGTGAGTTCTTAGTGGAGAGCTACAAAGTCCCCCTTAATTTCTTTTTAAAGGGTACTTTGACCTGCCAGTGTTCCTATAGTTATAACTCACAAAGGGTTCTCATTCTCCAGGTTTCCATTTATAAAACAGTCTGCCTTCAAAAAGACATCATAAATTACCATCTGATGCTAATGCTCAGCAAGGCTGTCTTGTTTGTTTTGTAAGTGGAGATTCTGATTGAGGTTAGGTGATCTTTGATGATCCAGATAACAGAGTGGCAAGGGCACTTTACCTATCCTACCCTTGCAAAACTCACCAGGCCTATCCTGTGAGAAAAAAAAAAATCCTTGATCTCAAATGACATTCATTATTGCTTTCAGCAAAATAAACTTTGAAGCAAAACATTCTCCTGTGTATTTACAGTTTTGCTTCTTTTTTGGAATTAACATGTCTGCTTCATATACTGTGTGGGAAAAGACTTTTCTTCTCCTAGTCAAACCTCATCACCTGTTTGAAGAAATGTGCGTTCTCACTGAAACTCTTTGCTGTGTTTGTATTTAGTTAGTTTCTGTCAGATTTTGCCTTTCCCCCTTTTTATTTTTGTTTTACTAAGGCTGTGTTTGCTGTGCTTCCCTGAACCTCAGTGATTCACAGCAAACGTTGAGAGTCCACGTGCCTGAAAATTAGGACGGCTTTCATAGAAGTCTATGAGAGTGAACTTTACTCTCAACTTGGAGAGATTTAAAATGATGCAGGAGACTCACCTTTTGTAAGTCTGCAAGGCTATCTCCAGTGGTTTTTCTACAGCAAGGAATTACACTGGGGCCATGTGGAGCTTCATCTCATGGGCGGCTATGGTGTCAGATTCAATAAAAGAGAAAACAACTGAACACAACATCTGCCTCTGCTTACGGAATGCTGATCAATGAGAGCAGTTGCCTCGTGTTGCCACCGTCCTGCCTTCCTGTTATGATGCACTGTACTATCAATCTGTGAACCAGAATAAACCACAAGCTTCGTCAGTCAATTTTATACATCATTTTTCCTTAACAAGGAGAAAAGAAAACTAAAAAGGTTAAAAAGTAAGAGTATCCATTGACTTCCCCTATTTAGAATGTCTTCTAATACTTGTAAGTTGCAAACTATTTAAATGTTAATATTTTACTCCTCCCTAATCAAGGTCACAATAAACTAATTAATAAAGGATTACGTGTTTACATCTTTAGGCATTAACTCTTGGCATCTCTAAGAACTTGCAATATGAACTCTTCTGTAATTTTAATAAAAGGATAACAGCAATTAAAGATTACAAGACTTTCCAATATGTAACTCATAGTAGACAAATACTAGACCTCATGATGGCAATTCAGCAATAAGACTGAACAAGAAGCACATTGTTGAAGTCTACAGATTCAGGGACATCTTGAAACGGAGTGTATTTGCAGTATTGTAAACATACCCCCAAATTTTCCATTTTTCATGAAATTCTTTCTGCCAAGAGGATTTATAATAAACAATACAACATACTCCCAAAGGCCTCACTAAACACAAGAGAAAGCGAGAAATGAGTGAATGAATATAATTGACTCAGTTTTATATAACATAATTGTTGTTAGACTTGGAAAATAGAAACTTTTTGGGGTATAAATTATATTTTCCAGAAACACCAATATTAAATGGTAAATAGCTTGAAAATTATACTGACCAAGGCTCTGCAGATAAGTAAATATTCTACTGAGAATGTGTCTACATTTCACCCTCAACCATTCATACTTCATACGATTAAAAGTCAGTTTTACATCTCTGTTCTTTCCCCATCTTGACTATCCAGTTCCCTCAAGTTCTCTTCTCCCCTTCCCTTCTCTCCTTCTCTTCCCCTTCTACTCTCCCTTCTTCCCCTACCCCTAATCTCCCAATTTTCTTAGGAGATCTTGTCTATTTCCTCTTCCCGGGGATATATATGTAAATTATACTTCAGTGGCATTCTTTTCTGTGTTCTGCTTGGATTCAGTCCTTCTTGGAGATCAAGGTCTTGCACGATACAGACATAGAGTTGTTAGGACGAAAGCTTGAAAGGCCCTGGTGAGTCACTGGAAGAGAATTTAAGTGAGCCATCCTTGCTTCTATCTGTTTCCTAGACATGTGCACCAAGCATCATAGAATCACAGTACCAGACAGAAGTAAAGATTCAACAAATAGATTGTATCATTTAAAATGACAACCCTGGTTCAGTCTTTTTCCTTTGAAATGCCGTGAGATTTTAACTCTGAAAAATCACCCCTGCATTTTAGGAAGTGGCTAAACCTTAGAAGATATGCCATACTGGACAACCTATAGAGTGAATTTACATGGGTACATTTCTTTTATTTCCATTACTGTAAAAGGGGGCAGTAAAATTCCGTCTCCACTATTGCTTAGGGTCTTAGCTGGGGCCATCCTTGTGGATTCCTTGGAATTTCTCTAGTGCCAGGTTTCTTGCTAACTCCATAACAGCTTCCTCAATGAAGATATTTTTTTCCTTGATCTCCACCTCTGATGCCCCTCAACCATAAAATAGATAACGAAAATGTGGTAATTTACACAATGGAGTACTACTCAGTGGTAAAATACAAGGACATTTTTGAAATTTGCATGCAAATGTATAGAACTAGCCAAAACCATCCTGAATGAGGTAACCCAGACCCAGAAAGATGAGCATGGTATGTACTCATGCATAAGTTCCCTCCATTCTCCCCTTCTTACTTTTCTCTCCCCATCTCCCTTTACCCCCGTCCCACCCCACCCCCAAGTTCCCAATTTTTTGCCCGGCAATCTTGTCTACTTCCCATACCCAGGATAACAACTATATGTTTTTCTTTGGGTTCACCTTCTTATTTAGCTTCTTTAGGATCACAGATTATAGACTCAATGACCATTATTTGTGGCTAGAAACCACAAATGAGTGAGTACATCCCATGTTCGTCTTTTTGGTTCTGGGATACCTCACTCAGGATAGTGTTTTCTATTTCCATCCATTTGCATGCAAAATTTGAGAAGTCATTGTTTTTTACCGCTGAGTAGTACTCTAATGTGTATATATTCCACACTTTCTTCATCCATTCTTCTATTGAAGGACATCTAGGTTGTTTCCAGGTTCTGGCTATAACAAATAATGCTGCTATGAACATAGTTGAACAAATGCTTTTGTCATATTATAGGGTATCTCTTGGGTATATTCCCAAGAGTGGTATTGCTGGGTCCAGGGGTAGGTTGATCCCCAATTTCCTGAGAAACCACCACACTGATTTCCAAAGTGGTTGCACAAGTTTGCATTCCCACCAGCAATGGATGAGGGTACCCCTTCCTCCACAACCTCTTCAGCAAAGGCTATCATTGGTGTTTTTGATTTTAGCCATTCTGACAGGTGTAAGATGATATCTCAAAGTTGTTTTGATTTGCATTTCCCTGATTGCTAAGGAGGTAGAGCATGATCTTAAGTGTCTTTTGGCCATTTGAACTTCTTCTGCAAGGAAGTCAGGACCACAAGGGGTGCACCCACCCACTGAGACAGTGGGACTGATCTATTGGGAGCTCACCAAGGCCAGCTGTTCTGTGACTGAAAAAGCATTGGATAAAACCGGACTCTTTGAACATGGCAGACAATAAGGGCTGATGAGAAGCCAAAGACAATGGCACTGGGTTTTGATCCTTCTTCATGTTCTGGCTTTGTGGGAGCCTAGCCAGTATGGATGTTCACCTTCCTAGACCTGGATGGAGGGGGGAGGACGTTGGACTTTCCACAGGGCAGGGAACCCTAACTGCTCTTTGGACTGGAGAGGGAGGGGCAGAGGAGTGGGGGGGGAGAAGAGTAGGAGGAGGGGGAGGAAAATGGGAGGCTGGGAAGAGGCAGGAATTTCTTTTTTTTTCTTTCAATAAAAAAAAGAAAAAAAATGTAGTATAGATCTAAACAGAGAAATTTCAACAGAGAAGCCTAAAATGGCTGAAAGACAATTAAGGAAATGTTCAACATCCTTAGCCATCAGAGAAATGCAAATCAAAACCAGTCTGAGATTCCATTTTACACCTGTAAGAATGGCAAAGATCAAAAACACTGATGACAACTTATGCTGGAGAGGTTGTGGGGAGAAGGAAACACTTCTGCATTGCTGGTGGGAATGCAAGCTGGTACAGCTCCTTTGAATGTTAGTGTGGCAATTTCTCAGAAAATTAAGAAACAACCTTCCTCAAGGCCCAGCAATACCACTTTTGGGTATATACCCAAAGGATGCTCAATTGTACCACAAGGATATATGCTCAACTATGTTCATAGCAGCATTGTTTGTCATAACCAGAATCTGGAAACAACCTAAATGTCCCTCAATTGAAGAATGGATAAGGAAAATGTGATACATTTACACAATGGAGTACTACACAGCAGAAAAAAATATTTTAAAATTTGCAGGCAAATGGATTGGTCTAGAAAACATCATATTGAATGAGTTAACCTGGACCCAGAGAGACAATTATCATATATACTTATTCATAAGTGGCTTTTAGAAAGGAAGCACAGAAAACCAGCCTACAGTTCACAATCCCAGAGAACCTAGACAACAATTAAGACCCTAAGAGAGGCATACAATTATCTAATCTACATGGGAAGAAGAAAAAGACAAGATCTCCTGAATAAACTGGTAGCATGGGGACCATGGGAGATTACAGAATGGAAGGGGAGAGGAAAGGAGGGGAGCAGAGAAAATGTATAGCTCAATAAAATCAATTAAAAAAAGAAAAAAAAAGAATGCTGAGAGTGGGAAAAATAGTCTACCCTCAGGATGACCACACTAACTTGTTGACGGAGGATTCTGTCCCAACCAGTCCCGCATTGTTAAGTCCCAAAGATACACACAAAGGTCTACATTAACTATAAACTGATTGGCCTATTAGCTCTGGCTTCTTATTAACTCATAACTTATATTATCCTATAATTCTTATCTGTGTTAGCCACGTGGCTTGGTACCTCTTTTGGCAAGGCAGTCACATCTTCCTTCCTTTTTGTCTGGATGATGAGTGCAGACTGCCTCTTTCCTCTTCTGAATTCTCCTGTTCTCATTGCCCTAGCTTTATTTCGTGCCTGATCACCCCGCCTATACTTCCTGCCTGGCTACTGTCCAATCAGTACTTAATTAAACTTAATACAAGTGACAGGATAAAAGACCATTGTCCCACAGCACTTCCCCCTCTTGAAAACAAAACAAAACAAAACAAAAAAACAAGAACTCTGAATCTAATATCTTTTGTTTAGCTTTTTGTCCAGACCATTATTCATAACATCTTGTAACCAATATTCCAAACAAAGACAAACATACTTAATTCATTTTTTGGGATTGTGGGTGTAGTTTTCTTAGCTACTTCCTGCTGATTGGAGGTGCTGATAATCTTATGGGGACCTAAAGAAAATTTAGAATTATGATCAAGTCCAGACTGGAGGATTCTATTAAGCTTGAGCATCTCAGTTCTGGATATAGAACTCAGATATCTGAGACATTTGCTCCTATAAGAGATTTCTCAGGGAGTCTTCCTTGATCAAACCTGATTTTTCTTAACCCAAAATGAATTCACAGCTTCTTATTTCTGGTGGGAACAAAAGCAAAACCTCTTCTCCAAAGCAGCATACCTTTTGAGTTATATTTTAAAGCCAAGTCATTTTCAAAATATGTATGTTGGATTAATCCAGCAGGATTTATAACCAAATATCTTTTAGCAGCTTTTGCTCCTTCCTCAGTCATCAAACAATTTAAAGATAACAAAATAAAGTACAGTATCCAAACTCTGTGTATTTTTATCTTTACATGACTTTATTTTAAACTCTATCCTTTTTATTTTTAATTTTTGGCTTTTTGAGACAGGGTTTCTCTGTGCATCTTTGTCCTCAAACTCACTCTGTAGACTAGGCTATCCATGAACTCACAAAGATCTGCCTGCCTCTGCCTCCCAAGTGCTGGGATTAAAAGTGTGTTCCATCACAATTTGAACTCACAGAGATCCACCTGCTTCTACCTTTCAAGTGTTGGGATTAAAGGCATGTGCCACCACAACCAACTACTCTCTTTCTTTTTTATTTTAAGGACTTTATCCTTTTCCTTTTCTTTCTCAATCCTACATATATTTTTAAACACGCTGTAAACCATTTAGTGGTTTTCTTCATCTGAAATATCTTTACTGTATATCTCTCTTTTTATGGCCACATGAGTCTTTAATTTGCTAAATGATATGGCTAGGATCAAAACAGGGGCTTTGAAAGCTGAATGCAGCCCATTCTTTAGCTTTCTGAGAGTCTAGCCCCATGGCAGAAGTACTGGCTGGAGTCATGTTTATTGCCAGAACTCTATGGAGTTTCAAGATCTCTGCCACCACTGAGAAGCATGCTATTGGTTACTCATCATCACCATTTAAGTTCTTGGTGGTGGGGTTTCTAAAAAGAGCTGCAATGTTTTTGCAGCTAAAGCTGAATCAAGAAGACTCTCTTAAATGAGATGCACTTGCCTCCAGCAAACAGAGCTCACCCAAGAATGTGCTGCTATCAATTAGCCACGCTTAACTATATTCTTTTCTGTCTAGAATTACTTCCCAAGCTCTTTTAGGCTATATGTAGATGTAGTTTTCCACATGGGCACCATTTGTTGACTGAGATTTTTGTCCCGCCCAGTCCCACAACCATGAAGATCCAAAGAGTCACACAGAGGTCTACATTAATTATAAATTAATTGGCCTATTAGCTCAGGCTTCTTATTAACTCTTATAACTTACATTAGTCCATAATGCTTGTCTATGTTAGCCACGTGGTTTGGTACCTTTTTCAGCAAGGGAGTCACATGATGATGAATGCAGACTGCCCCTTTCCTCTTCACAGAATTCTCCTGTTCTCATTACCCAACCTCTACTTCCTGCCTTGTCTCCCCACCTATAATTCTTGCCTGGCTACTGGCCAATCAGCATTTTATGAAAAACAATACAAGAAGCAGGATAAAGACCACTGTCCCAGAGCACCAACTGGTTATTGAATACCAATTGTTCAGTCCCCAAAGCATACATATGCATAATTTAAACAGGTTTCAAAAGTAGGTGTGCACAAAGAAAAAGTCAGAGGCTGACAAGTGAACTTAAAAAAAAACTATCATAAAACTGTTTGTTTAATAAGAATTTCTACAAGAGTAGTATAACAATCTTAATGTGAAAAGCTGTATTTTAATAGCTTATTGATGTGGTTGTTAGGAGCTTACATTCCCTAGTGTCATCACTGCTCCACGAAAGTGGTTTCTAATCAGTTTTGTAGAAACAGCAAACCATTCCCAGTACCATCATATGTAGGTCTGAGTGAGAAATCAAAAGACCAAACAAATTAATATCTCAGAACAAGGTATATACACTTCCCACTACCTTCACTCAACCTCTGTCTCTACTCAGTGTGCTTAGAAAGAGTAAAGTCAACTTAGATACATAATGAATATATCAAAATGAATCTGCTCAAAATAGTCTTTTTTTGTAGTAATTATTATTTGAGCATTCAAAATGAGTTTCCAATATTAAGTCAATTATGAAATGGCCAAGAAAGCAGTATTAATTTGTTTTTATACATAAAAAATGTGAGAATACACAGGATTGTTTTAAAACTGATGAGAATGTAGAATAATAGTTAAAGTGTTTTCCACCAAGCCTGAGGACATGAGTTTGATAACCAAAACTCACACAGTGCAAAAGAAGAATTTTGATTCCTAATTGCTGTCTTAGGACCTCAATATGTGTTGTGTGGTACACACATACACACACACACACACAAACAGAAAGAGAGAGAGAGAGAGAGAGAGAGAGAGAGAGAGAGAGAGAGAGATTAAGTAAATGTTAAAAAGCAAATATTCTCTAGTTCAGTGGTTCTCAACTTTCCTAATGCTGTGACCCTTTATTACAGTTCCTCATTTGTGGTGATCCCTTCTATAAAATTATTTCATTGCTTACTTCATAATCTTATTTTTCTTACCTTTATGAATCATAATATAGCCTCAAAGGAGTTATGACCTAAATGCTGAGAACCACTTCTCTAGCTAAAGTTACTCAGACTTCTAAATCTGGTAGCAAGAAAACATAAATATATTCCCTGGCTTTGATATGTTTTAATAATATATGTGAATTATTGTTTACAACAGTGAAGGAAAAATATGCTTCTGTAATTTATAAAATTAATAAGAGGGCTAAAAATAACATTTTTAAAAAGTTGTTTAGATAATGTAATGTTATAATATACAAGTGGTAGTAATGTGACTATAATGCCTTAATAATATGATAAAAAATTGCAATGGGTAAAATAGTGCAATATTTGCATACCTTATATTCTCATTAACTCCTTTGGCAACAGTTATTTACATTGTGTTTATCTAAAAAGGAAACTAAATTTGATGTAATTAAGAGATTTCGTATTTCATATCATAAAGCTGGTTCTATATTCTATTGTGCACTTAGTCACTCATGTTCCAGGTGATTTTAAATGCTTTATAAAGCCTTGTGTATGGATGCTTTGAGAATGTCTCAGCAAGTGCAATGAATCCTCAACAACCTAAGCATGAGCCATATACATTTAACTTCATTAAAAATATACTTTTAATCATTATTTATTTAAAAATATAAATACTGATGTTTCTTTGTGTTCCACTAGAGGCCATCATATGCTTTCTTAAAATAATAAGAGCATATGTAAATGAAAACCTTAATTTGAACAGCATTTACGAACAGTGCAGAAGTCATATATTCTATGAAGTATATGCCCCCTAGGGAGTCAGGGTGCAATGATCTTTCTTTGAGCTAATTCACATGCTTGACTAGGCTGTTATAAACAAAGTTAAGTTGGGTTTTTGTATGCATTCTTCTAGTTGCTAATTAAAATGAATGGGTAAGTAAACAAAGTGAAATTAACAGTCAAACCACGCTTCTGTCATTCAAACAATTTCATTTCTCATAACACATGAAAGAACAAGATATTGATTAAGAAATTGAACATTAGGTTCTGGAAGTAGCTTGGGCTTTCTTGATATGTTGGTATATTAATCGATAAGGTGGCGGTTTTGTTTCACATAGGAACATCCTCATAGAATATTTTAAAGACATACACAATAAGTCTGCTTACTGGGAGAAAGATGAAAATATTTTAATACCAGAGTATATAATCTGTTTTTGTCTCAGAAAACTCATCTTTGAATCAACTGCTTTAGTGAGCTTAGATTTTTTTCAGTTCTCATTCTTTTGTGTATTTTTATTTATTATTTATTTTTACACACCAATCCCAGTTACCCCTTCCTCCTTCCGTCTTTCTTCTCCCACCTTCCCCACCCCATCCCCAGCCACAATTCAGAGAGAGTAAGGCCTCTCCTGTGAAACTCAACTAAGTCAGTCCCAACCCCTCATTGAGGCAGGGCCAAGCCCCTGTCCTCTGTGCCTAGGCTGAGTAAAGTATCTCTCCATAGAGAAGGGCTCCACAAAGTCAGGTTATGTGTTAGGGTTAGATCCTGGTCCCACTGCTGGTGGTTCCACATACTGCCCAAGTTACATCATTGTCACCTGTACTCAGGGGCCTATTTTGGTCCTATAAAAATTCCCCAATTGTCAATCTGGAATCAGTTAGATCCCACTAACTTGGATCAGCTGATTCTGTGAGTTTCCCCCATCAAAGTTTTGGACCTTTTGTTAATAGTATTGCTCTTCCCTCTCTTTGATTGTATTTTAAAACTCAGCATAGCATAGTGGTTAGTTATGGATTACTGCATCTGCTTTTATGCTCAACATCCTTAGCCATTCGAGAAATGCAAGTAAAAACAACTCTGAGTAGGATTGGCTAAGATTAAGAACTTTTATGACAGCTTATGCTTGAGAGAATGTGGAGTAAAGGGAAGACTCTTCCATTGATGGTGGGAGTGCAAATATGTACAGTGACTGTGGAAATCACTATGGTGATTTCTTAGAAAAGTAAGAGTAAATATACCTCAAGACCCATCAATACCACGTTTTGACATATACCCAAAAAAGGCACACCCACACCACAAGGACATTTGCTCAACTATGTTCCTAGCAATATTATTGAAAGTCAGAACCTGGAAACAACCTAGATGCCCTTGGCCAAAGGATGGATAAAGAATATGTGGTACATTTATACAATGGAGTACTATGTAGTGCAAAAAAAATAAATAAATGACATCTTAAAACTTGCAGATAAATGGACGGAAGTAGAAACAAGCATCCTGAGTGAGGTAACCCAGTCTCCAAAATGACAAATATAGTTTGTACTCACTCATATGTACTTAACAGGAATAAAGTAATGGATAATCAGCCTACAGTACACAACCCCAGGGAAACTAGAACCCTCATACAGTAAGCTTCGCTTTTTATGGGTTGCATTATAGTCTAAGACAGGTTTCTACAGTTGATATTAAAGTCTAAATAGTTTTACTCTTCTATCTTTGTTATACAATGCTTGTCCATTGCTCATCTTTAATGAATTCACATGAATAGGTTCTCATCATACTTCATAATATTGTTTGTATTATGATTTCAAATTGACCTGTATACTCTAATGGAAAAATTATAGCATTAAAACAGTACTTATTATAATAAATTAAATATGGAGAATAATTTCATGGTCAGATTTAAAGAAACTATAAAAAATACAATAATAACTATCTTAAATATGATTAAAATGTTATTGCAAAATATGAAATATAATTTGAAAACATGTAATTATTCTATACATTTGTAAACAATGATGTATCACAATGTTCCAGAGTCTACTGACATCCAGATGAGACAATCAGCCTTTTGAACTGAAAAAACATCTGTATTCCTGGATTTCCACTCATAGTTCACCATTGCTGGGGTAGTTGGACCGTAACCTAAAAGTGATTCTAATAAATTCCATTTATATTCTGTAAACTCTCCTGCTGTAAATTATCAATGGCAGTCTACCCATCGTCTTAGCATATGGCTTCATACTCCAGCAACTGTATTTACTGAGATAATATGCAATACTGTCTTCAAATATAGTCTCTATATCATCACTTTGTGGAGGATCTGTGATACTGAAAACAATGTAAGATCTGTCAGCAAGATTCAAATGATGCCCCGACATGTGGCTTTCAGGCCTACAGTACAATGTTTTCAGCCTAGGCTTATGTGACAATGACATTCACAGAAAGCTGTGCTCGTCTCTGAAGCTAAAGCGTATCCGTACTCACTATCAGAAGATTTATCTCGTGATTAAAAAAATCAATGGAATTAAAATTTTGAACTGTGTAATACATGCTTTCAAATTTAAAGACTCACAGGGATTATAATAGAGACATAATGTAATATTATGCCCTAAATACCTAATTTTCTATGAGAAAATAGTTTTTAATATATGATATTATTTCAATGTCTATAAGCAGTAAATTCAAAAACAGAGAGAGAGAGAGAGAGAGAGAGAGAGAGAGAGAGAGAGGCCAAGAAAAAAAAAAGAAACAATTCAAAGAGAATCATGCAAAAAGATATTGGGCAGGTAAATCTTGAGTTTATGGTGTCACACACATTCTAACAGTATGATCTTCCTTCATCTTATGTGATCTAACTAATTTTGACCCTGAAACAAGATGTTTTCCATAATGCCATCATTTCTTAAGTGGCACTACCAGTAACAAATACTTTTTACGTGTTTATTATGAACAAATGGGTTTCATATCTGGTTGGTGTTAGTCCTTAGGAGTTGCCTGGGACTTGAACTAGGATGCTTGTGAGGTGCTCAAGAAGCCTCAGTGCCCTTTCCCATTTTAAGAATATATCTTGGTGACCTAGAGTTGGGAAAATCTAGTGTTGTGTCCCTACTATTCAGGGACATACAGAAGTCACCCCTCCTTTGGAAAAATCAGTGTCTTTCCTTGTCTGACAAACTTACACAAGACTGCCTTTGGCAAATTGGGAATTCCATAGCTTGATTTTCTTCAAGTGCTTAAAGTTTAGTTAAAAGATTATGATTCCTGATTATGATTCATTGCCGCTTTATTCACACTAAAATTCTGATGGGAAAATGTATTAAATACTTTATTAACTTTAATAGATGTGATCAGCCTATTGAGGAAATTACTATCTTGATGCCTGGATCAAAAAATTAGAGCAAATCTAGTCATAATCTAGGATTAAAAAATCACTTTGATATAATAATTCTTCATATTCAGGATTAAAGAAATATACATAGAATACAGAACAGTGTTTATTATCTTTTCTATCTTTCACCATGATGTCTGGATGCATAGGAAAGAGGCATCTGTGAGCATTTGATTTTAAAGAGATGAATAAAATATTTATCCATGTAACAACCTGAGTTTATACCGCTGTTTGCCAGACTCTGAATCATGTCTGATCTTATGCAGTGAGCTATCTAGAAGTTAGGGTTGTCATCAACTCATCACAGAATAAACTAATACGAAATGTATAGTGACCTCTGACAGGGGACCATGGACTTCTAATATGTGTGGCATGTCTGTCTTTTGCCCAGGGCAAGGGACTTACTGCCTATTCATAAGCTCTGTGTGTTACAAAGTAACCAAGAAAGATGGAAAGAGAAAGCACTAAGCTCTCTTTCTGCATGGTTACACACATATGCTGTAATGCCTGAAACTTGCCTGGCCAGCAGTTTCTCACCCAAGTGAGAAGTGACTCCTCTAACTCTTGCAAATTGCACTTTCCGATGACTACTGTGTCATCAGATCCACAGAGCAAGAGGTTCTGTCCCCGCTACTTTCCTCTTTACGCATACCAGAATATCTATTACTCAGAAACAACTAAGCATCCTTAGCATCATTTGATATTCCCAAATCTCCTATCCTTCAATGCAGTTTCTCATATGAGTATGTTAACAAAGCACCACTAACATCACAAAGGACGAACTTTCTATATACTTGAAAGAAAAGCAGAAAAAGTAAGAAGTAAACATGAAACTGATTCTCTTTTGGTAGAACTGTTCATTAAAAGAGAAGAGAACTTATAGAAAACACCATTTTAGTACAGTAAAAATGCCATATGTAATAGAGCAGCTCCATGGGGATAGTTGGCAGTAGTGCAATATACATTCTTTCGAACATAGTTTAAGGTTTATTCTCTGACTTTCCAATGTTCTCTAGGGGATGTGCTTCTATGAATTTCTAATATTCAAAGACACCTGGACTTAGTGACTTATATACATAACTTTGGCAAAGTTTTATCTGTATGTTTCCCTAAGGCACACACTTCAGATTTGAGCACACTCGTGATAGTCTATGACATATCCTTGCATAGAAATATCAAGACCATGTTCTAGAAAAACAAATCCACACACTGAGTGCAATGGTAAATTATCAAGTTAATGGAAATTTTATAATGGAAAATTTATCAACAAAGGAATACTTAGTGTCTTGTTGAGACATCAAAACTGTAGATGTTTTCTGATATAAAAGACTTTTTTTTTAAGCCGGGCAGTGGTGGTGCACGCCTTTAATCCCAGCACTCGGGAGGCAGAGGCAGGCGGATCTCTGTGAGTTCGAGACCAGCCTGGTCTACAGAGATAGTTCCAGGACAGGCTCCAAAGCCACAGAGAAACCCTGTCTCAAAAACAAACAAACAAAAAAAAAAGACTTTTTTTAACCAAACCAGTAACATAAACAAAGAAAATAATCATACCCTTATCATTTTTGAGGAATTATTTAGCTTTTTATGAAAAATATTAAAATTACAAAAATGATGTACAGTTAATTAAAAGAATATATATTTGAGGGTTTCTTTATGTTTTATTTTTATTTATTTTTTATGAAATAAATGTTGATCATATTAGTTTCTTTACACAGTTTCTACATATTTAACTACATTACTTGTAAATTCTTAAGCATTAAGCTGTCATAACCTAGTCATCTTTTATATTTAAAATAAAAACAGTATGAACTGCTACAATAGAACTAAACAAACATCATGCATTTCCATTGCTTGGGATATCAGTTTGTTTCTGTATTCAACATATTCATTATTCTCTTATTGCTTCTCAGAGCCATTTAAGTTCATAATTGTCTCATTTGGGCTCAGCATGGTTACCTTTTAAAAGGTTTTCCTTTAAGGGTGTCCATAATGCTCGGTATAGCAAGCTGTTTGCAACTCTGTGAAATGTGATGGACCCTCCTTGAGTGGGGAGAGAGTGAACCTCAGCTCAATACAAAGCTTTAGGATGCCTGACTTTGCAAAGAAAAGATAATAGAGGAGAGTAGCAACTGAAATTGGAGTTATGATTTCAGCTTTTAAGCCTTGTGTCCCAGGTATTTTAGAAAGAAACTGTCAAGGGCAAGTTGATTCCATGAGGTTAAACAATGGCGTAATGGAAGAATGCCTTTCATTAATAAATTGGTTATTTGTGGTGTCATGAAGTCAGATTAATTGTTTTGTCTTAAGTTTTGCTCTGGTTATTCAGTTAGCTATATTTGAAGTGTGAACTACAGTTCTAGGGAACTTTACCCTTTTTCTCATGGAATTTCAAACATTTATTAAGCCAAAAATGAGAAGTAAACTGTAGTAGCAAGTATAATTAGATAATAATTTTATGTTGTCATTTAGTACTCAAGCTACATACAGTTTCTGTGCTCTTAAAATATATTTTAAAGAGCTCTAATTTTATACTTGAATATGATTTTTAAAGCAAAAAAATACATTGTATTTACTTTAGAGATAGGAAACTTCGTTTTCTATACAGGCAAGTGTCCAGAGGATGGAAGAGATGGGCTATGGGAATGAAGGCCATCCTTGTTTCTGAGTTGACACTCATCTCTACTATTGTAGGTGACTATGTGTTATCCATAAATATTTTTTGCTGAATAGTGGTAAGTCAAGGTTCTACCTGATATTACCTTAGAATGCAGCCATTCAGACCACAAGCAGATAAAGGAAATTTAGAGGATATATCTTCATGTGTTCCTTTTAGATCTTGAAAGTATAAGTAAATTTGAGACATCTATTTAGATTTCCTGGTTCTCCAAAATTTAAACCTCTCAGAATGAACAAGATAAATCACACAAGTGTCAGCTCATGCTGGCAGTGATGTGGCACAAGGAGAAATTTTTTTCCATTCCTGGTGGGAGTGGAAACTTATACAACCATTATAGAAATCAAAATGGCTGTTCCTTGAAAAATAGGTAATCAATCTATCTCAAGACTCAACTATACCACTTTTGGACATTGACCCAAAGAACATTTCAACCTTCCACAGGGACGCTTGCCAGCTACATTCATTGCAGTTTTATTCATAATAGCAAGAAACTGGAAACAACCTAAATGTCCCTCAAGTAAAAAATGAATAAGTAAAATGTGGTACATTTACATAATGCAGTAATATTCAATTACTAAAAAATGGGACATCATGAAATTTGCAGGCAAATGCATGGAACTAGAAAAAGAACACAGCCTGAGGGACATAACTCAGACCCAGAGTGACAAACATGGTATGTACTTACTTATAAGTGAATAAATAATAAGTTAATAAATAAACGATAACCAACTACAGTCCACAGACTCAGAGAGGTTATGTGAAAAACACGGCTCTAGGAGGATGAGTGGATTTCCCTGGGAAGGGGAAGTAGAATATAGATTCTGTGGGTTGACTGAGGTAGGTGGAGTCAAGAGCCAGAAGTATCAGGTGGGGAGGATGGAGAGAGTAAAGGAAGAGACAGCTGTAATTCAGGGGGACATTGGGGGTGGAATCATAGTGCTGTTAAAGCTTCCCATAATATATAATGGTAACCCTAATGAGGACCCCCAATAATGGGGGATGCAGAGTTTTAGCGGGGCATCATTTGTAGCCTGACAAGTATTCCAGTGGTGTGCCAGATTGTATTCAGCTGCGTTGTGGGCTAATGGATTCCCATGAAGATCTCCAAACAACATAGGATGATGTTAGCACAGAAGATTACTCTCAAAACACCAACAGTTGGCGTTCAATTTCAGAAGACAATATCCATACAGCTCATTGAATATAGAGAGGTTGAGCTGGTGCCTGTATGGAGCCTTTACACTTATGATCTAGTATCTTTGGGACTGAACGATACTCTACATGCTGCCAAAAGAGAAACCTGGACAGACACACTAACCCTGCCACAAAACCTTTGGTCTGCAATCTCTCCTACCTTGACAGATGTGATCAGGCCATGGTGTTGCCAAACTTGTCGGACTGGCCCATCAATTATCTGGCTTAACTTGAGACCCATACTAGAAGAGGGAGCCTGAATCCTGGATAATTAAAAACCAGAGACTGTTTTCCCGCTTTCACGTCCTCAGGGTCCATTCTCCCACTCCTACCACTTCAGGGCCAGCTATACTGTGTTGCCTAGGTGTAGTATAGATGCCACACTCTCAATGCTACAGCTGGTAATAGGCAGGAAAGGCTCTTGTGACCTCAGGGCTAGCTCTCCCACCGGCTTCAGGCATTGATGAGCAGAAGTTATGGGCAGTGGAGGGCATCTCTTCCCTGCCTATGCTGCCACATGATTAATGTGAGACAGCTCTCCCGTGCTCATGACTTGGGGGCTGGCATGATGTAAAAGATACAAAGATTAAATTTTAAAAAAACTAAAAAAGACATAAAAAAAAACCAAAACAAAAGAAACAGAGATTGGGTAGAATCAAACATGACTGGCAAAAAAAGCAAACAAACAAACAAACAAACAAACAACAACAACAACAACAACAAAAAACAAAGCAAAAGAAGTCAAAGCAATTATTCCTAATGCTGTAGTAAGATTAGTGCCTTGTGCAATTGTCATCAGACAGACTTCCTCCAGCAGCAGGCACAGAGTTCCTCAGCCAGACATTTTGCAGAGAGAGTCTAAATTGGAGGTCTACATTGAGAGAATCCCCTGGAATATGGTGAAGAAAGATTGTGGGTGTTACCAGGGGACTCAACAAAGCATGGGCTTAACAAGACTGAAGCAGCAAGCACAGGGAGGGCATGTATGGGTCTGTACCAGGTTCTCCACATATGTGTTGTAGCTGTTAGCTTGATATTTTTGTGAAATTTCTAACAGTAAGAGGAGGTATCTCTGATTCTTTTGCATCTTCTTGGATTGTCTTGTCCAACCTCTATTTGAGGGCTTTTTTGCTATTGCATTTTATTTATTTATTTATTTATTTATTTATTTATTTATCTATTTATTTACTTATTTGTTTTGATTTTTCAAGACACGGGGTTTGTCTGTAATTTTAGAGCCTGTCTACCTCTTGTAGACAAGGCTGGCCTTGAACTCACAAAGATCTGCCTGCCTCTGCTTCCCAAGTGCTGGGATTAAAGGCATGTGCCATTACCTCCCAGCTTTGGGTTATTGCATTTTGTTTTATTGTGTTTGATTGTTGTTTCTTGGAAGTCTGCTTTTTATCTGATGGGAAATGGTGGTGAAGAGAATCTGGTAAAGAGGCGAGGTGGGGCAGAGGTAGGAGGAGTGGAAGGAAGGGAGACTGTGGTGGAGATGTATTACTGAGTGAAGAATCTATTTTTAACAACAATAAAAATTCCTGAGACCAAATTTTGGTATGCTGATATAGAATTAAAATGTAATCATCAGTGTGGAATAATGTGATAGAAGATAGCACTTAGGTTCAACTTCTACAAAGGGAAAAAAAAAGAAAATCAGGGATGAACTTGCATTTGGAGAGCTTCACATGGCCTGCGAAAACAGACTGTATAAGTAAGTGAGTACTCTGTCTCTCAACCAATTTAATTAGAAAAGAATTTCAAAAAAAGTAATGAAATAGACAGTTCAGGTCATGGGCTTGCAGGCTATAACCTGTCACAAATTGGGCATGAGTTTGTAGGCTAGGAGAGCAGATGGGATCAATCTGAATGCTTTAGAGGAGGGAAACTGAGTCATTGATTCACTTCAATCTCCTTAGAATAAACCCTACACAAATATACACAAAAAAAAAACACTAAAAAAATATACATGAACTTTCAAAATATAAATTTTGTGTACCATGCTTGCCAAATGTTCCACCATATTTATTTAAACAAAAGTATTGCATTTTCTGCTTTAAAATATGATAGTTTGGAATTGGAAATGAACTCTGTAACACTTTACTTTATCCCTTAATTGTCTTATTTTTATAAAATTTTCATAATTCATGAATCAATCTTGTTGATTCTTCCTGATTTTCAGGTCTTCAAGAACATACTATACTTTCTGTTATTTTTCAAAAAGCAAAATGTTAACAGTGGTTATCAGGGTTATCTTTCCACGTTAGTAACTTAATACTCAGAAGTAAAGGCAGTAAATAATACATTTAAAGTCATCAAAACATAAACAAAAATACTGAAATGAATTTTTAAGAAGATTTATTTTAGATTTTCATAATGTCTACAATAATTAATGGAAGTTATTTTTGTTGTGGAATAATCCTTCTGTACGCCATGAAGCTGTGTTGCTTCATTGTTAATAAAAAGCTGATTGTTTGATGGGTAGGCAGGATTTTCACGGCAGAGGGAATGCTAGGAAGAACACGGTAGAGTCTGAGAAAATGCCATGAGACACAGAACAAGTAGAATGTAGAGTACATGCATGCGGTAAACTTTTCTCCAGGGAGCACGTAAATTAATAGAAATGGGCTAATTTAAAATATAAGTGCTAGCTAAAAATGAACCTATATTAACAGCTGAGAATTTATAATTATTATTAAGTCTCTGTGTGATTATTTGGGGAGTGACTAGCAGGAGAGAGAAGTCTACCTACAAATTTTGACACTTATTTTAATGGGAATATATATCAGCTAATTAATGGATAGCTGCAATTTCCATTTCTTTTTTTAACAAAAATGCACATTACTATTTTATTACAACATCTCTGTTATGTTTTATCAATACTATTGTAAAAGTGATGTATTTGAAGTCTCTTAGCCATATTGTCTAAGCATATAAGCTATCAATTTGGAAAGCAAACTTGCAGCAATTAACCATATACATGGACTTCAAGATGAGAGAGGCAAATAAATCCCGTGTAACTCTTTTCCTTTCTCATGGGTGTACACAGAAAACTTACCTGATTTTGAAGAGACGTTCTTATGATAAATTAAATTACAGTTCAATGTATTGCTCAGTAAATTATCTCAGTCTCATAAAAAGTTAAAGCTTTTAAAATATATTTTGAAAATGATTTATATGATTTAGGAGATTTGCAACTATCTGGGTTTGGATGTATTAAAAGTAAACCCATATATAAAATAATATCACTTATAACCATGTACCCTATTCAGTTTAATTTTAATCCATGAGTGGTGTGATGCTTCTAAGTATGTTGAATTCAAGATTAAGCTATATATCATGTCTTAGGTATAAAATGGTATTTTCCACAATAATTCATAGTTTATATGTAGATTTATTTCTTGATGAATGGAGTGCCTACATTACTTTGCATAATTTCTGTATTGTCTGCAATTGCATTATTAAATTTTAACTTAGTATAATTCTACTTTATGGTTAGAATAAAATATAACTCAGTAATACCATTGGGAAAAATTAAACTTTACATATCATGTAACATGTATTTCAGGGTGAGTGAGTTACACAGTCATACAAAATCACAGCTCTATCTAAATTCATCTGCAATATCAATTTCTTTCCTTTTTAGATACATGTGTTTAAAGTAATCGCTAAACCATTTTTTTCTATTAAAACGTAAATACTACTATTTCCAATCGGATTTTGACCACTGATTTCAAAGTAATATTTTTCTTTTTTCACATGACACAGACTCAAAAAGCAGCAATGTTCCTTGAACAGATGATGCTATTATTGAGTGATTTTTGCCTGTTGCATAATTAGTATAATATTATTTAACTACATAAAAAGAACTACAGTTTAGTCTCTGTTCCCTGAAAATAAGTAAGTACAAAACTGAACTCTTGAAAGCTGCTGCATTGATGTTATGTATATCATACTTGATAGTTCTTTAGTTTTGAAAATAGATGAGTTTAAACCAAACTAAATATTGTAGCAACTTGTGCCAGTGTTTCTAGAAGATGATTTCCATCTACAATTCTGAGTTCTCTAGCACATATTTTCCTTATCAAGGCAATACTAACTAATTTTCTTCAGTATGAAATTATTTATTTCTTTGCTTTTGAGGACATTGCTTCTTCCTGTGCTGTATACCATTTCTATCATTAAAGTGGGGGAACGTCTCTTATGTGATTTGTGCTTTTCATTTTCTGCTTCTGAAAAAGATAGCTCAAAGAAGTGACAATTGTGCCAAACTCAACCTGGACGTTACAGTTTCTAAACAACGACAGCTCTCTCTGTGGACTCCCTCCTGCCACCTTAATAGGTTCTGATGGTTAAGAAAGGAACATCTTAGATACAGAATGCTTTATCTCCTAATGCATAGAAAGGCCATGAGGTTTCTTTTAATTAGAAGATTCCATGTGTCAACTACAAACTTCTGCTGTTAGCATAATGATTAAGTTTTCATTTAACTTGGGGGGGGTGATTTCATTCATGGTCACTCTACTTACATCATTTCCACTTCTCTATTTTTCCTCTAATTATTCCTGTGTTCCTTTTCTCTCTCACATACATGATCTCTTCTTCTAAAATATTATTGGTGACACACACACACATACAAGACTTCCTAGAATTATCTGAATAGAATCCAAGTGGACCAATGCAATCATATGAGTCTGGTACTTGTAAGAAGGATTCAGGGGCTTTAGAAATGGGATGAAAAGTGATTGGATGTACAAGTCAGTGGTGTTATTCATTGCTGACAGGATTCCATGAGGGAGGAAAACAAACTCAAGAAGCCTATAGAAGCTAGAAAATATAATTTTCTCTGAGATATCTAAAGGAATAGCTCTACGAACAATTTGGTTGCAGATTTTGACCTATTGAGTTACTAGAGAGTAAGCAAGTTGGTTAAAGCTGAAGAAAAGGACAGGGTCAGAGAGACCAAGAAAAGAAGCTATACCTAAAACTGATTGCTTGACCAAAAACCTGAGACTCGCTACTTCATGGACCTAGAGTAAAGCCAAAAAAATTATTGTCTTAAATAAAAAAATTATATATACATCTGTAGTGATAAAATGACTCTGAATGATAGTCTACTATACTCATAAGCTGGAACCTCTTCAGTCACTATCAGAGAAGTTCCTCCTGCAGCAGATGGGGACAAATAGAGAGACCTACTGCCAGACATTTTACAGACTCATGATGTTAGAACACCAGTCCTACAATGTCTCTTTCAAATCCCTCTACCAGAGCTCAGGGAACCCTGCAAGAGAAAGCTGAAAGGATGTAATAGCCAGCGATTTAGCAGACATCAAGCAAACAAGGTCAACGAAATCAACCTGGGAAGAAGTCATATGAATTCAGAGACTGAAGCGGCATGCACAGGACCTGAATGGGTTTTCACCAGATCCTCTGTGTATATATTATGGGCTCTATCTCAGTGTTTTTATGGGGTTCCTGAATGTGGGAATAAATGGATCTCTGATTCTTATGTCCTCTTTTGGACTTTTTTCTGTTGATTTGTCTTGTCCAACTTTGATATGTTAGTTTGTTCTAACTTATTATATTTTGTTTTGTTGCTTATTTTCTAAATGTATGAATAAAAACCCAAACAATTGGGTAAAGGTTAATGATTGAACTATCACTTGTACCTCCTGGAATAGGGAAAACCAGTTTTGTTTTTGTTTTTTGTTTTTTGTTTTTTTTTTTTTTTCAATAGGGTCACACTGCACACTGGATATATATGTCAAGTACTCTAGGACAAGACTCCACAGCCGATTTTTTCTTTTGTGTGTGTGTGTGAGGGGGTGGGTAGGTGGTGTGCTTTTATTTGATTACAGTTCTTTTGGGGGTATTATATTGTTCTCATGCTCTGGAGAATTTTGTTGGGGGCTTTCTTTTTCTTTTAGGTAGTGAGGGGAAGAGGATCTAGAAGAACTTGGGGGAGGAAGGAATATGATCAACATATATTTAAATTTAAAAATTAATTTAAATAATAAAACTGATTTAAAGAGAAAGGAATGAAGGAGGATAGCATCTTCCTTGAGAATGAACAAACTCATTTTACAGGGTAGGTATGCAAGTTAGGAACATTATATCCACAAATTCATTATATCCACAAATACAGTCTTAAAATTAGGAATTCTCTTTCTTTTGCATTTTCTACCTGGGGCTAGTTCATCAGCAAACGACTTATTCATGAAATAAACAGCCCTCAAATAAATATTACATTATAAATATTCTGATTCCTAATAATTAAATTCTTCTCTAAACTACCTTTCATTTACAATTTGCAAGTTTTTGATGTGTGAATGTGACTATATGGCTCTTCTCTTTCATATAACTGCTGGCAAGCTTCTGGTCTTATGCCATGTATTCATCCTCATATGTTTCATTTAACATGTTTTCTATGTTCCATGCATTTTTATGTGTAGTGTCTTCTAAAACATTTTCTATATTCCCTAAACATTTTTTCCTGAAAGAATTATTTCTTAACACTTCTTATTCTTAGAATTAATTTTCAAGGGTCATTCATATACTTGGACTGACTATGCCACTGCTCTATAGCCCGAGTTTTATATATTTTAACAGCCCTTCGTTTCATAAACTACAAGATTGAACATTATAATTTAATATTTCTGATGTGCATTGTTCATCATCATATCATTATACACTAAACATATTCAGTAAAATTTGTGAAATTAATCATGTCTTTCTAATTTACAATTACTTTGTCCAATTTTAGATTTTGACACAATTTTATAATGGAGATGACTATAACCAGTATATTTCATTTTATTTTGTAACACATTTATGTCTCTTCATAAGAAAAAAAGGAAGGATGCGATTCAAGACCCTGACTGGTAGCTACATCACATTGCAGGTAGAAATTCTTCCTCCTGCTTAATTCACTTTCTATGAACATTTTTTTTTCTGTTCCTCAACTCACTGTTTTCTATTTAGTTCTGATACAATTTATTTATTTAGAAGTATATAACTATTACATTATATGCTAATAATAAACCATCTGAACTATCATAAACTACCCTAGTATACTCCCAGAATTTTATCTCTGTGTTTAGCAAAGAAAGGTCAAATGTTCCTTCTTTTAAAAAGCTCATCATCATTTATAATATATAGTGAAATAATAGAACATTTGCATCATAACTGTGTCAAGGATTATGAAACTAAAAGTAAATTAAAAGCAGCATCAGGAAATAAATAGAACATTGAAAATAAAAAATATTACAGACCTCCACATTTTCATTAACTTACAGAATGCATTTTGTAAAATGTTATAATGTAAAATTAGGGTGACACATTAATGCTTTTAGTGCAAGTCACTTTAAATATTTACATATCTAATATGTATCAATAGAAACAGTTGTATTTAGCAAACTAAAGCTGCTTATTAAAATACTATTGGATAAAGAGATCATTTGGACTTACATTCAAACAGGTTAAGCAGGGTAGACTGTTTTGTATATCTGACAGAGTAAAATAATTAAATTGAATATCCATTATTATTGTAGGTTGAAGCTAGTAACATAAAGTTCTACATTAAAACAACCCACAAATATTCTTAATTAAAAGCATATTTTATTTATGTTTGAAAATGGAGAATTTAGCAAAAGATGATATTGCATATATCGAGAGCTTAGAGCAATCAGTGGTATTTAGATGGTGCTACTTTGGTCTGAAGGCTTGTGAACATGTATCCACCTATACTTAATGGGAATAAGTAGAGGATTAGGGTCAGATGGATTCTGCCTTAGTCTGCTCAGAGCTGAAAATATCTTCATCAACTGTCTCTTATTGCTGAGGTGACAAATGATAGTTAGCAAGTCTACCGTCTAGACCCTAAAAACGCAACTTCCATGTTCAATTGGTCAAGCAAGACCTTCCTATTCCAGACTTGGGATACACACATTGCTTAACGTCATTTGCTATTTAAATTTCTGGCCCTGTTCTCAAAACTATTTCCAACTCTTACTTGATCCTAGAACTTCCACTGTTTGATAATTTACAAAAATATAAATTCATATTTTATGGAGTTTATATTTATAATCAATGAAGTATAACAAAATATTAAATTAAGTATAGTTCCTCATTCATAAATTATTTTAGGAAAAATTGATGTTTACTCTGTTTTACATCAGGGATCCACTGTGACAAACTAATAGCCAGAGGTACTTTTTTTTGAATATTGGCATCCTTACTGCATTATAAAACATCATTGAAACAGGACTATTTTTTTGTATGAATATCTACTATAATAAATTTATGCAGTCTTAAAATAAAATTAACAGGGTCAACATATCTTTCTTTTCTTATTTTAAACAGTATTGACTTTGCTGTTAAAATTGTTTATAATTTTATCTTTTATTGAAAATAGATTTTTTTATATAATATATTTGACTGCAATACATTCTTCTAAATTGCATATTTCCTGTAGACTTTGTAAGTTTGTACTATACTAATATCTTTTTTAAAATTCTCTTTGTTTCTTGAAATCTAAAATGTATTCACATAATTTTATATATGTAGTCAATGTCCAGAGTCTCTACTAATTCTCAAAATTTTACATAGAGATGATATAGAAGTCTAAACTTTGTTTTCAGGTTAATAGTTCTTCAAGATTCTATCTCAATAATGTATATTTTAATGAAAATTATGCATCTTTTCAGAAACAATGAATAGGGAAGAAATTGGAGATAACAGGATGAATATTGGTTAGAAACTGAATGAGTGGATCACAATTATTCATCTTTTGAATGTGAACATGCCTGAATTCTTAAGGCTGCTTCCTCTCTTTATTTTTAAATATCCCTCTTACACTTGTACAGATGTTATGGCAAATATAGAGTTATATCACTGCATTTTTACATAGTCTTATATATATTATATATATATATTCAAATGAAATAACTTCCTTTGTTTTGCCTGTTTGAAGATGTAATATAACTGAGATTGTATAAATTACATAAAGTTGATTATACGCAGAAAAAATGTTTTTAATTTTGTGATGGCATGGATAACACCAACGTCCAATAATTAATTCACTTTCTAATCTCCTTCAATAGTTAATATGTTGGTTAGTATGTTAGTATGTGCGTATTGCAGTTATAGTTAAGTATATAGTCTTTGAAATGGTGAGATTATACACCTATCCATTGGTCCCAGCAGAATTATGAAAGTCCTTAAAAACTGAGAAATCTCTTTAGCTGAAGTCCGAGCTAAATGGCTATGGAAGCCAAAGTTAAGAGAGAATATCTAATGTGCTCTGGCTGGTTTGAGGATAACACTGCAGGATATTTGTGTGTAAGCCATGAGAAGAGAACGAATAGATAGTACCAAACTTGACCCTTTGGAGACTACATTGAACAGTAGAAGGGCTACAGTACCATGCTTGTCTCAGTTTTAGTCCTCTGAGTCCTTTAGCTAAATTCTAGCCCCCTTTGCGTCTTTTCTGACCTCTGAAACTTGTCAGATAATTCATGAGTATTTTTTTTAGATCATGAAGATAAAATGATATATGGGAACAAGAGAAAATGAATGCAAACTGGTTCCTTGCAAAACGTTTTATTTTTCCTGTACATAATTCATTTTACTAGTTGATAACAACACTCTTTGGCACTTCTATAGTTAATCATTCAATCCTTCGTGAGTATGTACAAACCTCTCATCCATTTGATTCTAGGAGCAGCTCATCTGTTAATATTGACATTTCAACATCCACATACATATAGTTTAGGTCTCTGGTGTAAGAATACAATGAATAGCAGATGTTTGTTCAATTAAAGTTTATGGTATATTTCTTGTTCTTTGAGGTGTTATACAATAATTAATTCTATTTTTCATCAATTAATTTACTTGTTTCTTCACATTTTGATATAACCAAGTCTGTTTCTTGATCTCATTATTATGAATTTTATGTCTATATTAGTATCTGGTTCTGATTTCAGTTTAATTTTCTTGATTACTAGTGAAGCTCTGAGTCTTCCTAAGAAGTGCTTTCACTGACGCATTATAGGAATCCCCTTGGTTTACTTATTTTTATAATTATTTATATGTGTTTCTGCATATTCTAAGTAATATTCTCTTTCCAGGTGCTCTAATTATTTCATTCTAATTTGTGGTTTTTATTTTAAATTTCATTATGAAATATTTAACACAGAAGGAAAGAGATTAATTTTGAAAATACAAAATGAATTGCTACCTTTCATACAGTTAGCTTTTATGATTTGCTTCAAAAAGTCATCACTAAACTACCCTCATATAAATAATTTTAGACATTATGTATTTTTATATATAAATATTGGTAACACACAGGAAACCAGTTCACATACCTGAATACTCATCTTTGGTCAGGTATGTTTATTTTCTGTTGTTTTAATGTGTTCAAATAATACTTTATAACATATATGTGAATTTACATTGCTTTTACACTTTGAGGCTGATGTTATAATAACAAGTTACAATAATTATTAATTGTATTCATACTTAAAATTAAACACAATTACTATATGAACATGATTTCACAAATACAAATCTATTTTATACATGCCTTTGAGAATATATACACATACATGTACATTTATACATACGTTTGTATTTGTACAACAAGGATTTTTTCTTAATATGCCTTTTCTAAGTAAAATAATTTGATATGAAATTTGATTCAAATATTTTCTCCTATACATTACATAGTTGTGCAAAAGTCTCACTTGTATTTATTTTCTATATTTGTAGGTATTTATAACTTCCCTTAGTAAATATTTCTAGTTTATCAAGGGATCTCTGGCTTTATTTCCTTCTTATTCACATCTGTACCCCAGAACTTCCTTTATGATCAATCTTATCAGCTTGAAATGTATCCTAACAATCCATTTGTGGAGACTTTGTTGTTGGAACCTGCTCAGAAATTTTGAACTCCGGTGTATCTTGGAACATCCAATTACTGTCAATAAAACACCATTCCATGGCGCCTTGGGAGACAACCCAGTGTCTCATAGATTTTCATGCTGAAGCTGTGCTCTTGTCTCACTGTCTGACAAATGATATTCCTTGCAAACCACCTGTCCTGTTTGGCTGCTTTACATTTCCCCTTCTCCTCTTGGCAACATGTATGTGATGGATGGATGCACTTTTCTTAGTGTTTTTCCAGTAAACTAAGCCTCCCAAGAACTGCCTTACTTATGCTATTCTCCTGAATTTATCATACAGTATTATCACCATGGTCAATTCAAGTTGTAAATATTTCAAAAAAATAAGCCTTAAAATTTCATAACATCTAACAATTAACCCTTGTGAGACATTGTGGCCTGGCCCCACACTTCAGTGACAACCGTAGTGTTTTTATAGGAAAGATTCTTTTACTACCAGATTCCAAGACTTTGTGGGTTCTGTTTACATCTTGAAATCTTTCCCTTCCTTTTGCATTGTGTATTCTTATATCCTTACGAAAGCCACCAAGACAGTCAATAATGCTTTTAATCTCGCCTTCCTAGTCTCCATGCTTGCTCTGTAACCAATCATCTTTATCACGTTCTGAATAATTAACTCAGAGCGCATAATCTGCTGCATAACCTGTTAATCTATTATTCTGCATTTCATTGTTGTCATAAAGAGTCAATAGAGAATTTTCACATCTTTATTTCACTTTCAGTATTTTATGTGTGTCTTGTGTGTGTGTGTGTGTGTCTGCACTTGTATGGGACTTCTAGAGTAGAGTGTGAAGTGCTCTTCCTCTGCTGCTGTCTTTTTTTGTTTGTTTATGTTTTCATTTTCTTTCTGCTTTGAATTGGGGTTTTTCTTTGACTTGTACTTCACCACACAGGATAAGTCAAATTGCTTAGAAAGTTCTGAGAATCTGTCTGTCTTTTCTCTGAACCTTCACTCAGGGCAGGTGTGTATGCACGCGCATACACTTGGTTGCGTTTTAAAAGGGTTCTGAAAATTGACACAGGTTCCCACACTTTCAATACATGTGCTTTAAAAATAAACTTCTCTAGGCGTGGAATACCAGGTTGATGTCCTCATAAACTGAACTTCTGTTTAGTTATATTTTTAATTTTATGTTTTATGTATAGATACAGAATTTAGACAGAGAAATCTTAACACTTTTTCTTATTTCATGTGTACAAGTACAGATGCTTTTCCTGGGACACTTGCATGGCTGGCGCCAAGGGGAACCAAAGAAAAGAAACTTGTTTCCCGGGAACCTTAACTACAGACAGTTATGAGCAATCCTTTGGGTGAGGGAGTGGAAACAGTGTCATTTGGAAGAACAGTCAATGTACTTGACCTCTGATCATCTTTCCAGCCTCTGCAAGCAATAAAATTATTTCCTGTAGTGCCTGAAAGTTTTAGAATACTGTCATTCTGTACTGTTTCTTATTGTATGATTTATGTCCATTTTGATGTAAGCGTCATATTTGACAAACTTAAATTGAAGGAATTTAAATGTAGATCTCCAAGCTATCTTTGTCTGTAGAAATTTTTATTTGCATTTATTTCGCCCAGGTAGTCAAACATTAAACAAGAATCTGCAAATTGTTTACATGGAATTTGGGATTTTGAATCATTTATATAAAGGAAAGTAGGCATTCAACAATATGTGGTTAAGTTTGTAATTGCAAACGTTTAGAAGAAAGCCTTTCATTCAAACCTAACAATTTTAAAATTGATGATGCAAGAGTCATTTAATATTTGTCTTATGCCAATTGCTTTTCCTTACATATTTTTCACTTAAGTAGTAATCCTGAATTATATTCCTGAATGTTGTACACATTATCTGAATGCTGAGGGAACTCCTTCAGTCAATAGCTTTTAAGATACTCACACACTCTGGGCATGGCCACATGTACTATATAAACAGATGTAAAAAAAAGTGCTCAGCTTTTTGACTGCTTGATTCAGTTTCTGTTCCCTCCTTGTGCAGAGGATTGTTGATGTGTGAGTCTACCCCTAAATAAAAAAAAAAAAAAACCCTTCATTGTACTCCATTTTGAGCTAGTGTGGGACTACTTTATTGTAATCATCTTCATCTGAATATCTTTCTATTAACAGTTAAATCTTTTGTTTTAATAGATCTTTAAAATCAATATTCTGATTTATGATATCATTATAACACTCCAGGACATCCTTCGGTGGATGGGTTCCTTTGAACCCATTTATCCATCTCTTAATTTACTTGTTGGTCAATGATTCTTGCTTTAATATTAATCTCAGAAAAAAATGCACTTAAAAACATGTTTTAAATGTATTCAGCATTTCTAAGCATTTATAGTTGGATAGTCTTCAGAATATTTATTCAAATGTATTGCCATGAGTGAAAATAAATGCAAATCAGTAAGAGCTGAAATGAATTTAAAAATTACCCAGACAGTAACACAGCCAGTAAGTGATGGTGATGACAAGATGACATGACAGAGATACATGGGAAGTTGGAATTGTTTATTTCAGCTGATCTTTCCATTATAGATCATGTCCTTGTAATGTTATAGTTAGAAATTTGACATGTTACTTCACGTCAGGCTACATTTATTCAGAATGAAACATCCAAGTTATTGTCCATCTCAAACTGTTTCTGATGCAAATTTCAGCAGACAAAAATAAATGGATTCATTTTTAAATCAGTGACAAAATTATTAGTTTGACAAACATGTTGGAATTATTGTAAATATATCCAGAAAAATGTATATAATTATAAAATGTTCTATATTTTAAGTTTACAGTGCTGATATTTCATTGATGAATTTTTATTCTTTACCTTTATATTTATATCAAACTCACAAACAACTTTCAATAAAAATAGTCACAGTAATGTGTTTATTTAAATTAATGATATTTTGAACAAAAAAGGATCAAGTAGAAGCTAGATTATCAGTTGCCAGTTTAAAATAAATATCGTATTTGTATCTGGCAATATCTTAATGTGTGACTTAAAAGTAACATTCAAAGAGAAGATCCATTGAGGTAAAGTAACTTTCTTCTGTTTGATATTTATCTTTCCTCATGGTACCTAATACAGCAGGACTAAAACAATGATGTGATTTTAAAATGAATTTAATGTTTGTTGAGCTGTTTGTGAATGCTACTTGAAGATAATCCAGAGCTAATTTAAAAGTCATCCACCAAGACACTACTTGGTCTTATTTTCACAGACTACATAATAATGGAACATAAATGCTCTCAAGAAAAATTTAACAAATTTCCTATATTTTTAATTAGTCTTCTTTGTTGCTCTTACTATTATTTTGATATCATTACTATTATAAAATATTTTAAAATAAAAATAAAGCATAGTACCTTATGGCCAAATTAAAATTATACACCAGATAACTGTAGAAACAATAATATCATAATTTCACTGTACATAGTGGAATGTACTGAAAAACCATTATTTTGCAATTTTAAAAACGTTTTACCTGAAATGGAATTATATAATTTTATTTCTTCACTTTCCTCCCCAAAACTTCTTCCTGCTATGTTCCTTCAAGCCCTTCTAATAGCAAGGCTATCTCAAGTTGATTCCTTCTTTTTCTTTGCTTATTATTGATTTGTATTCATGTGTGAATATATGTATATGTACTGGCAAATATATTCTCCTCAGTTGGTTTTTGTTGCTGGTGTGTATGAGCTCTCAGACATGTCCTTTTTCAGGGAATCATGGAGCTATCTTGGTTTAGACGCTTTGAGAGGAACATGTCAGCATACCAGGAAATATGCTGTGAAAACATCTCTTTTAGAAATAGCTGCAAAACGGAACTGAAGAAATTGTAATTTTTGTTCATAAGCTAATGTAGAATGGGAAAAATCATTACTTCTACTCCTGGCCAAGAACTAAATGGATCTTTTGCAATTTTTCTGCCTCTTATTTTCTTTTTTTTTATTTTTACCACTTCCTAATAAAAATGTCAATCAGGGTTTAAGAAGGGCTCAGTCATTATTCTTTAAGAGACAGTTCTAAGTATTTCAGGATACATATGAATTGAGGTGAGAGTTGTGTATAAATGCCATTAATTGTGTTAAAAGAGTTCCTTGTGTTCCTGGTGATCTGACTACTTTCACCTTAGAGAGCACTGTCCATAAGCAACTTTGGCCAGTGTTATTATATATTAATTGACATAACCAGAGTTTACACTCTCTAAATTGGAATTGCCCTGGTTTATTTTACTTTATTCAACTTCTATTCTATGCATTTAAAAATCCTAACTGAATCATAAAATATTTTAGGTGAATTCTTCAATTTGTTCTGTTAATGTTTTCTTGAGTACATTTGTCTTATTATTTTTAAGAAATAGTGTTGGAAGGGACTCATATCTGCTGCTTTAATGTCATCTCAATTTTTTTTTTGGTAAACTATGTATTGGCCTCACATCTTCAATACTTCGTTCTTTTAAATTTAAGTTTTGCTCACACTACGTTGTGGATATTTATTCATTTAATTTTTGTATTTTTAAAGTGTTCTCTTAGTAGTTAGCATCTTTATCAAAATTAAGACTTTATGTATATAACGGCAGCTTGAATGAAATCTACTTCATTTTAGTGTCATGCACGCGTCACTTTGATATTGCTATAGAGGATAAAGTTTTCCATTGTATACTAATGCAAAGATTCTCTAACAATAAACTTCACAACTGGTCAAAGCATAGAGAATAAGAGACTGCAGAATTCAGCCTTAATGAAGATAAAATTTATCACAGCCCCTTCTTCATAGGCTTAGGGCCCATTGATCAAAAATGGCTTAGGTTGAATGTAGGGAGCTGAGACAGTGAATGACTACAGGAAGCTCTTATGAATGGGTCAGGGCCACTAAACATATGATCACAGTGACGGTGATAGCATGTAAAGAACTCTAGACATCCAAAAGCCTTAATCCCAGCATGAAGGTGGGAGTGGGCATGAAATGCTAACTCTATCAATATTTAATTTCTTAATTTAGAATTCGTGAAAAGGCTCAGTCATTACAGCCTTTGCCTAACAAATATGAGTACCCAACTTCAGATACTTAGAACTTACTAGGGAAAAATACAGCTATGCTGGAAGTTTATAATCTAAAGGATGATGTGACAGCAATCAAAGAAAGTTGGATCACTGGAGGTCATAGGGTTCTAACTTAGCCCATATAGGAAACTTTCAAGCCAGTAAAAGATCCTATGTTACACACCAACCGAAAGAAGTGTATCTCCTAAACAATGTAATCTGAGATTTTCCCTGTGATTTCCACTAGCACCTGAATACAAATGCATAAGCCTATCTTTTCACACCTAAATGAAATATCACAAATACAAAGAAATAACACAAAATTTAATGGGTTAATAAATTACTATAAGTGCATTAATAAAGAAAAGGAATGTTATATTTTTGGGAGACAGAGTGTAGTTCTATTTTCTATTTTTACACTTTTGCTGTTGATTCTAATTTTTATTGAAATTGCATATATATAATGTGAGAACTATGGGTAATAGATATAAATATCAAACTTTTAACCTGATAGAGAATAGTGTATCATTTTCTTCTTGTACAGGGAAGCCCAACTCTTTAAAATCCAATCAATAACTTGTAAATTTATTTAATTACTTAACAATTCACTGAAAATATTCAATCTAAATGAATTTAAGACAAGAATATAATATAATTAATGCTACATGGCAGTGACTTCATGTGTAATTAATTTAGTATCAATAAATTTTAATTGTAAGAAACACATATTTGACATTTAGCATCTAAGTTACCATGCTATTTATATCAATTAACTCACTTATCATGTGTCAATTAGCAGATTATAGATTAATTGCTGTGAAATTAATTTGTCACAGACTTCTTTTTAAATGTTAAAATATTAAAATTCATTAAAATTACAAGCCAAAAAAATTACAAGCCAAGTATAAAATTATTCATGTATAAATTATGTTATATTATTTGAGAAAAAAATTGTTAGCAATTAATTTTTAGCACAATGACTAGGTAACAGAAGTTGTTTTAAATAAAATATGATATACAGAATGATGTAACTTAGGAACCCAATAACTAATTACAATTTTTAAAATTATAAACTATTTGTTCAAGTGTATATGAAAATTACTAGAGTTGCTATAAGAATACACAAAGCAAAATTTAAAAAAAAATCAAAGATAGAGCCAGTGTTGAGATTAAAGATTTTAAATAAGCTATTGATAAGCAAAAGGGAATTTCGACTTCTATTAGTAATGCTGTCATTTCCTTTCACTTACCAGATGAGTGGATTTTATTTAAATTATCTTGCTTTTTGTGAGAAAAACCTAATTCAAACTAGAAACTTGGCCAGACACCAGTGTCTGTGAATCTTCTTTTTTTCAATCAGTGTTGCCTCTACCCATCTGACATCAAAATATCCTAATGGGGTTGGATTTACTTTTCTATTTCTCCATTTTCTCTTACACCACCCATTGTTTTTAACTCTTTATACCTTTCATAGAAGTTTTGCTTCCTTTTGCCTTGTCATCACTCTTAAGAAGTCTCTCAGCCGGGCGATGGTGGCGCACGCCTTTAATCCCAGCACTCGGGAGACAGAGGCAGGTGGATCTCTGTGAGTTCGAGACCAGCCTGGTCTACAAGAGCTAGTTCCAGGATGGGCTCCAAAACCACGGAGAAACCCTGTCTCGAAAAACCAAAAAAAAAAAAAAAAAAAAAAAAAAAAAAAAAAAAAAACCCAAAAAAAGAAAAAGAAGTTTCTCAACATGGTTGTTCTCTGATTCTAGTTTTTACTTTCTTGAGAGTTCAAATATTTGTTAATGTCATAAAATGAGCTACCATTCTACAAGCTGAGTTCCCAGAATATAAAGCGTCATGCTAGTGGTCATCTATAAACATATACATGGGGGCAGATAATAAAATAGTCATATTCTGGAATGAAATCTATTATTGCAAATTAAAGCAGAAGAAAAGAAAATGAGTCAAGGAAAAGAAGCTCCTAACAACAGCAATTAAAAAAAATGCAACCTCATTTACAGATTTACCCCTTCATTATTTCTTTGTTCTCAACATTTAAATGGTTCATAATTCATATTGTAAATACCCATACCAGTGTAGACTCATATTGAAGATTTTTCTGAATACCTTCCTGAAATAAGTATGTACACCAAGAAAACAAAAATAATTCTTGTCCACTACAAAAATTGGTCATTCTGAGACATTTCTAAAGCCATATTCTAGAAACAATAAAGGATTCTTTGAGAAACAATAATATAAAAGATACCCTGTGGACTACAAGACATAGCTACAGCCTACAAGCTGCATATTGCCTGCCAGTTTAAAATATGTCACGGACACTCCAAAGGAACAATAGTCATGAATTCACTTTTAAAGTGTGCTCTGATAGCTCCTGAGAACTATTAAAACGGGAACAGTGATCTTTGCCTCTGGCAATTATCAGGCATAACTGACTGGCAGCAGCCTTCAGAAAGTATAGCCGTTAATTAGAGAGCTCTGTTTAATATTACAACTCTTTTTCTCTGTTTATGTAGCAATCCACCAAGTCAGATTTTCAATTTTATAATAAAAAAAATATTTATCAATGTTTGTTTCTCTAAAAAGAGGATAGAATGGGTCTGGAGAGATGGCTCAGCGACAAAGAGCACTTGCTGGTTTTTGGTTCTCAGCAATCTAATTGACTGAGACACAGGCTCCCGTAAATTCACCACTGAGAGGTCCAACACCCACCTCATATCTCCGCGGATTTTCACGCACCTGTTGCACACCCACACACAGACACGCATCTGCACATGAATAAGATGAATAAAGAAATAAGGAGAATAGAAGAATTCACAGAATATTTATTGCCTTTATGTGCTATGGATTCAAATGTGGACTCTTTTCTACCAATATTTTTAGGCTCTAACTTCTAATTGTATTTGGAGTAAGTAATTAGGTTCACTGAGGTCATAAGATTGGGACCTTTCCAAATGACCTAGCCTTAGAAATATTGTAGATGACTCTTAGTTCTTCCTGTCTCCATGACACAAAGAAAAACCGGGACATGGAGAGGTGATTGCATTAGCGAGCTAATGAGAGAGACTCATCAGAAATCAATAATGACGCCTCTTCTTGAACTTCAGATTCCACAACTAAGAAAATGTGTGGCTTGCGGTATGAAGGACAAGGGCCATACTGTTTATTTAATTTGTCAGAGAGTGGCTTGTGGCACCATATGAGAGCCTGAGGATTTCATGTCCTACTTAAAACTGCTCTGTGGTAATCTTTTGTGGTTATTTAAAACTGCGAGTGAGGTAAGATTCTGGCAGCCATATTGTGATGTCATTTTTTTTTCTATCTTTTTTTTTATTGATGGAGTCAATACCTAACATGTCTTTGATGATTGTAAATATTTTGCTTGGGAGAAGCTGATTGTGTGTCTTTATATATAAGACTGTTTTCATCTCCACAGTCATTTTTCATATGTCTTCCCTAGAAATCATGAAAAGCATGTGATTTCTATAACTCCTTTGATCTAATTGTTCTTAATATTAATCCCCATCTGAGAGTATTTATTAATTTTTTCTGTGTAAATTTCTTTTAGGAGACTCCATATGAAATTATCCCCATTAAATTTGTAAATTTATCTTGTCAATGCTTCAAGTTTATAAAGAGAGAAAATTGGTTCCCGCATGTCATTAAGTTATTTTTTTTAAAAAAAGGGAAAAGAGAATCATTTTGGAACAAATTCTATTTGCAACAGAAAACCAAAAAAGTATCATAACTGTGGTGTAATCAGATCTACATATAAATTTAAGAATCTCTCAAAGAATTTAATATTTGATTTGAAAAAAAAAAAAGGCAACTTTGTCTGTGATTTAAGAATCCTAGCCGGGCGGTGGTGGCGCACGCCTTTAATCCCAGCACTTGGGAGGCAGAGACTTGCGGATCTCTGTGAGTTTGAGGCCAGCCTGGTCTACAAGAGCTAGTTCCAGGACAGGAACCAAAAGCTACGGAGAAACCCTGTCTCAAAAATTAAAAAAAAAAAAAAGAATCCTCACACCTGAGAGGCAGAGGCAGGTGAATCTCTTTGAGTTATATGTCAGCCTGATCTACAGAGTAAGTTCAAGGACAGACTAGGATAAATAGAGAAACACTGTCTCAAAATACAAAAAAAAAAAAACAAATAAACAAACAAGAAAAAAGAATTCAATATCCAGGATATGAGGGAATAGCTGAAACTATAGTTTCATTTACATAGAAGTGAAATGTTTTCATTGAGAAGTATTTAGAGACTAAAACAACAGTTTGAAACAATATTATTTGGCAAGTATGAAAACAAGAAGTAATGAAAACTGTCACAAGGAGAATGCAAAATAAATATGTTGTAGAAGAAAGAAAACTCCAGAATCTAAGCATGTTTAAAAATTGGACTCCCAGAAAAAGCAGCAATAGTTTAGTTTGACAGAGATAATCTTCAAGTCCATATTCATTGTCGAGTGTCCACAGGTCATCAGAATTCCCCAGAAATCATGATTAATTAATGCTCATTTGAGAACAAATTTCAGAACCAAAGGTTATTGATCACATTGATTTAGTGGATAATGATTAATGGTGGTGGACCCTGGATTGATTGAAGCCTTCATGAAATTAAAAACATAGATAGTATTTGGATTTGTTGACTTATTTTTTGAGAGAGTTTTATATTTTTAGTTCCAATTAAAGAAGATGCAAAACGCAAAATGATAATTTAATCAAAGCAAAGAGTTCACCACTAGATAAGTACATAAATGATCAGCCAAACCAGGTAGTGAAAAAGTGAAGATGGCCTTCATGACATATAGCATGTAAAGTACAGAAGAAAGAATTTCAGGGCAGCATTTTTCCAGCAAAGGTGGATTCTTATTAGTGAAAATAATACAAAGGTGTTTATTGGGGAAAACTGGGCATATTGAAACTGAAAAGATTCCCTCCCTATCCTGTGTGGACTCGTACACATTCTTGTGCGTGGTGAGCTCCAGGATAGATTTTTAACAGACTTGATTGACCTTGTTGAAGAATTTAGAATTTTAATTAATTAAACTTGCTATGGATTACCTGAAAAGAGGTAGTCTCCACGACCCAAGAATTTCAACTGATTTTTAGAAAGTTCATTGAACAGTCTATTAAGAATATGCTTAACTTTAAAGAAAGATAAAAATAACTTTGAAGAAAGATCATGAGCATCATTTAATCGGATAAGGATTTTCCTCCTCTGCCAGTATTGGTCACTTCCCTAGTGTTCCTTCCTAAAGAGAAAAATTGCAGGTCAGATGTAGAATTCATTGCCAAGTCCTAGAAGAGCAGGAGAAAAAAATGAACAAGAGTTAATTGGGAAAATAGTTTTGGGAAATGACAAGAATTTGTACCAAACATAAGAAAAGAAGTGGAGATCCACTGGGAGCAGCAATCTAAGAAAAGAGACCTCAGGTGCTTGTTAGAAAGAAGGCATACATTTTTTTTGTTTTGTTTATTTTTTTAAAGATTTGTATGCATATATTGGCTGGAAGGGTGGAAGATCTGAGTAAGGTTCATGTTTTATACACACACACACACACACAGCATTTTTCTTTGTAGAGAAAATACAGTCTATGGTCAGTTTGTTTTGAACCTAATTTTAGAAATTTAAAGTTAAGAAGCTTGGACATTAACCAGTTGACCTAACTAGCTTTAGTTAACCAGCAAGTGTGCAAATGACTGTCATACTAGAATTATGAGAATAGTCAGCAAGAAACACAATGTACCCTGAACGATGAAAACAAGGAGGTGGCCACTGGCAGGAAACTGTAGGTTTTAACACAGATGGTATAATTATCTCATATACTATCTGTTCATTTACTGCCTCATTTAGTCCTACATCGTGGCATATTATTATTTAAACTAAATATGGCTTAGCTTTTTAATGTTCAGTAACATTTTTATAATGAAATTAGAAATTAACCTTACCAGGAAAAAGCAGTTTAAGTTTTAACTCTATAATAATGTGTTTATATATAGAAAAAAATAGACTGATATCTTCATATCAGTTTTATGTGTATATTAAAATGGAAGGCCTATTTTATATAGACCTTTACCATAAATTCCTATTAAATTATTTTTTTAAATTAATTTATTATTTTGGTATTATTATATTAATGATAAATTTATGCTATTATATGAAAACAATAATTAATTCTTTTTAATATTATTCTACCAATAATAATTTAATATGATTATATTAAAATAGCAATATTATTTTAAGTCTGAACTCAGAACTATAACTCTTAAGCAAACCAATATCTAGGACAGTGTAAACATGAAAATAGAAAGCATCAGTAGTAGAGTTTGTAAGTTATCATGATTTTCTTTAACATTATACAATTTTCAATGAAACAACAAATTAGAATAATATGTTAATTGATCCATTTTTAATATCTCATGTAAAGTTTTTAAATCAAAATATGAAAAGTAGTGGCTTAAGAATAAAGAGCTAAGTGGTGATTCCTCTAATCCCAGGACTCAGAAGACAGGGGCAGGTGAATCTCTGTATAGAGTGAGTTCTAGGACAGCTAGGGCTACACAGAGAAACACTGTCTCAATAAACTAGAAAAAGTAAGCACAGATACCGGAGTTCAAGCCATATTCCATAGCAGGTACCATGCCAATCAGTAGTTTGGCCAACACAAAATGCACTGCATGTTTTGAGAAGCCTTTTGTTTTTCATGTTTTGCTTTGCTTTGGTATTTTTTTGTTTTGTTGCTTATATTCATTACTTGATCTCGGTTTCCTTTTATTACTTATGGGCAAGAACATGCAGTTGGATGGGTAGAGAGGTGCAAAGGATCATGGAAGAGTAAGAGGAGGGATGATAATGATAAAAATATGTTGTAAGAAAAATATTTTTTAACGTTATACCAGAGACCACATACTATATCTTCAGAACAACTATAACCCTGTGAACATGCACATTTTGCACATTTTAAATCCCGTATGTAGGATGTGTGACTTGAACTTAGACACTTGTGAGAAACACTTGCAATCTAGCTTTGACAACCCTTACAGCCCCTACGGTACAAAAATATGTCTAAATATTTTATAACAAGGACAGTTAATTTTTCATCTTGTCTTATAGACAGGGCAAGAAAGATATAAAGACAAAGACTGAGATGACAGAGGGGATGATATGGAGGACATGAAGATTGCATACATGCAGATGGAGATGGAGATATGAACACTAGGTGACAGCTTGTATCCTTTATCCTTATACCCAAAGGAGACAAACTGTCTTCATTAGAACTATTTCCCGCAGACTTATTTTTTTTTACAAGTTCCTAATTGACAATCTAAAGTACTTCATGCTTTGTCCATGTAAATAATCCCTAAACAATCAGTGCTTTATTAAATCAAACTGCGATATTCCAGAAATCTAATATAAGGTTACAATGAAGAAAGTACTATGGTCATAGAATCTTCTGAAGAATAATTTTATTCAGTAATTAGAAAATGATAGACACTAGATTAAATAATGTAGTAGTAGATAACTTAACAGGTCTTTGGGTTATGTGCTACAATCATTAATAAATAACACTTGTCACTGAAACTAAAATGTCTTCTTTCTGCCAGGAACAATCTATGTTTTATTCCTGTCAGAATCATTTTCACATCTCATAAATACTCACAAAAGAAATGAAATAGATTCGTTTTCTCCCTTTTATATCTGTGCATTCCTGGAAACAGTTTCATCCTCTGTTTCCAGGCAGTGGCTCCACCTGTCAGTTGTTTGTCATCTCCTTTTTATCAAAGCCCCTGGTTATTGGTGCCAAACCATAGAGGCCTCAAATGCAAGTGACTCTAAAAATTTTGAACATTGTTTTTCTATCATAAAAACTGGACACACAGTACCAATATATGTTAAATTTATTTTACTTTTAGACATATTAGGGATAGTATGAATACAAATATTGACTTACAAATCTGAGATTAAAATAAATGAAACAGTTTAAATGTTTTCAATTGTAGTATAACAGTATAGATTCCTTAATGTAAAACGAACAACTTGATTTCTTGAAATTCTTACTTTAAAATAAAACGACTTAACACTATGTACTTTGCGAGGTTGTCCTGGGATGCAAAGATTCAAAAGATTCAATTGAAAACAGAAATGAGTGCAGGAATCACATGACAGATTGCCCTCCCTATGCATGCTAGCTGTTGATATCTATACTTGGAAAGGGTAGACACTGTGGTTTCTTGATGGGAGGTATAATAAAATAGTGTGTTTAGAAAACAGTTTATGGTTCAAAAAATTCAGTTCTAAAAGAAGATGAACCTTCCACGAAACAGTACTTGATTTTCAGTGGGATTGATCTAAACAAATACTCAATTTAAAGGAAAGATAAAATTCATCTATGTTTTCCTTGAGCTTATGGTCTGGGTACTGGATAGTTTATGACAATATAATAAAAGTTAAAGTCGCCCTCACTCGCCGCGGACGGCCTGCTTCGCCTCGTGCGCTCCCGCCGCCGCCCCGCAGAAATGCTTCGACTACCCACAGTCCTTCGCCAGATGAGACCAGTGTCCCGGGCACTGGCTCCTCATCTCACTCGGGCCTATGCCAAAGATGTAAAATTTGGTGTGGATGCTCGAGCCTTAATGCTTCAAGGTGTAGACCTTTTAGCCGACGCTGTAGCTGTTACCATGGGGCCAAAGGGAAGAACGGTGATTATTGAGCAGAGCTGGGGAAGTCCCAAAGTAACGAAAGATGGGGTCACTGTTGCAAAGTCAATTGATTTGAAGGACAAATACAAAAACATCGGCACTAAACTTGTTCAAGATGTTGCCAACAACACAAATGAAGAGGCCGGGGACGGCACTACCACGGCTACCGTTCTGGCACGTTCTATTGCCAAGGAGGGCTTTGAGAAGATCAGCAAAGGGGCCAACCCAGTAGAAATCCGGAGAGGTGTGATGTTGGCTGTTGATGCTGTAATTGCTGAACTGAAAAAACCATCTAAACCCGTGACAACCCCTGAAGAAATTGCTTAGGTTGCCACAATTTCTGCAAATGGAGACAAAGACATCGGAAACATCATTTCTGATGCGATGAAGAAGGTGGGAAGGAAGGGCGTCATCACAGTGAAGGATGGGAAAACCCTGAACGATGAGTTAGAAATTATTGAAGGCATAAAGTTTGACAGAGGATATATTTCCCCGTATTTTATTAACACATCAAAGGGTCAGAAATGTGAGTTCCAAGACGCCTATGTTCTGTTGAGCGAAAAGAAGATTTCTAGTGTGCAGTCCTTCGTGCCCGCTCTGGAAATCGCCAATGCTCACCGGAAGCCCTTGGTCATCATTGCTGAGGACATTGATGGGGAGGCTCTAAGCACACTGGTCCTGAACAGGCTGAAAGTGGGTGTTCAGGTTGTGGCAGTCAAAGCACCAGGGTTTGGGGACAACAGGAAGAACCAGCTTAAAGATATGGCTATTGCTACTGGTGGTGCGGTATTTGGAGAAGAGGGGTTGAATCTAAACCTTGACGATGTTCAAGCTTATGACTTAGGAAAAGTTGGAGAGGTCATTGTCAATAAAGATGACTCCATGCTTTTGAAAGGAAAAGGTGACAAGGCTCAAATTGAGAAACACATTCAGGAGATCACTGAGCAGCTCGACATCACCACTAGTGAATACGAAAAGGAGAAGCTGAACGAGCGGCTTGCAAAACTCTCAGATGGCGTAGCTGTATTGAAGGTTGGAGGAACAAGCGATGTGGAGGTGAATGAGAAGAAAGACAGAGTTACAGACGCGCTCAATGCCACGCGAGCAGCTGTGGAAGAAGGCATTGTGCTAGGCGGGGGCTGCGCTCTGCTCCGCTGCATCCCAGCCTTGGATTCCCTAAAGCCTTCCAATGAGGATCAGAAAATAGGTATAGACATTATTAAAAGAGCACTCAAAATTCCCGCGATGACCATTGCTAAGAATGCAGGTGTTGAAGGGTCTTTGATAGTTGAGAAGATTCTGCAGAGTTCCTCAGAAGTTGGGTATGATGCCATGCTCGGGGAATTTGTGAACATGGTGGAAAAGGGAATCATTGATCCAACAAAGGTCGTTAAGAACTGCTTTACTGGATGCTGCTGGGGTGGCCTCCTTGCTAACGACAGCTTCTGCTGTAGTGACCGAAATTCCTAAAGAAGAGAAGGACCCTGGAATGGGCGCAATGGGGGGAATGGGAGGGGGAATGGGAGGTGGCATGTTCTAATTCCTAGAATACCGCTTTGCCCTTACCAATGAACTGTGACAGGAAGCTCAAGGCAGGTTTCTCACCGATACCTTCAGAGAAGCCCCTGAAGAAAATGAAGAGAAGGCTGGCTGATCACTATAACCATCAGTTACTGGTTCCCATTGACAATACATAGAGGTTTACTGCTGTCATTGTCCATGCCTACAGATAATTTATTTTGTATTTTTGAATAAAGACATTTGTACATTCCTGATACTGGGTGCAGGAGCCATATACCAGTGTCCTGCTTTCAGCTTGAGTCACCTACGCAGGCCGCTGGTCCGTCCGCTATGGTCAGGACTGTGGCACTTGTGCCACCAGAGGAGAGGTCAGAGGCAGCCTTTCTGTGGAGCGAGATAACTGTACAAAGTAGAGAAGTATCCAATTATGTGACAACCTTTGTGTAATAAAATTTTGTTTAAAGTTAAAAAAAAAGTTAAAGTCACTGGAAGAGAAACTTTAAGTTGAGAATAAAAACAAAACAAAACAAAAATACCAAAACTAGTATATTCTATAAGACTGCTGTGTAGGTAAGTCTGTAATGCATAGTTGTATAGTAATTTGTGTAGGAATGCCCACGACATATATGGCATTGCTAAGGACAGGTCGTGCAGTAAGAAAGAAGGCTGAGATAGACATAGGGAGCAATAGAGCTCCTCCATAGAAACTGATTAAGCTTCTGCCTCTAAGTCCCTGCCCAGTTTAAATACATGCCCTTACTTCCTACAGGGATATAGTGTGATATGTAATTCAAGTCTGAAACAAATACATTCCCCTCCATGTAGGTTTTGGTTTGGATAGTTATACAATGAACACTTTCTGAGAGTTTTTGAATATTATAGGATATTAAAGAATTATATATCAGAGACAGAAAATGGTCATCAATAGATGTCCTTCATATTCTTTTTATTGATATTCTGAGAGTAAGAAAAAATGTATACGCAATAAAAGAAAAGGTTTTGTTCTCAGCAAAAGAAAAAGAGCGGGACATAATTCAATTTTGCATAAAACTAAAGTTATGAAAGATAATAATTACTTTTCAATTTGAAAACTAATCACTGTGTTTGCAGATCATTGAATAAAATGTTTATTATCCTTTAATAATAAATTCTCAAGGTATCTTATAACTAGTATATTTATATATTAGTAATTAGTAAAATTTGTATCTATGTTTTAAGGGGATAATGTTAATATTTGCTATTTTGTTGAAAATACTGAAATATATCTTTAAAAGATAAACTTTAGTTTAACTATGTTCTTACAATATCCGTTTTTTTCTCTGATTAATGGGCAACCTCTATAACCTGCTATGACCTTAAATCACTGACTCTCCCACCTTTACTTGCTGAATGAGGCATTACATATATGCACTGTTATTTACTGTATAATTAAGATAAACTTTAGAAGTTGACTGTGCTGACTCATGCTCATAACCCTGGTAGTGAGGAGGTTAGGCGGGAGGATTTCTCTGAATATGTGGCTAGTCTATGCCACATAGTGTCATAGAGCTTCAGTGCTAGAATATAAGACCCATTTTTTAACAAATAGCCTTTAGACTTCTCACTTCTGAATGTCAATATAGTATGTACATAGTTTTTCAAGTAATTCTTAAACTGCATGTGAAATTTAACGTGTTTTAATTCTTTGTTAAGAACAAATGGGAGAATATTTACTAGTAGATGACATTATTACAAAAACAAAAGTATATGACTAATTATTTTCGCATGTCTCAAGTTTCTCTCTTTATACAACTTGAAACTGTATTAAATCTTTTTTTAAATATTTATTTATTTATTTACTTATTTATTTATTATGTATACAATATTCTGTCTGTGTGTATATCTGCAGGCCAGAAGAGGGCACCAGACCTCATTACAGATGGTTGTGAGCCATCATGTGGTTGCTGGGAATTTAACTCAGGACCTTTGGAAGAGCAGGCAATGCTCTTAACCACTGAGCCATCTCTCCAGCCCTGTATTAAATCTTTATAGTCCCATGCTTTAGCTATGTGTACCAACCACAAACCCCAACAGCCTGACTTCAGTATTTTCAGATATTCAGAGGCAACACAGCCCAGACTTAAATATCAGTTCTTGTAGTCTTTGCAGCAACATGATCATGTTTAGAGCCCAAGGCTTTTTGCAGGATTAGTTTGTTCATATATGAGAAAGCCAAAGACTAAAACTTACAGTCTTGCTAAAAGCAACTTCCAGTTGCTAACATAAGTACTGCCCTATGCTTATATTAGCTCTGGACAAGAAGATCTTTCTAAATAACAGTCATTTATACCACAGAGCCTGCTCCCTGACTAGAGGAGAGAGGAAGGAACTTCAGGGAATTCTGCAATACATCAGCAGGAATAAAAGTCAATAAAGCCTTCAGTGATAACAGCAGGGTATCCTGTGAGTCCTGTGACCCAGATATCAGAATATGGCCGCAGAACTTACCCATGAATGTTAGCAGTTCTGCTCTATGGATGTTGATGTGGCATTGGATATGAAATTCTAAGATGTCTTACTTATTTTCTTATTGCTATGATAAAACACCAAGACAAAGACAACTTACAGAAGGACTTAGAGCTCAAGAGGAATAGAGATATTTCATCACCAAGCTGCAAAGGCATTGACGTTTAAGTTGTTGCTGAAAATTCACATCTCAATCTACAAAAAAAGGAAACAGAGAAAGCAAACTTGAAATGGTTTGGAGACTTTTGAAATCTCAATGCCTGTCCCCAGTGACACACTTCCTCTAGAAAGGGCATACTTCCTAATCTTCCCCAAATAGCCACCAACTGAGTGAGGTTCATGTGAAATGTCTGAGACTTTGTTGTAGTGGAACATCACATTTTAACCACCAAGGTCAGAGAGTATTTTTGAGAGGCACATTTTATTTTATTTTAGAATGAAATATGGGTCAAGCTTATTTGATTTCAATAACTATGATAATAAGCATTTAGTCTGTTTTGATATTTTAAGAAGCAGTCTTCACTTCTTGGGAAGACTAGAGAAACTTCAGTGACATTTTCATCTTCTTACTTAAGAAACTTCTAAGTTTGAATTCACATCATTTCCATAAAATAAATTTTGTATATTTATTTATAGTTGTCTGACAGAAACACTTATAGTTCTCTTTTGAGCTGAACATGGATTTAAACATGAGCTAAACATATTGGTATGGAAAGTGCTCTCCATGACTACTTGTGGAGCAGGAGAATATCTATACAAAGATATATAACACCACAGGATAATCATATTTAGCTGAAATAATCTTGAAGTGCAAGTCATCCATTTGAGGAATGTGCAAACTATATATTCATAAATGCTAAAGAGACTCAGACTGTTAACAGTGATGGGCAGGGAAATCAGAATTCAATTTGAACACCATCAGGGAAAGATAGCCTATGTAAGCAAAACAAAAATGAAGAGTCTAAGTACTTTTGGGGGGGTTAACTGGCTCTAGTGCTAGATTGGGAATACTGCTGGTTCTAAACTAATCTTGAATTTTTCAGAATTGCTTCTAACTAGTTGCCATGATGTCTCAAAAATTGATGCCAATGTTAGTGAAATGTAAGAGAATTAAAAGAGAATACTTAAAACTTTATAAAAATTATTTCAATATTGTATACTAATATTATTGACCTTTATTCCACCAAGATGTGGAAAGTAAATCCCTAATGCTGAAGACACCATAAATTTCAGACACATGGCAAAGGTACCCACAAGCTGGAACTGATCTATAAATCCCCTCTCCGAGGACAGGCTTGTATGGTATGGATGGCACATTCAAGCTTCCAAAGGAGTGAAGAAACCAACAGTCCTGTTCAGTTGTGTTGCCTATGAACCACAACAAATGTCATGGCACAATAACCTATGGCATAGCAGTGGGACACATACATTGTTGTTAACCAAACATCTCACTAATTGGACCTAAATTCTGCTCATCAAGAGAAAAATCATGCCCCCTAATGGAAACCTAGCTAGCTACCCTGGGCTCAATAAATTATTTTATGTTATTTTTCCATTTAACTTTGTACTTATGAAAGCACTGTGAATATTTATAGCTATTGAGCTTAAGACATTGCTAGAATCATTATGCATTTTAAGAATTTTTTAACATTGTGCCAGCCACTCTGTATTTCAATGTAGCCATATGTTCCTTTCTCAGATTTTTTATTAACAGAAATTTAAAATGCTTTATCTAACCATAATTTTTCTCTACAGCTTATTAAGATAAAGCTTTTTAATTTTAATTAAATTAAAAAAATAACTGATTGCAAATCCCCCCACACAAATACTATCAGTTAAAGATGTTGATTATTCAAATGCAGTGGTAAAATGGAATTTTTGCGTCGATATTCATGAGTGAGATAGGCCTGTAATTCTCTTTCTTGGTTGGGTCTTTGTGTGGTTTTGGTATCAGGGTAACTGTAGCTTCGTAAAAGGAATTTGGCAATGACTCTTCTGTTTCTATATTGTGAAATACTTAAGGAGTATAGGTATTAGCTCTCCTTGGAAGTTTGGGTAGAATTCTGCATTGAAACCATCTGGTACTGGGCTTTTTTTCGAATGGAGATTTTTGATAACAGTTTCTAATTCTTCGTGACTAACAGGTCTATTTAGATCGTTCACCTGGTCTTGGTTTAGCTTTTGTATATGGTACTTATCTAAAAAAATGTCCATTTCTTTTGTATTTTCCAGTTTTGTGGCATACAGGCTTTTGTAGTAAGATCTAATGATTCTCTGAATTTCCTCTGTGTCTGTGGTTATGTCCCTCTTTTCATTTCTGATCATATTTATTTGCATGTTCTCTCTCTGTCATTTAATTAGTTTGGATAGGGGTTTGTCGATCTTGTTGATTTTCTCCAAGAACCAGCTTTTTGTTTCATTGATTCTTTGGACTGTTTTCTGTGTTTCTATTTTGTTGATTTCCACCCTAAGTTTAATTATTTCCAGTCTTCTTCTCCTCCTGGGTGCTTCTGCTTCTTTTTTTTCTAGAGCTTTCAGGTGTGCTGTTAAGTCGCCAATGTATGCATTCTCTGTTTTAAGTGGGCACTTAGTGCTATGAACTTTCCTCTTAGCACTGCTTTCATCGTGTCCCATAGGTTTGAGTATGTTGTCTCTTTATTTTCATTAAATTCAAGGAAGACTTTAATTTCTTTCTTTTTTTTCTTTTTTTTTTTTTTTTTTTTTTTGGTTTTTCGAGACAGGGTTTCTCTGTAGCTTTGGAGCCTGTCCTGGAACTCCCTTTGTAGACCAGGCTGGCCTCGAACTCACAGAGATCCACCTGCCTCTGCCTCCCGAGTGCTGGGATTAAAGGCGTGCGCCACCACCGCCCGGCTTTAATTTCTTTCTTGACCCAGGTGTGGTTCAGTAGTTGACTGTTGAGTTTCCATGAGTTTGTCAGTTTTCTGGGAGTAGCCTTGTTGTTGCCTTCTAACTTTAATCCGTGGTGATCTGATAAGACACAGGTGGACACTGATATTTTTTTTGTATCTGTGGAGGTTTCCTTTGTTTCCGAGTATGTGGTCAATTTTCGAGAAGGTTCCATGAGCTGCAGAGAAGAAGGTATATTCTTTCCTATTTGGGTGGAATGTTCTATAGATGTCTGTTAAGTCCATTTGCTTCATTACCTCCAATAATTCTCTTAACTCTCTTTTAGGTTTCTGTCTGATTGACCTGTCCCTTGTAGAGAGAGGTTTGTTGAAATCTCCTACTACTAGTGTGTGTGGTTTGATGTCTGCCTTGAGTTCTAGTAATATTTCTTTTACATACGTGGGTGCTTTTATATTAGGGGCATAGATATTCAGAATTGAGACGAAATCCTGATGAATTGTTCCTGTTATGAGTATAAAGTGTCCATCTCGATCTCTTCTTATTGATTTTAGTTTGAAGTCAGTTTTGTTGGAAATTAGTATGGCCACACCTGCTTTTTTCTTAGAACCATTTGCTTGAAACACCTTTTCCCAACCCTTTATTCTGAGTAGATGCCTGTCTTTGTGGTTGAGATGTGTTTCTTGCAAACAGCAAAATGTTGGATCCTGTTTTCATATCCAATATCTTAGCCTGTGCCTTTTTATAGGTGAATTGAGACCATTAATATTAAGTGATATTAATGACCAGTGGTTGTTTATGCTGGTTATTCTTATTGTTTTTCGTAGTAGAGTTTGTGTGTCTCCCTTCTTTGAGTTGTGCTGGTGAAGGGTCGCTAGAAGCCTGAGTTATTGTAGGCAGTGTTGGCAATATTGGATTCCTTGGGTTGCTTGGTAATGGCATAAAAAGAGAGAAGTCGACCAATGGAATCAAATAGAAGACCCTGACTTTAACCCACAAACCTATGAACACCTGATTTTTGATAAAGGAGCTAAAAGTATACAATGGAAAAAAGAGAGCATCTTCAACAAATTGTGCTGGCATAACTGGATGTCAATCTGTAGAAGAATGAAAATAGATCCATGTCTATCACCATGCACAAAACTCAAGTCAAAATGGATTAAAGACCTCAATATCAGTCCAAACACACTGAACCTGATAGTGGGAAGTACTCTACAACACATGGGCACAGGAGACCACTTCCTACGTAGAACTCCAGCAGCACAGACATTAAGGGCCTCATTGAATAAATGGGACCTCCTGAGACTGAGAAGCTTCTGTAAAGCAAAGGACACTGTCACTAAGACAAAAAGGCAACCCACTGACTGGGAGAAGATCTTCACCAACCCCGCAACTGACAAAGGTCTAATCTCCAAAATATATAAAGAACTCAAGAAACTAGACCGTAAAAGGCTAATCAACCCAATTATAAAATGGGGCACTGAGCTGAACAGAGAATTCTCAACAGAAGTTCAAATGGCCAAAAGACACTTAAGGTCATGCTCAACTTCCTTAGCGATCAGGGCAATGCAAATCAAGACAACTTTAAGATACCATCTTACACCTGTCAGAATGGCTAAAATCAAAAGCACCAATGATAGCCTTTGCTGGAGAGGTTGTGGAGAAAGGGGTACACTCATCCATTGCTGGTGGGAATGCAAACTTGTGCAACCACTTTGGAAAGCAGTGTGGCGGTTTCTCAGGAAATTCGGGATCAACCTACCCCTGGACCCAGCAATACCACTCTTGGGAGTATACCCAAGAGATGCCATATCACACAACAAAAGTATATGCTCAACTATGTTCATAGCAGCATTGTTTGTAATAACCAGAACCTGGAAAGAACCTAGATGCCCTTCATTGGAAGAATGGATGAAGAAAGTATGGAATATATACATATTAGAGTACTACTCAGCAGTAAAAAACAATGACTTCCTGAATTTTGCAGGCAAATGGATGGAAATAGAAAACACTATCCTGAGCGAGGTAAGCCAGACCCAAAAAGAGGAACATGGGATGTACTCACTCATATTTGGTTTCTAGCCATAAATAAAGGACTTTGAGCCTATAATTCGTGATCCTAGAGAAGCTAAATAAGAAGGAGAACACAAAGAAAAACATATAGGCATCCTCCTGAATATTAATCTTCATCAGGCGATGAAAGGAGACAGAGACCCACATTGGAGCACCGGACTGAAATCTCAAGGTCTAAATCAGGAGCAGATGGAGAGAGAGCATGAGCAAGGAACTCAGGACCGCGAGGGGTGCACCCACACACTGAGACAATGGGGATGTTCTATCGGGAACTCACCAAGGCCAGCTGGCCTGGGTCTGAAAAAGCATGGGATAAACCCGGACTCGCTGAACATAGCGGACAAGGAGGACTACTGAGAACTCATGAACAATGGCAATGGGTTTTTGATCCTACTGCACGTACTGGCTTTGTGGGAGCCTAGGCAGTTTGGATGCTCACCTTACTAGACATGGATGAAAGTGGGTGGTCCTTGGACTTCACACAGGGCAGGGAACCCTGATTGCTCTTTGGGCTGACGAGGGAGGGGGACTTGATTGGGGGAGGGGGAGGGAAATGGGAGGTGGTGGCGGAGAAAAGACAGAAATCTTTAATAAATAAATAAATTAAAAATAAAAAAAACAAACATTTATACTTGTGTTTCTTTGGAAAAAGAGGTCACGATGGTAGGCAACATCCTCAGATAGCTCTGCATTTTTGTCCAGATGTTGGAGTTGTAAGGAAACACAGGTGCTTGGTTCCTCTGTGAGGCTGGTGAATGTGATAGACTTTTCCTGTGAATAAACTACTGCATGCACAGATTTTGGGGGTTGGGATGGTTGATTTTCAGGCTTAGAAGGAAATTATTCTGAGTGGAACTAACATAAAAAAAATCAGATGAGACATTAAGAAAAGATGGAGATATTGAAAGTTAAAGAACAAGTCTGTATGGAGCAAGCTCTCAAACTGGTCATGATAGTACATGGAAACACCTTATCAAAGCCGGGAGTTTGCCAGAGCTGACAGCTAGAAAGTGGAAATCTTATTCTTTCCACCACAGGGATTTAATTCTGTATCATCCAACGAGCTTAGACAAGGATTGAGAGTCTCAGATGATAGGGCAGCCTCACATTTTCATTGTACCTATGCTTCCCAAACAAGACATCAAGTTGATTTGCAAAAATATTCAAGAAGGACTGAAATGATTGATTAGGGACTGAAATAAGCACCTAAATGTTAAAATTTCCCACACCAAAAGAAGAGAACTAATACAGTTACTTTAAGGCACTGTATATTTTCAATCATAATTATAAAAGATAAAATAGCAATGATTCCAGATGCAACAGTACTATTTTGGGGATTAGCATCATTTTCAATATGCATGTATTTAAATTACCTAGGAGTCACATCGCTGAAAATCTCTTTAAGGGAAGATTGCAGAATGGATCAAGTAAAAAGAAATAATCCACCAAAATATGAGAGTGAGGATTAAACATAAAATTGTCTGGGAGCCCTGACTTTATAAAATGGGAGAAGGAATTGGAATGAGCTGGTTTACCACGATGATCTATGATTGGCAAGTAGAGGCTGAGAATTAGCCATTCAAGATCATCTTGTACTACATAGTTATCTCTATATAGAAAGGTAATGGAGTAGAATGATTAACAGGGTGTTGTTCAGCAAGTTCAGCAATGCCTGGCTATAAATGGACAGTTTAATAATGCAGTAGTTGCTCAGTCCAAAGGCTGGATGTCTCAGGTCAATTTCAGTATGTACTAAAGACTCAAAAAGTGGATTTGAATGCCAGTGAAGAGATGGACTTGCTAGCACAGGCAGAGCAAGCAGGGGAAGAACAAATCTTCCTTCTTCTATGTCCTTATATAGACTTCCAGTAAAAGGCATGGCCCAGTTCAGAGGTGAGATTTTCCCAACTGAAAAGATACAGATTAAAGGCAAATTTTCCTATCTCAAATATCCAGATTAGAAGTGGATAATCCTACTTCAAATTAAGCAAACCCTACCCTCCAATGTGTGCCCACCTTTTCTGAGTTCCAGACATAGTAAAATTAACAATCAAAATTGACATCATATTAGGTGCCTGTTTATAGGAGATTCTGTCTTATTAAACAAAGATAAAGAATAGAAAATGAGGACATCATATGGGTACAAGCTTCCATCTCTTTTTTCCTTCTTAGTGAAGCCAATCACACATATCCTAACCATTATAGATTTTTCACCATAGACCTTAAATAGTAAGCTGAAATAAAACAATTATCCCTTAGCTTGCTTCTTCTAATACATGTAAGCACAGTGACCAAAAGATATGTTCACCATCTCCTTCTGCTGTAGGAATTCATCCACCAGTAACCTTAAGTTACCCACCCACTTGGGCGTGACCTCTTATACTATATATGCAGATGTAAAGCACGCATCTGGCCTCTTTTCTGGCTACGGGATTTGGTTGCTGTTCCCCATTCCAGCAGAGGATTGTGATCTGCGAATCTACCCCTAAACAAACAACCCTCTGTTATACTCAGTTCTGAACTAGTGTGGGATTTCTTTTAAGTGTCCATCTTTATCTGGCACCCATGTGGATCCGAACTCCACACCTACAAGGTGGATCCACTTAAAGGCCTAAATGGTCCACAGCCCAGAATGTCTCCCACCACACCTGTTTGACTTGCTTTTACCTAGTAAGTGTTTTTTTTGTTTGTTTGTTTGTTTTTTGTTTTGTTTTTTTTTCCCCTGCCACAGTGGAGCTAACTGCATTTGGCAACTTGGAAATTTCCCAAGCGGCATATGCCCCCGCCCCCACTGACATGTTCCCTGCCGTGTGGCACCCTGGGCTTCTTGCTCCATGTACAGAACTGAACTAATTGCTTTTAATTTGTGAAGTAAAGCAAATTTCTCAGTATTTAACCAGCACCAAAGTGGGGAAAACTAAGCAGCTCAGGACTGTTCATGGAACCAGGTTTTACTTCTAGTTGTGACTCTGCCACAATGACACATGCTGGACAATAAAGATTATTACACATAAAACTAATTACTGGATTTCCTAATGGGTAATTAAAAATCAATAAAATTGAACGTTATATAATGGCAGACAACATTAATACTGAAACTTTAAGTAACTTTTTTGCTAATACTACAGATTGTATTCTGCAAAGCTTATATGGTTATGGTGATACATCCATTTATTGGATATTGGGACTCATTTTTTCTTCATATTATACCCTTAAGAAAATGATTTGATAACAGAGCCAAGAATGAGGCATTTTTAGAAATGATACAGTCTTTTCAGACTAATAATGAATAGCTAGCTGACAAAATTAATACCATCAAAAATCAAAAGTTACCTGAAAAAATTAATACTATTGAGATGGGTGACATTATTTTAACAGACAAAATTGAATCCATGTCAAAGGATACTGAGAAATTAGCTGAAAGAATTCATACTGTTGAATTTGACAATCACAATTTGTTAAAAAGTTATGATAGTTTAGCAGATAAAGCATCTCTCCAGGAAGGCAATCTGCATGCTATCCAAATAATGTCCAAGGATGAGGTGTTATCTTTAAAGGATAAACTTCAGACCTTGCAATCCCATGTGCAGAATGAGGACCAGAGGCTATGTGCCTCAATGAAATCACTAGAACATATACAGGCCAGGAGATTCAGGCTTTACAAAAGACAATAGCAAAAAGATCTGAAATGATTAAAAAAATTATTGGAGCTGATGAGCAGGAAAAGAAGGTACAAGGGCAGGATTTAACATCTCCAGTAACTACCAGAGATGAATTACCCATAGTTTTAGCTTCCTACCCTGCAATCTACTCTGACAAAGCATCAAGTTTGAAAGGCCCAAAAGGATCCAAAGAAGGTAGATGGATACCTTTAAGAATGAATGATCTAAAAGAAATTAAGCAAGTTGTTTTAACTTATAGCTTGCATTCTGCATTTGTTAGGGGGATGGTAAAGACACGGGCTCTTAACATTAAAGTGATACCATCTGACTGGCTTCAGGTAGTTTTAGCAGTCCTGGATGATGGTCCTCAACTGATGCTTAAATTTTATTTCAGGGAAGAGGCTAAAATTTTAGAACAACAGGGCAATGCAAAAAGACTTGAGATTTCCCAAGATCAAATTCTTGGTGAGGGCACGTATGCTGACCCACAGGCTCAAGCTCTTTACAATGAACAAATCTTTTCCCTATGCCACAAAGCAGCCTTAAGTGCTTGGGACAGAATTCAACAACTAGGAAAACTAATTAAATTATATACCAGGGTTAAACAGGGTCAGAGAGAGCCCATTAGTGACTTTTTACAAAGATTAACTAAGGCTATACAAATAGGAGTAACAGACCCAGATGCTAGACAAGTACATATCAAATCTCTGGGTTTTGAAAATGCCAAATTAGAATGTAAAAAGATAATTGGGCCTTTAAAGTTTAGTTCAGCACCTATGGATGAATGGATCCCACATACAATGAACATTGAGACATTTGACTATAATTCTGAATCTTGGGTAAGAGAAGCAATTTCCAAAGGAATGAGGAGACATCAAAATGCCAAATGTTTTAATTGTGGTAGAATAGGACATCTGAGAAGGGATTGTAGAAAAGGAATTCCTGGGAAAAATGTCTCCTCTGGAAATGGCATTATAGTAGAAGTCAGCTCTCAGGTATAAATAGAAGGTGTGGCAAAGATTGACATTGAAACAATGAATACAAATAGATCTTCCACTTCCTTTGTCAGAGTTACTTCAAGATATTTTATGCTATTTGTGGCTATTGTGAAAGGTGATGCTTCTCTGATTTCCCTTTCTGCTTCCTTATCCTTAGTGTATAGGGCAACTGATTTTTTGGAGTTGATCTTGTATCCTGCCACATTACTAAAGGTGTTTATCAGCTGTAAAAGTTCTTTGGTGGAGTTTTTGGGATCACTTATGTACACTATCATATCATCTGCAAATAACGAAAGTTTAACTTTTTCCTTTCCAATTTGAATCCCCTTGATCCCCTTATGTTGTCTTATTGCTATTGCTATAACTTCAAGCACTATATTGAAGAGGTATGGAGAGAGTGGACAGCCTTGTCGTGTTCCTGATTTTAGTGGGATGGCTTTGAGTTTCTCTCCATTTAATTTGATGTTAGCTGTCGGCTTGCTGTAAATAGCTTTTATTATATTTAGGTATGACCCTTGTATCCCTAATCTCTCCAAGACCTTTATCATAAAGGGATGTTGAATTTTGTCAAATGCTTTTTCAATGTCTAATGAAATGATCATATGTTTTTTTTTTCTTTCAGTTTATTTATATGATGGATTACATTGATAGATTTTCGTATGTTGAACCAGCCCTGCATCTCTGGGATGAAGCTACTTGATCATAATGGATAATTTTTCTAATGTGTTCTTGGATTCTGTATTTTATTGAGAATTTTTGAGTCAATGTTCATGAGTGAGATTGCCTGTAATTCTCTTTCTTGGTTGGGTCTTTGTATGGTTTTTGTTAGGAGACAGTTCCAGTCTACAACCAGCTCTTGGTAGAGCACATGATCTAATAATTCATTTAAACAAAACCTTAGATGGTGATAAAGGTTTGAATAGTCCCAGAGAAGTAAGAGTTGAAGCAGAAAAGGAATTGACAATTGTTGAGGAGAAATTACAGGAGTCCCATGTAGAAAGGTGAATCAAAATCTTAATTGTATTCTAGTCATATTGCCCTCCAGAATTTCTCCTAAAGGATTTGTAATGCAGAGGGATGAAATTATCTTAAAATGGATATGATACCACTTAAGGCAAGTAAAAAATTAAAAACATACTTATAGTTAGACTAATCAGGTTCTTTAGATACATAAAGATTTTATTCTGCATAGATAGGCAATCTTTAACCACTTGAAAGAACTGTAGAATATGGAATTTAAATAACTTAGAGTTTTATTGATGTTAGACACAATTGCTGCTGGCAGCACCTATCTATTCCTGAGAGAATCTTGAGCACTGAATACACTCTTCTTGGAGCCTATTTTCTTCTTGGAGAAAACTGACCTTTGGACAAGGAACTGCCCATGCACTGACCACTGACGAAATGCAATATGTTCAGACAGGACAAACAGGATACAAGAAAAAAGACTGACAAATCTTGCCAAGACAGGGCAAGACAGTTTTGAAAATTTCCTATCTCTGAAATAGGTCTGTCAGTCACTCTAGGCCTTAGTTAAAGTTGGTTGCTCCAACGTTGGAAATGAGATTTGGGGTGATTTCCCAGGAAGCCAGTTGTCTCTGTCATTTGTTGCAAAATTTGAAAGTTGCTTGATTATACTTCCTGCTTACTCAAATAATATTATTTCCCTTCTTGGGTCTTTGATGAGGTTAAAGACTAGATAGTTGTAGTTACTTAACTCTCATGACTTGGCCAAGTTATTTATTTTACAAAACTTAAACTACACTAGAATAGGATAATTATTGAAACATGAATTACATGTTTCTTTCTTGATATTATTTATGCTGCCTATAATTCTAATTTTTATACCTGATATTTTCTTATTGTATATAACTTTGTATTAGGCTTAGGATTTTCTTATTTAAACAAAATGGGGAGATGCTGTAGGAATTTCTATAGCCAGTTGCCTTTAAGTTACCTGCGCACTTGGGCCGGGATCTTTATACTATATATGCGGATCTAAATCACGTACCCAAGCTCTTTTCTGGCTGTGGTATTGGTTTTTGTTGTTCCTTCCAGCAGAAAATTGTGATCTGTGAGTCTACTCCTAAATAAATGGCCCTCTATTATACTCAATTTTGAACTAGTGTGGGATTTCTTTTAAGCATCCATCTTCATCCTCCAATGCTGAACTTTTGTCAGATTACACACAAACATATTATCATCAAACTACAAATTAAAAAAAAGAAGTGATGGTGATTTTTCTTAATAAAATAAAATCTACTTGTGAACTAGAGAACAATAGCCATATTTAGCAGCAACAAATTGAAAAAGAAGTGTTGACATTTTTAAGAAGATATAAACTGCTCGTGAAGTGAACAATAACCTATGACTTTATTTTACTAACACCTTCAATAGGTTTATGCATATTTCCTTATTCTTAGGTTTTTAAATTGTTTTGATAATTTAATATTTATTTTTGAACTTGTGAAATAATATAGCTACTTAAGTTTTCTTTAGTTTAAATAATGGAAAACAGTACAGAGTAAGACTGTTGTAATATACCTTTTTATTTAATATATATATATCTTTTATTTTCATCTAATTCAGAATAGTCAAAACAAATATTACTATACATACATAGACAGTTCATTCTACATTCTCCTAAAGAGAAGAGTGGAATGGGCATCACTCAAGCATGACAATGAAAGGGAACTATATATAAAATCAAATTTTCTTTATTGTTAACATTACAGTAAACTTAAAGATAGTCAATATCTGAGAAGAAAATTCCTAAGAACTACTGAAAATAAAATAAAACAATAAAATATATACATTTGTATACTACCCTTGTCAATAAGTGAATATAATTGTGGCTTCAGAAAAATATATAACTTGCCTGCTCTTGTGACATTGAAGACCAATGCACAATTTTAATTTATTAATTTTCATATGAATTACTTTATTTTTGACTATTAATATTGTCATCAGAAAATAAGTGGAAACCTGGTCTTTGGATGCAGTTTCTGTTTCTGGCCAGGAAAGGGGATGTAGCTACAGGAACACTGCCTCCTCTTAGTTTTATTCCCATTCTGTTGGTTATAATTGCATGCTTGAAGTTCGCTCCTGAGGAAGTAATTGTAGCTCATAACAAGCACTGCGAAGAGCAAAATAATATTAACCTGTCCATTCCTGTAGTCATTGCTTTGGCCACTGATGATGATAGGGTTGCAGAAACAAAACTAATACATTGTACTAAGGAAGGAAAGACAGCAGACAACAGTAGAGAATGTCCTGGCCCTATGGCCGTTACCCATTAGGCCCCTTTCTGTACTTCTCCCGTGAACCATGTCCTCCATTTCACTAGTCTTGAAATGATCTATATTTCCGCATACCACCTGCTATTAATAACCCTTTCAGAGTTTTCCCTGGAAATATGACCCTACTTCATGAAGCAAAAATTGTTCTACAAAAAACACTTTCCTGGCAACATCCAACTTGCAATGTCATAAACCAGAACACTGTCTCTTTGCACTGGTTCTTTGGATGCCCAAAGGATTCTTGGGCATATTATTAGAAAGGCCTTTTAATGTAATTTCATCAAGTTCACACTGATCTATATAATCACTTCTAAATTTGACCAAACCTTCTAACTCAGGCACAAGATGTGAATGCTTTCTCAGAAAACTTATGGGAGGGAACCAGATAAATTAGTGTTTCCCATTTCCCTAAAGAATGTTCAGGAATTATGGGTAGATACTATATCATTTCAGGAGATGGTCTCTGGGTTTAAAGGAACAATAAATAACCATTTTTCCAAAAACTAAAATCGTGGCTGAACTCCGCTCACTCCCTATTGAGATTCTAATCTATTAAGTACCATCATCCAAGGCCATTCCATATGTGGCTCTGGCTTTCTCAGATGCAAACACATCTAAATATGGAATATTAATTAAAAGACACAATAAAAAGCACACAATTTATACAATACTGAATCCTACATCTGTACAATTAGGAGAATTACTGGCATGCTTAAAATTTTTGGTTGAATGTTAAAATGAGCCTGTTAACGTATTCTCTGACTGTCAATGTACTGTACAAGCAGCCCATGCCCTTGTTTTCCCAGGGATTAACAATTCTTTTATCACAATTGCAAGTACAATGCTATTAATACAAGATGTGTTAGATCTAAGGAATCAGCCATGGTATTTGTCTCATATGTGATCACATACTAAATTGCCAAGAACCTTAGCCAAAGGGAATGAAAAGACATATGCTATAATAATGACAGCATCTATTGAACTACTAGAGCAAACTAGGATGCTACATCCCCAATTTTGTCTCTATCCTCAGAATTTACATATGCTCTTCCCTGAATTAGTGGTCTCCCAATGCAAACATTTATCCAGGTCTTGGACAAATTGTGCACCACTTGCCCCTCTGGGGCCCCTCAAAAGAGCAGTGATTAACCTTTATGACCTGCTGCCTAAGGTGATCTGTCAAATGAATATTACTCACCATGTGCCCTTTGGCAACCTCAGATACCTTCATGTTGTGATTGGTGATTGTTCTGGCTTTATCTATGCCTTTGTACTGTCAGGGGAAAAGGCAATTAATTGATGTGGGATTCCACTCTGTATGCTGTGATTACCATTTTTTAATAAAGAACTGCTTTGAGTCTATTGTAAGGCAGAACAGAACTAGGAGGGGAAAGTTAGACTGAATGCTGGGAGAAAGAGCGCAGTCAGGGAGATGCCATTTGGTCACCAGAGGAAAAAGACACGAGCTGTAAGATGTAACCTTGCATGTAGGCCACGACCCTCATGGTAAAATGTTAAAAAATTATAAATGGTTTAATTCTAGATGTAAGAGCAAGCTAGCAATATGATCAAGTAATTGGTCAAGCAGTGATTGAAATAATATTGTTTTTGTGTGGTTATTTTGTGGTATGGGCAGCCGAGAATGAAGGAAGATCTAAGTTGTTTCATTTGTGTATACTATAAGGATCTTTGTCACTGTAAACATCCAATATTCTTTAATGTTTTTGAGGTTGATGAAACATCATTATTCTAATTTTATGTAAAAGCAAATTAGGTACAAATTCATTGTTTTCTACCAAATATCCTCATCTTACTAAAATAAGTGCATTTGTAAATGTAAATGAAATGCAATGTTTTCTCATGAAATTATTGTAACAGAATTTTATGAGATATAAATATTTTCAAAAATTTTTAGATATTAACTCTATAAAAGTTCCAGCTTTAAATTTTGAAAGCATTGCTTTAATCACTCATTGATAATATGTAAAGAGCTGAAGACCAGAAAGGGAACCAACTTCAAATTACCAAGAACATGGAAGATCATCAATATAATTTTTGAGTGCTTTTAAATTATTATGTAAACTTGAAAACTAACAAAAGTCATAAAAATTAACCCTGTAACATATAAAGCATGAATTGGTATAATAAATATATGTATACATATATAAATATATAGTTAGGGGAACAACAGCTTATGTTGTATATCCAGGAACATCTTTTCTCTAATCCCTACTTCATTCCATGCTAATTACATCTTAATGTGAAGAGCTTATGGGTGATTTTCCTTATCCTTTGAAATGTGCTTAGGGTACATTTTAACACTCTATATATGTAGTTAAGTTGCTTAAAAGTACAAAACAGTTTTTATAATTTGTATGTACATTTATTTGTTTCTGATTATATATAATATGTATTATATATAAAATATATGTATATTTTTGAGATATACATATATTTATACTTAGAAAAGCTAAGTAATAAGGTGAATCCAAAGAAAAACATATATAGACCCACCTAGAAATTTGAATCAGACAAAAATTTGTGATTAGGATACGGGGCGGGGTAGAAGAGGGGAGAGAAGGGGGTTGAGGAAAACTTGAGGAAATGGGATAGTCTAGATGGAGCAAAGCAGATATGAGAGCAAAGAAAAAGATATCTTGACTGAGGGAGCCATTATGGTAGTTCTGCATGTTTCTTTTTATGAAATAGCAAAATAAACAGGACCAAATTGAAAGTTAAGCAGAGTTTAATTATATAAAAAACACTAAGTGACAGAGGCTGAGACAAGGGTTCCTTGTAGTTAGTAGACACAGAGGACTACCATTGTGTATTGGTTGTACCTAGAGGGAAATGACTAAGTAAAGTGAGATATGGTCCAGACAGCTATTGATGATGTTACTTTTCTGGTGTAAAGTATGAAACAGTACATGGGAGAAAAAGAAATAGGCTTTTTGAAATCATAACATAGGACAGGGACCAGTCATTCATTAGTTAAGGATGCATAAGTTGATATTAGTTACGGAATGGATTTCTATTTGGAAATGATGGATACTGTGAAAATAATCAGAGCTAAACCTTCAATTAAGGAGGATACATGGATGGAGACTGGTGGGAATTGAATGAAGGTGGGGAGTCAGAACTGAGGACACTTGTCACTCCACAAGGCTGGAATTTGTAGAAAAGGAAGAGAAACAATCAAACTATGCTAAACTATGAATGTTTGCAGCAGGTCAGGATTTGCATCAATGCATCTAAACTTAAGGAAAGATTAAAATGAATATAAAGTGATTTTGTTGAAGGTCTCCTATAAATTACAGAGTATGGTTGAAATGTTTGGACATTACTAGTCTATAACAACTCAAAGTTGATAAAAAAAAAGATATTGTGCATCTGTGGGGTAGTCTACTGAAGATAACTGACCTTCACTTGAATCAATTTGGGGACTTTGAATTTTGAATGAAGGAAAGGGAATATAATGAAAAACTTCAATTTTTGGAGGATGTTGGCATTAATTCTAAGTCTGCTCTAGTTTTATATATTTTATGAAACAAGTAAAGCCTAAATATATGGGGATGTGGCACCCAGAGTCTTCAGGCCTCTTCACCAAAACAAAACCCTCAAAACTGGAAAATCACTATCTGCAAGAATTATCTCAATCCTCAATCTCCTTACCCTGCCCATATTCAGCTTCTCACATTTTCTGTCATTGTCTGGCAGAATCCTTCCCATTCCCTCCTCATTCCTAGTTTTAGGTTAGTGTCAAAAGATGATTATGTAAACAAGATTTGATTCTAGTTTCAAGTTTTAATTCAGCACTTTTTATTTCTCAATCATTCTTACATGATGTCTGTGTGTTCCAGCTGAGCTTTTAGTGTCTATGCAGTGGCTAATTCATGACTGGCTTTAAATAATTATACATTGATTATTTGAGTGTTTACTTTACATAACTATTAATATTTGTTCGGTAAGGCAGAGTACTGATCTATGGCCATGAATAATAAAAAGGCCAAGGGATTTTAAATATCTGATGTGGAAAGTCATTGCTTAGACAGAAGGACTATTTTACATCAAAACATACAGTTTTTTATAGCATAAAAATGTAATGCCTCATTGGAAGTGTCAGCTTCATGCTCCTTTTGATATAACATAAGCTCCCCAGAGTATTTGAATTATCTTGAGAGATATTGTCTTACTGCATATTGTTTCTGAAAGCATGAAACTTATGCTGTTTTTTGGATATAAAATATATTTTACAACATAGTTCATTATCCTGAAGAAAACTTTTTAAAATAATATATAATATCCTCACAAATACTAGCCTATCTGTGGTCCTCTGGGAGCTCAAAAGATTTCTAATTTGTTTGATTAGGTATCTAGTTTTCTTTTTGCTATTTTTATGTCATATAAATTAGATTTTAATGAGAACACTACTTATTTTATACTCACAATTTTGAGCATGGCAAATAATTTTGAAAATCATTGTACTTTTACAATACAGAACAAAGTAAATGTACAAAAACTTAAAAAAATACATATATTTTAGTTGACCAAAATATTTCATTTGCTCACACTTAATACATTGATAGTTTGAAACTTTTCTACATCAAAGTCTAAGAGTATGATTTCTATGTTGTCAAATTAATCACCATTCTACAAAATGTCAAGCAAAGTACTAACAGTTTTGCAATATTGTATTATCATCAAATGTATTTTATATTCAGAATTCATATTTATATACCATTATTCAGCAGAGAAATAAAAAAAAAACATTAAATCCTTCAGCTATCCTCTTCTCATGAAATACATTTGCAACAGTCCTGCAATCCCAAAGTTGCTTAGGCCACTGTACATTCTGATCAATCAAAGTTTATTAAATCTTTCGAGTGGCATCGGTGAATATACTCTTGATTAAGGGAATGTGGCAAGTAGATTCTAGAATACCACTGTCTCTACTATATCCAAAAGAAATGCCTCAGGGTCTGGTACTCCAGCTGTCCCTCTTCTGTAATATTTCAAAAATACAGTATTTAGTTATTTTTATGTGTATTTAAATAACATTTTTTTTCATTTATAATACATAAAAACCAGTTGCCCTCCCTCTTTTCCTCCCATTCTCATTTCAGAAAGGGACAGGCCTCCCATGGGCTTGCACAAACCATGGCATCTCAAGTTGAGACAGAATCAAGTGTCTCACCTTACATGGAGGTAGGCCATGTAATCTAGCACGGGGAACAGGGTACAAAAAGGCAGCTAAGCACTTAATGCATTGCTTGTATTTTCCTTTTTCCCTCCCTTCAAAACCCCAGGAGCTCAGTCTAGTGCTTGGCTGTAGATCACTGCATCTGGTTCCATCAATTATTGGATGTAGGTTCTATGATGATAGGTTAGGGGGAACCATTATGAGGGTAGGGAGAAACCTGGTGCTAAAAAAATTCCCAGGAATCCACAAGGATGACTACATCTAACAACATTAACCATAGTGAAGAGAGTACCTGAACTGGCCTACCCCTGCAATCATATTAGTGACTGGCAGACTGAGAATTACTGAGAAAAGTAAAAAAGGTGAGAATATTTTATTTCAATTCATATTGATAAAATGGCTTTCTAAATAATTTTATTTACTCTATACACACAAAATTTTAGGATACAACCCACACAAAAATCAAATACATTTCTAGCAATGTATTTTTAGTATCTGTTAATGGATTTGAAAGCCTTAAGAGCAGGTATGTAACTTTTGTGACAGCTTTGAATCATTTTTGCAGATTTTTTTCTGTCTAGTTTCTACATAGTCCTTGACTAAGGGCCAATTTTCAGATTTTCAAATGACTAAGAAAGTCCCACAAGAATAAAAGCCTCCAGTTGCACACTAACATACCCACAAATGTAAACTCATGCATGTCTTCACACACAATCACACATGCTTGCACACAGAAAAAAATACAGATTCCTATAAATGTCTTTAACATAAATTACAGTGAAATATCATTTTAAAAATAACTTTCTATTTTATGTTGCTGTTACATCTGCATATACATAATACCTCTATACATACACACACACACATATATATATATGATTACACATTCATGAACAGCTACTCATTCATGAACAGCTACTCTTATGAATATCTTAACTAATATATATGACCTTTTGTATTAAAATATTAAATTAAGGTAAATATAGAATATCAAGTGTAATCCCTTTAAAACTTAAATTATCACTCATTAATTCATAAAAATTGCAAGATACACATATGTTCTTTCATGTCATATATATGCTAACATATATCAAAGTGTCACTTTAACATAATTTATAACAAACTAAAGAAAACATACCTAAATGACACTAATATGAATTTACATCATCCCTCAAATAAATTAAACTTCTTAAATTCTTTTTCACAACAGAAATGGTTTCAAAATATTTAATTATTTATTTCTGTGTATGTGTGTATATGTTTTTATATAAGTGTGTAATGTCCGCATAGGTCAGAAGAAATCTCAGATCTTTTATATTTGAAACAACAGAGTTATTACCTTCTGATTTGGATGCTGTGGAGCTAACTACTATTTGATGCAACAGTAACACATGCTTATATCCCCAGATGTGTCCCTAGTCCAGAACAGTAACATCTGGCTTGTACACATACAGAGGGCTTCATTCCATTTGGTAACATATGTCTTCAATCAAATAGTAAAATACTTTAAAAATTATAGCCTTTGATCATTGGAAACCACAATGAATACAAATTTTTATGTACTTTGTTGAGTATAAAACTTTAGCATGATATAAATTATAATTTTGAGTATTTTATACAAAACAAGTATATTTGGATGAGAGCTAATTATAGTGCATATAAATATCCATAATATTCATTTACATGATTATTATTTTATAGAATATTTTATTATTTTGTTTGGTTTGGTTTGCTGATGTTACTCTATACAACCTGATCTGTCCTACAGCTGATTATGTAGCTCAGGGTCATCTCAAATTTGAAATTTTAAACCTCAAGATCTGGAGTTACAAATATATACTCATGCCAAGCTTTGGGGGAATTAATATCTTTTAGAAAACATATCACTAGGAAAATCAGGGATCTTATTCACAAAGGGGTATTTCAGCAAAGGAGGAAATATGTTCTTTCCATGCAGAGGGCAGGACATGGATATTAATGCAATGGTTATGGTCTTCCTATCTGTGGAAGCAGATGTCACCCACTTTGTGTAGAGGTAGATCACACCCAGAATGTTTATCCCAAACTTTTCCTTCCCTAGACCTTTATCTTTAGCCCATGGTTAATAGAAACTAATCTTAGGGGAGATGCCAGGTATTTTAAAGACTGTTGACCTCTATGCTATTGGTCAGAGACCACTCTGTCAAGCCTGTTTAAAGCTATAGACCAAACCCTCATGGCCATATGTACTTTGTAAAGGAGTTTTTAAGTTGTCATACTTTAAGTATTATTCTACATCTAAAATATGAAACATTTTATGTCTGAAAACTTGGAATCAGAATGGTAGTTGCCTAAAAACATTTTCTCAAGTTGTGCTGTGTTTTAAAAATACTGACAATGAACTGCCTGGCATCAGAATCCCCAAGTCTGATGTGGGTTTATGAAGTCAATCTTAGCAGTTTTCATCCTCATCTTTTTGCAGTTTGATTTCCTGCCTGGACACCTGCAGGGTGCCCTCACTAAGCCATATGTCCAAATTATCTGTCATGTTTGAGTATAAATAGCAGTGCTATAAGCCAAGAATGAGAACAGTAACCTGTGTAACACAGATTGAGGAAACAAGTGGATACCCTTAGTCTAAATACAACTCAACTCCCCACTAAATGTCTGAGTTAAAAAGTGGAAATTTATCATAATATATAAGTTCATTATTACAGAGTATACATAGTGAGTAATACTTTAGAAAATAGAAGCACAATTTCCCATTTTAAAATGTATTCTGAGATTCACATAGTAACTGACCTAGAAACCTGCTGGATTTGAAAGCTGAGCAGGTATGATGGACAGGATTTTAAGGCAGTTGAAAAAGAACAGTAAGTTAAGTCAAACAGTAAGAAACATTTCAGACTTTACTCAATTTGATTTATACTTTTAGGGACATATATTGAAAACATGCAACAGGAGTGTCTCAGTGCTTCTTAACAGGCTATTGACACCATATCAATAGTAGGTCGCTAGTAGGTCTTGACCTTAGGGTAACATGCATCATTAGATTCAAATGATTTCGGAAAGGCAAGAGTGAAATTTACATGCATATAAGGAGAGCTGAACTGCTGAACGGTGCCCCAAATAGAATAAGTAAATGATAAATATTTCATTTCATATATTACTTTTAAATACTAATCTTTCTTCCTGAAGCAATATTAATTCAATTTATGAAAAATATTTTTCTGAAATCATCTACTTCTTCTGGTAAAGGTTAAACAGTTTCTTGTCAAATAAAAGCATGCTATTTCTTAAATAAAAGGGCAGGTATGTTAATATAACTTGGATTTACTTGCATATATGTCTTAAGTCTTACAGGATGATTGGATGAGATGACCTTTATGACCATCAGGTTTGAGATTTATGATTGTATGATTAGATATTTTATATATTTTACCATATATAAAAGCAAATATCATATAGTACCATTTATTCTAATTAATAAGAGTTTGTATTTTTACAGGAGTTAGTGGGTAAATAGGAAGAACCACTTCCTACAGGATTGCATTCACTGGTAAGAAGCAACATAATTTGAATATAACTTATTAGCGTCAGAAGTTTCAAGTTGAGAAGAATTAGATTCAAAAGTCCTTCAACAAATAGGTAGACATGAATCAACATCCTACCATTCTTTACCAATTATTAGTTCTGCATAATATAATTTCATAATTTTCTTCCTGCAGACTGTAATCAATACAGAGAACTATAACTAGTCGAAGTGTAAAGAATATGAGATTGTGGAGTGCTCAGCATCTTTATCACAGTCTTTCTTCAAAGGCACAGAAATGATTGCAGAAGAGATTTAGAAAGAGTGTTGAAAGCAGAAGTTCTGGACATTGCAGGGCAGCTGCACATATGAGTTCACAATGGTTATGATGACATGAACAAAACCAGTGCAACCTCAAGCCAGAGAAAAATCCCTGAATGGAGGTGGGGAGGAGGGCACAAAGGCAACTCCTTAAGTTCCTCTTAACTGAGGAACTGTTGGTTATTGATAATTCCTGTGAGAGGGAGAGTCAGTTTTCTCTAAGAGTGTGATCTCTATTCCAGTGGAAAATCACACAAAATGGTTTTATGGGATATTTATACACTGTGTGAGGATATGTTTGTTGTGATTGGTGCAATAAAACTCTGAACAGCCAATAGTTAAGCAAGAGGTATAGGTAGGATTTCTGGGAAGAGAAAGGAAAATGAGAGAATTGGGTCAGGCAGGCTATGCCAGTGGGACTCTAGAGAAGATGGACATATGGTACAGATCAAAGGTGGGTTATGGAAACACATGACAAAAGTAGGATGAAATAAATGAGTAGAAGCTAGTTAGGAACAAGCTTAAGTTATAGGCTGGGCTTTTATAATTAACAAAAAGTCTCCATGACATTATTTGACATCTTGTTGGCAGGACAGAAACAGACACCTTACATTTGTTGTCCAATATACCAACATGTATTTCCACTTAGGACCTGAGAAAGTTTTTTTTACAGTTTCAAATACACAAACACACAGCCAAACATGGCTTTCCAGTCAAGCAATAGCTGTTGTGAGATACTGGAGTATGGAAACTGATAAATTAAGCCAACCTATGTATTTTGAGCCTATATACATACACTTTATGTGTTTTCTGATAAAAGAACCAGATACTAATAAAGATAAATGTCTTAGATGGTACATCCTCTCAGAATGTTGTAGTTTTCCTCAAAACTCTGCATCATGAACAACTTCAAAGCTGCTCGCTGAGATGTTCTAGCTTCACAAACTATCTAGCTAAGATTAGACTGAAACTCTAAACTTTCTCATCTCCAAGAGAATAAACAAAACATATTACATCTAGCTCTCCCAGGATGTGATCATTATTCCAAATTTCTCAGGCAAAATTCCAAATTTCCCAAGACAACAAGGAAGCATTCTAGAGAACATTATGCTTACATCCCCAAGAGGTGGGGCGGGTTATGGATATTTGTCATTGTTAGGGAAGTTGGTTACAAGCTGATATTGGTAAGAGCTAGCTAGAAATATGCTTGAGCCATCGGTCAAACAGTGTTTTAATTGCTATCGTTTCTATGTGATTATTTGGGTGTGAGTGACAGGGAATGAAACCTCAGTCTTGTTTTACAAAATGGAGCCCATCATCTAGAGCTCCATCATTTAGGTCCACATAAGACCTAAAAATACTTAAACAAAAACAAAAAAAAAGAGGAAGAAGGTTTCTAAATCCATAAAAGCAGGAGCCAAGCATAGCTTCTTGTTAGTTGCATTTATTTTTTCAGATAGGCTGTGTTATCTGGCTCTTCCAGGAAGTCCTGCTATGGAGCACTCATGGGGCAAGCTGATTAATGGTGGTAACATAGACCCACTGTATCCATGGAGAAGAGTTGATGAACATGGTTCTCAGAGCAGGCAATATACTTACCTTAGCTGTATTGAAAAGGTGACAAAGGTGGAAGCAGAATACAGGGCCTCATCAACAACACCACTTACCATTTTAAAATGTTCCCTATCAGAAAAGGATTTCAGATATACAATAGGACAAATTCAGACATAAAAACCTCTAAACGAAATAAAATTCACTTTAAAAAATGTACATAACCTTGGGAGAAAGATGAAAAAGGGTAGTAAATATGAAAAATAATACAGTAACAAAATAAGATGTACAAAGATGGACTATACACAGAGAGTCTAGATTATGCATATTGTGTTTTCTTTGAATTTTTTGACTATAGAGAAACATTTGATTATGGGTACTACTAAGCAAAACCAATATAAAGGTACCTTGACTTCAAAATTTGAGTCTAAGGATATGTTACTTTGGAAAAGAGGTTCTGCTTTTGTTTTCACAGATTATGAGAACCTGTGGATTACTTTTAGGCTAATGTGGTTTGATGGAACCACTGAAAAGTCTCCGTGAACCTTAAAAATATCTCATCCAACAAACAGAAGAAAGCATTTTGGAGAAAACAAGGCCCAAATTCCCAAATTGATTGTTTATAAGTGTTTCTTTTCATTTAAAGGGGGGATATGATACACAGATGAATACTTTGCATTGGTATGGATCTTGGTCTATTGATAAAGATTTAAGGTTGATTTTGTTACACTGTGTATATGTGTTTCTGCTCTTGTTTAAGCTAATGTGTTGCGCAGCTTATTTAAAAATGTAATGTAAAGAAATACAGATTAATAGTCATCAATAATAATCAAACTTTTAATTATATTCACTAAGTTTTCTAGATATATAGTAATATATTTTAGTTAAATAGATGATATTAAACACTTCAAAGATCTACAAAATATGACATATATTAGGTTTTAAGAACTTAGACTTTTCTTGTCAGTGTGACATGTCTGCTTCTGGCAGCACCAATTACTTCAGAGAGGTTGATGGGTGTCAAAGAATCTCGTTATGGAATTTGATTTCAATGTAATAGTGCTAGCCCTTTGGGTAAGAAACTGTCCTTTCCTGGACTGCTTTATGGTATGTTGTATGAAATGGACATGCAGAACGCAAGAAAAAGTGACTTCTGAACTTCCTATAGGACAGGACGGTCCTTCACGGTTCCTACTTCACAGCCCAAACTGCCAGACATTCTGCAGGATATAGAAAAGAACAACTGATGAACTTTGACAGTACAAAGCAGAACACATCTTCAACTTTCATGCTTCACTGAAATGTCTGTCAGATTTTATGGGCCTGTAGGCTGAGGATGGCCTAAAATTACAGAAAAAATCTGGGTGTCTCTCTAGGCAGCAAGATGTCTCTACCAATTCTAGAGTTTTGAAAGTTGCTTATAATGTACTTCCTGTTTACTTAGGTAATATATTTTTCTGGGGTCTTCCATGGAGTTGAAGACAGATAGCTATAGTTACAATTTTCCTTTATTATGATAAAGAATAAATTAGACTTGAAGCTTTAGACTCACAAAGATATATTGTAACTGTAATTCTTACTTGATACCTGTTTTGTTATATGTAATCTTCCTTTTTAATTAGACATAAAAGGGGAGATGTGGGATATCCTTCTGTATGCATGTTGTTTATATTGGTTGATAAATATAGCTGATTTGGCTAATGGCTTAGCAGAGTAAAGCTAGGCAGAAAACCTGAACAGAGACATAGATAGAGAGTAGGCAGAGTCAAAGAGACACCAAGTTGCTGCCAAAGGACACAGATGCAGAAAACTTATCAGTAGGCCACAGTCTTGTGGCAATACACATATTAATAAAAATGTGTTAATTTAAAATGTAAGTGCTAGATAGAAATATGTCTGAGTCATTGGACAAGCAGTGTTGTAATTAATATAGATTATGTTTGATTATTAGGGCCTGGCCTGGGTGGCCAGGAAACAAATGAGCAGTTGTCGTATACAGAAAGGTAGGCTTCCGTTCTGTAGGCTAACATTTTGTTTTATGGACAGTGTCCTTTGCCTTACAAAAAAATTACAGTTTCATGAGGTCCTGTTTATTAATTGTTGATCTTAGTGTCTGTGTTATTGAGGTTCTATTCAGGAAGTTGTCCCCTGTGCCAATGTGTCCAAGGCTATTCCCTGATTTCTCTTTTATGAGGTTCAGTGTAGCTATATTTACATTGAGGTGTTTAACCCACTTAGATGTAAGGGTAAAACATTTTTGTACAGCATAGAATTAATAATAATAAAATAGTGGGCTGATTTCTACACATAACTATTGCATTTGTATCTTTCTACATAACAACTATGTTATGGCACAGAAAATAAATATAGTGACCAAGGAGATTATTTCATAGTCTCTTTGTTTTATTTTAAAATGTTATAGAGTATTATCTTAGATTTAGTATATAAACAACAACTATTTTGTTTATAATATTTATGGAAGCTAAAAAGTATATCAAAACACTGGGACATTAACTTTTTTTTTTCATAATGGCCAGGCAAAAGTATGCTTAGCCTTATATAATTAGCCTCCATTGCGGAAGACACCATTTTCTGTGGATATAAGACATAGAAACATCAGCCTCAACCTGATCAGGAGACTCCGTACTCATGTAATAGTTTACCCAGTGCCATACGGGCTAGTAGGGGAGAAAAGAAAATATGTAATTAGGTGGTTGTTCATGGGAATTTGCTCGCAAGAGTATAGAAATCAAGAAGTCTGTTGACTGCAGGTTGAAGGGCAAGAGAAGGCAATGGTACAACTGTGTAAGTATCTTTGACCGGGAATATGAGGAGTGAGTTTAGTGGAGTTATTAGTTCTGTGCTGAAGACCTGAGAACTTGGATTTCTTATGCCTGAGGGTAAATAATATGGGGAAAGGAAGCTTCAAAACTGGTAGTGAATTCACTATGGCTTCCTGTATTCTGAGCAAGTCTCTGATAGAATTGTGGATGCCTATTCACCCATACTGATAGGTATATGTCTTCCCACATAATCCAGAGATATAGATTTCAGACTAACTTAAGGCTCCCACACTGGATTATGAAAAATACTCTATCTATTATCTGGCTGTTAAGTTAGTTGTGATCTTAACATCTGGCCTTAACTACTCCTATTGCCATTTGATGTCAGCATTTTCTTTGTCAGAGTTGTTATACTCAATTAGAGAGACAGTCATCCATAGAAGTCATTAACTATCATAATATCTGTTGTTAAACTTTAATCAATACTGCAATCATGAAAGCATTTTGTGAATAATTATACTCAGCTGGACTTTTCTACATATAACAATTAATTTCAAAGGCAATTTCTATCTATGCAAATGCTTTGGTATTTATTAAATTTAGTAACAGTGCCTTGAAATTCTTCTATTGAAGCTTAGATTTAAAAAATGCTGAATATTTGATCATCCCAGATATATTTCATTTTCTTAATTTTCCTATTTATAGTTCCACATTATGAAAAATCCATTCATTCCTTGTTTTATATTTCTCCTTAATGTTTATCATTATCTTTTAAAAAATGAACGAATGAACCCTACTATTCTTGTGTCATACATTACATCCCAGTTGCAGTTTCCTCTTCTTCTATTTGTTCCTGTCCCTCTCTAACATTTTCTCTCACCACAGATCTACTCCCTATCTCACCCCCCCCCCAAATAAAATAGAAGGCCTCCCAAAGATATCCAGCAAACATTGCCTAAGAAGTACTATAAGACTATGCACCAACACTCATCACAAGACTGATCAGGGCTGCCCAGTAGCAGGGAATGAATCAAGCTCAGGGAGAAGATTACAGACAGCTCTGCTCCCAATGTTAGGTGTCCCACAACGACAGCAAGCTACACAACCATAACACCTATGCGAACGACCTAGGTCAGGTCTATACAGAATCAGTGTTTGTTGCTTCAGACTCTGTGAGCCCCTATGAGCCCCTCTTAGCAGATTCTGTGGATTGTGTTCTCCTGGTGGATTATACCCCTCTCATAGCAATTGTGCTAGGCACTTAACCATGAGCATAACAGAATATCATTAGCAATTATTTTATTGCACTTCACTGCCCTTTTAATTTTATTTTTTTTTTCAGTGATGTCTGGTTCTATCCTCTATCTCTGGACTGTCCTGCCTCTAGTACCTAGCAATTCAGGCAGCATCAGGCATGAGCTCCCTCTGGTGGCATGGGCCTCAAGTTGTACTAGTGATATGTTGGCCATCCCTACGGGTTCTGTGCTATCATTACCCCAGAACATTTTGTATGCAGAAAAGTTTGTAGATAAAACATTTTGTGGCTAGGTTGATGCCCCAGTGGTATTACCAGGAGTCTTGCTTGGTTATAGAAGATGTCCACTTTGGACTCTGTATCCCCCATTATTATCAGACTTTGTTAGGGTCACTGTCAGAGATTCCAGGGAGTTTGTGCTACACTAGGTATCTACATTGCATCCGAAATGTCCCACAATTTCAGGGCGCCCTGTACTCTCTCCCTTATTCCCTCCATCTCCTTACCTGATCTCTCCTTTACTGATTCCCACCTGTCCCCAATCCACCTGCAGATTATATTGTAGTTCCCCTTTCCAGGGAGATCCATACACTGAGACTGATGTGTTAGTTAGCCTCTCTTGGTCTGTGGATTATCCTTTATTTAATAGCCAATGTACAGTTAGGAGTAAGTATATACCATGTTTATCTTTCCAGGTGTGGGTTACCTCACTCAGGAAGATGTTTTCTAGCTCCGGCAGTTTGTATGTAAATTTCATGATGTCAGTGTTTTTAACAGCTAAGTAACACTCCTTTGTGTAAATGTACTCCATTTGCATTTTCCATTCTTTGGCTGCAGGGCACCTAAGTTGTTTTCAGTTTCCAGTAATTATGAATAAAGCTGCAATGAACATGGTTATGCAATGAACATGGTTAAGCAAGTGTTTATATAGGATGATGAAGCATCCTTTGGGTATATACCAAAGAATGGTATAGCTGGGTTTGATTTAGATTAATTACCAGTTTTCTGAGGAATCATCATATTGATTTCCATAGCAGCAGAACAAATTTGCACTCCTACCACCAATGGAGGAGTGTTCTCCTTGCTCCAAATATTTACCAGCATGAGCTGTCACTTGAGTTTTTGACCTAGCCATTCTGGTAGATGTAGGGTAGAATCTCAAATAGTTTTGGTTTGTATTTCCCTGATGGTTAAGGATGTTGAACATTTTTTTAAGTGTTCCTCAGCCTTTTGAGATTCCTCTGTTGAGAATTCCCTGTTGAGATCCATATTCCATTGGATATTTGGTTTGTTGAGTTCTACTTTCTTGAGTTCTTTATATATATTGGATAATAACTATCTGTCAGATATACATTTGATGCAAACCTTTTGCAGTTCTGTAGGCTGCTGTATAATCTAACATATACCGTGTTTGGTCTACTGTGTAAGAAACATTACAGATTATGTGTGTGCTTTGCTTACAGCTGTATCACAAGACGTTTTCCTAGAGGAATTGTTCAATAAACATCTGTTGTGTGAGACTGAAATCAACATTAGTTTCCAATAAACATTGCATTAATATGTAGATCCACATATGAATTCATTGTTTATCATACTACATAGTAAGTGATTTTTTTTCTTGACACATTATAAAATCTAACAGAACCTCAAAGATGTTACACTATTTCACTTGAGTATTGTTGCATGTTAGATGCAAAGGCTTCTAAAAAAAATCACCACCATTCCAGAGAAATATATATGCACTCTAAAAATCCTAATGAATAAATCATTCTATTTGAAATTTATTATATCTAGTTACTTTCTAAGTAGTAACATGCAGCAGATGAAGCTAGAATTGGTCTAAATCCAATGAATTAGTTTTACCTTAACAACCCAGAAAATTAAGACTTTCTAAAGATTTTGAGGAAATTTGAGTTTTTAAGTCATTGAGAATGACTCAATTTACTTAATAATAATGTTTATTTTTTTACATTCAAGAGATAATAATTTGTTGGGTTTTTTTTTCAGGCTTTGCCTTGTAAGATCCTTAATAAACATTTGGACTCAGGTGACCTACCTTTTTAGCACTAAAAAGTACTCTTGTAAATTTTTAACTCTATAACAGACTAGTGAAAACTATAAACTCCTAATTAATTTTTTTTAAAAAATAAGCAAATTATGTTGCTTCTGTTACACATTTCTTTAGATAGGTCAGTCTATCTTAATTATAATCTAAGTACAGTGACAAAAATTTTAGGAGATTGATAACCATGACTAAATATTAATTAACAAACGCAGTGGAAGGCAACTTACTACAACATTTCCTACTAAAGTTTCACTCAAATGTAATTTCTTTTCCCAGTCAAATATTTGTTGAACCCCATCATGTATCAACTACTGTTCTAGGCAATGCAACTTAGTAAGTTGAATGTGTAATTTTATAAAAAAATATGATGAGCAAGCAATGAAGTGTATGACATTTACTTATTATAGAAGTGTTGTGAATATACTATGAGACTATATTGACCATGTATTGGCTGAAAGAGGATATTATTTAAGCAAATTATTATGCAATGGTGAAGAAGTCATTTGAATGCTATTTACATATCTTGGAAACAGAGACACGAGAGAACGTAAAAAGGCAAGGGGAGAAACAACATCAAACAAAAGATTTCCTTTAATATGTGTGCTATCCAAAAAGAAAGGAAGAAAGAATGAAACACATAAATTAGCTGCTTGTCCATGAGAAGACTCTAATAAGCTTTAGTGTGTGTGTGTGTATAGAGTATATAACACTTTTCCATTTAATAGAAATAAAATAACAAACAATGTAGCTAAATCATAAATAATAAACTGAAATCACATAACAGGTTATCCTTATTTCCTATCAAAATAATTAAAAGTATTCCACAGGATAAAAATGGACCTTTTGTAACAATTCTAAGGATTAAAATTTTAGTCACTTCATATTCCCAACTCTTAGCAAAGCTTATTATTTGAAAATATGGATCAGCTCAAACTTCTTAAAGTTTGTGTTTCAGCATAGATTTAAATCATCCACACATATTTGGACATGGGAAGAAGTCATCTTCAGAAATAAAATAAAATAATTGTGCAAGCCCACACGTGTGCATGCATATACATAATGCACCCACTGTTTTTATAGAATTTCTTAGAATGTAGACAAAGTTTATATTTTTGTGGCACTTTAGAATTTTTCTTGTGGAAGGAAAAGACTACTGACTAATTCTATTTACATTTATACGTTTGCAGGTAAAAGAAACTGGACTATCCCTTGCAAAACAGCTACAGGACTTCAATTCATACCAGAAGGGTACAAACACTGTCATCTCTGTTTTCTGGGATTCCTAGAAGCATTCTGCCTGTTTGTGATATACAAACATGGCAGCAATATCTGAGACTAGCAGGATGGAAGAGAAGGATGGATCATAGCAGGTGCTGTAGCTGACACGGGGAGACCCAGGTGCTACACTAGTGAGTGCTCGTGCAAAGCACCATTGTGTCATGTGCATGCCATGTCCCTGTGTCTAGACCACATCAAAAGGAAAATTAAGAGCTCGTTTGTCTGTACTTTTTCCCAGCAGTGTCTGGTCCTTTGGAGAGAAGTAGAGCAGGTGACAGATGGGAACAAGTAAACAAGCTTTAAATAAAGCCTTGTTCTGAGATAACATGATGATGAAATATTTGACAGCAGCCAGTATTTTAATTAAAAGTTATACACTGCAGCAACTGAACTGCTCTGAGAAAACGTTTGTTTGTATTTTTTTTCTCAAAGTAGAACCCAAGACAAATTCCACTATTAGTAGGGAGAGAATGTAAAAAGAAAGTGAATAGCACGGAGGGTTATTGAAACAGCCATCTCTCTAGTTTTCTGTAGTCTAATATCACTGAGAGTAATAACAGTAACAATCATCAACACATCAGAATTATTTTGGCTGAGCAGAGAGAAAATTGAGTTACTTATAAATTAACGTGGATTAGTTTCCTGGGTGTCTGCTTCCATGTAGGTGCTTGGGAATTGTTAGTTTTATAACAAATACATCCTGCTGTATGAGTACTACAATGATAGAGTCAAGAAAGCCCCTGAGAAATTAATGCAGAGGGCATTGGAAGTGAGGTTGGTTTTCCCTGTGTATCCTTGTCTGTCACTGCCATCAGATGGTATCAGGACACTCAGTGGAAAGTGTTAATATACCAGGCAAATATTAGTTGGCTCATTCTCGAGAAATATATGAGGCTAAGTTAATAGAATAGTGTATAGTTTTCATATAGTTGATATATGTGTTTTGTCTATTGTAATTAACTACACAAATTCTATATGAGATAGGGTTATATAAAAGTTATGTATTCTCAGAATTAAAATATGTACTAAGAACACAAATTACGCTTGGTGGTGGTGGTACACAACTTCAATCTCAACATTTTGGAAACAGAGGCAGGCAGATCTGTGAGTTCGAGACCAGCCAGCCTGGTCTACAAGAGTGAGTTCCAGGACAGGCACCAAGGCTACAAAGAAATTTTGTCTCAAAACAAAACAAAACAAAAACAAACAAACAAGAATAAAAATTACTTAAAGTTATTTCATTATTATGTTTAAGGCCTTGTTATCCCTACTTAAAAGAGACACACATATACACTGTTTCTAATTTTGATATTTAGTATGGAAAAATGATATTTAATATTAAATTTTAAATAACATCTCTTGATAGACTTACAACCAACTTAATTAATAAATGCATTATATGTTAAACAACAAAGATGAAAGTTAAAAAGGATTTAAATGATGAGTATATTAAGAATACTCTTGCTATAAATATACCATTTTGAAATATTCTCATTTATGGGTTCATTAGCTTCTTCCAAGCTATAGTGGGTTGAGATGTCATATCTTAATCTTTTTAATATAAAACACCATTCAGCAATTTACATACAATTTTTCTGCTAGCCTTCTTTAGATGTGCTTTTTGTTTCCGTATCTTATGACCTTGTCCAATAGGATTCTCTCTTTAAAGAACAAAACAACATTATGTATACATTCAGAGTAGCCTCAAAAGGGATACTTCATCTGTTTCTTTAGGTAACAAAATCTAAGCTTAATATTTCCTTTTATCAGGAATCAAACACCATAAAAATTTTAAATATACTTGTTAGGAGTAAATCTCTTATTTCAATAACAATGTCTATTTCATAGGTCAACTTCTCAAATTCTGTGAAATTTGCTTCATTATTCATGCATAACTGATACATTTTGTGTGCCACAGATAAATCTGATTATTTTATATTTTTTGTAAGTTTACCATCAACACATTTCATGATGTCAGAGCACTGAAGGGCAAATATTGTCCTAGATTAAGAGATTGTTGAAAAATCTTAGCAAAACATGGGTTAAAACAAAAACTTTAACCATGTACTGATAATTTCTAGATCTAAAGTTTCTCAACTGTGCTCTGCATGTCAGACATTGCTAGTATATTAATATAGAACTAAGCTAATTTAATCTTGAAAGTAACTTACTCATTGAAAATAATTATTCATTATAAATGAACATTGGATTGCAATACTTTGTGGCTTTTAAGTAAGCATACCATCAATATAGTCAAAAAAGGTACTGAGTAAATGATTTCAAAGAATAAGTTCAGCATATAAAAATATTCAGTATTGGATACTAGATTGTAATCTCATATATGAATTTATAACCAAATACTGGTAACATTAACATAAAATTGTAATCTGGAGGAGAAGCTTTGCTAACAATCTGCCAAAACTCAGGCACCTATCAAGTGTAACCTTTGAATTTGATCATCACAAAATTCTTCTGGTTCAGTTGTACATCCGGCCACATTACAGAGCACATCAATTTTTGTGTTTTGTACTCTTCGTCATGACTACAGCAACTAGAAAACAGATTGGAAATGTCTTCAAATTTGCTTGATCCCGAAAAACTCATATTAACATTAATTGACAATGTGCTGTTTTTCAACACTAAGTACTAAATGTTTAAGGATAACAAGTTAGATTTGTAAAAATTGATAGACAATTTAAAAAATAAGATTGTAAGTAAATGAATATTTTTAAGAGAAAGATGGAATGAAGAGGAAGAGAGAAAGTAAGAAATTAAAAGTAAGGAAGAAAGTAAGGAAGAGATATCAAGACATATTTCCAACTAGAAAACAGACCTGCAATTGAAGCTACACGCATCCTCCATCCTTTTGGGGTCCCTGGACTAAGTTTTACTTGCCTACCTGCTCCAGAAGCCATTTATAAAATAATCATCCTTAGGCTAAATATTAGTTACATACTCATTGACCTCTTAGATCGCACTTCTTAACTAACTCTTACATCCTAAATTAACCAATTATTTTTTACTTTTTATTTTAGCATGAGGCTTGTGGCTTGTTACCTCTCACCTTACTTCTGTTTTTTTTTCTTTTTTCTTTTTTGCTTGTTAGTTTTGTTTTGTTTTGTTTTGTTTTTGTTGCTGGTTTTTGAGACAGGGTTTCTCTGTAGCTTTGGAGCTGTCCTGGAACTAGAACTTATAGACCAAGCTGGCCTCAAACTCACAGAGATGTGCCTACCTCTGCATCCCAAGTGTTAGGTTAAAAGGCATACACCACCACTGCCAGACTACATCTTGCTTCTTGGATGACTGCATGACATTTGCCTGAATCTGCCATTTTTTTCTCCCTGTATTCAGTTAAGTTTTCCTTCCTAGCTATACTCTGCTCTTCCATAGGCCAAAGCAGTTTCGTTATTAACCAATGGTGATAAAACATATTCACAGAATACAGAGGGGAATTCCACATCATTTTTGCCTATATAAAAAAGGAAGTTTTTGATTTTAACATAGTAAAATTACATATAAAAAACAGGTATCATGCAAGAACTATAGTTAAAATATTTAAACTTTTTGTGTCTGGCAAAATTAAAGAAAATATTTTATTATTTATCCCATCTAAAAGTTTTATATTTATCTTTTCTCATAACTAAAGAAAACTATAATTAAAATTATCTAGTCTTTAAATTAATAAGAGATCCCCAAAAAATATAATATTTCCTCAGTAAACAGGAAGTACATTGCAAGTAGCATCCAAAACTTTAGAATTGACAGAGATATCTCATTGCCTTTAAAGTCACGCAAAGGTATTCCGTAATGTTGCGGCATTCATATTCAGCCTACAGGCCCATAGCACGTAGCAGACTTTTCAATGAAGCAGGAAATTTGAAGATCTATTCTGCCTTGAACCAACCTGTCTTATTTTGGCAATTTTAGCAATAACTCTTCTGTGGGTAATGTATGTCTAGTTTATATAGCACACAGTCAAACTGTCCAGGCAAGAGCAGTATCTTTTCCAAATGCCTACCGAACTCCATAAGGAGCCTTTTCAATGTCCATCATCCTCTTGAAGTAATTAGTCCTGCCAGGAGCTGATGTGTCTCACTGTCATTAATACTCTAAGTTCTTAAAGCAATAACACTAATGACAACCATACTGGAGAGGACATGGGAAAAAGGGAACACTCCTTTATCCACTCTTGGTCGGAGTGCAAACTGGCCACATTGGAAATCAGTATGGCAATTTCTCTGAATATTAGGAAACAACCTACCTCAAGACCCAGCAATGCCACTTTTGGGTATACCCAAAGAATCCTCAATCATATGACAAGGATTTGTACTCAATTATGTTCATAACAACATTATCCGTCATGGCCTAAAAACCTAAATACTCCAAATTGAGACCCCAAATTGAGAGTGTAGGGTTCATAGCAGAGGGTAGAAGAGGAGGGAGAGGAAGGACAGGAGTGGAGAAAAATATATAGATTAGGTAGACCAATGGCGAAACTCATAGGGTTTTTTTTTTTTTTTTTGGATTTTTCGAGACAGGGTTTCTCCGTTGCTTTGGGTTCCTGTCCTGGAACTAGCTCTTGTAGACCAGGCTGGCTTCGAACTCACAGAGATCCACCTGCCTCTGCCTCCTGAGTGCTGGGATTAAAGGCGTGCGCCAACACCGCCCAGCTTGAAACTCATAGGTTTTATTGTGTCATATATAACTTTTTTTTTGGTACTTTAACACACTCTACTAACATTTATTGCTGACATTGTCATTTATGTTAATGACAGCTTCAAGATTTAACTAGTTTCAACTAATCTTTACTTTCCAGTAAGGCAAAACTTAAAAACTAATTTTGTGATGAATTGTTTTCTCAACATCTGTAACAGTTTGAACGATAGAAGTATTTCAAATGATGCCTTTTCATCTTGCTTTAATTTGTAGTAACTTTCAGTTTTAACTCCTTCACATTTTCAAATTTAATTTCATATTTTCCTTTAAAATTTGGATTTATATTTTCATTGCTACTTATGAATCCTCACTGGGAAAAATGACTTGCTGATATTTAAAACTTGTGAAAACCTTTATATCTAGTCACTTTCAGTTCAATAGTCTTAATCTAATTCATGGCAAATATGTATCTAAAATAAAACATAAAAACATTAGCCATAATCTAGATTTCGGCTATAGCATTGTATTGATTTGCTAAGCCTGAAGTGTTTTCTGCCCAGTGGACTTAGTTCTTATTGAGGACAGTCATAAATAACTTTAACATATTCCAATGTGATAAGAGGAACTGTGGATTGGGTCATTGTGGAATTACAGTCCCCTGCTTAATGATTGCAGAAAATTGCCTGGCAGTAGAACAAAGAGAAAGAGGGCGATGTGGTGAATGCTGGCTAATTAAACCAGTAATTGCTTCTTGTTGTGCACCCAGATAATGTGCCCCTGATAATTTTAAACTGAGTCTTGGAGCAGCGCTCTTGAATGAAAGACTGTGCCAGTTACAGCTTTTCTACATACGATTCTCCTTGTGCTTAGAGGTGTCCTACTTACCAGACTTCCTTGTCCTGCATGATTAAAAACAAAACACAACAAAAAACTGTGGCAGGGGAGACTTCTGTTCTTAGGTGTGCGGCTATCTGACAATATTCTTTGTTTGGCTGTTTTATCCCTTAAATTTAGTCATACTATTCATTTGAATTTGGAAATATATTGCTCTAACAGAAGAAATCTCACATGCATAAGTTTTGGAGGAAATTTTAGAATATTAAAATGTATTTATTTCAAATATCATATTACTCAAACATATTTTATATGCATGCTATCCTGATATTGGACTTTTATAGTCATAATTAACATTTAATTTCACTTACACTTCTATAATATTTATGCTATTTTCAGGCTACATAATTATTTATTTTTGATTTTAATTAAGTGCCACAAACTACATTCAAGTAGTTATCTGCTTTGATTATTTAATATTTATATTTTATTATAAAACTTCTGAGTTCATTTATCTAGGCATATTTTCCATAAAATTTAAATTTTAGATTTTATAATACCAACACTAGTAACAGACTTTCTTAAGAAATAAAATTTTACTATTCTAAATGCTGTATTGGATGAAGAATGCTTTCATCTGGTTGTTTCCTACATTTCATAAGGCATTATAGACATTCATTATTTTCTTTTTGGTTAATATCTCATTACTCTGCTAAGAACTCAATGAAATATTTCAATCAATTCCTTATTAGTGAACTTTAAAATGTTGATTATGATGCAGGGAAAATCACTATATTTTATTTATTTGCTATTTCTACAAATATGGTTATTGTTTGAGTGAAAATTAAGTATTATAGGCATATGATTGTATTTCATATGTTGTGGTTTTGTTGAAATAGATTCAAAATAATATTTCTATATCATTGTCACATTAAAATAGAGCATATGCTGTACATAAAAATGCAATTTTCTTAATAATCATGCAAAATTAATTAAAATATATTAGTCAGGTAAAACACATTTAAAGTTCAAGTCCCCAAGTCTATGTACATTATAAAATTATCAGAAGTAATACTCATAAATTATCCACATTATTTCACGTCTCTGTTTGTTCATTTGTTAAGACAAGATCTGACATGGAGCACTGTGATCACCTCAAATTCTGGAATTACAGATATTTGCTGCCACATATTTTTTCCCTAAGAAAATGGTTTTTAAGGTCTACACATATTAATGTTTTATTCTCTATGAAAGTAATCCTGAAACTCTATGCATTTTTAATTTTGACATGAAAATATATCAATGATATATTTTTGAAACCATAAGATAGTCTTTTTTTGGAAAACAGAGGGAAAAAACTAATATTTCATCAGTAGTTTACAGATCTGTTTTGTGCAGTGCAAAGCACAGCAGATGATGTAACTTTAACCTTTAAAAGTCCCCAAAATGGTCTGAGGTCATACCATTGAGGTGGCCTAATGTTTAGTTTGCTATATTATGTATTCTGTCATGAATAAAAATGTAAAAAAAATCTTTTGTGGAATGTAGAAACTGTAAACTTCATATATTTGTGTTTGCAATTTTGCACAGAATTTCTATAAATTTAGAATAATCTCAAGGTCCAAATCAGGAGCAGATGGAGAGAAAGCACGAGCAAGGAACTCAGGACTGCGAGGGGTGCACCCACACACTGAGACAATGGGAATGTTCTATCGGGAACTCACCAAGGCCAGCTGGCCTGGGTCTGAAAAAGCATGGGATAAAACCGGACTTGCTGAACATAGTGGACAAGGAGGACTACCAAGAACTCAAGAACAATGGCAATGGGTTTTTGACCCTACTGCACGTACTGGCTTTGTGGGAGCCTAGGCAGTTTGGATGCTCACCTTACTAGACTTGGATGGAGGTGGGTGGTCCTTGGAGCTGAGTTTTGATTCTACTGCATAGACGGGCTTTGTGGAAGCCTAGGCTATTTGAATGCTCACATTCCCGGACCTGGGGGAAACAGGGAGGACCTTGGACTTCCTATAGGATAGGAACCCTGACTGCTCTTTGGACTGGAGAGGGAGGGGGAGGGGAGGGGAGAGGGTAGGGAGGTGGGAAGAGGGAAGGAGGTGAAAATTTTCAATAAAAAATAAATAAATTAAAAAACAAGGAATTATACATAATTTGCAATGCAAAATACTTATTAAGGACTGACAGCTATTACATAGAACTTACACTTAGTGTTTTGGTGCTCTCATTATCTGTTAGAGTGAAATATCCTTGATGTTCTCCTGTTAATGTCATGATGGTCTGAACTTTAAGCTTATATCCTATTTTACCATAACTCGACCTATATATCAGTTCCGTATTTTCTATCTGAGTTAAAATTGAGTATAAGTGATTCTACATGACTTGACACTGTGGAATAGCCATTATACTGTGCATCTCACTATTCAATATATAGCATATAGTATATTTTTGTTATTGTGTAGCATTGATGTACTACTCTACAGGATGTACGTGAAGTAACATATTTGTGCACATATGTATACATGTACACTTGCGTATGTTAGTCCGCATATATGTATATGCATATATGTTACTCCTTATATACATATTTTAAATGAGTCCATATATGTATTTACACACACACACACACATATATATATGTGTGTGTGTGTGTGTATAGGGAGAGAGAGCGATATTGAAAGATGTTGCTTCATATATATCCTGTAGAATACACCAATGAAGACATTGGCATTGATATACAATAGCAAAAAAAATCCCACTATATATCGAATTAGTATCTATGCATTTTCCTACTTGTGAATTTTTCTCCTTTAAATTTCTTGTCAAAATTAACATTGTTGGGAGCAGTGAGACCCCAGATCCTGAATTTCTTGTAATTCTTGTAATCCCCTGATCTGAGTGCCTACAGCTGCTCTGAGCAGGAGTTCCTGATGGCAGGATAGTGGTTTCTGGTGGATTTGGCTGGGGCATGGCTATCTCTATATAATCTGCCCCTGAACACAATAAAGGGGGCAAACATTTTTAATGTTGTAATTATAAAATGGGGAAAGACCTGCATCTTGCATATGTTATTTGCATTATCCTAAATTAACTATAATATTGCATTCAAGCTTTAGAAATTCAGTTGATTGTTACTGTCTTCATTTTGACAAGTCAGATCTTCAAACTACACTGCAAGTATATTTATCTGAGAATGTTATTTCTTACCATGCATTTGAACCATTTCATCAATGCTTATTCTAACAATAACAAAAAATCAATGAAGCACGTTATTAAGTAGAGCAAAGGCCTTCTTAGAAATAAACCATAATCTTTTTATACAGTTGAATATTCTTTAGAAAGTATTTTGCAGTAAAGCTGAAATATTATTTAAAATCATTCAAACTTTGCTTTTATATTTTTGTGATAAAGGTCACGTAAATTTTCTATGGGTATTTGTTTAACCATAACATCAACATGACTTGAATTTCCTAGTTCAAAATATGATCTCTAATAAAGATGCCTTATTCTGCTCAGTTATGCCAGCATTTCTATGGTCTAAGCTTATTCCATTTAAGTTCTAGTTACTGTACACTCAAGTGGAATTTAATTAACTGTTCAGAATAATCCATTTTCCTAGATCAATCGATAATTCAGAGAAAGAGAGCCTTGAATACAGATTTCTGTCAAGAAGAGTTATAGCAATCTATTAATATTATTATTGTTATTATTATTATTAGCAATAGTCTTTAAATTAAAATTCATATAAAAATATTACCAAATAGGTTTTCACAAAAACCAACATTTTAAAACGTGTATTACAATTTCAGGTTTCGAAAATACACACATATATATATATATTTTTTAAATCAGTAGATAATATTTCAGAAATAAATACTTTCATTATGCTTGAATTGTCAGAATCTCACACAATGAAAGACAATTTGGCCATGTAAAAAACTTCTATTTGTTCTCTGTCTTAAGCCATCTGTTTAAAACCTGTAAAAATCGTCTGCCAATGCAGGTAATTCGTAGCACCATAAATTACTTTAGTACTCAAATTCTGGAGTATTCTGTGGATATAGATGATTCTAGATGATGAATGAGAACACAGAATGACACAGTATGCCTGTTTCCCGTGAATAATTGAATATTATTAGTGTTCAATGTAAAAGTATTTCACACGCTCATTTCAGTTCTACTTTCTACTACAAACACTTGAGTTTATTGGAGAATGTTTATCTTTACGTAAATCGATGTGTTTTGTTCCATTTGTAGCATAAAATCTCAATATAATGAAATTTTAAGTTACTGTCAGAGGCAAGAAAAATAAAAAACACTCTACCTGAGAATGCAAATTTTACCAAACATCATTTGACTTATTTTCTACATTTGTTTAACAAAATAATGCACAGAAGATTAATGATACAGTCAAAACAAACAACAGAATGATCATAACTCAGTAGTTCAGAAAGATTTTCAATATTATAAAGAAGTAGTAAAAAGTTTAAACTATCTAAAAGTAAAAGTGCCTAGCAATTCTCTTAAAAAAAAAGTCAAGTGAATATACATTTAATAGATCACCTGTACTGATGACAGAAGGCTGACATAATCTTTACCATAAAGCCCAACATAATGACAAGTATAATTAGAGCTATACGAATTTCAAATATGTATTACAGTGTTCATGAAAGATTACTTCAGATAAAAATACTCATGTTTTCAATCACATCCTGTGATTTAAGAAGCAGAATTTACTTGTGAGGTTCCCTGGATCAATCATGGCTCTCCCAACCTTATGTTTTACGGTGTTAATTTATTATCCGAACTCTCATTTTTACCAGTAAAACAGAGATCCAATTTCATCATTCTCATAGGCCTATTTTAGAATTAAATGATAATATGAAATAATTTTAATTATTATATATTAATACTATATTACTATATTAATACAAATATTACTATATTTGTCAGCATATGTAAAAATTAACTATATTCATTTCCTTGACTCATTAACTAAATTATCTGTCCCTAAAATCCTAACATTATAAACTATTCTTTCCTATTTTATGAAATGCATCTCAAATATTGGGTTTATTTTGTTTTCCTAATAATGAAAATGATGATACTGGTAAATCTATCCAATATGCCCAAACAAATCATGATACATGAGTTTTTATAATACATCAGAAGTGAAATTCAAGTATCAGTTCCAAAAGTTTGTAAAAGCATGAATATTATAATATTTTTTTTAAAAATCAAAATGCAACAATAATGCATATGGCCTTTCTATGTAAAAACAAAGAAAATTACTCATTACCTTGAAGAAACAGGAGAAAGGAAAACATAAGATGATGGTAAAATACTCCAGAGAAGTATCGCCCAATGTGGTGGCTAAATAAATGGAATTATTTACTTACTAATAAAAACTCTCACTTAAAGTTACAAAACTTAATTTTTATCATCTTTAACAACAACAAAAAAAAACCCTCATTTTTATGAGGGTCATCTGTGAGTGATTGGTGTCTTTGTAGCTCATGAGGAAAAAGCTTGGGAATCTGACTCCAGATCACTGAGAACCACATACCTCTACTCACAGGTGAACATTCCTGGCATCTCCGAATGGGACCCAACAACTGACACAGACAGACATCGAACTGCACTGCCTTTGCAAAGATGGCACCAGCAAAATCACTGTTCACTACTAAACCTCAGCTTAAAAGTAAGTATCTAGAAAGTTCCATCTAAAACATAATCAACAAAATTTGGAATTATGTAGTTTTCAGCTAGCTGTGCTTTGTGCTTAGCAATCCAGAAGTCATTTTTTCATAGATGTTGGTGTAAAGATGTTTCATAATACCTAGTCCTCTATAAAATTTTTATTAAAGCTATCTAGATTTTGTCATTTGGCTTTTTACATTGTTTTCATTTTAGTTCCATGAAAGTTGAATATCATACATATATGAGAAGGTTTTTATTTTATTTATTTATTTATTTATTTATTTATTTATTTATTTATTTATTTATTTATTTATTTATTAAAGATTTCTGCCTCCTCCCCGCCACCGCCTCCCATTAACCTCCCCTCCCCCAATCAAGTCCCCCTCCCTCCTCAGCCCAAAGAGTAATCAGGGTTCCCTGCCCTGTGGGAAGTCCAAGGACCACCCACCTCCATCCAGGTCTAGTAAGGTAAGCCATCCAAACTGCCTAGGCTCCCACAAAGCCAGTATGTGCAGTAGGATCAAAAACCCATTGCCATTGTTTTTGAGTTCTCAGTAGTCCTCATTGTCCGCTATGTTCAGCGAGTCCGGGTTTATCCCAGGCTTTTTCAGACCCAGGCTAGCTGGCCTTGGTGAGTTCCCGATAGAACATCCCCATTGTCTCAGTGTGTGGGTGTACCCCTCGAGGTCTGAGTTCCTTGCTCGTGCTCTCTCCATCTGCTCCTAATTTGGACCTTGAGATTTCTGTCCGGTGCTCCAATGTGGGTCTCTGTCTCTGTCTCTGTCTCTGACTCCTTTCATCGCCTGATGGAGGTTAATATTCAGGAGGATGCCTATATGTTTTTCTTTGTTTTTTTTTTTTTTTCAATTTTTAATGTGTTTACAATATTGACAAGCAGACAATGATAATTTGGAGGGCTTTATAGTTTAAAAATATGTGTTTATATAAGAAAAGTTTGATGTGAAATTGACTCACTTGCTCAGAAGCAGTTGTGATAAATTATAAGGAAGCTCACAGTGTGCTTCTGTTTTCTCTGAACTAGCATGTACGTCTTAGACATTGTTATAACTTCCCAAGTTATTCTGACTCCAAATGAGTGTAATAGCAGGGCCAGCATGTTTTTCCTCTCACTGTAAAGAATTGATGACTATGTATATTTATGTATGTATGTATGTATGTATATATATGTGTATATATATATATATATAAATACATGCTTTCCTAAAATGTTATTTAAGTGAACATAATTTGTAAATTACCACCCTTTAAACCATGAAATCTCTTATGATTGATTAAAATACAGTCCTCTTAATTTTGTTAATAAATCACTGTGCTATCACACTTTTTCTTTGTTACTCCCGTAGAATTGAATACTATAAATTGAGCCAGTATACCTACTTTGCATTTGTGGGTTTAGATATGACATTATGCAGTACATCCTGGTCCAATAATCCAGATATAACTTTTTTTTTCACCTCCAGGCTGCTTTAACCACATCAAAGCAAGCAGTCTCCTTCCCCCTGCTGGGAGTGACTCCTGCTCTCCTGTTGTTCTGAGGCATAATCCCTGGTGTTACTTCACACTGAGTTAATCAGTGCTGATTTTGAGTGACTGTAGATTCCTCCCTTGTCTAGTCATCAGAACTTTCATTTTTAATCCATCAAAGCTGGAGTGACTCTCTTCTCAGCTTTTTAGATTATAAGGAATTTGGTTCCAGCAGATCACCTCATCTCCTACAGCCATTAAAACTGCAAAAGCAGTTGCAAATTCCTTATACTCTTTTAGTCATTTGAATAATTCCACCATCTCAGTTGCTTTTGAAAATGTCTCATTTTCAAAATTTTTATTTTTTATTGATTGTTTTGTAAAGCAACAATATCTTGGCTCTTTCTAATTATGAAGGTTTATTTATTTTCCTTGGTTCAGACTGGGTCCCCATTTTTCATATCATGCCCACTGCCTAAGTGTCTCCAAGATGAATCCTAGAATTAGGATACCTTCTGAGTCATACCACCAGTTTTCATTTGAATTAAAGACATTCAATTGGCAGGAAATTGAACAAGGGTAAAACAACTAACATTTTAGCACCTTTAACTTTTAATTATCTGATAAAGAAACTGATGCATCTGTTCCAGTTCTGTGTAAAGAAACCATTTCATTTTATTTCATCTGTGTTCTGTACTTTACACTCTTAGGATTATTCATTTCAAGTCATTTAATTCTTATATACACATTTGCTAATGGGATTTATCTTTCTTAACATTTTTGTCATTCTAAATGAGAATGCATTCTTTTATATATTATTGAACTTTGCATGATAGATGTAAAGTTTTAAGTTGAAATATAACTATATAATTCCCACTTTTCCGTGTCCTCCATTCAGCCTCTCCCATGTTTCTTTTACCCAGCCTTCTGACGTCTTCCTCTTTCTATCAAATTGACGGTATCGTTTTCATTATTACTGCTGCAAATATAAACATAAATGTGTACGTAAACCCTGCTGTTAGTACTGCTCCTATGTATATGTTTTCAGGGCTGATCAGTTGATTTTTAAATAACCAAGTAGCAGACTCCTTCCTTGGAAAGACTAATTTTGTCGCTCCCAGGCATCATTAGCTGCCTGTATGTAGTTCTATATATTTATAGAAGGGTGGCCCATGATATGTCTCCCTTCCATAGTAGTTTGTTGCTTGATGCTATTAGCGCTTGGATCTCTTTTACACAGCCAAATAATTGAATCCTTGTGTAGCTTCCCTGTAAGACACACTCTCATAGCAAATATTCTGGGCCTCTGGCTACTATAATCCTTCATCACAGTCTTCCTTGATGTTCCCAGCAAAAGAGGCAGAGACAGCCCCTGCTCCCATTGTTAGGAGTCCCACAAAAAAACTAATTGTAACATATACGCAGAGGACATAGGTCACTCTGGTGCAGGCTCCTTGGTTGTCAGTTTAGACTCTATGAGCCTCTATGAGCCCAGGTTAGTTGATTCTGTGGGTTTTCTTGTTTTGCCCTTGATCTCTCTGGCTCCTACAATCTTTCCTTCCCATCTTTCACAGGATTCCCCGAGGAGCTCCACCTAATGTTTGGCTATGGGTCTTTGCATCTGTTTCCATCAGTTGTTAAATGAAACCTCTTTGATGACAACTGGGCTAGGTACCAAACTATGGTCATAGCCAAATATCATTAGGTGTGATTATACTGACTTTTTCTTCTCCTCTTCCTCTTCCTCCTCCTCCTCTTCTTCTTTTCCTTCTTCTTCTTCTACTTCTTTTTGCCAATTGTGTTTGATTCTATCCTAATCTCTGGAACACCCAGCCTCTGGGTTCTGTTACTCTAGGCAGTTTTGACCAGATATTGTTGGGCCACTCCTACAATTTATCTGCCACCTTTTGCCCAGCACATATTTCTTATAGAAAAGAGAGATTGCAGGTCAAAGGTTATATGGTTGGGTTGGTTTCCTAATCCTTCCATTAGAAGTCTTGCCTGGTCAAGGAGATGGCAAGTTCAGGCTATGCTCCCCCTATTACTAGGAGTCTTAGGTAGGGTTACCCCTGTAGATTCCTGGGAATTTCCATTGTACTAGCTTTCTACCTTACCCGAAAACAACCCCACCATTTCCTATAATCTCTTCCAGTACTCTTCCCCTCCATTTCCTTCCACCTGATTCCTCTTGCTCCTGTCACTATCTGTCCCCAGTCCACCTATGAAATCTATTCTATTTTCCCTTCCCAGAGAGATCTAAAAGTGCCCCCATCAACCCTTTTTGCTACTTAGTTTTTCTGATTCTGTAGATTGCAGCATTGTTATCCTTTATTTCGCAGTTAATACCCACTTAGAAATGAGTAAATGCCAAGGTTGTCTTTCTGGGTCTGGTTACCTCATACAGGAAGATTTTTCTTTTAGTTCCATCCATGTGTCTGCAAATTTCATAATGTCATTATTTTTACTAGCTGAGTAATACTCCATTGTGCAAATTTACCACATTTTTTCCCATTCTTCAGTTGAGGGACATCTTCAGTTTGTTTACAGATTCTGGCTAATATGAATAAACCTGCTATGAACATAGTTAAACACGTGTCCTTGTGGTATGATGGTGTATGTTTGGGTATATGCCTAAGGGTGATATAGCTAGGTCTTGAGGTAGATCGATTTCCAGTTTTCTGAGAAATATCCATGTTTATTTCCAAAGTGTCTGTACAAATTTGCACCCACACCAGAGATACAGGAGTGTTCTCTTTGCTCCATATCCTCAACATCATGAGCTGTCACTTGTATTTTACATTTTGGCTATTCTGACAGGCATATAATGGTATTTCAGAGTTATTCTTATTTGCATTTCCCCAATGGCTAAGCATGTAGAACATTTCTATAAGTCTTTCTTGCAAATCTGAGTTTTCTCTGTTGAGGATTCTCTGCTTGAATTTGTAGTCCATTTTTTAGTTGGATTATTTCGTTTGTTGATATCTAGTTTCTTGAATTATCTAAATATTTTGGATATTAGTCCTCTAATAGGTGTGGAATTGGTGAAAATCTTTTCTCATTCTGTGGGTGACTTATTGTTCTATTAATAGTGTCCTTTCCCTTTCAGAAACTATTCAGTTTGATCGTTTCTTTTTATTAATTGTTGATATTTTTGCATAGGAAACAATGTTGCTTTGAAACACAGGTAAATTCCTTCATTGCCTTTCAAGTGTGTTTAATTTTATTACTTTCTAAATAGTCTTGGTACATGAACTTTAATGAATAATATTGGTGAGAATTAACATCAATATCTGTTCCTAGATCTGAAGGAAAACATTTTTAAGCTTTCCACATTCAGAGTAATACTGACTGTGGTTTGCTGTAACAAAATTTTCTGTTTTGAAGATTGTTCCTTCTATATTTTGGATGCTGTATTTTAACACTAGGGTTGTATAAATGTTACCAAATACCTATTTTGAAATTCTGGAGATTATATGTATCTGCTCTTTATTTTATTGTGTTGGAATAACTTTTATAAATTTTGTGCTCACTGAACCATTTTGCCATCATTCTGATAAGTGTCATAAACCATGCTTCTTCATGCTGCACAATCTTCCTGGCATGATGTTTGGTTGTCTTTTGAGTCTTCTGTATAACTCTGCTCACTGGGGATGCACTCTGTTGTGTTTTGTTTTGTTTTGTTCTTTAATGTAAAAACTCATGGAAAAATATTTTCTCCACAATTTGAATTGAAATTGTGTCTCTCTTTTTACATGACTTTATAATTAAAAATTCCTATCATTTATTCAGTGACTCACTTATTTAAATGTTTATTCCTCAAGAGCATATGAGATATCTCAGTGCTTAAGACACTTTTCACTAAGCTAGATGACCTCAGTTCAGTCCACAAAAGCTACATGGTAGAAGAAAATATTTGATTCCTGCCAGTCCTCTGATTTCCATATAAGTGTCATAGCAAACATGTATCCATACATTCACACACAGAGTCATGGAAAGGTCATCCCCATTTTTAATTCTTATTTTCATATTGATTTTTTGTTTTATTCCACTGTGACCTGAAAATATAAAGAAATTATTTTAATTATTTCTCTTTGTTCTGACATATTTTAAAGTTTTAATTGTGTCCTATTTTAGAGAATACATGGAATGCTGAGAAGAATATGTTGTCTGCACTTTTTTTGATAAAAGAGTTTAAAAGTGTCTGCTAGCTATATTTGGTGGATGATAAAGTTTGATAGTGAAGTTATTGTGGATATTTTAGTCTGGATGGTCTATCCACTAATGCGAGTGGAACACTGCTGTCACTTGCTATTATTAAATTTTGATCTATCTGGCCTTTTGTGGCCAAAGCGTTGCATTATATCTTTTCTACGGATTGTCCTTTTTAGTAACATGTAATGATATTCTTACTTCCAACCCAGTTCTCATTAATTATCCTTCTGGTAAAATGAGGCTGCAGAGATCAGTCATCAGCCTTTGTGTGAGCAAACTTCAGAGCAGCTTCGTGGAGGAGAGGAAGTTCTCATATTGACCATGAGCTCAATGCCGTATGCTCCTACAGCTATCATCAGGAGGTACTGAACTAGTCATCAAGGGTGAAGTTTTCCAGACACTATCACTTTACTCCCCAAGCCACGCATTCTGCCACTTGAACAATACCTGTTCCTATTCTTCCCAATAGCACCCATTACTCTTAAACTGTGGCATGTTAGTTCTAGTGTCCTTGAGTGGCAGCATTTCCCTGCACTAGGACCCCTTTTAGTTTTTCTTAAACAGTAAGTTCACTTACAGATGTTACAAAACCACAACATTATGATCTCTGAATGGTGGTGAAGTGAATGTCCTTCTACTGCTAAAATGTCACAATGGCAGTCAGATTCTGAGTGCTGGCTTGCAAGAATTGTAGGCTATCAGCAGGACTCAAGTCTCCTTTAAACATGGATACCTGGGTACCTTTTGTGTGATTCTCCTTTCTTTTCAACCTACATTGACCTGTAATTCTCAGACATTTCTGCATGCTCCTATTCTCTGTATCACGTTTCTTTACTGCTCATTTCTCATGTCTCCAAGAAGCTACATTTTCTGAATTTTTTTTTTATTTTTCCATTCAAAAATTTACACTTCCTCCCCTCCTCCCATTCCCCTCCCACTCCCCTACTTCTCCTCCTCCTTGAGAGAGGGCAGAGAACTCTGAACTGTGGGAAGTCCAAGGCCCTCCCCCCCTTACATCCAGGCCTAGGAAGCTGTGCATCCAAATAGACCATGGTCCCAAAAAGTCAATACATGTGGTAAAAACAAGTCCCAGTGCCTTTATCAATGGCTTCTCAGTCAGGAACCATTGTCAGCCACAATCAGAGAGTCTGGTTTGATCACATGCTCGTTCAGTCCAGGTCCAGCTGAATTTGGTGAGCTCCCATTAGAACAGGCACACTGCCTCAGTGGGTGGACCAACCCTTCGCGGTCCTGACTTCCATGCTCGTCTTCTCTCTCCTTCTGCCCTTCAACTGGACCTTGGGAACTCAGTCCTTATTTTGATGAGGATCTTTGTCTCTATCTCTACCCATAGCCGGGCGAAGATTCTATGGTGATATTCAAGATAATCATCAGTGTGATAGTGGGGCAAGGACAGTTCAGGCACCCTCTCCTCTGCTACCCAAGGACCTAGGTGGGGACATCCCCGTGGACAACTGGGATCCCCTCTAGAGCCAAGACTCTCGCCAACCCTAAAACGGATCCCTTAATGTAGGTGTCTTCTTCCCTGCTCCTATATCTGCCCTTCCTCCATCTCCAACCTCCTACTCCCCCAAGCTCTCCCTAGTCTTTCCCTTCTCCCTTCCCTCTCCCCCTCTCCGCTTCCCCAGCCACACCCCTATCCTCATCCCCATGCTCCCAACTTTTTCCCGGGAATCTTGTTTCCTTCCAATTTCCATATATTTGGTGGATGATAAAGTTTGATAATAAAGGATCTTTATCTGTTTTTATTTGGGTTCACCTTATTAATTGGCTTCTCTGGGCTCATGAACTATAGGCTTAATGTCCTTTGTTTATGGCAGAGTCCACTAATGAGTGAGTACATACCATATTCATCTTTTTGGGTTTGGGTTATTTCACTCAGGATAGTGTTTTCTATTTCCATCCATTTGCATGCAAAATTCAAGATGTCATTTTTTTTACCACTGAGTAGTACTCTAATGCGTATATTACCACACTTTCTTTATCCATTCTTCCATTGAAAGGCATCAGGATTGTTTCCAGGTTCTGGCTATTACAAATAATGCTGCTATGAACATAGTTTAACAAATGCTTTTGTAGTATGATTGGGCATCTCTTGGGTATATTCCCAAGAGTCTTCAGCAACCCCTCATCAGACAAAGGTCTGATCTCCAAAATATATAAGAAACTAGACATTAAAATTCTAATTAACCCAATTAAAAAATGGGGTACTGAACTGAACAGAGAATTCTCAACAGAAGTTCAAATTGCCAAAAAGACACTTCAGGTCATGTTCAAACTTCTTAGCAATCAGGGAAATGCAAATCAAAATACCATCCTACACCTGTTAGAATGGCTAAAATAAAAAACACCAATGGTAGCCTATGCTGGAGAGGATGTGGAGTAAGGGGAACATTCATCCATTACTGGTAGGAATGCAAACTTGTGCAACTACTTTGGAAATCATTGTGGCGGTTTCTCAGGAAATTTGGAATCAGCCTACCTCAGGATCCAACAATACCACTTTCTGACATTCTTCCAGTGTTTTCCATTGTGGAAGAAGCCTGTCTTTGTTTGGCTGACTTGCTTGGTTACCATATCACACAACTCCTATTATACTCTCTTTTAATTGAATTTTTATTTTATAAAATATATTCTCATCATGTTCTCCCCTTTATCTCCCTAAATCCAGCCACTAAACAATGCTCTTTCTCTTTATTTTTAGAAAACAGACAAGAAATAAATTATAAAATATTTCCTCCTCTGTCACTCCCTTTCTGTCTCTTACACACACACACACAAACACACACAAACACTCCACTAACACAAGAAACTCTAAGTCTGAATGCATAATATACCAAATATTATTGGTCAAAGGACCAATATTGCACAAATGGCCAAAGTAATACAAGACAAAGAAAAAAGTCTACAAAATGGATAGACAGTCTTATTTCAGCTGCACTCCTCTTATTGTTGTGCTGCTAAATGTCTTCACTATTATCTTATTTTGTGTTTCATACTTTTATGGAATTTAGCTCTAAGTATTTTGTAGAATATAACCATATTTCAGTTTGATTATGCCATCAAAATTGGCTCTAATTGAAATACCTTCCTCAAAGAGGCTCCACCAAGAATCAAGAGGAGAGAAAGGACTTCTGGGAAACACTGTCTTGAAAACACGAGAGGTCCCTTGTACCCTTGAAGTCACAGCAGCTACAGTTACACCCACAATATGTGCACAACAAAGTTTCATGAAGAAAATATTTTAGCCTGGAGAGACGAAGAACTCAGGACTACATTCCTAGCTGAGGAACTATTGAACGTTGGTGAGTAATGGGGAGTCAGTTTTCCTAGAGGTGTTGCTCATTCAGGTTGCCAGTACTCCAGGGGATGGCCACACACATAAGGAAATAATTGGTTCTAGTGGGTTATAAAAAGAGTATAATAGAATGTTGAATGTTAGTGGTGGGGCTGTAAGGAGAAAGGACATAAGAAAAGTAACACGATGCAATAAAAAGTAGATATGACCAAAATAGTGTGTACTAATATAGAAGTCCTCCAAAGAAATGTTTTCAAAGAATCCTATACTGGCACTTAAGATAACCAGAAAGAAAACAAAAAAGGAAAAGAAAGGTGATTCCTTTCTTTCCACCTGATATCAAAACTCCATCTAAATTCTGTTCTCAGGTAGAATGTTCTTCCTTTAACTGTTCTATACACTTGTTGAATTGAAAAGTATTTCTTTTTATGAATTAGAAACAATGATACTATTTCCAATCCCCTCCTAACTGTCATGGTTGAGAACCGGTTCCACTTTCCTTACACACAGTAGGATGTTGCTGACTGCATTCCAGAATGTACTTCTGTCCTTGCAAACTTGACAGTAAGGGCAGATTTTACCTATGTGGGGCAAGTCGAATGTTTTTGGCAATGGTTTTAGTTTTATTTTCCCTCTAAATTCTCTGAACATCTGTAAGCATTTACTAGTTTGGAATGCATATTCATCCACTTGAAGCCTTGACACTTGCATATTTGATAGTGTTTATATTTTTCACATTTGATTATATTTTTATAATTCATTACTGCCGCCATTGAGTCACCCTTCATTCTGTGTTGTCATTTTGAATAGAGACTTGTAAATTCTTCAGTGGAATTCACTAATTATATAAACGAGTAAACATGATAGCAATGATTATGTTTAACATCATCTAAGAATTATGAGAACTCAAGTCATTAAAAAGTATTTTCACATAAAATTCTATTAACTATAAATTACACCCTAAGACATTGATTATTGTACAGTCTATTATATTCTAATACATTTATCTCTTAAGTTTATAGTTAAACAAAATGTCATAAATTCTATCCAGTAATCTAAGAAAAAAGTAAGACAATAGGAAATGATTACCAATTTTGATGTCGAGAACATTACGGGTTTTATAAAGTGATGGAAAATTTCCTGAGAAGGAAAGAAAAATGAATATTAGACACATTAAAACCTGATCAATAAATTGTTTTCAGTGATGCGTTGCTTAAATCCATTTTCCCTGACTACTTAATTATGGCCTCAAACACAGAGCAGTGGTATTTGGGAAGGATACATAATCAGTAATCATCATCAAAGCCATATCATTTCTCCCACAACCACTTTGCCATTTAGTAAAGTGGATTGTTACTTTAGATTCGCTAAGGTCAGAAAGCTCTGGGTTTGGCTGTCAGCATACTATTTGACACTTAACACCTTGACACTCTTTCTCGCTAAAATTTGGCTTTGATATTCTTAAAGTAGGGAAAATGATAGACCTTCTTCTGTATTTCAATTATAAAATAAAATTTACTTTCTAAAGTTCTTGGCATTTAGTGGTTCTGAAGTAACTGCCAATTCTGTCTCTGTTTTGCTCTATCTCTTTGAACTGTCAAAAGAAAATGTCACTGTTTTGTTAAGCAGCATTTTTCCCTCTTATGTTTTTAATAGTTTGATGATTATCAGTCAAGAGGCCTTTCTTTAATTTCCTACTGAAAATACTGTTAAATACAGACAAAAGCAACTTAAGAGAGAAGGACTACTATAGACCCAAGTTCCAGGTTCTAGTCCATCACTGAAGGAATGTGAGACAAGGTAGGTCTAGAGACAGCTTGACAAATATCATCCATAATCAAAAAGAGAGAATGCCTTTACACACTTCATGCATGCTTACATTTAGTTCTCTCTTCCTTGCTCTCCACGTCTCTATTCAAAAGCAAAACCATGGAATAATGGTGCATACTTTAAAGACAGATCTTCTGCTATCAATTATGCAACAAACTGATGTCCATAGATCATAGGGCAGCCTGATCTACTCCCTTCTCAAGTGATTATACACTATACCAAGAAACAATTAAAAATAACCTTCTCACTGGGTCTTATATATCTAATGCTGGCAAAAATTCCATATTAAAGACAAAATGAACTTGAACTTTTATTCTCTTTATCACCACAATCTTTGATTTACAAACAATGCTGTGTATTTTCGGGGAGTATCCTTCAAATTGACCCATTCCTTAGACATGATTATTTGCATTACATTATTACTTTAGTAATAGTAGAATTTCTATTTTTAATGATATAGGCATGTTTATATTATTTTTATATTTAAGGAAATATGAGATAGATGTGCCTAGCATCTGGAATTGTGGATAAACAGAGCTACAGAGAATTTCTCGGAGAAGGAAAACACTGAAACATAGTAGATCCATAAAAATCGTATGGAAAAGCTGAAATGGACAAATTCATCTGAAAATGTTTTAATAAAGTGTTTGCACACCCTCCATTGCTCAGACATTACTTTTCAAGGACATTATGAAAGAAAAATTCTAAACTGACAAATAACAGCGTTAGTGATAAAAAGCACAAAAGTGCACTCAGAATTTAAATTACAGCATTCTTCTTTGTCTCATAAATGTTTAGGTTCTCCGAGTTTATCTTAAATGCATAATGTGTGAAAAAGATCTATAAGGTTACAAAATAATTAGGAGGCAGAACATGAAGAAACGGCCATTAATGACAACCATGAATCAGATCTCCCATATGACTTCTCTGTGAAGTGGATATAACTATTGTCTTTATATTAACATCAAGCAAGGGATGGTCAGGATAATTTTAGTGACTTTCTGAACACTACATAGTCAATACATGGTGTGGCCTAGGCATACTGATGGTTACTTGCATGTGTGGTTTTGATGTCTTTGATTTCAGTCTATTATTAATATGAATAGGCATTGTAGTTGCCTCTGGAATATATGAACCTTGTGATAAAACATGCAGGAAGACATTATATATGCCAATGAAAATGAACTAATTTTCAGTGGACACTAAATGACACGATATTATACTATGTTAACTTTCTATTTGTATGAAAAGGAGGAAGATATTTCCAGACATGATTTAAATGGAAGAGATACATTACTGAACTTCTTTTAAATTGTTGTCTATTAACCAACATGTCACCGCCCTTCCCAATGGTGTTAAACTCCTTGCATAGTATTTCAGACTGCATGGGTCTTAAAGTAAAAAATGTTCTTTGAAAATCAAATTCTAAGCCGGGCGATGGTGGCGCACGCCTTTAATCCCAGCACTCGGGAGGCAGAGGCAGGCGGATCTCTGTGAGTTCGAGACCAGCCTGGTCTACAGAGCTAGTTCCAGGACAGGCTCCAAAGCCACAGAGAAACCCTGTCTCGAAAAACCAAAAAAAAAAAAAAAAAAAAAAAAATCAAATTCTATCATGTATTCCACACTCAGTAAATTTCACTATCATGTATCTTAGAATTGGGCTTAACTACAATGTACTCCACACTTTCTCCACAGAGCCACGAAGTTCTACTCACTGTGAATACTACATGTTAAAATGCATATGATTAGATCCATTAGAACACTTGAGTCCAACACTGCATGATGCTTTCACTGGAGACAAAATAATCAATTCTCACGCATCTTTGCCAACACCATACTTGCTATAAGCAATGAATACATGACCTCTCAGCATTGATATTTAGTTTGAGTTTAATAATATGACCTTAAATTGGGTCCATGGATAAATAGTTATATTTCTAAAAATAAGGTGTTTCTGGATAGATACTAGTCCTATTTCTAATGATGGTTTTAGAAAAAGACAAAGCAGGGAAACAGTGCAAAAAAAAAAAAAGGTACAGTGATGGCAGAGACAGAAGCAGAAGCTGGAGTAAGGGGTCTATATGTCGAGGAGGTTCAAAGTGCTCCAGAAAACTCTAGAACTTAGGAAAGCCATACTGGTAGGATTTCCTTCAGAATATTAGAGGGATCCAAAATACAGATACCTTGATTTTGAACTTCAATCTTCTTGAACGGTAAAACAACTTTCAACCAGAAAACCAGAAAAGCAAAGCAGCCAAGCCACTAGAGAAGTTTTATCTCTACAAAGAGTGAGTGACTGCAGACTAATCAGGCTAAACAGAGTAAGCCCCCCTCTCTTCCCATTTTATATTCCTTCTAGTGCTGGGATTAAGGGCAGGAGCCACCACCACCTGAATTTGTTTCTGCATTAATCTTGTGTTGACCAGAGTGACCTTGAACTCACAGATATCCACCTGCCTTTGCCTCTCAAATCCTGGGATTAAAGATGTGTGTCATCACTGCCTGACCTCTAATTGCTTAGCTTTGCCCTTCTGATATGCAGGCAAGCTTTATTTATTAAAATATAAATAAAATATCACTCTAGATTCCACTCCTAACTCCCAAGTTTCTCACTAATTACTTTACTCACTCTAAGTACTTTGTTGTCTTGGTTCTTGGAATATATGCTGTCTATGTCTACCTCATGACTATTAGCCTTGCTTTTCTCTCTTAAATATTCTTCTATTGATACTGTTACGTACTCTTGGGTCTTATTTCACTCATAATTTCTCATATAGCAATAAAGTCTCTTGACTATTCTTTCTAAAACTGTCCATAGCCACATCAGTATCTTCACTACTTTTATTTTTTATAAACACTAACTACATCAGTTACTACTTTTATAGAAAAGTTGTCAGCACTTTGAGGTAATTTTAGTTTTATCAAATGGCAAACCTTGCAGGGGTGCTTGCTTCCAGGCCTTTTGTCCAGAATTCATTTATTCATTTCCTGGAATACTTATGGTGGCAAGAGAGAATCAGCAACTTCTTTGACATCCATACATCTGACACACTGGAGTCTCTCTCTCTCTCTCTCTCTCCCTCTCCCTCTCCCTCTCCCTCTCCCTCTCCCTCTCCTTCTCCTTCTCCTTCTCCTTCTCCTTCTCCTTCTCCTTCTCCCTCAATAAAAAATTAAAAGTATATATAATGTGGTTTTGCCCAGAGAAGCAGGGAACAAAAAAGGACCCTCAGAGAAATATACATGGATTCTTCTGGGAGGGAGAAATAGAAAAGATCTCCTGAGCAAGTTGGGAGTGTAGGGGAGGTTGGAAGTAGAGCTCACCAAGGCCAGCTGGACTGGGACTGATGGAGCATGTCATCAAACTGGACTCTCTGAATGTGGCTGACAATGAGAGCTGACTGAGAAGCCAAGGACAATGGCACTGAGTTTTTGTTCTACTGCATGGACTGGCCTTGTGGGAGCCTAGCCTGTTTGGATGCTCACCTTCCTAGACCTGGATGGAGGGGGGAGGGCCTTGGACTTCCCACAGGGCAGGGCACCCTGACTTCTCTTAGGACTAGAAAAGTAGTGGAGGTGGAGGGGAGAGAGTTGGGGGGGATGGGAGAAGGGGAGGAGGTGGAAATTTTTAATAAATAAATAAATAAATTTAAAAAAGAGAATGGGCTTTTGACTTGTATACACTGATATGTAAATGCAATGCAAGAACCTGAGGAGACAGAGGGCTGTTGAGTGTCAGTTTGAGGGCATCATGGAAAAAAAGTAAGTTTGAGTACCTTAGGACAGTAAACTGAGCCCCTGCATCAAAAATAACCTAAAGAGATTAAACACCAATTTTTTTGTTCCATACAAATGAGTGGAATTCCTAAACATGTTTTCTCAATTAAGGCTTTATGACATACCAGAAAGAAGCATGCCAAGTACTCTGAAAATAGGTTACAGCTGAAATGAATAAATTAAGCAGATAAAAACTCTGCTTCTCAATCAATTATTTATTCCCTTTTCTCTCACACTCAAGTTGGTCATTGACATATTTACTCTGAAATAATGAACTGAAAAGTTGAAAAAGAACTTATTTATTTCATTATGTGTTACAGGTCAATATTCTGCAGAATACACGGATGAACAGAGTTGCCAACTGCATCCAGTAAACCTAATAATAATATCAGCAACATGTTAACTCATTCTTTATTCTCTCCAAATTAAAAGGACATTTGATGAAGGAGGAAACATCCGAAGATCCCCCTTAGATCATTAGGAAAATTAGGAAGTTTAGCACTCTAGAAAGTATAAAATTTACTTCTCTATCTCTGAAATATTTTAGATGTATTTTTCAAGTTAAAGCACAGGATTTTCTTCTGTTCTCTAAGACATAATATTTTCAATTGAAAATAAAGTATATCTGCATGAAAAACTAATATAGTCAAAGTAGTGTTGTATTTATTGATAAGGCCTTGCTTTTCAACTAAATAAATTATATGTACTTCAATTACAGTATGTTCAACTTTAATTCTGTGCACAATGGTAAACTGTATGTCAAGTTTGGAATAGAGAAAGAAGTAGAAATTTGCTTGCTTATAGTAATGTATATTCATGTACCTTTAAAAAAATCAAAAAGGAAATATTCTGACACCCTCAATAAACTAGATAATAAAACCCTGAGATGATATTATGAGACATGCAATATGTAAAGATGTTATTGAGTTTATTTTCTGAAGGCTGTCTATTGCTGGGTATGCAGTCTATCTTTAAGAGTGATTTCTTTCTCTAGTGCAGTAGAAATGTCCTCAAATATATGAAGGCAATTGTAATGAAACCTTCAAGTAATGATGAAGCAAGTTGTAACTGGCCATAACTTGTCACCCAACAAAATTTCCAGTAATATGGACTGGCTTGTATCCATAGAGTTGCTGGCCAAAGGGGTTGCATGGAAATCTCCAAATAACCCAGTCTCATGTCAAGACAACAGGCTACTCTCTACAAACTGACAACAGGGCTCCATTGCTGAAGATAACAGCCACCCAACTCTTTGAATATGAACAGATAAAGCTGGTGTCTACACTGATCCTTTGCCAATCCATCCGATTTTCTTTTGAACAGGGAGGTAATCTACAGATTATCAAAATAGAAATGTAAACACCAACCCAGTCACATATCCTTTGATCTACAATACTGTCCTGACTACAAAATATAAACTTGTGTACCCAATATGGAAATCAGTATTGAAGCTCTTTAGAAACATAGAAATAGAAATAGATTTAACCTATGATTTAGCTTTAAAACTCCTGGGCACTTATCTAGGGGAATGCACATTGTGCTACAGAGATACTTAAAATGGTGACTATTATCAGCTTAACTTCACCTGGAATTAGCTAAAATTGAAAAATGGAGGGGCATGACTGGTTTGTGGTTAATTTTAATTGGGTAGATAGGTCCACTTCTAATCTGTATCTTTGAGGTGGAAAAACATGCCTTTATGCAGAACATAGAGGCGGGAAAGTACATTTTCATCAATATCTTGTGAATTGAACACACTCACCTCTAGTCTTATGCCCACAGAAAGACATGGAAGAATGAAGTTTTTGCTCTTTGACTGCATATTCTTGCATAGCTAACATGACTATTACTTCACTGCCATTTGATCCTATTTCTTCAGGATTCTTGCATATTCAGACCAACTGGGTCATCTAGCTTCATGGATGAAGCAACTTTTGTATTCTTAGTCTTTCTGATAGTAGATATGACCACACCCTGTAAGTCATACACACACACACACACACTTTATATTTAGATGATAGATAGATATATACATGCATACATACATATATGTTACACTAGAGAATGTTTATTAATACACTTGTTTATCTCTGTTATTGTTGCTATATTCACTATGTCTAGGAACTGAATATAGCCTAGATATTCATAACAAAAATATGGTATGTTTGTACAATGTGGTATTATTCAGCAAGGATAAACAAAATTATATGGTAAATGGATGATAGACAAATGCCATATGTCTCATTTCATTGTGAACAATGGTTTTAAATTTTCAGATATGTATTTTTACATTTAGAGTACCCATAGATATCAGGACAGAGGCCATGGAAGAACTGCAGTAAAGGTAAGAGAGAACACAATGGCATTAAATGTCAAAAGGAAGAAGAATAGTTAGGTGTTTTGAATTTAAAATTTCCTTATTGCATTTTTATGTTTTATGCACTTGTGTATGCCTTTGTGTATATCTCTGTGTTGTCTGGATTCACATGCTATGGTTTCTAAACATGGAGGAAGAGGGCAATATGTAGGAGTCAGTTCTGTTTCTCCATCAGGTAAGATTTATGCATTGAATTCTGATCATCAAGCTTGGGAGGAAACAATGCAACCCAATGAATCACCTTGCTGGCCCTCTCTTCTATTTCTATTCTATTTTACTGACTTTTATTCTTATTATCCTCCTTCTGTTTGTTTGGGATTATTTTATCCTGATTTTTATAGTTCCTTGAAGCTTTTTATTCATTATAATATTTCAATTAAATGTATATATTAGGTCTACCAACTACAATATATATTAAATATTATCTACTAATTGGAAAAATAAAAGATAGCATTTACCCTCAGTATGATTTCCTAAAAAAGAAAACTATATATTTATTTGCAAGTGCTTATTAATTGGATATTGCTTCTGTATTAAAAATCAGGGCATCCAAAAATTCTATCAAGGAACTTCTACATCTGATAAACTCTTTTAATGAGGAGGTTGAACATAAAATCAAGTCAAAAAAATTAATAGGCCTCCTTTATATGGATGACAAATGAGCTGAAAAAGAAATCATGGAAATAACACCATTCACAATAGCCACAAATAATAAGATATGTTGGTGTAATTGTCACTAAGCAAGTGAAAGATCTACATGACAGGGACTTCAAATCTTGGAAGAAAGAAATTACAAAAGATATCATAAGATGAAAAGATCTCATATGTTCATGGATTGATAGGATTAACATAGAAAAATGGCTATCCTACCAAAAGCAATTTACACATTCAATGTAAAATACCAACATAAAATTCTTTATAAACTTTGAAAGGCCTAACAAGTTACAATAAGACTTGGCCCAAACCTTCACGTCAAGGCTGTACAAGACAATGCAGCAGGCAGAAAAGTGTACCCAAGAACAAACAACAAAAGTCAGACACCTCTAGACACAGAGTTGAGTCTTACAAAAGCCCCAAGATAAACAATCACAGTAATGTATACAGGGGACCTAGTTCAGAACATGAGGTGGAGCAAGAGGAACTCAGCAGAATAGGTAGGAGGAAGAATTGTAGTACCTAGAAGGCCCAAGAACGTCAAGAGAACTGGGCCCACAGAATCAAATAACCAGAGCTCATAGGGGTTCAGAGAAAATAAATCAAGAAACATCGACCCTTGTTAGGTCTTGTTCGGTGGATATCCCTGTGAGGCATTCTTTTTTTTTTTTTTTTTTTTTGAAGGGAAACAGAGAAGGAGTGGATCTGGTGGAGAGGGGAAAAGACAAGGGTGATTGGGAGGATTAGAGTGAGGGGAAACTGTGATCACTATGTACTTTATGAAAGAGACAACAAAAAGGGTCATCTGTCCACTTCTTTCAGCCCTAAGATTCCCTCTGGTACAGACCTGTGATGTAGGTTCCAATGCTACTTCAATCTTTGTAAATTTGTGTGTGTCGATCCTATTGATATAGAAGGGCTCTTTTCTTGGTTTTCTCTATTCCCTACGACTCTTAGACTCTTTCCGCCACGGCTGTCCCTTCAGCAGTGTTCTTTGTGCCCTGATGAGAGAGGTTTGGTAGAGATATTGCATTTAGGTCTGAGTGTTCTGAGGTGTATCATTCTATGTAATGTCTGGTTGCTGGTCTTTGTATTTCTTTCCATATATTTCAGGAGGAAGCTTTTCTGATAATGACTGAGCAAGGCAGTGATTTGCCTCCCTCATGGTAGTGATCAGTATTTTTCAATATATCATTGATCACCTAATAATGAGGCTGAGAAATACTCAATAGAATGTGACAAGATTTAGAAGTTATGCTTTTGAGCTGAAATAGTGGCATGAGACAATCTGTGCAACCATGGTCCTAACATCTAAGGCAAACAGATTCTTACAGCCAAAAATGAGGCTCACAAACAATAAACTGACCTGTTTTTAGAGATGTGAAGGGCATAGAGTAATGACCTATGCAAAGGGAAGTTTATACTGACTTTTATAGTATAAAATCCTATAAGAAACCCGATGTGCACTCAATACAAAGAAGAAATAGCAGTTATCATTCAAAAAGCCAACAGATATCCTCTTATGCAAAGAGTTTACTTGATGTGTTAGCATTGCAATGGGAGAGTGCTGAATTGACTAGAAATGTACATGGAAGTTTCCTTTAAGTGGGAAAAAGGGACATGTAATTTCTTATTCTTTTTTCTACAAATTATTATTAGTGACAGCTCACTATTCCAGACCACTATCTCACTATCTCAGACCACCTTAGAGTACTATGAGAGAACTTTGGCTTTTTTTTTTTTTTGGTTTTTCGAGATAGGGTTTCTCTGCGGCTTTGGAGCCTGTCCTGGAACTAGCTCTGTAGACCAGGCTGGTCTCGAACTCACAGAGATCCGCCTGCCTCTGCCTCCCGAGTGCTGGGATTAAAGGCGTGCGCCACCATCGCCTGGCGAGAACTTTGTTTTTATGATATTCAAAATCCTTCACAGTTAAGAGAATCATCCTAGCAAACTATAGAGTCTGGAACATAGGGAATCGTAGGTGTTATCAATATTTCCCCACAATTTAAAATAGCCAAATTATAATTTATTCTCTTCCTGTTTGCATTCACCAAAGTATTTTCTATCACAGTGGTCGCAGGTTTGATGGAAAAAAAGATTAGATTTTTCTGAAGGACTATGAATTGCCATGAGAATTCTTTTCTAGAAGAATGCAATGTAAACTGGCCAAAGACAGGTCTTCAAGAGCATTGGGTAGGCACATTTTCTTGCATTAGCGAGGCCCTTAAGGAAAAGCATAAGTAAAATATGTAGCATTTCAAAAGCAACTTTAATTATGTGTATCCTGTGTGGAGACATTTCAAATGAAGTTAAATATTATTCTAAATGCATGTAACAGGGAAATTCAGTGTCCAATTTTTAAAAAGTATTAGGCGATCAATTCTTTGGTTTATGGGCTTGGGTTCCATTTATCTTCACTGTCTCAATATTTAGTTTTAGAAAATTTGCTGTGTTATGGTTCTGAATTAATATTTGTGCATTGTGTTCTCAAAAATAAAAACTTACAGAGGAAGAAGTAATGACTACCTTAAGTGGGGAAGGGGGAACAGTGGCTTGCTAATAACATTTTCTGTACTAATGCACTGACCTGGATTTATATCTTTTATCTAGTGGGTAAATTTGCTTTGCCTGTAGGAACAGCTATTATGTACCTTAGTGATGCCATTCACCCATGCAGAATTGCAGAGACCTTGAATCTGACTGCTTTCTCCTCAGAGTCTATATTTAACCCACATCTCAGGAGCAAGCTGCACAGTTTCTTGCAAAAGCACCTGACTTCTACTTTTCTGGTTACCAGAAGCTCTGTAACCAAACTACTTCACTCTAAAAAAATAATAAAGCCACATGATTGAAAACTTAAATTTACCTAAAATCAATAGTAAACATTCATACTATAAGTTGTTGACTTTTGTATTATGTAAAATTATAGCCTATGACTTAGTGCGTTTTGGTTTCAAAATGATTCAGTTTTGTGTGTATGGAATATAAACTTGCAAATATATTGAATCAAAATGAACAATTTCTTTTAATGTTAAAGAACTGATTATTAGTTCATAAATGCCAATATAAATGTCTTGAGTCAAACTTCTAAGTTCTGTCATTCACATACATTGGGACTTTAAATATTATACTCGCTTTCTTCACCTTTATCGTAAAGTATTTTGCGTGCAGTGGTGCTCTTCATGAAAATAAACAATAAATGTACTTAAATATTTCTCCTCATGATTTTTTCACTTACCAACAACAATCTTTCAGTGTAAGACCAATATCAATGGAAAATTATAATAACTCAAGTTTGAAATGTATGTTATCTCAGGCACAGTCTCCTGAGCCACTTATAGCAAGTGTCAATCCATGCATCCCAAGAAGAAAGGAAATAATGGAACATCTAGTCATATTCATTTTTAAGTAAGCACTCTCGTCAATAATTTCTCTTACAGATGGTGGAAATTCACTCATGTTTTATATTCTATTATTCGATTACATGGATTTATCAAAATATGCATTTACTTGGTTCATTGTTGGTAAGGTACTGATGGTAGTAAAATGCTGATGGAAGAAAGTCTTAACTGTTATCATTATATGTTCTTAATCCATTAAAATCAAAATCAAACTTAATTGTGTAAAATATTATTTAAAGGTGTGCTAATATTTTATGCTGTGGAATGTTGTTTTAATAATATAAAGAGGTCTTGCTTTCATTTATGCTGCATTTGTTTAACTCTGTGAAGCTGTGATTCTTTGCCTATCTAAAATAGCTGACGGTCTAATAAAGAGCTGAAGAGTCAATAATAAGGGAGGATGAAGGATAGGTAAGACTGACAGACAGAGAGTATAAATAAAAGGAGAAATCTCAAAAAGATGGGGTAGGACTATAGGAGCCAGCCACCCTGCAAACAACAAACCACAAAGTAAAATATAAATAAAAGTTATACAGAAATATAGAAAGGTTAAAGCCCCGAGACAAAAGAGAGATGGAATAAAATAAGTTAGGAAAAAGCAAGCTAGAAGCAAGCCAAAGTAAGGCTGGGCATTTATAAGTAACAATAAGCCTCCATGTATATTATTTATTTAGGAGCCGGATGGTGGTTCCTTCAATATCCAAAAGAGTAAAGAGTAAAGAGGAAAAAAAAAAAACTTTTAGGTACCCATTGTGCGGCATATTTCCACGTAAGGCCTGAAAATGCTGAAAAAGAAAAAAAAATGCGACATTCTTTTAAGAAATTCTGCCTGCGTGCAAGACCTTGAGCAGCCAGTATGTTTTTTTTGTTTGTTGTTGTTGTTGGTTTTCTTTTGGTTTTTGTTTTTTTTTTTATTTTTTCATTCAATTATTTACACGTCCTTTCCTCCTTACAATCCCCTCCCTCTCCCCCACACCCTCTCCTCCCTCTTCCATTCTGCTTGAGAGAGTCCAAAGCCCTCCCCGCTACATTCAGGCCTAGGAAGCTGTGCATCCATATAGACTAGGGTCCCAAAAAGCCAGAACATGCCGTAAAAAGAATTCTCAGTGCCTTTATCAATGACTTCTTAGTAGCCCCCTGTCAGGCACAATCAGAGAGTCCAGTTTGATCACATACTCATTCAAACCCGGTCCAGCTGGATTTGGTGAGCTCCCATTAGAACAGGCACACTGCCTCAGTTGGTGGACCAATCCCTCGCGGTCCTGACTTCTTTGCTCGTCTTCTCCCTCCTTCTGCCTTTCAACTGGACCTTGGGAGCTCAGTCCATTGCTCTGATGAGGGTCTCTGTCTCTATCTCCATCTGTCGCCAGACGAAGATTCCTTGGTGATATTCGAGATAATCATCAGAGTGATAGTATATTAAGCCTATAGTTCACAAGCCCAGAGAAGCCAAATAACAAGGTGAACCCAAAGAAAAACATTTATAGATCCTCCTGGAAATTGGAAGCAACAAGATTGCAGGGCAAAAGTTGTGAGCATAGGGGTTGGGGCAGGGGTAGGTGTGAGGATGGAGGAAAGGGGAGAAGGGGAGAGGGAAGGGAGAAGGGAAAGACTGGCAACAGCTTGGGGGAGTGGGATGGTGGAGATGGAGAAAGGGCAAATATAGGAGCATGGAAGAAGGTACTTACATTAAAGGATCCATTTTAGGGTTGGCGAGAGACTTGGCTCTAGAGGAGATCCCAGGTGCCCACGGGGATGTCTCTTGAGCAGCCAGTATGTTAAGCAGGAACAAAAATCAAAGTAATAATAATGCCTGCCACAGCACAGGCACCAGCATTCTAGAGCTCTAGGAAGGTTGAATGCATTTCCTGGTCATACTCCTTCCACCAGGCTCTGGAAGCATTAGGTTTAATTTTCAAGACTTTACCAGAGAGCTGGAAGAGCCAACCTATAAAGCATGAGGAGGATTCAAGTATAGCTTAACAGCTTATGTTGATTTTGAAGCTTTTGAATGCTGACAAGCTAACAACAGCTTCTAAGAGACATGGGATTGAAAGAGACATTGCTAAAATAAACCAGCCTAGATACTTGAAGACTGTATTAATTTTAAAAATGTCAAAAATACACTTAGAAAATGGAAATCAAAAATACTTTAGAGTTTTGTTTCCACAGAAACAAGAAGTTGTGGATTTGTTCCAGGTTGATATGGATCTGGTTGATCAAGGAAAATATCCTGAAACTTGACAGGTGATATCTATCAACAAAGGTTACAACTGGTCTTACTAGGACTTGGCCATTATCTCAAATGTTCTCAGGGGCTCTTAAAGATGTTTACCCACATTCATTAGGAAGGGGTCTAGAGAAAACAATGTCCACATTCCCAATAATTGTATTTGAAGGGGCTTTGGTTATTTAGTGGGATGTGTGGTCTTGCTACATTTAGGGGAATATAGGAATATAGGATAAAAAGAGGAACTGGAAAGATTGTAAGAGTCACAATACAATTAAACCTACTGTGAATGTCTCTTCTACAAATTTCTGTATAAGGGAGCATAGAAACAGTGATAACAATATCATGTTGACAGGGAACAGAAAAAAATTCACCTAGTTCCACCCCTAGGACAAAAAAAAAAAAAAAAAACCAACAGGGAACTAATGGCTGCTAGGAGAAGAATTAACATTTGCTAGGGATGAAGCCCGTTTTTGTCCATCCAAACTTACATGTTATGCCTCAAAACCACATACATGCAAACAACTAAACCAGACTCAGCAGGTTTTGTGTGTGTATGTGTGTGTCTGTGTGTATGCATGCACTCGTGCAATGCCATTGTGTTATAAACAAGAATATGTGTATGTTTATGTAGCAACAATAATCAAATAAAAACTATGAACTTGAGAGTGGAGGTTTCATATTTGAAAGGTTCAAGGGAGGGTGAGTAGAATATGTTGGAGAGATAAAAAGGGAAGAAATAATGTAATTATATTTAAATTTAAAACAGTGTAATTTTTGGAAAGTCATGTGAAATATATAGATAAAATCAGATTCTTGATATTTACAAGTGATAAAATAACATTAAAAGGGACCTTTTATTTAACATAATAAAGACTACACAACTCTTCATGTTTATGAAGTAGAATAAGCCATGACTTCAGGCAAGAGTATCAATATATCCTCAAACAATATAATGCATGTACTAAGTTTAGTGTAAGACAGTTAGTTCAAAGAGAATAGAGATAATGAATTATATTGATGACATAATATTTTTTTAAAAAATTGTTTTATTTTTCTCTTGTGAAGGCAAGGGAGATTTATTTCCTTCTCTCCTAGTGTTCCAGTGTGCTTAATAAGTTGAATAGGAAAAAAAGATAGTAATGATTAGCATTCAAAGATAGGTGGGAAGCAGAGATGTATGGTTAGTCATAAATTAATGATATCAGGGAAGTAAAACCTCGGTTTTACAGATTGCAGGGGAAGGAAGGGCGAAGGCCTTTTACAAAGATACTAGATCATTGGGGATTGAATCTGGGGCCTTACAAGAATACTGTAAGAATTCTTAAATTGAGATATAATACCTGTTCAAGTAACTATATTTTAAGTATTTTTCTTTCTCCCTTTAATAAGACCATACAAATCAGTGTCAGTAAAAAAATAGAGTATGCAAAACACTGAATTCCACTTCTTGCCTAATTCTAGGATTATTTCTCTTTGACTAAAACCTCTTCCTATACACATGTTCTGTGCAGTCTTAGGTGTCATATAAGGAAAATATGATGATACTATATTGGTCCTAAACTAAGTGATGCCTAAACCATTAATTGATGCGTAATAACTTTAGAAAAATATGCACATAATTATTTGTAATTTAATTTTTCAACCAATTTCTATTTTATCAATATAGCTAGCTCTTCTCAGTAAAAGTTGCTTTAAAATTGTATGTCTTAATTTTAATCTCTAGTTATGTTATAGAGAAAGGATAAATATACTGAGAAGACTGCCTACATCACTGCACTCTATTCTGAGATTCTCTAAAAGAGGTAAATAAAATCTTCATTAGAATTTATATGGTAGCATATTTTGTATCATAATACACAGAAGAATTTCTACAGAATTACATGGTGAAAGAATCCAGAAGAAAAGAAGTTTGCTCATACTTCCTTTGCTACCTATTACAGAGAATTAAATAATTGATTATATCTGAGGACATGCTAGAGAAATTTATCTACTAGTCTTAGAAGCCAGCTTACAAGACTGGAGCCAACGTCTAAACAGAAAGGACTTTCATATACTTGTTCTGAGTCACATTATTGAAAAGTTCTGCAAAGAAGAACCCAGAACTCAGAGCCAGAGTTTATCCTCTATTCCTCCATCACCCATGCCCAGAAAGGAACAGACACTACTAATCTTTGTACCACCCTACCTTTTCAGATCCTCCCTACCCATACAAGGCTGAAACAAAACACTATATCTAGTAATGTCAAAAAAAATAAAGACATGTACATGAATTATTAATATATTATGAAGAATGAACTGCACAGTATTTCCTCAGCCTGTTCAGAAATGTTCTTTGTGTAAAGTCTTGCCAAAAATGAAGCTATTCATGGCTGTATTCCATAAATAATATTATATCAAATTCCTTGTATTATGTGCATTTTATTATCCAAAGAGACAACTGGTATCAGAAAATAGGTGAGAATACTAGACATAGAGTAAAGAATCTCCCGTCAGTAAGTTTGGCTGTAGATATGTGTGAGAAGCTTCTTTTTCCTCTTTTGTACTAGTTCTGTTCAGAGAGCATGCAGAAAGCTGGTATCCTAGAGTAGTTAAGAATTCTCACCTTAATTCTTGCAATGACTGAATTCCCAAAAGACATGTAAGTCCATTTTGAGTAGTGAAAATTTAGAGTTTTAGAGAACTGAAAACTAGTTAATGATATAAGAAAAATAACAAATATGAATACAACAGTGACAAAATCTATATGTAAATAAACATGAAAATTGGCATGAATATATTTTTCTTGAAAAAAGCACTTGATGATGTCTCACTGTGTTGAAACTATCAACAAACCTATCAATAAATTATTATATGTGTATTGTCACATCTCTATTTTTGAAAATCCCTATTATACAAAGAGGGTTTGAGTTATTAATGAATATCTTTGTCATTGTGTTAAAGATGAAAGTGCATATTCACACTAAGTGTGATAACCTGGAGACAAATTTTCATGTTGGCATAAATCTTTCACTTCCAGTGATGCCAAGTCTTTAGACATTTTAAGGAAAGTTTGTATGTTTGTATATGAAAAATTATTGAAAATAAATGTATTCTACATGTCATAAATAGCATACCTCTACATTGCTTATAATTTTTTAAACAAATCTTAAAGTGAATATTTTATCATAACTTGTAGAGCACAATGTAAACTATATGGTATAGATCCATTTGCAGTTGTAAATTACTTCATTTAGTCCTAACTTGCTCGAGATTATTTATGATTAGTTTTTCTGAACTGTAGAACTATCCACACATGATATATTTGATTATAAATATGGATTTTCTTTGTAGAAAAATGTTGTTTTTGTGTTACTTACTATTTCTCGAAGAACAGGCATTGTCATTTATATGATTTATATCAAATAATATCAGACAAACTTACAAACCTTAAGTTCTTGTACACATTTACTCCCCTCAAGACAACTTATTTTTGATTCACTGTTTTCATTAAGTTTTCTTCCAGCAATAGTGTTTAACTTTAATACCATTTATTTTTTTACTTTGTCTCCTCTCTAAAAGGAGTCAATTCTATTTGGTATCCCGGCGTATAGTCCTTTGACAGCTTTTCTTTGTTTTGTTAAAATTCTCTAGAACATGTTTCTTTTTCTTTCAGTTCTGCTCTGACAAAAATTTTCCATAAATGTATTTTATTACCCACTGGACAAAAATACAGAAATAAACATAACAGTTATATACAGAAATTTCAGTGCAAAAATTTGACTTTATATGAAATTATTAGAACACACGTTTTAATTATGAGCAATGTTTCTCTACTTTTTAAGCAAGATAGCAAAATAGGGAAAAAAACTTTTCAATCATTCTATTGACTTATAGAAAGATACTTTTGCTTGTAACATTTTGTTTCTATGTATATTTAAACAATTGAACTTCTTTTAGAATAGAAGAAAGAAGTCACAGAAAAAAATGAGTCATTAGGAGCAAACAAAATAATATATAAAAGCTATACAGTTATAAAAATACTATTTTGCAAATATTATCCACAAAAATTTTCTATTATGTCATGATATGTTTTATAAATCTAATTATCCTGGAATAATACCTATCAAAGTTAAATTAATATAATGCAATCTATAACCCCTAGTGAAATAGAAGTTGTAATTAAAATTCTCCCAACTCCCAAAAGCTGAGGAGTTACATGGATTCAATGCAGAATTTATTATATTTTTCAAAGAAGATTTATCACAATAATCCTCAAATTATTCTGTAAAATAGAAACAGAAAGAACATTGTCCAATTATTTTTATGAGGCAAAAGTTACCCTGATATTCAAACCACATAAAATCCACCAAAGATAATTATAGACCACTACCCTTATGAACACAGATGCAATCATTCTCAGTAAATACATGCATACTGAATTCAACAAAACATAATGAATATCATTCTAACCAGGATCAAGAATGTTTCATCCAAATGATACATGGGTGCTTCAAAATATGCTAAGTCAATAAATAAAGCCTATCAAATAAATAGATGGAAAGCCAAAACCAGAAGATATTTTGTCAGATGTAGAAAAGTTCTTTGACAAAATCCAATAACCCTTGATGATAAACATTCTTAAGAGAAAAAGATACATATGTCATACCTCTGGATAATAAAGGTGATTTACAGCACATTCATCTCTTGCATATGGTTGTCAGCTAATCTGACTCCACCCTTCTCCTTCCCATCATCCTTAGTTTGGTTGTCCCACCTCTACTTCTTGCCTGGCTACTGGCCAGTCGGCATTTAATAAACCAATTTGAGAAAAAAAATCAATCATCCCAGGGTATTGCCAACACTATTAGTTGCTTAATACACTGAAGATAAGGTCTTTTTTTAATTATTAAAAATTTCTGTCTCTTCCCCGCCACCGCCTCCCATTTCCCTCCCCCTCCCCCAATCAAGTCCCCCTTCCTCGTCAGCCCAAGGAGCTATCAGGGTTCCCTGCCCTGTGGGACCCCTCGCGGTCCTGAGTTCCTTGCTCATGCTCTCTCTTCTTCTGCTCCTGATTTGGACCTTGAGATTTCTGTCTGGTGCTCCAACGTGGGTCTCTGTCTCTGTCTCTGTCTCCTTTCATCGCCTGATGAAGGTTAATATTCAGGAGGATGCCTATATGTTTTTCTTTGGGTTCTCCTTATTTAGCTTCCCTAGGATCACTAATTATAGGCTCAATGTCTTTTGTTTATGGCTAGAAACCAAATATGAGTGAGTACATCCCATGTTCCTCTTTTTGGGTCTGGCTTACCTCACTCAGGATAGTGTTTTCTATTTCCATCCATTTATATGCAAAATTCAAGAAGTCCTTGTTTTTTACTGCTGAGTAGTACTCTAATATGTATATATTCCATACTTTCTTCATCCATTCTTCCATTGAAGGGCATCTAGGTTGTTTCCAGGTTCTGGCTATTACAAACAATGCTGCTATGAACATAGTAGAGCATATACTTTTGTTGTATGATAAGGCCTCTCTTGGGTATATTCCCAAGAGTGGTATTGCTGGGTCCAGGGGTAGGTTGATCCCGAATTTCCTGAGAAACCGCCACACTGCTGCATTACCATCCCTGACTTCAAACTCTATTACAGAGCTACAGTATTAAAAACAGCTTGGTATTGGCATAAAAACAGAGAAGTCGACCAATGGAATCGAATAGAAAACCCTGACATTAACCCACAAACATATGAATACCTGATTTTCGATAAAGGAGCTAAAAGTATACAATGGAAAAAAGAGAGCATCTTCAACAAATTGTGCTGGCAAAACTGGATGACAACCTGTAGAAGAATAAAAATAGATCCATATCTATCACCATGCACAAAACTCAAGTCCAAATGGATTAAAGACCTCAATATCAGTCTTTTTTTTTAAAGAAAAACTATTTTTTTAAATTTTACATACCAATCCCAGTTCACACTCCCTCCCCTCATCTCCCCCCTCACCCCAACCCTATCTACCCTTCAGAGTTTAAGGCACATGCTTTGGGGAAGGTCCAAGGCCCTCCCTACTATATTTAGGCTGAGAAAGGTAATGATTCAAAGAGAACAGAATCCACAAAGGCCAGTAGAAGCAGTAGAGATAAATCCTGGGGAAACTGCTAGTGGCCCGGCAGTCTGCTCCATCCATACAACTGACATTCAGAGGGACTAGTTTGGACCTATGCTGTTTCCTTTCCTGTCCTGCTAGAGTTGGTGAGCTCCCATTAGCGCAGGTAAACTGTTTCAGTGGATGTACCTATCATGGTCTTAATGTCTTTGCTCATATTCTCATTCCACCCACTCTTAAACTGGACTTTAGGAGGTAAGTCCGGTGATCCAATGCAGATCTTTGTCTCTGTTTGCCTCAGTTGCTAGATGCACATTCTATAGTGATATTTAAGATATTTATCAGTATGACTACAGGGCAAGGCCAGTTTGGGCACCTGCTCCTCCCTGGCTTAGGGTCTTAGCTGGGGTCATCTTTGAGATTCCTGGGAATTTCTCTAGTGCCAGGTTTCATGCTAGCCTCATAATGGATCTCTCAATCAAAATATCTCTTTCCTTGCTCTCATCTCTGTTCTTCCTCCATCTCGACTATCCCGTTGTCTTAAGTTCTTCCTCTTCCCCCTTTCCCCTTGTCTCCTCTTTCTACCAGCCCTCCCCACACACCCTCATGCTCCCAATTTGTCAGGCAATATGGTCTATTTCTCCGTTTATGTGGATCTATGTATGTTTTTCTTAGAGTTCACATTGTTACTTAGCTTTTCTAGGATCATGAAATATAAGCTCAATATCCGTTGCTATATCAACTTGTGAGTGAGTACATACCATGATCATCTTTTTGGGTCTGGGTGATCTCATTCAGGATTTTTTTTTCTTTTTTTCTAGTTCCGTTCACTTGCATGCAAATTTCAAGACGTTATTTTTATTCCTGCTGAATAATACTCTAATGTGTAAATGTGCCACATTTTCTTTATCCATTCTTTGGTTGAGGGACATCTAGATTGTTTCTAGTTCTGGCTATTACAAGTAATGCTGCTTTGAACATAGTTGAACAAATGTACTTGTGGTACAATTTAGCATCCTTTGTGCATCTACCCAAAAGTGGTATTGCTGGGTCTTGAAGAAGGTTGAATTCCAATTTTCTGAGAAACTGCCATACTCATTTGCAAAGTGGTTGCACAAGTTTGCATTCACACTCACAATCGAGGAGTGTTCCTCTTACTCCATATCCTCTCCAGCATAAGCTATCATTGGTGTTTTTGATCTAAGACATTTCTGACTGGTGTAAGGTTATATCTCAGAGTTGTTTTGATTTGCATTTCTCTGATGGCTAGGGATGTTGAACATTTCCTTAAGTGTCTTTTGGCCATATGAGATTCTTCTCTTGAGAATTCTTTGTTTAGTTCTGTAGCCCATCTTTTAATTGGATTAATTAGAATTTTGACATATAATTTCTTGAGTTCTTTATATATTTTGGAGATCAGACCTCTGTCTGTTGGGGGGTTGTTGAAGAACTTTTTTGATTCAGTAGCTGCTGTTTTGTCTTATTGACTATGTCCTTTGCTTTACAGAAGCTTCTCAGTTTCAAGAGGTCAAATTTATTTATTGTTGCTTTCATTGTTTGTGATACTGAGGTTACATTTAGGAAATGGTCTCCTGTGCCCATGTATTAAAGACTACTTCCAACTTTCTCTTCTATCAGGTTTAGTGTGGTCTGATTTATATTGAGGTTTTTAATTGATTTGGACTTGAGTTTTGTACACGGGGATAGATATGGATCTATTTTCATTCTTCTATATGTTTACATCCAGTCATGCCAGCACCATTGGTTGAAGATGCTTTCTTTTTACTGTTGTATAATTTCTGCTTTTTTGTCAAATCAGGTATTCATAGGTGTGTGGATTAATATCTGGGTCTTTGATTCGATTCCATTGGTCAACTTCTCTGTTTTAGGCCAATACCAGTCTGTTTTTATTACTGTAGTTCTATAATAGAGCTTGATGTCAGGGATAGTGATGCCTCCAGAAATTTCTTTACTGTACAGGATTCTTTTGGCTGTCTTGTTTATTTTTCTTCTTCTGTTTTTCCATATAAATTTGAGTTTTGTTCTTTCAAGGTCTTTGAAGAATTGTGTTGGAATTTTGATGGGAATTGCATTGAATCTATAGATTGTTTTTCATAGGATTTCTGTTTTTATTATGTTTATTCTACCAAACCAAGGGCATGGGAGATCTTTCCATTTTCTAGTATTTTCTTCAGTTTCTTTCTTCAAAGACTTAAAGTTTTTGTCCAACAGGTCTTTCACTTTTTTGGTTAGTGTTACCCAAGATATTTTATGTTATTTGTGTCTATTGTGAAGGGTGATGTTTCTCTGATTTCTTTTTTCACTTATTTTTTTGTATATAGGAGGACTACAGTTTTTTTGAGTTGATCTTGTAGATAAGCTCTTAATGTTAAAGATACCTACATAATGCAGTAAACATGGTGAAGCAGGTACCTATATAAAGTCTTTGTCTGTACTGATTAGTGTTCATGAAAAGTACTCTTCAAATTAACAGAAAAGAAATTTAAACATAAATACAGCTACAAACCTTTCAGTCTACAATAATGACATGCCTGGAGGCTTCCATGATGAAATAAGGGCACAGACATCGTGGCATCAGCCATCATTCTCTGATTTAATTTAAGGTCCAATTCATGAGATAGAACCCAATCCTGATGCTACTTAAATGGTTAAGAACCTGAGATTTGGAGGCCATGAACCCAGAGGAAAACTAAATACTACTCTACTTTTAAATGAATATAGCAACAAAATGTCTCCTGGCAACAGCTGTTATACTCATAGATCAGCCATCATTCGAGAAGCTTCCTACTGCAGGAGATGGGAAAAATACTGACACCCAAGGGGCCATTATGCAGAGAGTGAGAGAACTGCTAACAATTTGTGTTGTCTCTGTCACATCTATCCCCACACAGTTCAGTAAACTCTGTGGAAGAGAAGGCAGAAAGATTTTAAAAGTTGTATGAGATAAAAGACAATAAGAAAACCAGACTAGTATGGTGGCGTTGCCATACTTATTCAATCCCAGCACTCAGGAGGAAGAGAAAGGCAGATCTCTGTGAGTGCAAGGCCAGCCTAGTCTACAAGAGAGAGTTCCACGACAGACTCCAAAGCTACAGAGAAATCCTGTTTTGAAAAAAAAAAAACAAAATAAACAAGGCCTCCACGACAAAACAGCTAATGCACACACAGACTCACAGAGACTATGTCTGTATGCACAAGGCCTGCAAAGGGGTCAGCCGTATGGGGAGCACCCTAACTAGGGAAGTAGACAAAAAGGAGCACTCCTGAAACAGAAAGGAGCACTCCTGAAACAGAAACTATCTACAATTGATAACTGCTCCCAGAGGAAAAACTAGTTTAAATCAAATGGTGTCTCACCGTATATGCAAATAACACGGTCATGGCCCATTGCCAACAATAGACAGTCGACACAAATTGAATTCAATAGTATTTTCAGAAGATTTTTTTTTTTTTGCCTCAGAATACTTTGTCCTGACATTTTTTTGTTTATTTTTATTTTGTTTTGTTTTGGGTTTCAACTGACAAGAATCTTGGCTAAGAGTTAAATGTTCTGATTTTTGTTTTTATTGTGGGACTTTTATGTGTGTAAATGCATGTTTTTCCTGCATGTCTATGTATTTCAATCTTTATTTTGTGTATCTTTTTTTCTGTTGTTTATTTTAGTGTTGTAGTTTTTTTAGCTTTTGAAAAATTATTTTATTTTTATTTTTGATGCCTGTTCTATGATCAAAGAAAGGAAAAGTATAAATTTGTGTGGGTTGGGCTATGAGGATGAAATGGGGGGAGCAGTGAGTATATTGTGTGAAACCTAGAGGTTCAAAAAAGTTCATTTTTAGATTTGTTAATTTCCTGTTATAATATTTTTGAATAGACAAACTTTAGAATTAAGTTTAAAATGGTGTCATACATATTAAATCTTTTAAATCTGTGCAAATCCTTACTTGTGGACTTTTGAAAGGCAAATAATTTTTAAGAAACTATTAGAATATTTTTGGTCTCACTATGTTCCTATTGTTTTGAAATTTGGAACTACCTTCATAGTACAATATGTATGCTGGCTAATTTTATGTCAACTTGACACAGGTTAGAGTTAACTTAGAAAAGGGTCACTCCATGGAGAAAATGCCTCCTTAAGATCAGGATGTAAGGTATTTTTTTTAAAATTAATGATTAATGGGGGGGGGGCAATGAGCTTTGGGTGATGCCAACCCTGTGTTGGTTGTCCTGCATTCTATAATAAAGCAGGTTGAGGAAGCCATGAGGAATAAGGCAGTAAGCACCAGCCTTCCATGGCCACTGCATCAACTCCTACCTCTAGGTTACAGCTCTGCTTGAGTTTTGTGTCCTAACTTCTGCAATTAATGGAGTGTGATGTGGAAAATAAACACTTTTCTCCCCAACTTGTATTGCTCATGGTATTTCATCATAGCAATCATAACGAAGTGAAGTCAGGTTGGTACCTGGGTAGACGGATATTGCTATGACAGATCTGCCAATGTTGCTTTGGGGAAGATTGTGGAAGAACTTTGTAACATTGAACTAGAATTGCCATTGAGTGTTGAGAGCTCAGTAAGCTGTTATGTAGGACCTTGAGAGATAAGAATGTTGAAACCAGATGAGGGGTTGTGAAGTTTCAGAGAGCAAGGACTCTACCACGGATTTTGTGTGAAGAATGTATAGTGTGTGGTGATGTAGAACTGAAGACTCACCTGTGATTAACAAGAGGCCAAAACTACTAAATGGAAAACTTTGCTTTGATAGGACAATGGATGCTGGTTAACTGGGGCTGAAGAATGAGTTATAATTAAGGTAGGACCAGCATTACTGAGGTGAAATCTTCTGAGAAATGTGTCCTGAGAGTCATCCCCCAGAAGCTGTGTTCCAGATGCAGCCAAGGTTTTACTTCATTAATGCAGTTGAATGTGTCAGTGTAACAGTCACCCAGGTGGTACTGGTTTTGAAGACCTGAAGGGATAATGAGATTGAGCAGAGGGTTGGCACTTTGAGAGGCCAGGAGAGGCCATTGTTGAAGGTGTAGTTTCGATAGCATTGGAAGACCTAGGAATAAAGAGGTCATGCAGAGAAATTGAGGCTTGGAACCATGAAGGATTTGTTGATGAAAGTGTAATGCAGCTGCAGAAGACCCCAGCATGAAGATACCAGTACCACGAGATGTCTGACTGCCAATCACAGCACCAGGTGTGAAGTAGAGGCAGCCCAAACCTAGGAGACAATCCTGTCTGTGTGAAGCCGGAAGAGAGATCCAGAGAAGTGACCCAAGTACTTTGGAGCCCAAAAGATCATTAATAAATCTAGATACTGGATATTAAGATTTTATCATTACAGTTTGAGTTTGATTTTGCTTTGTTAAGATTGCGAATCTGGCCTGTTTTTTTCTCCTCTTGAAGTGAAAAAAAGTATTTAACTTGTTTGTTTATTTATTTAATATGATCCCACAGTTCAAAGACATTTGATTTTAGAAGGGAGTGGATTTTTTAAAGAGACCGCTTTAGTGCTTGAATATTTAAAGTCTGTTGTGCTTTTTAAGTTTATAGCATATTTTTATTGAAATGCCTATTTTAGTGTGCGATCTTGGAGATGAACAAGAAATAAGAAGTATGGTGTGTCTTAACAATAAGGTATTTGTGTATCAAGTTTACAAGGGGACAAATTTACTGTTTAATTTTATGTCAACTTGACACAGGTTAGAGTTATCTGAGAGGAGGGCATCTCAACCAAAAAAGTCTCCATCATATTTGAATATAATACATTTTCTTAATTTATGATTGATGGAACAGGGCCCAGCCCATTGTAGGTAGTGCCATCCTTGGACTGGCTGTCCATATATATATGAATGTAGGATGAGCAAGCCATGGGGAGCGAGCCAGTAAACAGAAGTCCTCCCTGACCTCTGCATCAGCTCCTGCCTGTAGGATCTAGTCTTGCTGGAGTTCCTGCCCTAAGTTCCTTCAGTGATTGATTTTGATAGAGTAATGAAGTAGAACGAATCTTTTCCTTATCAACTTGCTTTTAGTCATAATGTTCCAGCATAGCAATAGTGATCTAAACTAAGACAATACGAATGTTTCTATGAACTAACAGATTATATTTTTTCTACCATGAATAAAGTAATATTTTCCTCTAGATAAAATAGATATTCTGAGTTTGATGATGACACAAATTCCCCTTTCTACTCTCTAGAATGAACTTAATGTATAAATGTGTCAAATACAGAAAAGAGGCCAAAACTACTAAATGGAAAACTTTGCTTTGATAGGACAATGGATGCTGGTTAACTGGGGCTGAAGAATGAGTTATAATTAAGGTAGGACCAGCATTACTGAGGTGAAATCTTCTGAGAATTTCTAACCACTCTCAAAGAACTCATGCTTTTAATCACTGTGTTATCTTTAGTTCTCCTACATCCAGGCCTTTTCATGTTTCAAGGCTTTCACTGGGGAGGTCTGAAATGATTTTACACTCATGATGAAAGCAATGGATATTCACTCCATTCTTGTTTCTTTTCTTCACTTCCTTGGAAGAGTTGCTTTAGTTACAAAGCCATAATATAACATACAAAAATAAAATATGAGTCATAGAAATCGACGGATTTAGGACTGAACTGTAGTTCTAAGAGAATAGACCAGAGTATTTGATGAAGTCATCATATGTTTAGTTAAAAAACATCACAACCATTTTCATTATGTCATGAAATTGGGGGCCAATTGAAGTGTTAACTAGATAAATAATGCTTGTTAGAGTTTCATGGAGTCTAGTAAGTTGATGTAACACCCACAACCTGAAGTTGATATCAGAAAGTGATATATAGTAGAAATTTAAGTTACCATCATCAATGATGGTAACAATGTTGTCTACAGCTTGTGCTCTGATATAAAATAAGCGATGCCATGCAAGAGAGGGAAACTTTTAAGCACACAGGTGTGTGTAGACAGAAGTGGGACCTAAGGCTAGAGTTAGTAATCAGAATCCAAGACAGTCCCAGAGGCGGAGTGACACTGAGAGCAGAGCCTTTTCTGTCATTTTAAGAAGGACCATGAATTGATTGATACCTTCTCCAGATTCCAACCTCCCCAATGTCACGACAATATATTTATTTTGTCCTGAGTCACACAATCTGTGCTGCTTTATTGCAGCAGCAAGTGATTTTATGGTCATGTTTGAGATTTTAAATATAATTAGTCACTTAGTTGGTAGCATAGGTAGTTTTGGAAAGAAACCATACTAATAAAATTTGTATAGTTCAGCAAACCACTGCATGTACAAAGAGGGCAAGAAATGCACCAGATTTTCTTAAGCGAGGTTCACATAAATTCTCAGCTGTGAAAGAAAATCACCGTTTGCTCATTAGATTCCCATAGACTCAGGTAGAAAAGAAATGTGTTCAGAATTCATCCCATTCATAGTATACCCTTCAGTTTATGTCTTTATAATGCAATCATCTAATCTATTTGCAATCCAGGCTTCCTGCTTGATTCAGCATAACAATGACAAATGATTTATCTTTTGGAATAGGGTGATTCGTTCCTCAAACTGGATATGATTCACAAATTGCTTTATTCAAGAGAGAGAAATGTGAGCTCATTTCCTGTCAAATAAAATAGGTACATAAAAAAAGAAAGAAAAAAGGAAGAAAGAAAGAAAGAAAGAAAGAGAAAGAAAGAAAGAAAGAAAGAAAGAAAGAAAGAAAGAAAGAAAGAAAGAAAGAAAAAAAGGAGAGACTTAAACAGGTATCACCCACTATCTTTATAGAAAAGAATAGTCTTCCAAGCTGGTTTTGTTATGAAGGTTGAAAGGCAAAGGACTTTTGTTCATCTGCTCCTTTGGACAGTCTAACAGGTAAACATTGAAATAAGAGTGACATTGTGCCATCATTTTGGTTAGAATAACTGTGAAAGGATTTAGCTTCAAATCATACTATTCTACATGAATCAAAATTGCATAGCCTTATTATTTTGTTAAACAAATTTTCTTGAGAGTAAAATCACTGTGGTATCATACTTGGATGCATAGCATACTGAATGGTGACATTCAATTTGGAGATACATTTTTATATGACATCAAAGAAAGGGTAGATAGCCAGACACTCTCCAAAATTAGGATTACAAAAATAATGACTATAATCAAGATACTTAAGAGTTTTACTAATGAGTGAATTTCTGTTCATGATTGGAAAGAATGAAAGATTTTGAAGGATCTTATTTATAATTTTGTTTTTGATATAAAAGTTTCTGTAATAGATTAAACATAACATAACAAAAGCTTGGTGGGGAAGACAGTTACAAAGGCTAAGTAATACTTGCCCATTCATATGAAAACGACAATAAAAAAATCCAAGCCAAAAAACAAACAAGCAAAATCATGGAAATATTATTTTTAATGAAAACTTTTATAGTTTTACTTAACTCTTATTTTTTCAATCCCATCCCACTTAGAATAATTTTCATGAACCACCAGTGACTCGAGTGAGTCATTAGCATCTAAAGAAGAGTATGGAGAATCAAAATTGTGAATATACATTTATGTGCATCTTACTGAGAAACCATAGATGATTGCCCTCTTTATTTATGGAGTTCCAGAAAGCAAATCTAAACTAAATGAAAAATGGAAAAAAAAATATGTGTGTGTGTGTTTATAGCATAATTTTGGTGAAATCACATATAGATATGCAGGTATATTGTGTATATATAAACATTGTATATATAGGTACACACACACACACACTCACACACATATCCTATTCTTAATGCTTTCACCTCTGGAGTACCAGAAATATTGACATATACTACTGCCTACACCTTCATAGTCACTTCAGTTTTATCGATAATATGAACTAACTAATCCCAGATTTGTTCTTTGGGATTTTGCTGACATTTCTGTTTTCTTTACTTTTTGTTTTGTTTTCTTATGAAGTTTTGAATTCCTTTCCTGATACCTACAAAATATCTGAGGATTTGGATAAATATTGTACTGAAAATGTATAATTTGTGAAAAGTTGTCATCAACAACGTAGAGCATTCTTTGAAAAGAAAGTATTTGTATGACTTAGGGAATAGTGGTTAAATTTTTACATGTCATTTATTTCATTGTAAAAGTCAACTACAGCACATTCTACTAATGATATTTTTTTCTGTTTTCTAATATTAAAACTCAATATACTGTGAAAATTCCTGTACATAATTTGGTGAAAAAAGACACACATTTGATTTGCTACATGCCGAAAAGAAAATATTCTGATTTAATATTATGATACAACATAATCTTTAGATCAGGTTTCTAAATATTTTGAAAATAATAAATGTTCAAATATGTGATCCTTAAATAAAACAGATATGTGTGTTGTATACTCACTTCAATGATTATAAATTCTGTATTTTCATTATTAGTTACTTTTATGGCTTTACATTAATATTTTGTAGTCATACTCTGCATTTTTGATGATGAAAATACAAATATTCATAAATCTTAGGTTTTACGATGGTGGCATATTTTTATTGGTTTTCAAGAGGCTGTCTGTTTTCTGTGTATGATTAAGTTATCCTCAGCATCGAAAGAAAATAACTTATCAAGATTTATTTAATAAAATATGCTTCTAGCCCTAGCTAGTTTTTCTTTTCTTTTTTGTTTGTATTCTGTGTTAAGTTTAGGAAAATATGCAAGGATATTACCTAGAAACTCAATTGATTTTAAACCCACATTTCTGGCTGTGACCATTTTGTATCACAATTTCTTATTTTGATTTACTTTATGAGTAGACAGTAGATTCTGAATTTTTTTTTGTTGTTAAAGTATTAACTGTTACATTTACATAGTGGATTGACACTGTAAACTGATTGAGACGCCACTGCAACTTAGTAAAACATTTCTCAGATACATTTATTTCATTTTGCATGTAATCAACAGCTGTGTGGATTAACACTAGGAAGAATGCAAATATTTTTTTCTGTTACTTTACTGAAGCAAAATACATATTAATACATAGTCTGTTTTTTTAAATGAAACATTGACAACTCTCCGACCACCTATTGACTGAACATTTAATCTTATAATTTAGTCATAAAAAACCACAAACGTATGTAGACTCTAAAATAATTAAAAACCTAATAAATTTAAAAGACACACAGAGACACACACACAGACATAGACACTCACTCACACACATACACACACACACACACACACACACACACAAAGAGATTATACCTTGAAATGCTTAAATCTCATTTTATGAAGAGTTTCTGAGCTGAGTAATGTGGCTTTTGGAATTAGAAATTAAACAAGTATCTCTTATGGTTCTGAGAAATCACACTCATGATTTGCCATAGTTCCTTGGGTTTGCATTGGAAACATAAATGCAAAGATTAAATTCACAGTGAGAATTAGAGCAGGCCCAGCAGACAGAAAATCATGAAAGGACAAGATAATTTGTATAATAAATAGCATGTACTCTAGAAAAAGTAATTTAATTTGGTTAAGTTATTATGATCATGAAACATTTTGAGTTTATTCAAGATTTTGTACCTTAAAATATTTAGAACCAATTGAATACCATGTAAATTATTTTTTGTAGGACAACCATATAAACATGCCTCTAAGCACACTGTTTTCAAAAAACTCACTTATTGATTAAAATAATGATATAAACAAAATGGAAAATGTGTATATATACATTTTATTATAGCTATTTGGAAGCTGTAATTATATTACTTAAATTCACAAAAATTCACAATCCACTGAAGATTTGGATTCTGCAGTTTTTTTCGTGTATATTTTCCCATTGGTTGGGTTTATAAATAAAATCACTGTTAGTGGAATGCTGGCAGGAAGATTGCTGAGGTACCTAGTGTGATTATGCTTTAGATAAATGGACACAGCTTGCATTATATCTGCAGAATACATACAAAAAGGACAGATCCATGCTGCTTCTGAAAGAACTTTTCTTCTATAAAGCCATAAAATGGAAAGCCCACCAATTGATATGATTGAAATAAAGTATGAGAATGTAGATAAAAGAGACATCATGTTGATTTTTACTTAAGATATTTTCTCTAACAATCTTAGTCTTGCTGAAATACTTATATTTATAAAATACAGTAAATATGACAGAGAAAAATCTATTATAATCACCTTGATCATCATCCTTATTAGGGTAAAGTTTAAAAATTAAACTCTCATACCCTTCAAAAATTCTTTATAAAACTGATTTTAACAATTGTATTTCCATTCATCGCCTGGAGACCCATATTGGAGCACCGGACAGAAATCTCAAGGTCCAAATCAGGAGCAGAAGGAGAGAGAGCACGAGCAAGGAACTCAGGACCGCGAGGGGTGCACCCACACACTGAGACAATGGGGATGTTCTATCGGGAACTCACCAAGGCCAGCTGGCCTGGGTCTGAAAAAGCCTGGGTTAAAACTGGTCTCGCTGAACATAGCGGACAATGAGGACTACTGAGACCTCAAGAACAATGGCAATGGGTTTTGATCCTACTGCACATAATGGCTTTGTGGGAACCTAGGCAGTTTGGATGATCACCTTACTAGACCTGGATGGAGGTGGGTGGTCCTTGGACTTCCCACAGGGCAGGGAACCCTGACTGCTCTTTGGGCTGACGAGGGAGGGGGACTTGATTGGGGGACGGGAGGGAAATGGGAGGCGGTGGCAGAGAAGAGACAGAAATCTTAAATAAATAAATAAATAAATAAATAAATAAATAAATAAATAAATAAATAGGAAAAAAAAACAATTGTATTTCCAAACTGGAAGCAACAATAAATCTATCAATAGTGAAATGGTTTAAAAAGAACTACCAGATTTTATGCCAGTACCACACTGTTTTCATTACTGTAGCTCTGTAATAGAGTTTGAAGTCAGGGATGGTAATGCCTCCAGAAGATCCTTTATTGTATAGGATTGTTTTAGCTACCCTGGGTTTTTTGTTTTTCCATATGAAGTTGATTATTGTCCTTTCAAGATCTGTGAAGAATTTTGCTGGGATCTTGATGGGGATTGCATTGAATCTATAAATTGCCTTTGGTAGAATTGCCATTTTTACTATGTTGATCCTCCCAATCCAAGAGCAAGGGACGTCCTTCCATTTTCTGGTATTCTCTTCAATTTCTTTCTTCAATGCCTTAAAGTTCTTGTCAAATAGGTCTTTCACTTCCTTGGTTAGAGTTACCCCAAGATAGTTTATGCTGTTTGTGGCTATCGTGAAAGGTGAAGTTTCTCTGATTTCCCTCTCTGCTTCCATATCCTTTGTGTATAAGAGGGCGACTGATTTTTTGGAGTTGATCTTGTATCCTGCCACATTACTAAAGGTGTTTATCAGCTGTAGGAGTTCTTTGGTGGAGTTTTGGGGGTCGCTTATGTACACTATCATATCATCTGCAAATAACGAAAGTTTAACTTCTTCTTTTCCAATTCGAATCCCCTTGATCCCCTTATGTTGTCTTATTGCTATTGCTAGAACTTCAAGCACTATATTGAAGAGATATGGCGAGAGTGGACAGCCTGGACTGTGACGGAAGAAGCATGGGATAAAACCAGACTCTCTGAACATGGCGAACAATGGGGGCTGATGAGAAGCCAAGGACAATGGCCCTGGGTTTTGATCCTACTTCAAGTTCTGGCTTTGTGGGAGCCTAGCCAGTTTGGATGTTCACCTTCCTAGACATGGACGGAGGGGGGAGGACCTTGGACTTTCCACAGGGAAGGGAACCCTGACTACTCTTTGGACTGGAGAGGGAGGGTGAGAGGAGTGGGGGGAGGGGGAGAAGGGTGGGAGGAGGGGGAGGTAAATGGGAGGCTGGGGGGAGGTGGAAACTTTTTTCTTTTTCTCAATAAAAAAAAAAAGTTAAAAAAAAAAGAACTACCAGAGATGTTACTTATATGATTGAACCTCCAATAATAATATGCTTTTTCTCTTTTTTTATCACTGTGCATTCTCACACCTGGTTCTGAAAAACAGCTATATAACTATGTTGTTTTTTTTTTCTTTAATCCTCATACCCATGTGAATCTCATAGGCAGAAAGATAGCCTTTCATGGAACTTCTGTTTGGAATTCACTTGTAGAATCTTAATATGTGTGTGAGTGAGAGAGTGAAAGAAAAAACCAGAGACACGCAGAGATAGAGACAGAGTGACACAGAGATCATCATGACCTCATACATTCTAGACCATTATTATGTCATTGAGCTACACCTCTGTCTATTAAAACATGTCATTCTAATTCTTCTATTATGGTTCCTAGTCTACATAATAGTTACATTGCTGATCTTCAGTGAATCCAGAATTCTGAGCACCGAAAAATCCTTTCCTACTTTAAAAAGAGGATGGAATCTTACCTTTCTTTCTTTTACAAACGCTAATGGGTAGATTGAAGGGGGGGAGGTAGGGAGGTGAGCAGCGAAAAATGTAGAGCTCAATAAAAATTTAAAAATATAAAAAACAAATGCGAATGTTTATGAAACACGCATTGAATCAATATTTTAACATGTTATGGCTGAAATTGAACTAGTGTAACCAAGGTGTCTTTAAAGAAGATAGCTTAGATCATGCAGCAATTCGCTCTACCAGGTCTAGGTTATACAAAACAATATTTAAGGAGAAAAGCATGTAAAAGTAATTTCAAACCAGTAACACAAATCATGAGAATATTCTAGCTAGCTTTGCAGGACAGACAAGAGCAAAATGTACTTAAATATCACCCATTCATTTGCTTTCTCAGTGTTTTCCAGTGAATAGTGAGACATAGTCCTTTACATGTCTTTTTACCCACTTATTTAATGGTTTTCTTTAATTTTCTATTTGTAATTTGGCCTTCTGCAATTTTGAAAATGCTTTGAATCACCTGTGTATTTCATTATACTTAAGTAAGCCTGGAATTTTTTCTTTGGGAAAATTTTTAGCTATTCTTACTTTGGGATTATTTTCTTCCTAATTTTATCATTTTTTCTTATTAAATTTTTTAGGTTTAAACATAAACCCCTAAGACTATTTTTATTTTTAAACACATAGATGCATATGACTTCTTAAATAATCAGATAATTTTATACAAATATACAAACCTGCTGCAAAGTCAATTGCACCACCCCCAAGATACCCCCAAATCCCTTTCTATCTCTAGGTTCTCTGTCTCTCCAATTGATTCCAATTGATTTCAATTACAGATGTATACAAAGTTGTCTTCTTTTACTTAATTTTGTGTAGATAACCGTTAACAGCACTGTCCTCATGAGTCAATTGCTCTGCCATTGCTGGAAGACAGAAGTTCACTGCCTGCATGCATACATAAATACTATGTTTTGAAAGTCATACCTTGTTAGTGATATCAACTATAATATTTTAACTGATCACTTTTTTTATTAAGTTTCATTAATGTATATGTTCATGCTTTCTATTTCTAACTGAGGCTATAGTTGTTCTTTAAACATAGTTTCTTTACAAACCTGAGCATATTTATAAAAACAATATTTCATAGAGTTTCAACATCTGATCTTCTATTTTAAACATGTGATCTTCTCTGAGGTTGCTTTTCACTCCTGAGAATTTTTTACCAAGCCCTAGTTCATCATGTGTCAAGAAATTTTTCAACATATACAGAGAAACTGTTATGTCTTAATTTTTAATTCGCAAATAAACATTATTTTTAGAAATGTTTTTTTAAAATTGTCTCTTGAAATGTGTCTTTTTTATAAACAAAATCACCATCAAGAATTGTACACAATTTGCAATCATTATTTAGATCTTAACATGTTCCAAATGCTGTAAAAATCTTAAAATGACGTTAAATAAAACACTATTAGCTATCACACTTTTTTCTGTAAAAATGTTTCACAGTTTTAAAATTATAGAGAAGAGTTTTCACACATTCATCAAAATATCAGAAACTTTTCTTATCATTAAAGTTATTATCCTCTCTCTCTCTGTGTCTCTCTCTCTCTTTGTGTGTGTGTGTATGTGTGTTTGTGTGTGTGAATATGTGTGTGTGGTGTGTGAGTGTGTGAGTGTGTGTCTAAGTGCACATGTCGAAGAAAGAAGAAAACTTGGAGTTATTTTATAATTCTTTCCATTTTGTATGTTTTGGGAGTTCTGACCTATCTTTCTGACCAGAGATAATGAACTCCACATTTTGTGCAAAAGCACGTTTCTTCTTCCTTGTTACATTACTACCACAAGATCAGAGCTCTGCTTTCATACTTTGAGGACCTTTTTTTTTTTTTATAATTCTTAGCCTGTGGTTAGCAATCAGAGTGATGACATCAGAGTGGAATGGGGCCTTGTTCATAAAACTCAATTAACCTGGTTTGTTACAGTAGGATGATGCATCCATCAGTCTACAGTATTGCACATACCCTTCATTTTCAAAGGTAATTGATCATGCCTAGCAGTTAAAGGGTGATAAATACAAATGCCTGGAAAGAAGTGACTTATGAAAAGTTTTCTCAGCTGGTTTCATGTTAATTTCTACACAGTTTCTTCCTAAGACTCTGGAGCAGAATCGAAATGTGAGGGAGAGCAAAAAGCTAATGCTATAAGCATCTTCGTTGTTTGTAAAAGTATTGAGATGGAGTTTCATTTCAAAAAATTCATTTTGAATTTGTAGATCTATTACCTCAACATATTTCTACACTGAATATCGTCTAACTATTTACAAAAGCTGACATGGAGAAAGTGCTCATCAATATTGGTATTTCCAAAAGATAAAATTACAGTCAGTAGTTCTTATCTTTATCCTAGACCTGCACATGTGCTCTGCATGAAACTAAAGCTGTAACCTGATGGAAACACAGCTGATGTAGAAGGAAAGGTCTCAGCCCTCTTTTTAATCTCCCATAAGGAAAGAAGACTCAGAATGCCGATCTCCGGGCACCTGGTTCAGTTTCCCTTGATCATACACAGCCAGCTATCTGTTATGCTTGAATACCCAGTACTGAAGTACTTTTATTTAAGATAAATAAAATTTTTATAAAAATAAAAAAATACTTAAGACAGTATTTCAGTGTTATGTTATATAAAGGGAAAAAACAGGTATTTATTGTACATTGTATTTGTCATTATGGCTTATTGATTATAAGTGATAATTAGGAAATAGCTAATTGTGCAATCATGAGCTTTCAAGTTATTTTATACCATTTCTCTGCATTTTTATAGCCTTTATATATAAAAACAACAGACTTAAAGACAATGAATGATATTATCCAAAAGTGACTACAAAGAAAAAAATGCTTGTAGGTTACTTCCAAACTACATTGAAATAAAATTGTTTTATTTTTTGAGACCCACATAAGTGCAAATGTGCACATAAATGTATATAAAAGATACTGATAAATTTATTAAAGATCATAATAAATTTATGAAACAAATTTTACAATCTCCTTTTGGAAATGAAGGCAGCCAAGATATAATGATATTCTTTAGAGGGACTCTTTCTTGAATATTTGTCTAAGGTTCATGTGAAATGAAACTCATAGTCTAATGGTAATTAGCTGTACTTTTAGTCTCGCTAGACAATTAACGTTCTATTGTAAAAAATATTTGAAATTTTTTTTTATTTTATTATTTTATTTTTTTATTAAAGATTTCTGTCTCTTCCCCACCTCTGCCTCCCCTTTCCCTCCCCCTCCCCCAATCAAGTCCCCCTCCCTCGTCAGCCCAAAGAGCAGTCAGGGTTCCCTGCCCTGTGGGAAGTCCAAGGACCACCCACCTCCATCCAGGTCTAGTAAGGTGA